>QXEO01000737.1:0-600000 GCA_007115705.1 Dactylis glomerata | reverse complement strand
ACTTTGCAAGGTTTCAATAATTCAAAACAACCATACAGAACAGTAATAAACAAGTTTTCATAATTAAAACAACTTTCCATAAAAACCATATGAATTGGCCAAGGGCTTTCGTTTGCATAATGCAAATAGAAATTGGATTTTGAATAATCCCTTTTTAAAAATTAGAGAAAGGCCTTTATAAGATAGTTTTTGAAATATACTTTTCAAACAATCCCTTGGCAAAGAAAGCTTTATAAAACACTTTGCAAGACTTTTCTTTTGCAAGCCAGCTTTAAGAAAAATAATAGAGGGTTTTAAAATAGTTTTCTAATAAAGCTTTCAAATAGACTTAAAAGTTTTAAATCCCTGTGAAATTTCAATCATCTCAAGCAATACAAAAGCGAAAAAAAATTCCCCAGAATTTGATAAAATCCTGGGTCGTTACATCAAGAAGGCAAACCCAGGTGCCGGGGCATCCCAGTACATTGTGTCGGCAGGAGGTGCCGGCGCAAGGTCGAGGGGGGAGGCTTCGTCCCCGCATCCAAGCGCCCGGCGTGCCGGAAGTGTAACCTCTGGCCGCCGGGACAAGCAGATCCAGGTGTATGATCCGGCAGTTGCCGGAAAGCAAGCGATAATTCAAAAGAGTGCCGGCCAAGCTGACAAGTATGTCGGCAGCAAGAAGGCTGGCCAGAATATGCCGGCCGGGCAAGGAGCAGTGTCGGCCGGTGGTGGCCGGAGTAATTGTGCTACTCGGCGTCAGCAGCAAGGTGCATGTCAGCCGAGACATCGGGAAGATGATGGGAATTCCGCCCTTGCCAGGGCGGGATATCAGCAGCAGTATCAGCAAGGCCAGCAGAGTGAGCAGTGTCAGCCGGAACAGCAGCAGCAAAAGATGATCGCGGGCCCAATTGCATCCCGGCTAGGACCTCGGTCCTTGGCAGCAAGTGATGCGCGCTTCAAGCTGGACAGGATTCACCAGTCAGAGTTGGTGGAGAGGCAAGGAGCTCCGGGTCCTATGTGCTTTGGACCCCGGATTATGGGTGAGCCGGTACCTTACTATTTCCAGCTCGCGCGTGGCGCGAGGACATATAATGGCAGTACAAAGCCGAAAGATTGGTTGGAGGACTACTAAACTGCGGTGAACATTGCCGGATGAAACCTCAGATGGGCGGTACGATATGTGCCGCAAATGCTAGAAGGACCAGCCAGGATATGGCTGAATAATCTGCCGGCCGGAAGTATCAACGGCTGGGTTGATTTCGAAGAGCAGTTTGTGTCAAACTTCACCAGTACATACAAGAGGCCGAACCGTCCTCAGCAGCTGGCCAACTGCCGGCAAGGAGTGAATGAGACCGACCGTGACTATCTGACCAGGTGGTGCACATTGCGCAATTCCTGTGAAGGAGTTGTGGAGCAGCAGGCCATTATGTGGTTCGCTCATGGGTGCCGGCATGGCACCATGTTGTGGCAAAAGCTTCAGAGGGAAATGCCGGTCACGTTGGCCGAGACAATCAAGATTGCCGGTAGTTATGCTCTGGGAGATCCCATGCAGCCCACCCTTGATTCACAAGGACAGGGGCAGACCCAGGGGAACAATAACAGCACCGGGAGACCAGGGCAATACTATCGCTCTGATAACCGGAACAAGAGAAGAGATGAAAGGCCGGATTACCGGTATGGAACGGCACAAGTAGCCGCTGTGGAGGAAGAACAAGGGGGCGCCGGCAGTAGCCAGCGTCCGAGATATGAGGGCTATCAGCAGCCTCAGCAGCAGCAGCAACAACCACAGCAGCAAGCGCAGCCCTTCCAGAAGAAAAATGTCTGGCTCAACAAGAATGTCGGCGGCGGCGCCGGCCAGAAGAAGCAATGGCTGAAGTATACGGTGGGTCTGGCCATGGACAAGCCTTGTGTGTTTCACACATTCCAGCTGGGTAAGCCGGCTAATCATTTGACCAGAAACTGTTCATGGCTGGACGACATATTGGCAGGTCGTGCAGGTCCTTTTGGGCCGGCTAGGCCACCTGTCCCGGTAGCTCCATCGCCGTTGATAGGTGCGAATACAGTTGCAGTCCCACCAAGGCCGGCTAATCCCGGAAACTAGAGTAATGCCGGAAATGCCGGCATAAACCAAGTAGATCAGAACTATAATCCGGAGTACTATGCCGGAGGCCCAGCAGCGGGCCGGAATGAATATAAGGAGCACGATCAGAGCTATATGGTCTTTGAGACCGAAAGAACAGACAAGCAGAGCTTGTACCGGTGGTGTTTGGAGGTGAATGCCGTTATGTCGGCAGTTCCGAAGCTAATGTACTGGTCTGACCAGGCCATTGGCTGGGACAGGACAGATCATCCCAGGATCATGCCAAACCCCGGCGGGTATGCGCTAGTGATGGATCCGACATTTGTCGGGCCGGCTAATAACGTAAGGTTCAGCAAGGTCCTGATTGACAATGGAAGCAGCATCAACATCATGTATCTTGATACGATGCAGAAGCTGGGTAT
Organism: Dactylis glomerata; assembly: GCA_007115705.1. Classification (NCBI taxonomy): domain Eukaryota; kingdom Viridiplantae; phylum Streptophyta; class Magnoliopsida; order Poales; family Poaceae; genus Dactylis; species Dactylis glomerata. The sequence goes on along the minus strand of QXEO01000737.1, from coordinate 597,519 downwards.
TAAGGAGAATATGCTGGAGCCGAGCAAGACCACATTCCACGGCATTGTGCCGGGACTTTCATGTGCACCGATGGGCAAGATCCGGATGGATGTCATGTTTGGCAACCGGGATAACTGCAGGGTGGAGAACCTCATGTTTGAGGTGGTGGATCTGGAAAGCCCCTACCATGCTCTGCTGGGTAGGCCGGCACTGGCGAAGTTCATGGCCTCTACTCATGTGGCTTATCTAAAAATGAAGATGCCAGGGCCCAAGGGTGTGATCACTATCATTGGTGATTACAAGCGCTCGATGGCATGTGCCACAGCCGGGTCTAACCTGGCCGAGACTCTGATCATTGTAGAGGAGAGGAAGAGGCTCAAGCGAGCGGTGGAGATAGCGGAGACAGTTGCATCCGGCAAATCTATGTCGGGCATGACAAACCCAGGAGGAAATGCCTCTTTCCAAGTGGGCAACGAAGTCAAGAAGGTGCCCCTGGATGAGGTTTTCCCGGAGCGCCATGCCCTCATCGGGGCGAGTTTGGATCCCAAATAGGAAAGCGAGCTCATCAGCTTCCTCCGTGAGAATCGGGATATCTTTGCATGGTCTACTTCAGACCTGCAAGGTGTGCCGAGGGAGCTGGCTGAGCACGCACTGCATGTAAGACCGGATGCTAAGCTGGTGAAGCAACCGCTCCGGCGGAATGCAGATGATAGAAGGAAAGCAATTTGGGAGGAAGTGGCCAGGCTCCTAGCCTCTGGCTTTATCAAGGAAGTACTACATCCGGATTGGGTGTCTAACCCGGTTTTGGTAGAAAAGAAGAAGGATGAGCCCGCCATAGTAAAAGTATGGCGGATGTGTGTTGATTACACCAACTTGAACAAGGCATGTCCTAAAGATCCATTCCCGCTCCCTCGGATCGATCAAGTGATTGATTCCACAGCCGGATGTGAACTGTTATCATTTGTAGATGCCTATTCTGGTTTCCACCAGATCCCTTTGTATGAGTCGGATCAAATAAAGACATCCTTTATTACCCCGTACGGGGCTTATTGCTATCTCACCATGCCGTTTGGGTTAAGAAATGTCGGCGCAACTTACCAGAGGTGCATGCAAAAGTGTTTGCATGACCAAATAGATAAAAATGTGCAGGTATATGTCGATGATGTTGTCATAAAAACCAAGGAGAGCAAAACTCTCATAGATGACCTCCGGGAAACCTTTGCAAACTTGAGGAGATTCCGGATGAAGTTGAATTTGGCCAAATGTACCTTCGGTGTGCCGGCAGGCAAATTGCTCGATTTCCTGGTTTCCAGCCGGGGTATTGAGGTGAATCCCAGCAAGATTCGTGCCATAGAGAGAATGAAGCCACCGACAGATTTGAAGGAAGTGCAGAAGTTCACTGGGTGCCTCGCATCCCTGAGTCGTTTCATAAGTCGGCTGGGTGAGAAAGCTTTGCCGTTATATCAGTTGATGAAGAAGTCCGACACATTTGTCTGGACAACGCAAGCAGATGCAGCTTTCAAGGAATTGAAACAGATGTTGTCTACAGCGCCGGTGTTGTCATCTCCGATGCCCAGGGAACCAATGTTGCTCTATATAGCGGCGACCAATAGAGTTGTCAGTGCAGTGGTGGTAGTAGAGCGAGAGGAGGGAGGCAAAACCGTGCAGCGGCCGGTATATTATTTGAGTGAAGTCCTTTCCACCTCGAAGCAAAACTACCCCCATTATCAGAAGATGACATATGGTGTCTATATGGCGGCCAAGAAGCTCAAGCATTACTTCCAGGAGCATCCAATCCGGGTAGTGGCCGAGGCCCCTATCTTGGAAATCATAAGCAACAAAGATGCCAGCGGCCGAATAGCAAAGTGGGCAATAGAGCTTTCACCATATACACCACGGTATGATAAAAGGGATACAATCAAGTCCCAGGTGTTGGCTGATTTCTTCATTGATTGGACCGAGATACAATATGAACCACCATTGCCAGATGCAAACTATTGGAGAATGCATTTCGATGGTTCCAAGACAATACATGGCCTGGGTGCCGGCATAGTTCTCGGCTCACCCAAGAATGACCAATTGAGATATGTTCTGCAGATTCATTTTGCAGCATCAAATAATGTGGCAGAATATGAGGCACTGGTGCATGGCCTGAAGGTGTCTAAGGACATAGGAATTCGCCGGATTATGTGTTTCGGTGATTCTGACTTAGTGATTCAGCAGTGTTCCTGTTGGGGATATACCAAATAGGTATACCAGCGACGTAGTCCTAAATCAGCAAGCCAGGGTGGCCCATCAGGGGTGGTATGGCGGATTCGCCATACCGGGCGGCCCAGTTGCTGAAGATAGCATGGCGGTACTGGACGCAGGCGCTTATGGTGGATCCAGAGACAGGTCCATAGCGGACTACTGGCGGCGAGCCTAAGGCGGATCCGGAAGACGGCCCATGGCGGGTGACCTTGTAGCACACGCATAGGACTTAGTCTAGGACTCTAAGTTGTATCCGCTCCGGTACCAACGTGTAGCCCATGCTAGGCGCCTTTATAAGCCCGGCGTGGAGCAGCCCTTGAGGCAGCAGACCAATCTTACAGCCAATCGCATAGCGAAACAGCCAAACTCATCATTGTAACCGAGCACTTGTTGCCATATAGTGAATTATAGCAGCACGTAGGGTCTCGCCACCGTTGCGGGATCCGAAGCTGGGTAAACTCGTGCTACCACCGTCCTGGATCGCTCCTCCGTGTTCACCCCCTTCCACAAACCGCCATACCCCTACCTCTATGGCAGATCTGTTGACAAAACCACGACAGTTGGCGCCCACCGTGGGGCAAGGCACGTCTGGAGCGCGGATCCAGGCGGGATCCGCCTTTGCAGGCATCGGCGACACCGTCGCCATCGGGCGCATCCTCTACGATTCCGGCTTCCCCATCGTCCCAGCGGATAACCTCTGGGTGCCGGCTAGAGATGACCCTGCTCGATTCACCGTCGTTCCGATTGGAGATATCCATATCTTCATTGGAGAGACAAACCCTACCCCCGCTACGGAAACCAATTTCCGGCGGATTGGTATGGCCGAAATCCCCAAACGGACCGCTTTCGAGCTGGATATGGAGGAGGACTCATCTGATCTGGAACTTTCCAAGTTGCCCAGATCGGATCTGAAAAGTAATCCCACCCAGCCCGCCCTAAAGGTAGAGGAAGTGGTGGAAGACCGTAGTGAATCCGCCATGAGCAATCTGGCGTTAGAGACACCGCGGTACTGCCTTGTTGCATTCGCAGGTATCACTTCGGGATCTACCTCCAACGGAGAAGATAGCCTAGGTGAATCCATCCTAGAGGCACTTAACGAAAGTGGTGAATCGGATGACTGGGACAGCAAAGGCTATGATTCCGACCATTACGATGCCGCCATGAGAAAACTCGAGGCGGAGTTGGCGCAGCAGGCACTTGAAGAGCAACAAGCAGCGGCCAAGCAGGTGTTTGTAACCAACAAAGGAGATGACGCTGGGCAGACAACCGGTGATCCGCCATCTAAGGAAGTCCACGACGAAGATGCCAGCAATGAGCAGGGTAACCCGCCATCAGCCGCCGATCCCGCCACGGAGCAACTTCTCGAGATTCACGGCGGACCCAGGCCGCTACTACTCGCCATCCCCGAGGACCAGCACCCAGAAGACTTCACGACCCCGCTGGATAAGGTCGTCTACGGAACTCTAGCAGATCCAATCTCCCCTGACTATGTCAGAGATGTGAACGATCTCGAGAAGAAAAGGCGAGCACTCCTCAAGGAAGCAAAGCGAGTCTAGAAGATGGGCAAGCAGGTTGATGACGACATTGCTAAAGCTCAAGACACGCTGAAGCGCGCAAGGAACATGGAAGAGAAGTATGCCACTCCCATTCAGAACCAGATCAACGAGGGAGGCGACCCGCAGCTGGTACAAAACCTTGAGTTCACCGTACCAACAGCGGAAACTCTGGCCAAGATGTACATCAAGAATCCGCCGTACATGGACAAAAACCGCGATGAAGTTAGGGCTACGCCCATCGAGAACATCGTGGCTGCAAAGGAGCTATTGGAGCATAACAAGAGCCCAGCAGCCCTAGAGACGGCGGTTAAACTAATGACCAAAGCATTAGTGCAGCAGGAGAAAGCTACGTCGTCGCGACGGCTCGAATCTAATCCTGCGCTATGCAGGTCCAGCACTGCCTCTAAAGCTCGAGGGGCTGGCAACTATGGTGAACGTCCTGACAACGAATCTCATACCGGATCCTCAGAAATCCGAAGAAGAGAAGCTCGCAACCAGAGACACGCCATCCCAATATCCTCCGATGACAAACCACATGGCAAAGGCCTGCAGAGAAACCCATCGCTACCCCGCAAGAATTACCCTGCTTATGGATACCAACAAGACAATGCTACCCCTCGCCATAAGACCAACATGCCGCCACCAAAGCATAAGACCTTCGAAGTCCCAAAGGGGGGAATTGTCATACGTGACAATGATGGCAAGCGAGGGCGAAGCCGTGACGCTGGACGCAAAGACGATCCGCCATGACGGGAAACCAGTAGGGATGGCGGATCCAAGAGAAGGGACCGGTCTCGCCATGACGATGATGCGCATCGCGGCGGCGATAAAGACAAGCATCGCTCCACTCGCCGTCACGATGACAAAGGGCAAGGCTCCCGCCGCCATGACGACGATCCATCTCCACGAAGAACAGAAGGAAGCTGTCGTAGCTGCAAAGATCAGTCGCAGGACGACGAGAGTAAAAGACGGCGTGACCCTACGCCATCCCCACCAGGGAGCCCCCATGGCGGCGGCGGTGGTGGTGGCGGACCAGCAAGGTCGCGCAACTCTCGCAAGGATCCGCCGGACCAGAAGCCCTACGACGCCCGTACCCATCTAAACGAGATTGCCAAGTCTCAAACAGCCTTCTTCCTCGGCCCAAAGTGCTTTGGACAACGGATTCGTGATGAACCCATCCCGCATGGGTTCAAGATCGAGAAAAATATCTGCCAGTACAATGGAGTCGATAGGCCTTTGACTTGGCTACAAGATTACTTCAATGCAGTACAATTCGCCGGGGGATCTCCCAATGTTGCTGTCCGCTATTTGCCCCTGATGCTATCCGGCACTGCGAGGCAATGGATCAATGACTTGGCAGAGAACTCCATCCAAACCTGGTTCGATATGCAAACTGCGTTCACCGAAAATTTCGAGGGGACTTACAAGAGACCCCATAACATTGGTGACCTCCAACGGTGCCGACGAGCCGACGACGAGACCTCCTGAACTTTCCTCGCGCGATGGCTGGATATGAAGAACTCCTGTGAAGGGGTTACTGACGAATCCGCCATCCTCGCGTTTATTGACAGTTTGGAGAGAGGCCAACTGCTCCGCCATCGCCTATTGCGGGAAAGGAACGAAGGGAAACTAACCCTAAATTCCATGATCACCATCGCAAGCAACTACGCGGCCGCCGACGACGATGCCCGCGAATCTCTGAAGGCTTCCGCCATCCAGAACACTGGAAAGCGAAATAGCAGCAACAAACGGAAAAATCCGCCAGAAGAGCCGCAGGCTCCGGACATGGTGGCCACAACCTTCGCTGACAAGGGCCAAAACAGCCAGCGCGGCAGAGGATGCGGAGGTAGCGGTGGCCAGCCGCGGAATTCCGCCACTCCCGCTTTGGCGCCATCCGCCCCCGTGTCTTACGACGAATACCGCGATATGCCGTGTTTTGCCCATCGTGACGCCTCGGGAAAGTGCAACCACACCAACCGGAACTGCAAGTTTGTCAACGACCTCAAGGCGGATCAAGAAGCTGGCTTCAAGCGCAGCCGGCGACAACGGCCTCGTGGCAAAGGGAAAGCGGACAAGGACAAGGAGTCCAGGGATGGCAGTGATATGGATGAAGACCCTGCGCCCAAACCCGCCGAAAAGGCAGAGGGTGGTGCTGGCAAGGGTAACCCAATCAAGGACAAAAAAGGTGCCTTTCACACATTCCTCAGACCCCCCACGGCAAAGGCACAGAGAGCTGCTATGCGCTCCCTTAATGCCACCGTGCCAAAAATCCGCCAGTACGTCCGATGGTCTGAAGTACCGGTGCACTGGAGCCGAGATGATCACCCAGAGCATATCCCAGATGGATATTACGCCATGGTGGTATGCCCTGTAATCCATGGCTATGAGTTCTCCAAATGTTTAATGGATGGCGGCAGCAGCTTGAACATCATGTACGTGGAAACCTTGACAAAGCTCGGCCTTACCAAGACCCAGCTCCGCCATAGCGCGGTCACCTTTTATGGGGTGGTTCCTGGTCGCCAAGCCAAGTCCCTCGGGTCCATCACACTCAAGGTTGCCTTCGGTAGTGAGGAAAACTACAGAGAAGAGCCCATAACCTTCGAAGTTGTCCCGTTCAAAAGCACTTACCACGTAATCTTTGGGCGCCCCGCCTTCCACAGCTTCCATGCAAGGCCATGCTACATCTACAATCAACTGAAGATGCCAGGACTGGATGGCATAATCACCGTTTATGGCAGCTTCAGAAAGGCAAAGGAGTGCGAGGAAGGAGAAGCCGCCTTCGCGAAAGCAGTGTTCTTCGGTGAGGAGTTCAAAGAAATCCACGCCGCTACGGACCCCGCGGAGGTGCCGGCATCCAAGTAGGAGATTTCCGCCTCCCCGCCCACCTTCAAGCCTATAGTCGACACAAAACAGGTGGAACTTGTCGCTGGCGATGCCGCCAAGACCACCGCCATTGGGACAAACTTGTCCCCCAAATAGGAAAGCGCGCTCATCGAGTTCCTCCGTGAGAACTGGGACATCTTCGCATGGCAGCCATCTGACATGACAGGTGTACCCAGGGAACTCGCCGAGCACGCTCTGCAATTAATTCTTGGCTCCAAGCCAGTAAGACAAGCCATGAGACGCTTCGGAGATGAAAAGCGCCGCGCCATAGCAAAGGAAATTTCCAAACTGTTGAAAGCAGGCTTCATCAAGGAAGTGATACATACTAAGTGGGTGGCAAATCCGGTACTAGTTCCTAAGAAAAACACAAAAGTTCTGCGCATGTGTGTAGATTACACTGGCCTGAACAAAGCATGTCCAAAAGACCCTTTCCCCTTGCCTCGCATTGACCAAGTCATTGACTCAACGGCTGGATCGGAGTTGCTGTGTTTCTTAGATGCCTACTCAGGATACCACCAGATCAAGATGAAAAAATCCGATCAGCTCGCTACGTCGTTCGTAACACCTTATGGCACATATTGCTATGTCACAATGCCATTTGGTCTGAAAAACGCAGGAGCAACGTATCAGCGCACTATGCAAAAGTGCCTGGCGGATCAAATCGGACGAAACATCCATGCATACGTGGATGACATAGCGGTTATGTCTAAAAAGCAAGATGGCCTTATAGCGGATTTGCAAGAGACCTTTGACAATCTCAGGAAGTACAACATGATGCTTAACCCAACGAAGTGCGTCTTCGGGGTCCCAGCTGGACAACTTCTAGGATTCATCGTCTCCCACCGCGGAATTGAGGTTAACCTAGAGAAAATCAAGGCAATTCTCGACATCTCCCGGCCCATAGACTTAAAAGACGTACAGTGACTCACAGGCTGCGTGGCAGCAGTGAGCAGATTCATCAGTCGTCTTGGCGAGAAGGCTTTGCCACTCTACAAGTTGATGAAAAAATCAGACGAATTCGTCTGGACCGACGAGGCAGACGCTGCGCTTAAGGATCTGAAGAGAGTGTTATCCACTGCACCAGTCCTAGCGGCTCCCGAAGACCAGGAACCCATGTTACTATACATGGCGGCAACCAACAGGGTAGTCAGCATCGTCATGGTGGTAAACGTAAGGAAGAAGCGCAAGAGTATGGCGTACAGCGACCAGTCTACTATGTCAGCGAGGTCCTGACGGAATCCAAGCAGCGCTACCCTCACTACCAAAAATTGGCATACGGAGTTTTCCTAGCTTTTCGTAAGTTAAGGCATTACTTCTATGACCATAAGATCACAGTGGTGAGCAAAGCCCCACTGAAGGACACCATCAACAACAGCGACGCAACATGACGAGTTGCGAAGTGGGGCATCGAATTAGCCTCTTTTGACATCGACTACAAGCCTCGCACCGCCATCAAGTCACAGGCTTTGGCGGAATTTATGGCAGATTGGAAAGAAGCGCAGGATACTACGCCCGTCCCAGAACCAGAGCATTGGGTGATGCTCTTTGATGGCTCAAAGTTGCTACACGGCTCGGGGGATGGAGTGACGCTCAAATCTCCCAAGGGAGATGAGTTAAGCTACGTTCTCCAGATCCACTTCCCCACCACCAACAACATCGCGGAGTATGAAGCGTTACTACACGGGCTGCGTGTCGCAAAGGAGATCGGCGTACAACACATTATGTGCTGTGGCGACTCTGACCTTGTGGCTCAGCAGGTGGCTGGCACATACAAAGCCCGGAACGAAGTCATGGTGGCATATAGAGACGAAGTGGACGAGATGGCCAAAAGTTTCCTCGGCTACGACATAAAGCACGTACGACGAGAAGATAACATGGCGGCCGACACCCTGTCCAAACTGGGATCCAGCCATAAGGCAGTTCCGCCAGGCGTATTCCTCGAACATCTGCACGTACCATCTGTCAAGATGGTGGATCCAGAAAATCCGGAATTAGCGAGCTCCCCTGTTATGGCGGTTTTGCCTAGCAATCCGCCATGGGCAGAGCCCTATCTGGAATATCTGACGAGCAAGAAGCTCCCCGAAGATGAAGTCCAAAAAAGACAAATCGACCGTAGAGCCAAAGCATACACCATCATAGATGGCCAACTCTACAAACGAAGCACCTCGGGGGTTTTCATGAAGTGCATATCCCAGGTGGATGGAATCGAAATACTAAGAGAGATCCATGAAGGCGAATGTGGGCATCACGCCGCTGCCAGATCCCTAGTAGCTAAAGCATTCCGCCATGGGTTCTACTGGCCAACAGCCAAGGCAGATGCAGACCGCATTGTGGAGCTCTGCCATGGTTGCCAGATGTACTCCAAGCAAACCCATATGCCCGCCACAGCACTGCATACGATCCCTATAACTTGGCCTTTCGCAGTCTGGGGGCTGGACATGGTGGGTCCGCTAAAAACAGCACCTTCGGGATTTACGCACCTTTTGGTAGCGGTAGACAAATTCATGAAGTGGGTGGAAGCTAAGCCCATCAGAAAACTTGATGGCAAAACCACCCTAAAGTTTGTCAAGGAGATTGTGGTTAGATTCGGCATGCCACACAGCATCATCACCGATAATGGCACAAACTTGTCTCAGGGAGAAGTTGAAGAATACTGCCATCACAACGGAATCCGCCTTGACCTAGCATCTGTGGCACATCCACAGTCTAATGGCCAAGTTGAGCGGACCAACGGACTAATCATGTCAGGGATCAAGCCACGCCTGGAAGCACCGCTACATAGAGAAGCTGGAGCCTGGGCAGAGGAGTTGCCATCTGTACTGTGGAGTCTACAGACCACAGCAAACAGATCAACCGGCCTCACCCCTTTCTTCTTAGTCTATGGAGCAGAGGCAATCTTGCCAAGTGATGTTCAGCACGATTCTCCACGAGTCGAGGCCTACAAGGAAGAAGATGTAGAAGCGTCCAGACAACTATGTGTGGACCTGCTAGAAGAAGAACGCGACCTAGTAGCCCAGAGATCCGCCATCTACCAGCAGAATCTCCGCCGCTATCACAGCCGGCGAGTTCGCCAACGCTCGTTTAAGGAAGGCGACCTGGTGCTACGCCTCAAACAGCAGAAGTCCCACAAGCTATCCCCGCCTTGGGAAGGACCCTTCGTCATCAGCAAAGCTCTACTGAATGGTTCCTACTACCTCGTTGATATTCGCGAGCTAGATGAGCGACCAAGTAAGAAGCGCAAACGAAGAGACCCTGACGATATCTACGACGAAACAGATCGTCCATGGAACATCGCACAGCTACGTCCTTTCTACACTTAGCACTTTTCTAGCTATGTAATAGGCACCTCTATATGATCAATGAAATAAAGCATTTGGTTCACTCTTGATTTTTTCTGAGTCTTTTACCTCCTTTATTGTTCATTTAGATCGTATAGAACCTTTTGCACAATTGTGCTTTGCACTTGCGTCTCTTTTAAATCCGCCATAAGCAGTCCGCGTAGCTTTTTTATGTTTTGATCTCCATCCGATGCTTTCTGTGTGGATTCCAGAGTAGTGACTTTTTGACGATCTAAGCCGCCATCTGCTCAGGATTCTGGACGGTTGCTATTAAGTATCGTCGCCCTAGCAGATTGTTCGTGTGAAGATTTCGCCATCTCACGAAAAGTCAAGCACAGAGAGCCGGATAGCGGATCGCATAATCCTACGCGTGATTTTTTTTTCAAAGTGTTGATTTTTGGGCATGGCAGAAAACTGCGAGTTGCATAAAAATAGGCCTGGCAGTTTCTTCGCACAACTAAACCACTTCATAAGAAACAAACTGCAAGAGTTCAACAGCATTCTACTGATCCGCCACAAGCAGATCAATCACAGTGCAGACACATCACACGCAGTTTAAGTTTAACTTACAGACCCACTCAGGGGCCGAATTAATGCAAAGTATTTTTTCCTGCCATATTGCAGGGCACATCTCAAGAAGATGGCGGAACCTTGGAGGACACCTCATCACCGCCATCACCACCTGCTGTAGCCGCGGAGGCTGATGCCGAAGCCTGGCTTGGCGTCCCTGGCAGCTCGTATGCTTCATAGTATACATTCAACTGAGTGCCAAGGGCACACAGCTGATCGTATCTAAGCACGCTCTGCCGGATGGCGGCCTCGTCCACTGGTGCACCATCCTCGCCGCTCTCTGGGATGCCAGAGGTGAGCAGGTCCAGGTCCATCTCGGGGTAGTGGGCCTTCGCCAAGGTTAAAGCTGTCCTTGCACCACCCCGAGCAGAGGACTGTTTCCAGTCCGCCACCAGCCCTGGCACTAGCAGCAGCTTCTTTGTGAGCGCAATGGCGGAGAGGCTTGAAGATCCCGCTATCTGCAGGCTTCCGCATGCCTGGCGACCAGCGTTGAGAAGGCCATCAAGCTCCTTCTTCGCTGCATCGGTGGCCATGCGCAAGCCTTCGGCGGTATCTGCCTCGCCTTGCCCCAAGGCAGCTGCATGGCGGAAAAAAGAAGATGCGTCACGGACGGCATAGCAGAAATTGAAAAACTTTACGCTACAAGAAGAAATGGTACCTAGCAAGTTGTCCTGGAAGTAATGGAGGAGCTCGTTAAAGCCTTCACACCGCTTCTCAAAGTCAGCGGCGGCTTTGCGGAGGTCCGCTATCTCCTTGTCCTTCTTCTTGCCCTGGTTCTCCTGGTCCTTCAGCTGCCTCTCGAGGGTGGCGTTTTCGGCCAGTGATTTACGGAGCTATTGATTCAGCCCGTCCATCGCAATGGCATGGCCCTTCTCCACCCCCTCGAGTGTGGACTTGAGCTTCGCAGCATCTACAGGGCGGAATCTTGTGAGCTCAGCATTGGTTGAATAAAGCATAAGGGAAAGCAAACTAGTTCAGTAAATTACCGCTATTCTCCAGCTGCTGTTGCAAGTCCGCCACAAGAGCGCTTTTGGTTGCCAGCTCCTTCTCTTGAGAGCTGACGACCTGGACCAGGTCCTCCACCACCTTCTTGTAGTTCTGGCAAAATTTGAAGTGTTAGTCACTCTAAGAGCTTTATGCCGGACGAGAATCTGCCATAACGCTCGGGGGCTACTCACGATGATTTTTTGGTCACTCTTAGAGCATCACGATGGATAGAATCCGCCATGATGCTCGGGGGCTACTTATGCTGATTTTTTTGTCTTCTAAGAGCTTTATGCTGGATAATAATCCGCCATAACGCTCGGGGGCTACTCGGCTTGAAATTTAAGAAAGTTCTCTATAGAGCACTGTGAACTAGCAGCGCTCGGGGGCTGTGCTATTCAAAAACTTACAGAAGTCACTCTTGAAGCCCCATAGCGGATTGTTTACAAATCCGCCATGGTGCTCAGGGCCTACTGGGAATACATACCTCTTTAACAAGACTGGTTCTCTGAACAAACGCCGCCATCGCAGATGACACATGGTTACTGGCCTCCTCTTGCATATTGTCAAGGCGGAAAAGAGCTTCTGCTTTCTTCTTCCATTTTGAGGCCTCCCCAGCTCCTGTATCCATCTGGATTGTTTTTCCACTAAAACTCACCTTCTTGGCACCTTTAACGGGGCGATCTGATGGTCCAGCACTTTTTTCTGGAGCATCCGCTACCTTGCTAGCATGCTGGAAAGAAGTGGAAGGCCCAGTTGGGCGAGCAGGAGCATCCGGTGTAGGCGGAATGGCAGCAGGAGATGGCTTGGCCCTTGGATGTTTCTGGCCAGAAACTTTCCTTCTGTACGCAGAAGACAGAGATTAAAATAGTCAAGTTATACATGGTGTGAAGGCAAGTTATGATTATACTTACTTCCGCTCTGGCAGATTTATAGTGGCGGAATGTTCGGGCACGGTGTCCAGATGGCCGCGAAGGGCAGAGGACGGATGGCGAGAGATTACTCTTTTGCCCATCCCACGAATGCGCCCGCCAGCACCGCGAACGCCACGAGGAACTGCCACTACAGGTTCATCCGCCACTACCTCTTCCTCCGCCACCTTCTGTCTTTTGGGAGACGAGGATGTCTCGTCCTCATCATCAGTAAGATCCTTCGTCCGAGGATAGCGGACGAGACCGCTCAGCTCAGATGGTGGCAGGGAAGAGAGCTGCGGAGAAATGTGAAGTTATTCAAGAAAAATTAGCTGTTATGGCAGAATAAGGAGAAACACACACCTTTGGACAACTGCCATTCTCATACATAGGGATCTTTAGCTTCAGAGGCTCATCTCGCCCCACCTTAATGATGTTGCGGATCCAAAGCTCGATCTCTTCAGCGGACAGTTCCTCCTTGGAATAGCGCTGGGGATCATCTATTCCGCTATACTCGCACGTCAGGGTTGGGCGGTATTGAAGAGGCTGAATCCGCCGTGAGACCCAGCAGTAAATGGTATCAGCACCTGTCAGTCCAGAGAAGACAAGTTTCGAAATCCGCCGTGAGCATAATTGGCATTCATCATCCATTGTAAAGTCATCCATGACACCCCAGCTATCCTGCTCCTCGGCGGGGCCATCAGTAAAAGACCGCAGGCCGAACTTCCTTTCAGGAGGGGCCTGGTCAGCCAGATAGAAGAAGGAACCCCGCCATCCCTTAGCAGAGTCGTGAGGGACAATGTAGGGGTAGGATTTCCCGCGCCGAGGAACAAAGGAGATCGATCCGCAATTGCGAGGATCTCCATTCACGTCCCGGTTATGGTGGATATTAAAATATAAGCGGAATAAATCTCCACGTGGGCTGATGCCCAGATATCCCTCGCATAGCGCAACGAATCCCGCTAGAGCGGTGAAGCTATTCGGAGCAATGTGATGCAGCTGTAACCTGTAATGCCAAAGAACGCCTTTCAGGAAGTAGGATGGCGGAAGGCTGAGGCCACGATCAATATGGGACTTCAGCATAACGATCTCCTCATCCGAAGGAGCCGGCATTGCTTCACCAAGCTCAACCCGCCATCTGGAGGCCTCCTTAGCAGCTATGCGGCCTTCCCGCTCCAAGGAAGATAGAATTTCCTCGTTCAGATTACAGGAGTCCCAATCTCCTCCTGAGGTTTCGGGCATGACGAACTCTGTATCAGAGGATCGCGCAGAGCCCTCAGCAGCATCGGACTTTGAGGCTTGGCAAGGTGATTCAGGCTCCATGGCGGCCAGTGGCGTGGCGGTGATGACTTCTAAGACTTCGAGCGAAGACGAGGAAGATGATGCCAGCTTGTGGCGGAAAATGCTACCGGCGGCGAGGTTTTCCGCAGTGGCTCGCCGGAGATGGCGAAGCTCTCGTGGCGGCGTTAAAGAGAGAGAAAGCGACAGGGGTGAATGAGGGGTGACCGGCTGGGGGTGAGAGGCCGGGGTATATATAGACCTCGGGCCTCGAGATTCGTGCCCGCCATCACCACCGCTCATCCTGATCGCAGAAACCCTAATCTGGTGACACGTGTCCAAGGGAAAAAAGTAACTTGGTGAAAACAGTGCGTGCACTGTGAGTCTTTCCCTAGAAGGAACTATGTGCCGAAATTTACGGTGGATTTCAACGGTATGATCCACCAGATCCCGAAAATCTCGCTAAGATAACTACGTCGCTTGATCCGTTATTTACGGCGGATTGATAGATGGAAGAAGGAACATCAAGATGACCGCCATCCCAGCGAAGAAGAGTTATGGCGGAAATGACCTACCAAGGACAAGCATGGCGGATGTAGATGGCAATCTTGAAGTTCCCTGGGGGCTACTATTGGGGATATACCAAATAGGTATACCAGCGACGTAGTCCTAAATCAGCAAGCCAGGGTGGCCCATCAGGGGTGGTATGGCGGATTCGCCATACCGGGCGGCCCAGTTGCTGAAGATAGCATGGCGGTACTAGACGCAGGCGCTTATGGCGGATCCGGAGACAGGTCCATAGCGGACTACTGGCGGCGAGCCTATGGCGGATCCGGAAGACGGCCCATGGCGGGTGACCTTGTAGCACACGCATAGGACTTAGTCTAGGACTCTAAGTTGTATCCGCTCCGGTACCAACGTGTAGCCCAAGCTAGGTGCCTTTATAAGCCCGGCGTGGAGCAGCCCTTGAGGCAGCAGACCAATCTTACGGCCAATCGCATAGCGAAACAGCCAAACTCATCATTGTAACCGAGCACTTGTTGCCATATAGTGAATTATAGCAGCACGTAGGGTCTCGCCACCATTGCGGGATCCGAAGCTGGGTAAACTCGTGCTACCACCGTCCTGGATCGCTCCTCCATGTTCACCCCCTTCACAAACCGCCATACCCCTACCTCTATGGCAGATCTGTTGACGAAACCACGACAGTTCCGGCATATGGGATGCGCATGATGCAAACATGGGATCCTATCGTTTCCTGGTGCAGCAGTTGAGTGGTTACTTCGAAGGTTGTGAGTTCCGGCATGTTCCCCGGGCTCAGAACGAAGCAGGCGATACATTGTCCAAGCTGGGATCTTCCAGAGATTCAATCCCGCCCGG
The DNA here is from genome assembly GCA_007115705.1 of Dactylis glomerata. Classification (NCBI taxonomy): domain Eukaryota; kingdom Viridiplantae; phylum Streptophyta; class Magnoliopsida; order Poales; family Poaceae; genus Dactylis; species Dactylis glomerata. The sequence goes on along the minus strand of QXEO01000737.1, from coordinate 582,389 downwards.
CATTTCACTAGAGCATCTAAGGAAGCCATCAATCAAGCCCTCGCCGGAATCCTCGTCCATTTATGTCCCGCCAAGCCCGGAGGATGCAGTTCCGATGGAGATAGATGCCGGAGCCAGGTCAGATAACCCGGGGACTGCTCTCTCAGTCCCGGGGACTGGGCCGACATATGCAGTGAGTGCAGTATTCCGGAGCAGAAATAAAGGCAAGGGTAAGATGTACCAAGAGGTTGTGCCGGTATATCCGGGGGCTGCTCCGGCATACCCGGGGACTGATCCCTCAGTCCCGGGGACTTCGCAGCCCATGGAGATCGATTATGTATCGGTCGAAATGATGGAGATAGATCAAGCAGTGTTCACGGTTAGGGAAGTGCCCTCATGGGCACGTCCAATCATGGATTTCCTGGTGGATGGCCAAGTGCCGGCAGATGAAACCGAGGCGCGCCGGGTTACAAGGAGATCCAAAGGATATACCATCATAAATAAGGAAATGTACAAAATAAGTGCCACCGGAGTATTGCAGAGATGTGTTGAGTCTGCAGAAGGCTTGGAGATACTCCGGGAAATTCATCAGGGGGAATGTGGTCATCACGCTTCATCTAGAGCATTGGTGGCAAAAGTATTCCGGCATGGGTTCTATTGGCCGACGGCACTGCAAGAAGCCGAAGAATTGGTCTGGAAATGCAATGGGTGTCAAAGATATGCCCACCAGATTCATCAGCCGGCGTCTGCCTTGAAGACTATCCCGATAACCTGGCCCTTTGCTGTTTGGGGCCTGGATATGGTCGGGGCTTTTAAGCCGGCAAGGGGAAAGATGACCCATATTCTGGTCATGGTGGACAAGTTCACCAAGTGGATTGAAGTGAAGCCCATAAGCAAGTGTGATGGTCACACAGCAGTGAAATTCTTAAAAGATATAATCTTGAGATATGGTGTTCCCCATGGCATCATCACTGACAACGGGTCGAACTTTGCCCAAGGGCCATTTGCCAGATTTTGTGAGGAGGTGGGAATCTGGCTGGACATTGCATCGGTCGCTCACCCTTGTACCAATGGCCAAGTAGAGAGGTCAAATGGACTAGTATTATCCGGCATAAAACCCCGGCCGATAGAGCCACTGGAGAAAACTCCGGGATGTTGGCTAGATGAATTGCCAGCAGTGCTTTGGAGTTTAAGGACAACTCCGAATAGGTCAACAGGCTATACGCCATTTTTCCTTGTGTATGGAGCAGAAGCTGTGCTTCCAACAGATGTGATACATGATGCACCCAGAGTGGTGCTATATACTGAGGAAGAGGCTAAAGAAGCCAGGGAAAATGATGTTGATCTGCTAGAGGAAGCAAGAGAAATAACCCTGTCAAGAACATCAGTATATCAGCAGAACCTCAGACGCTATCATGCGCAGAAGGTAAATCCAAGGAGATTCCAAGAGGGAGATCTAGTACTCCGGCTAAGGCAGGGCACAGAGGGCCGGCATAAGTTAACTCCTCCGTGGGAGGGGCCATTCATTGAGAGCAGAGCCCTGCACAATGATGCCTACTATCTTATAGATGCACAGGCCCCCAAGAAGGACAAGGTGGACAGGTCCGGAGAAGAAACCAAGCGACCATGGAACATAGCTCTACTCCGTCCCTTTTACTCCTGAGCGGCATAATGTATGTATTTCCGTTTTGCTTTGTGCACTGGTGCTTATTGCCGGCACAAGACTAGTGAATAAAATGTCGGCATCCCGAAGAGGTCGGGCACTGCCTCCGAGATATATCGGTGTTTATTTTCAGTTCTGTTTATATGCCGGCTGGCTTGATTTGAATGTTTCGTATGTCGGCGTAGTAATGTGTCGGCACCAAAGGCCGCTCTTCGACTCAGCTGTTGTCCGAAACCTGGCTTCATGGCTAGCAAGAGTAGATGCCGGAGATTGTCTACACATGGAAAACGGCTAAGGAAGTGTAGAGCAAGCAAACCGACATTTATGTTATTGCCAAAGTAAAAACTTGAGATGTCGGATGATTTGAAGTCTAAGTTTCAAAGTTTAAGTACTGTATGTTTAATGAAGCAACCTTGAGATTCAAACGTCGAAAGCCGAATAAGGTAGACAAGTAGCCAAGGTTGTGAAGTTGAGGAAACAGGAAAACAACTCGGTGACTTAGCCAAAAGATGATCCGGCATTCATAAACAAGCAAACCAAGTTAAAACTTGTTCAGGTAGCAAACTAAAGGGAAATAGAGTATATATTACATCTGCACCCGGCATACCGGGGATCTGATAAAACTTAAAGTTTTTGGTGCGGCGAAGTTAAGAAGCAGGGGCAGAAGCAGAGCCGCCGGCTGGTGGAGCTGTAGCAGTGGAGATGTCGGCTTCAGGAGTGCCGGACCCAGCAGATGGAATAGAGCCATCACCTCCGCCCGGGGCAGATTCCTGTTCCAGAACGTCAGTGCCGGCCTCTTCAGCTTCCTCTTCATCTTGGCTGGAGTCGGAGCCCTCAGCGTTGGCAGGAGCCTTGGCATCGTCCTTCTTCTCCAGCTCGCGGATGTCCCGGACAAAGGCATCGGTGTCGGCAAAGTCCACATAGCTGTGGGCCAGTTCCCACCGACACCGGATGTGTTCCGGATCCGTGATCCAGATAGATCCTTCGCGCATAGTGCGCAAAGTCTCCAAATCAGCTTTCTCGTACCAAGAGAGGAAGTAGGTGAGAGCTTCATCAGCTCCCACCCAGGCACCGGAATCCTGCCATTCCCGGAGGCGAACCTTGGCGAGCTGCAGATCATTGCCGAGGCCGACGGGGTCAGTGGGCATCCTTTGTCCCGGCCATAGAGCAGAATATGCTTCCTGAGCGCCAAGGAAGAGATCATCGGTGTAGCAGGTCATGGCATCCTTCCGGGCTTGCAGGGCCACCAACTGCTCCGACATGTCCCAGATGGCCGAGGTAACCGAAACACCCCGGTTCTCTCGATCCACCTGCAAAGCCTTCTCAACATCTTCGACGGAAGCAGGAAACATGCCTGAAACATGGCAAGCAAGTTAGCAAAAGGAATAGGTGTCGGCATAAAGATTATGCCGGAAAAGATGTGTTGGCGTAAAGATTATGCCGGAAAATATGTGTCGGCGTAAAGGTTAGGTCGGACAAGATAAGGAAAAGGATTTGAAGCTTACTGGCGAGTTCGGCATTGAGCTGGGCAATGGCAACTTCCCATTTGGTGGCCTGCTCCTTCAAGCCATCCAGTTCAGCATGGGTGTTGGATGCATCGGCCTCAGAAGTGACAAGCAGCTCCTGGGCTTTCTTGAGTTGGCCCTCGCTCTGCTCTTTCTCATCCAGAAGCTCAGCAATCCGGCCCTTCAACTGCTCAACCTCGGCCTTGTGGCCGACATCCCGGTCATCTAGCTGCTTGGCCACATCCACTGAGGGTGTACAGTCCTGGTGGCGTGCCTCCAGTGCAGCTTTCTCATCTGCAAGGATTTGAAGTTAAGAAAATGTCAGGATAGAAAACAATGACAAGAGTTAAAGGATTTGAAGTACAAGTAGAGTGGTAAAAGATCCGCAGAATCCGGCATACCGGTCAGCTCCTTCACCCACTGGAGGAGCGCGGTGACTTGTGCTTCGGCACCAGCTGCAGAATGTCGGAAAAAGGTTATGTGTCAGCGTATTAAGGTATGCCGGCAAGAGGTGTATTCAGAAGTAAAAAAGGCAAGTCATCCGGTATATAAGGATATGTCGGCTGAGGTTTCCTTTCTGGGACAGTTCAAGTCGGAGCTTGCTATGCGCATCTGACAACTTCCGGTGCTCGCACACCAAGTCATGGTACATGTCGGCGCGGGTGTTGTTCATGCACTGTAAAAGTATTAGAATTTGAAAGATTATGAGAAAAGTCTAGCATACTAGTACAATTGAAGATTATATGAAGTATTCAGATTGTTAAAGACCCGGCACAGGTGCTGCGCACCTATCCCGGCCCTCGGTGACTAGAATTTGAAGCTCAAATCGAGCTTATATGTCGGACAGTTAATTTGAGAACAGCTAACTAAAAGAGTATTGGAAAATCCCGGATGTCCGTATCCCGGACAGCCGACATTTTCGGGGATTGGGGATATATATAGAAAAGACTTACGTTGGTGGCATCGGCCAGAAGGTGAAGTCATTGCTGGATGCTGAGAAGCTCGCAGGCAATTGGAATGGGCTTCGCGGCTAGGATATCAGTTGGATCGCTAGTAGCTGAAGCTTCGGCCGCCTTCTTATTTCTGGACTCAGCAGTATCCATGGTGTCGGTGTCATTCCACTTGATGTAATGCTCCTTGAGAGATCCGAGGCTCTTGTCACTTTTTGACAATAGGGAGACGCGGCCTTCGAGCTCCGGCGTATCAAAGAAGCTGGGCCGGGCTGCTGCTTTGCCAAAGTGAAGTGCCAGGGCAGAGCTGGGCCGAGGTGCTGCTTTGGCAGATGCAGTGGCAGCGGACTGCGTCCCGGACTTGCTGATCTACTTGATCTTAAGGGTGCCAGACTTGACCGGGGCAGAGGTCTTGTCCGGGACAGAGGTCTTGGCCGGGGCAGCGGTCTTGGCTGGAGCTGGAGTCTTCTCAGCAGAGGGAGTCTTGGGCGCGGGTTGTTCCGGCGCGGACGGTGCAGCTTGGCCAGCTGAGGCGGAGGCCAGATTAGTCCGGATCTCTGGTACTTTCGGGGCTTTGCCCTTATCTAGGCCGGCACTCTTGGTGCCTGCGCCGGCATCTTCAGTAGTCCCGGCGCTGCTGGTGGGCGCGCCGGCGTCGGGGGCATCTTGTTGGGCTCCGGTGTCCATGTGGACATCGGAAGCCGAAGGACCCTGTTGAGCCCCCGAGTCCATGTGGACGTCGGAGGCAGAGTTGTCTTGTTCCGGCGGAGGATCGTCATTCACCGGGGAGGTAGTCTTGTCAGGCGCAGGCGAAGATGCCGGCGCCGGTGAAGTGGTATGGCTTGCTGAAGGTATGTCGGGGGCGGCAGTGGCCGCCGGCTTTTCAATGTTGGGGCTGGCACTTGAGCTGGAAGCATGTTCTGGCGCAAGAGGAGCCCTGAATGAGAGAAAAGCACCAAGTTAGTAATCAAAGAAGGAGTGTATGTCGAAAACAGTGTAAACAAAAGAAACTTACCCCGAGGCAACAGGCCTCTGTTTCTTTGGAAGGGGCACGCCAACCTTCTGCCTCTTCTGTTGCTGGGATGTGTCGGGCTGAGGCTTCACGCCTCGCTTTCGGCCGACACGTCCGCCGGTGGAAGGAGGTCCCTGGTTCAGAGGGGCGGCATCGACAACCATGTCGTCTGGGATAGCTGAGGACGGCATTGGAAAGGCGTGAGCAAGGGGTGTTGTAGGAAGAGCATAAGCTAGAGGTGTCGGGCAGATAAACATTCGGCAGTCTTCATCGGAATCGTCGTCACTCTAGTCTTGAGTGAAATGCCGGGATGGAGAGCCCTTACCCGTGGCAGCTGCAGCACGGGTGCTCCGGGGCAGCTTGTCCCAGTGATCCGGGTCTTCAGGGACTGCAGCAGTGCGGTCTGCCGCGATCTTGATCCGGGAGTTCTCCATATTCTGGAAGCTGAACTTCTGCATAAGGCAAAGTAAATGGGTCAGAAGCAAGAAGTATGTCGGCAAATAACAATATCTCGGGCCATGCTTGATATGTGTCGGTATATAGAAGTGTGTCGGCTTAAGTATCTTTATGCCGGACAAGAAACAATATATCGGCAAGAGGGACTTACCGTAGGTGCGGGGCGATCCCGGCTGTAAGGTTCTAGCCCCCAGGCAAAGGTGGCCTGAGAGGACTTGCAGATGTCCTTGATTCGCCGCAGGATGTTGGCTGGGGTCAGCTCATGTGTGGAGTGCCGCGTGGGGTCCATGGGCCCGCTCATTTGGCATATCTTGTGGGGCCGGCGCTGAAGAGGAGAGACGCGCTGGCTGATGAAGCATGCCACCAGGTCTTGAGGAGTGAGGCCCTCATCCCGCAGCTCACCCTTAACCCGGTGGAGGGCATTCACCGGCATCACGGAGTTCTTCGGATTGTAGGTCCAGTTCTTCATAGCCAAGGGTGGTTCGTCCACAAATGGCGGCAGGTTGAGCAGGTCGACGTCGGTGGTGTTCTTGACGTAGAAGAAGCTCTTCTGCCACTTCTTGCAAGATTCAAGCAGCTCCACCTTGGGGAAGTCCGAGCCTTTCCGGGACATGATGGTGGCCGCGCCGCATAGGGTCATGGGGCGGTCCTTCTTCTCCTGGGCCATCTCCGGCGAGTCATCCTTGCTCCGGGGCGGCTCTTGGATGACTTGCTTCCGTAGTTGGAAGTACTTCGCCCAGCCTAGGGTAAAGGCCTCTATGCCGGCGAAGCCTTCGCAGAAAGCAGCAAAGGCGGAGAGGATCATCACCGCGTTCGCCGGGATGTGGTGAGGCTGCAGGTCATAGGTGTCGAGGAAGTCCCAGAAGAAGTCCGACGCCGGCAGGCCAAAACACCTCTCGAAGTGGACGATGAACACAACTCGTTCGCCGGGTTCAGGTGCCGGCACAGTCTCTCCCGCCGGTAGCCGGCATGCAACACCCTCCGGGACTCTCCTGGTAGATGTGACCCAGGATATGTCGGCCGGGGTAACGTCCGACCCCTCCCAGCCAGAGCGTCCTTGGAGCTGGGCCGAGTTATCTTCCTCCGAGGCCGAAGTGGCCGTCATACTTGAAGATGCCATCTTAGTGGCCGGGACAGGGCGTGAGAGCCGGAGTCCCGTGATGTTATTCCTATCAAGGTCAGAGAAAAGAGGGAGGTTAGTCTCTCCGGCATACCACTCTCACAGAAGTTAGCAGGAAAAGAGGATCTACCATTGCAGCTAAAATCGGAAACAAACGTGGGTAAAACTTCTATGGAAGAACACCTGCGAACTACTAAGGAACATTGCTAGCAATGCTAATCGAATCAAAGAGATATCAAGCAGAGGAACTGCCGCAGATCTATGCAAGTAGGGTTACCATTGTGAAGCTGCAGAAAAGAAGAAAAGATGAAGAACAAAGATGGAAGAAGAACCTACTGGAGCTTGGCCGGCGGCGATGGAACGGCGGCGAGCGTGCAGAGGAAGGTCCAATCTCCCAGCAATGTCGCGGAGAAAAGAGGCGGCGGCGGCGTCGTCGACGAAGATGTCGGGCGTCGTAGAGCGTCAGCGGCGGTGTGGAGCAGGTTGACGGCGATGCAGGTTCTCTGTTCCTCGGTCCGGCGGTGGAGCGCAAGAGATAGAGGGACAGGGAAAGAAGACGATGGCGTGGGGTAAAAAGGAGAAGTTTACCCCCGCCGCCCTATTTATATATCTTCGGGTAAGGGTCGTGGGGGTAGTAGTGCTCCACTACCCCGACCGTTTCTGCGGTAAGTCGCCACGTGGCGGCATGGAGTGGGGCGGCGGTTACTGTAACCGTGCCACTAGGCAATGATGGCAGGGAGTAAATGCACTGTGAACCGTCACATCGTGTGACCGTTCATGGTGGCAGGGCAGTTGCAAGTTTCGATGCAAACTGTCAGGCTTGGCTTCTAAAGGAAGTCTCATCTATATGCCGGCATAACTACCCGAAGAAATAAGTTCCGTCCGGAATACCTCCGGGGCCGGCTGGATTAACTTTTGGAGAAGGAACAGTGGCCGGTATATGCGCAGATGTTCCGGCATATAATCTGATCATCGGCATATAACAATAGAGCCGGGATATAATGAAAAGAAGATATGTTGAACCTGTCAAGGCTCCACAGTTAAGACTGGGGAACCTCGGCAGCTTCGGGGACTAGTGTCGGGGGGATGACCCCCGGTAGGGTCAAGAGACTAGAAAGATACAAGGGATATGGTTGACTTTTATGTCGGTTGACCAAGATTGGGTCTGGCCGGAATATAAGAGCGTCGGCTAGACCGGCATATATGAGTATCCCGGCAGAGCACGGATATGCCGGTACAACCAGGATACTTATTGAGGGGTGCCGGCATATACATAGATATGCCGGCCTAACTTATTTGGTATATTGTGCAGGAGCAGGGAGGCCGGATTACCCGACCTTCATAGGTCGTTGGTCCGGCATATAGGTCCAGGATATGGCCAACGGTCATATCCGGGATACTTAAGTCAACCAAGGTGTCGCATCCCTACAATCAAGGAAGAAAACATCCAAGCATGGTAGCAGAGTGTGGTGGCAGGGTGCACAGTGGAGGTTTACCTACCCTCACTATGCACAAGTACAGAGCTTACCTCACAGTGGTAAGGTCACAGTCCAGGAAGTACAAGGTACAGGGATGTGGAGTCCCATCGAGAGCAATCAGGGGCAAAGTCAAGGGTTTCTGCCCTCGTCAGCCGGCCCTGTTTGGAGTGTAGTTGCTGTCTCTTGGTCTCATGTGACCGTTGTAACCCTGGCCACCACTATATAAGGTGGCACATGGAGCCCTAGTAAGGGGTTGGTCCTGGAGTATTCCCACACATAGCAGTTCATCTTCCTCCTCTAGCAGAGATTTTGGAAGCACCATTGTTGTACACTCCATCGATCCAAATATATAACCAGTAGAGCAGGAGTAGGGGTGTTTCTCCTTACAAGAGCCCCAAACCTGGGTAGATCTGTGTTCCTTTCTGTCGTGCTTTTCAGCTCGTTCCCCTCTCCCGAATCCTCCAGCATCTAGTTCGGCCCCCATTTAAGCCATCCCATGGCATATGTTGTTTCACCACGACGACACTCAAGATGCCAGGACCAAAGGGAATTATCACAGTAAAAGGAAGCTTCGAGTTATCAGACCTATGCGACAAGGAGTTCCACAAGATGGCGCAAAATTTCGGCATAATAGCCAACTATGGGGAACCCAAAGATAAAGCAAAAAGTGCGACTACATGAGCCGATAAATCGCCCGAAGGACATCCCGCGGAGCCAGAGACGAAGAAACCACGAGTACAGGCATTAGAAGAAGACAAAGCTATAAGAGAAGAGGAGAAGACCCCAGCAATATAAGTATCAAGCACACAAAGTAGAGTAGAAGAATAAGGCTGAAAAAACCACAAGTCATCCTGGGGCAATGCCCTCTAGATCCAGAACACAGGTCACAGGCCGGATCTCTTGGGTCACCCCATGTATCTTACATTACAATTATAAATAAAGACAAGTTCCTCTTATTCGAGTTTACACATCTTACAAATTCCAAAGCGTGGCAAACGCCAAAACACACAAAATGCCTTGAGCACTAAAAATCCCCTCTGGCAATAGCCCAGGGAAAATACTCTCGGTCTATAAGATATATACATATAAAAACAAGCTACGATGTGGGCGGATCTGAATCATCCACGTTGAAAGGATTCAAGTAGTGATGCTCGTAGAAAAACCTCGCATCCTCTTGCAGTAACCTTGAGATGATCCTCTTCGCTGGCTGTAGCGTAGCGTCCATGTGGACCCGAAGCGTAGCTCGTCCTGGAGGCAAACCCTGAGACATGACATGGTAGTTAAGTCTTGGGTGCCACTTTCGCATCCATCCAAGAGCAAAGTTAGCACCAGCAACCAATTTAAGCTTTATCAGAAGATGAACCCGCTGGCTCGTCTTAAAAGTTTCGAGTAGCTGCCTAAAATCTCTCGGCAGAGGATTGCGAGGCAGCATAACAGAGTACATGGTCGTCAGAGACATCCGACAACCATTAGCAGCTTCTCCGATATGCTGCGCCCGATCCTGAAGAATCACAATGGCACGGTGGCGCCAGGGATTTGACCATAAACTTTCAGTCCCTTGTGCAGCCTTCTCAAGAGCCAAGATCCGTTCAGAAACCCGACGTGACTCACCAACAAGATCAAGGCAAGTACCTATGGTGCAAAAAGCATTAGCACACAGAAAACAAGAGCAAAAGTAAAAAAAGGGGGCTTCGTGAAACCTTACACAGCAGCATCTCGCACGCAGACTCGACAATGCCAACAAGAAAGGAGTCGCATTCTTCAAAATGTGCGATCCTGGCCACCAGACTCGACACTTTGTCTTCAAGGATGGATATTTGCTTCATCAAACCATGAGATTTACTAGCCTTATCAAAAGCAACCTTTTCCTAATGTTTCATCAATGATAAACATCCTTCGAGGTCTGCAATCCTCGACAAATATTCAGGACATCGACAAGAAGAAGGAGGAGGCGAAGGAGCATCGGAGTCGAACATATCGGCGGACGGTAAATCACGGCCACAAGTTGGTAACCCACCAGCGTGCATAGGCTGGAAGCCAACAACAGAAAAAGAAAGCATTTCAAAAATGCAATCAAGCACGATATTTCATAAAGGGAAAAGCATTTACAAAAAGTACAAGTCCCCTGATTGATCATTGGGAAAATATAAGTTCACTACACCAAAAGAGACAAAGGCTACAAAGGAAGACTAAGTCTATGCCACCTTGTCAGCGGGCTCCGTGGTAGAAGTAGGCGTGGAAGAGGTAGCAACAGCTCTTGGAGGAGGCATCGGTGCACTTGCTGCAGGAGTCGAAGAAGCAGGCGTAGAAGTTGAAGAAGCCGCAGAAGGTGTAATGATTGAAATGATGCCTGGCACATACTTCTTTGCTTTCTCAAAGAAGCCTAAGAACTCTGAAATAGGTCGACCACGAGAGGAACTAACCTTCTCCCAGTCAACCTCCTCGCCATGTGAATAGGCAAGCGCAATAGCCCCTTCAGTGCCTCGCTTCACCGATTGGCTCTTCATCCACGAGATAGGATCTTCAGTGGTGTTGAAAGCTGCGGCAAGCTTCTTAAGGTCGTCAACGGGCATGTCAGCCTTTTTCTTTGGCCACAACCCGACAAAGATCCAAGTCAACATGCGGCGAGTCAGCACAAGAATTTCCTGGACAGATGTCCAGTGCAACTCAAGCAAATTCACCGCGGCCATAATAGAATCTTCATCAATTAGCTCTGGCGGTGCCAAGGATACCCCAATTTTCTCTACAAGCAGAAACAAAAACATAGTAAGTAAACCACCAGCAAGATAAGCAAGCAGTCAATAAAAGAGGGAGAAAGACATTTACCACCAGCAAGAGCCGAAATTTGGTTCAGGCGATCAGCTATAGCCTCTTCTCTCTGAAGGCGCCCTTGATTAGCATCAGCAAGCGCCTTTTCAGCTTTCTTCGCCTTGGTCGTCACTGCCTTAGCAGACTTCTCAGCAGTGGCCTTGGTGGCAGTGGCGGCATCCCAGGCTTTTCGAGAAGCTTCGAGTTCGGCTTCAAGGGATGCTATGCGAGCATTGGCCGTCGCCAAAGCATCTGCAACACGGAAAAAGGGGAAGGAAAATCGAATAAAGAAACAGGGAAAGATACATGAGAGAGGCAAAAGACGAAATACAGATAAAAATATTACCCTGAGAAGCTCTAGTAGTCTTCAAAAATTCGACACATTCAGTGCCCAACAAGACGAACTTCTTCATCAAGATCTGTCAAGAGGAAAATGTGAGTAGGATAGCTCAAGCAACGTGCAAAGCAAAACACCAGGGTTAATACTCACATCATCAGAAGAGCTCGGTGATCGATGGGCATCAAGGGAAACACCAGCATCTGTCGACTTCTTAAGACGTTTAGAGCCACGAGGAGCGGAGATTTTCTTAGCAGGAGCCTTTGGGGACTTCACCACTGGAACAGCTTCCTGGGAAGAAGGTTCATCAGCAGTGGTAGCCTCAACTAGAGGAGCTGCAGGAGCATCATTCTTTAGGTTCTCGTTGTCACTACAAAGGGAGCAAAAGACAAAGACTTTACATAAGTCAAAATAAAAAGGGGAAGTACAAGGTAAATTTCGAGTAAATAGAAACTCACGAGTCTAGGAGGTCAAACATTTCAAGATCATCAATGGGAGCATAATGCTCCCTGATAGCAGCTCTGGAAGTGGAGGTACTTGAAGACATGAACTCCTCGACACGTTTCCTCTTCCTATCAAGGCTGGGATCTTCTGAGTGTGCAGGAGGAGGCAATGTAGTCGTGCTAGTTCCTTCCAGTGATTCTTTGGCATCATCTCCGTCTTGATTTTCTTCAACCTCGGGGGCTTCGGAGGCAGCAGAAGCTAGATCCGCCGGAATAGGTCCCTCCTCTGGAAGAGGAGGACAAGAAACAAGGAATTGGTGGTTCTGCACAAAATTAAGTCGCAAAAATACTCAAGAAAAGCAGAAACAACAACAAGAAGGCGAATAAAATGACAAATTGATAAATAAAAAAGCACATACCATGGGTAAGGGATGTTCAGAGTCAAAGAAACCAGCGGCCAAATCTGGAATTTCATCTTCTTTCGTGAGAGTAGTCAAAGCTCTCACTCGCTTGTCGAGATCCGTCTTCTCCATAAGATCATCAGGAACTCGAGAAGAATCTCCCAAGCCAGAGAAGGACCAAAGTTTACAAATACGATGCTGAAGAGGCTGGACTCGACGTTGCAGAAAAAATGCCATAAGTTGAGTCCCTGACAGCGCACCTCCGCTACCACTCTTCAGAGCTTGGATGCGAGCTAACAGTGGCTTGATATCCTCCATCTCAGCTTCCGTGGGAGGCGAATCCCACGAGGCCAATTTCTTCAGATTTTTAGAGGCATCAAAAGGGGCAATACCGTATTCGTCAGAGTAAGAGACTTTTTGGTCTTTATGTAAAACCACTTCTTCCTCCAACCCTGAACCGAGGCAGCCATGGAAAATTCCAAGTACTGAGACTCCGTGCGGATAGAGACAACAGCCCTGCCCAGTTCAGGCTTCTTGGATAAAGCAACACTAGGACGGAGGCAAAAAAGATATTTCGAGAGAAGAAAATGGGGTTCGATTCCCAAGAACGACTCGCAGAGAGTAATGAAACAGGCAATGTGAAGAATCGAGTTTGGTGTGAGCTGGTGAAGCTGCACACCGTACACAAAGAGAAGCCCATGGAGGAACTCGTGGGCAGGGAAAGAGAGACCGCGCAAGAGGAAGGCAAAGAACATCATGATCACTTGCAGATTAGGGGGGTGTTTCTATGTCGTATCCACAGGGATTAGCAAAGTGATGACCTTTTCCTTGTTTCCAGAAGCTAAGCCAAAAGATGGGTTTTTTGGTGTTGTAAACAGGAAAGTAACAGAGAATTTTAGGTTGGAAGTTTTAACATAACAAATCCAATGTTTCTTGTTTGTTAGGCAAGGAAACAAAGGACAAACGAGCAAGTGAGGCAGGGATGTATTTTTGGGACTAGATGCAGAGGCTAGTCTTGCACCTAACAGATCAGGCAGATGCAACACAGAAATCACAGTAATCTTGGAGTTTACAATGGAGTGTGTCACTCAAACCATAGCAAAGATCCAGGACATGGTTCAAACTGTTTTACAGTGCAAGATCAACACAAATTAGATCACAGAGTATGGGGGAGAGGAAAGAGAGGTTGCTGTTGGTCACCGAAGGCTTGCCGTGGCAGAGAAATTGAAGAAGGCAGAGATGTTGCTGTCGTGGCAGAGGATGAAGAGGGATGAAGAAGAGCTTGGCCTTCAGATCCTTCGAGCCTTGTCCATCTTAAGGTTCTTGGAGGTGTTCGTGGTGGTGTTCATGGTGTTCTTGCTTGCGCCGTCGATCTGTTCTTGTTGCAACAGAGGAGTAGCGGGAAAAGTGGGTGGAAAAGGTGAAGGTTTCGGTGGGTTGGACTGTGGAGGAGGAAACTTCGTGTGAGAGGAAGAAAGTGAGGTGGTTGGTTGGATGGAGTGGCTGTGAGTCGATGGATGGATGCGGGATGGGATGGTGTATTTGCTGCAGCATAGAGGAGTAGAGGGAAAAAGGTGGCAGCAGTTGCTAGTCTGCTTTTCCGTTTTTCTTGTCCTTTTGTGCCGTACCAGCCTCTTTCTGCCGTTGGCTTCTTTCTTGCTCCTCAAGATGTACTCCTCCATTCCTGTTGGCTTGGTCTTTGGTTTGAATTGCTCTGACTTGTAGAATTAAGTGCCTTGGCGTACAGATCTGTGACAAAGGATCAAATGAAGTAAAATGTTGATACAACACTGGATAATATGAGGAAAAACTGGCAGTTTTCATGGTTGCAAGGTTCAGAAATTTGTGTAAAACTTAGAGTGATCAAAAACCCCAGACCAAAACCTTTGCTTGTCCTCAAGTAAAGAATGGTGCATTGTACCAAACAAAATGTAACAGAGCATGATAAGGAACATTGCTGACTCAATGCAGATAAATCTTGCAATTGCCAATTCAAAAACAAGTTTCACAAGAGAATTTGAGTATGTCTAGATCAAACAACATGGACACATGAGTATAAAGTAATTGACTCTGAAATTGAAAACTCAAGATCCAGTACATAGCCCAATATGTAATGCAAAATTAGTGCTTCACCTATTACAGTTCCCAGGAACATAGTAGGCTAATGCATAGATAAGTTAGTTAGTTAGCAACTTAGCTTGATGGGTCAACTTAGTTAGTGCTTCACAACCTACAATCCCAGGATCATAGGTGCTAGTGCTTTGGGTATTTACAACAAGTTTTACTTAGCATTTTCAGGTTAGTGCTTCACACACCACAATCCAGAGATCATGGTTGCTAATGCTAAACTTTTTCCTTTCTGTTAGTATGTTAGTATGTTAGTGCTTCACAAATCACAATCCAGAGATCATGCTTGCTAATGCAAAAAATGCAACAGATGCAATTGGTTAGGGGCTACGATCATGAACTTCAGTTTCAAAGCAATTGACAAATATGCTGATGTTTCACAGGTTCTTTGAGTAAAGCCATACAAAAGTTCTAAAGTGGAACTAGGCTCTGAACAAAGCATTTGCAAGAGTTATAAGCAGATTCAAAGCAAAATACACAGTAGCATGCAAGGTGATATTTTCAGGTCCAAGCAAGCGAAATTGATTCATTCCTTAACAAAGTACTTTCACATAAGATCAACCAACAGTATAGTATATTCTGATTCAGATTTTAACAAATGTGTGGAAATGGAAAGTGTTCACCTGGTGGTTTTCCTGCTTCTCTGCCTTGTCAATCAACAGCAATCCTTCTCCTCATCCAAGTTCTTACTGAAACAACAAAAAGAAACAAACACACAAGGCAAAAACATAAAAAGGTGAAAGGGAAATATATGATACAAGGGATACCAGGTTTCCTCCTGGAAGAGAGCTTGTTTAAAGTCACTAGCTTGACTGTAGCTTCTTCATCACTGGTTTGCAGGGGCAGAGGATGCATTGGTGCCATCCTCTGGTTCATCATCTTCTTCAACTTGGCTTTCAATCAAATCTCCAATTCTGTAGTGCTTCAACCTCTGACCATTTACCTTGAATGTTCCCTCAGCTGAGCTGTAAATCTCAAAGGCACCATGGCCAAGATCTTTCTTGATCACACAAGGGCCAAACCATCTGGACTTGAACTTTCCAGAGAATAGGTGTAACTTGGAATCATACACAAGCACTGACTGCCCTTCCTTGAATTCCCTTCTCAGAATGTGGGAGTCATGCCATTTCTTGGTCTTCTCCTTGTAGATCTTTGCACTTTCATAGGAATCATTCCTGAGCTCTTCAAGCTCACACAACTGCAGTTTTCTCATGCTTCCTGCCTTGCCAATGTCCATGTTCAGCTTCCTGATTGCCCATTGTGCTCTGTGCTCCAACTCAACTGGCAGATGGCATGCCTTGCCATAGACAATTCTGAAAGGTGACATGCCAATGGGTGTCTTGTATGCTGTCCTGTAAGCCCACAAAGTGTCAGGCAACTTCATGGACCAATCTCCTCTGGTCTTGGACACAACTTTCTCCAAGATTTGCTTTATCTCTCTGTTGGACAACTCCACTTGGCCATTGGCCTGAGGATGATATGGTGTTGCACTCTGTGGTTTCTCACTCCATACTTGGTCAGAAGCTTCTCAAATTGCTCATTGTTGAAGTGGGCACCACCATCACTGATTACGACTCTTGTGTCGTGGGGATGACTTAGGGGGCGCCCCACGAGCTAGGCAACACGCCGGCTGGAGTCCCACGAGTCTCCACGACTTCGCCACGAGAGGACCGGCTCCGCCCGAAGGGCCGCCTGCGTCGGCAGCCGGCTGGCGACTCCACCGAGGAGGAATGGAGCCGGACGATGAAGACAAAACCTCTCAACGGTTGTCTGACCGAAAGCAGGACGGTCCCGACAAGAACGGCAGAAGCGCAGGACAGGAGCGACGAGCGTCACGACCGCGACCGACCAATGAGGAGACGAAGACTCTTCCCCACGGCGGGATCCGAGGCAAAGGAGAGGGGATATGCTCTCCAGATGCCAGCCCGGGGAAAAGGCACTTTATAAAGTGCCTTTGTCAGAGCAGGGCCAGAGGAGATCACGCCGAGGACGCCGTCGCCGAGCAGCCGGCAGCCGGCCGAAGCGTTACGGAAAACCTGTACCTAGGCCCCCATCTATATAAGGGGGCCTGGACCCTTAGCATAGGGGGGATCCGATCTTCTTCTTCCTCCTCTAGCCGAACAACTCAAGGAGCACTGTAATCGCTACCACTCAATCAATCCGAAGCAGGCAGGAAGTAGGGGTTTTACCTCCAGCCGGGAGGGCCCTGAACCTGGGTAAACCGAGGTGTCTCAGTTGGCACAATCCCGAGCCGGACCCATCGTCACCAATGTCGAGCCCCTCCGATAAGCCTCCCCATGGCTACTGTCTCCAAATTCCCACGACAGTTGGCGCCCACCGTGGGGCAAAGCGCGGTGGCGAGCGGAGTCAAGTTCCGGCCGGGACCCTCCGCCGAGAAGGTCGCCTCCGGCCTCGTCTGGAGGTTCGGCACCTTCGACTGCATCGACGACAACTTGGCTCACTTCAAGAACGGCTTCGGCAACAGTGGCTCCTTCCTCGACGTCGGCAGTCACCGCTTCTACGTCGCCAAGCCCTTCCCGGAAGAGGTAACCGATGTGCTTGACCCACTCTGTGACACAGACTCCGACGACGGCGAAAGCAGCGATTTTTGCAACATGGTCGAGGTGCGGGCCCTGGAGGAGGACGGTGGCGGCGGCCTACCGTGCTCCGCGCGCCCGCCGCTAGAATGCCCACCTCCACCGGAACAAGATCTTCCACCTCCAGAGCGGGACGTGCTGGACGCAGCCATCACGGACCTGCGCGCTCCGCTCGACATCTCTGCGGATCCGGTCAAGGCCTCCGAGGATCTGGAGCGGACGCGCCTCAACTTCCTCAAGGAAGCGATCGACGTCGACGACACCCGCTGGCGCGTCCTGTCCACGATCAACGAGTACAACGTCGCCCATGGCTTTACCCCAGTCGGAGACGGCCCAAGCCGGGCGGGACAAGTTCGTCAGCGAGGCCGTGAGCTGGGCGCGGAGCTGAACCAGGCGGCGCCCTCGGCGAAGCTGCCTCCGGTCATCAACAAGCCCACTTACAGCACGCCCACGAAGAACCTCCGCGCCGCGCGCTACATTACCTCCGAGCTGGATGGACTACAAGGCGAAGACTTGCGGGAGAAGCAAGCCCGGATCCAGGAACTCCTGGACGCCGCTGACCTACAGCAGCAGGCGATGGAACCACGCGGAGAGGCGAGCGGCACTCGAGACAAGAACCATAACATCGTGGCCGGCCAGAATAGGTCGCATGGACAAGCCTCGTCGCCAAATCACGGCCCGGCGGAGCACAGCCGGAGCAATCGAGCTCCAGGCAGAAGCGGTGGAAACCACCGCACCCAGCACTCCGGCTACCGCAGCCGGCAGCCTCGAGACCCAGCCGCGGTCACCAGCAAGCCGCGCCACCCTCCCCGGGTGGACGTGGTGGACCGGCGCGTGGCAAGTCTGTGGCGCCAGCTCAGCCGGCTCAGGGAGCCGGCCAGGGCGCTCAGGGTCACCAACCGGCTCGCTCGCATGTGAGCCACAGGATCGGGGAACGCGTTGATCCGCCGAAGGACGACGCGCGCCATCGGCTCAACCTACTGGCGGATTCCAAGTTCGATGAGGAGGAATCCTCGGCAGGCCCGGTCTGTTTTGGTCCTCGCATCCGCAACGAGCCTTTCCCGGCCAAGTTCGCACTCCCGCGAGACATGCCCAAATACACTGGGGCGGTGAAGCCGGAGGACTGGCTGTCAGACTACGTCACAGCCGTCGACATAGCGGGCAGCAACAAGAGGACAGCGGTGCGCTACGCACCACTCATGCTGACCGGATCTGCTCGGACGTGGCTCAACAGCCTGCCGGCTCTACAGATCAACTCCTGGCATGACTTCCAAGAGGCATTCATCAAGAACTTCACGGGGACTTACAAGCGACCGCCCCGCCCACGACAGCTGGCCCTCTGTAAGCAAGGCCCCGACGAGCTAGACCGTGACTATCTCACGAGATGGTCCGAGCTGCGCAACTCGTGCGAAGGAGTGGGCGAGGAGCAAGCCATTGGCTACTTCACGGACGGATGCAGAGAAGGGACCCTGCTGAAGCATAAGCTCCACAGAGCCGAGCCCAAGTCAATGGCGGACTTCATGGCGATAGCGGACAAGTACGCTTCCGCTGACTCTGCGGCAAGGGTGCAATGTGTCGAGGCAGCGCCAGCCGGAAACCATCCTCAGCCGGCAGCCGGCTCAGGAGGACATCACAACCGTGATCGACATGGCAAGAGGAAAGACGAACGCCGTGACAACAAGTACGGCTCCCAGCAAGTAGCCGCTGTTCAAGGAAGCCCGGGGGCTACGGGCGGAAGCCAGAAGCGCAAAGAGGACAAATCCAGCAAGGACAAGTACACCATCGAGGTGATGCTAGACCAACCCTGCAAGTTCCATAGCGTTTCCGGCAAGCCGGCAGCGCACACCACTCGCCAATGCAGCTTCACCAGGGATCTGGAGCAGGGAAATCACCAACTGCCCGGGCCACCGCCAGGCCCGCCGGCTGAAGCGCATGGAAACAAGAACCGGCAGCCGGCCAAGGCAGCAGGGGACTACCCCGAGGAAGCGAATGTGGAGCAATACCATGTATTCACTTCCCAGGAAGAGGAGCCAAAGGATGAACCGTGGTTTGGCGTCGAAGTGAATGCCATCATGCAAGTTGGGCCTCAGTACATGCATTGGTCTGATGCGTTGATCACCTGGGGACGTGAAGACCACCCGCCGCTCATGCCGAGGCCCGGGGGCTACGCGCTAGTCTTGAACCCAATCGTGTTCTCTGAGATGCGCACCTGCCGGTTCTCGCGCGTACTCATTGATGGAGGAAGCAGCATCAACCTTCTCTATCGCACTTCGATGGAAAAGCTCGGAATCCCAGAGATCCAGCTGAAGCCAACCAAGCTCACCTTCCACGGGATCGTGCCCGGGCACTCGTGCATGCCGATGGGAAGGATTGAGTTGGAGGTGCTATTTGGCGAGAAGGACAATCATCGTCGTGAGCCGATCTGGTTCGAGGTGGTAGACCTCAACAGCCCCTACCACGCGTTGCTTGGTCGACCAGCCTTGGCCAAGTTCATGGCAGTCCCACACTACGCTTACTTAAAGATGAAGCTCCCAGGCCCTCGCGGGGTGATCACCGTCACCGGGTGCTACAAGAAATCGATAGAGTGCGCAAGAGCCAGCTCCAAACTGGCGGAGGCCTTGGTCATTGCTGAAGAGAAGCGACAGTTGCTACAAAGGGTGGCGGCAGTCCAGCCGGGCAGGCTGGCGACGGGACTGCCGGCTCTGCTCCTTAAGCCGGCGAGCGTGTCCAAGGAAGCCCCGCCCGAAGCGGGCAAGAAGTCAGAGGCTCTTGTCTTGGGGGCTGGCTCCTCCTCGAGGTAGGGGGAAGCGTTTCGCAACTTCGCCTGAGACAAGTCCAAAACCGCTTAAGACCTTCGGCTAAGCCAAGGCAAAAATCTTGTATCTCGAACAAGTACCGTTGAATAAAAGAAAGTTGGGCGGCATACGGCTAATCCCTGGAAAAAGTGCTCCGAAGTACCTTTTTACCTTTCTAAGCGTTATTCATGGGGGTTGGAAGCCGCCTCCAGTCGGGAGCCGGCAGCCCCAACCTAACGAAACGATCCTCTCGTCAGCCTGATGAGTACTGTGTGCGGACCGGACCCCGAGCCTAACCTCCGCCCTGCACCGCGTGGGGTGGAGCCGGCAGGTCACCCACCTAGGAAAATTGCTTAGAGGAAACGCTCGCGACCCGACGAATCGAGTCCCTTGTCAGACGAACGAGTACCGTGTGCGAACCAGACCCCGAGCCTAACCTCCAGCCTAAGTCGAGGGCGATGGAGCCGGCAGGTCATCCACACTGGAAAATCGCTAAGAGGACAGAACGAGCGCTCACCCCTAACCCATGCGCATTGGTTAAAAGTTATGCGTAAACTGGACCAAGCCAGATCCCCTATACGTCGAAGTACTACTTCCCATCCCGCGGCGTGCTCCCACCCTACACCGGCATTCGGCTGTCGGTCCAAGGGAGACCAGCCGGCACCAGGCTGCCGGCTGGGGGTAGAAGGGCCGAAGGATGGGGGGATAAAGGAAAAAGCTGAAAGGGGTCAGGTCAAGTCCGGTTCACAAACAACTGGAGATCAATGCGTAAGAAATTCAGGGTGAAGCGTCACTGGTACATACGAACGAAATGTTGTTGGGCACGACATGAGTTCAGTGTACATAAAAACAGATAAGAGGACCCTGACACGCTCAGGGGGCACTCGGCGGGCCAGCCGGCTCCAGTGAAGTAATGTCACCAGCTCGAGAGGCCAGGACGAAGTCATTGCCGCTCGGGGATGGCGGAATGGAGTGACCAACGGGATCCTCGGGGGCCTTCTGAGATCCTTCCGCTGAGTCGGGCTCCTCGAAGTCCACGCCATCCAAGGATTCGTCGCTATCCCCAGCATCGAAGAGCGCGTCGGTCTCGGCGCACTCAGCAATGGCGCATGCGCGCTGGCGGAGCTTGGCTCTGTCGAGGCCTGCCAGCCCATCTTCACGAAGGTTCTCCAGCTGGTCCAGGTTGACGCCTGGATACCAGGAGAGTACGAACTCCAGCGCCTGTTGAGCACCGGCCCGAGCCGCGGACTCCTTCCAGATGTCGAGCCGGTTGGACGCGTGAAAGACCCACTGGAGGAGCGCCTGGATCCCGCCAGGCACAGCCCTTCCCGGCCATAAGGTTTCAAAGACGGAAACAAGGGCTTCGTGCAGTTCCTTTCCCAGCCTGGCAGCCGGGTGGAGTCGGCCTTTGGCCAACGCAACCAATTCCCCTGAGGAAAGCTCGGCCTTAGGGTCACCGCTAGGGACGATCCCCTGTTCCATCCTAAATTCCTTCAGCGCCGCCGCGGCAGACTCGTCGGAGTCAGGGAAGGCTCCTGCAAGGGCAGTAAGAGGGTGAAAGGACGGCGTGAAAGGGCAAAAGCCGAGAAAGAAGACAGGAAGTATACCACGAAGAGCTTCCTCCAGTCCTAGCAGGCCGGATTGAACCTTGCGGTCACGGGCGCGCCAAGCACCGATCTCCTCGTCAAAACGCTCGCTGTCGAGCCCCCGGAGAGTCTGCAGCTCGGTGATCTGGGCGTCGCGGTTCTCGACCTCGCTCCCCAAGGTTGCGCGAAGCTCTTTCACCTTGCTGTCAAACCCCGCGGAGAGGATTTTCTTCTCTTCGGCCAGCCGACGATCAAACTCCAGCTGCAGCGACAACTCCGCCTCCCGAGCTTTCGCCAGATCAACTTCCAGCCCCTGAGGCCGGGCGGCCTAGGTTTGCAGGTCCTGAAGCTCCTCGGCATGCTTTTGCTTGAGCAACTCAATAGTGGCGGCCGACACCGAGTCGGCCAGCTGGGACTCGAGTGAGGCTATGAGCGAGGCAGAGTCTGAAAGCGGAGGAATAAGAGCGGGAAGGACAGCAGCAGTGCTTTCAAGACAAGGGGTCCCGAGCTCACCTGATAGTTTCTCCAGCTCTTTCTTCAGGTCCTGGTACTGGACCTTGCCGGCACGGTACCTCGCTAGCAGCTTCTGAAAGATACTGGCGCGAAGCGTGTTCAGTTCCTGTGAAAAACGGAAAGGCAATGATTCTTAGCAAAATCCATTTTCAAGCCAGCTATCTCTACAGCTACCTTGAAACTCGGGGGCTAGGACATATAGCAGAAAGAGCCAGGGGCTAAAGGCGCAGCACTCACATTGGTCGCCTGCATAGCGTCAAGGAGTTGGAGGCCGGCGTTCCGAAGCGATTCCCTGGCAGCAGTAAATTGCTTATCCAACTCCGCCAGAGTTGGTTTGCTGCCCTGCGCCTTGAGCTTCTCCCCGACACCTGCACTCGAGGCGGTGTCCGCCCACTCCTGCTGAAGGCGACTGGCGGAGCTCAAACTGCCGGTGTTGGACTCAGCTGCGGCGACAAGAGCTCTCCCACTAGAAGCGCTGTTGGCCGCCACCTCAGGGGCTGGCGAGCCATCACCACGTTCGATCCTTGCCGCTCGAGTGACGAGGAACCTTGGCGAGGCTTCGCCAGAGTTGGAGGCCAGCCCAAGGAATGGGGAATCAGCAATCGCGCCAGCCCTCGACCCGGCTGCAGGCACCGTAGCTTGCACGCTCGGCACGAGCTCAAGATTGGAGAAGGCCTCGACAGCCGACACCGGGGCCGTTTCCGTTTCCCCCGCCGCGGCCTCACGAGTGATTCTCTGGTTGGGCGAGTCGTCGGAGATGCAGACGGCGGCGGTTTTCCCCGTCGTGGCGTCGTCGGTGGGGGAATTGGAAACAGGTCAGCCCCAACCGGCGCAGTTTCCTCGACGGGCGTCGGGCCAGTCTCAGGCGAGCCGACTGGATGGGGAACAGCGTCCACGAGCACCTCCGGACGCGCAGAATCCTCTGCCCCAGCACCGCTCGCCACGAGCTTCAACCGCGGGGAGCGACGAACGTCTTCATCGTGACCCGTGTCGCCGCATATTTCCTCCGCGCGCGCCCTCTTGCGGAAGGAGGGCTCGGGAGCCGGGGTCACGTTTTCCTCGGAAGCAACGGCGGGAGGAGGTCGGGCAGCCGGATCGACAGAAAGAGGCGACCTGCAAGGAGAGCATCCCACGGCCGAGTCAATCAGGATCGCGACGGCGAAATGAAGATGAGAAGCAAGAAGCAGGGAGCTCACCCAGTTATGGCAGTAGCTCGCCGCTTAGCCACCTTCTTCACCTTGGGAGGGCGCAGGTCTCGCGCCGCCGACTCCAGTTTCTTGCGCTTGTCAGCCAGCTCGGAGAGGGCCGGCTGGGCTTTTCTCTTGGTGCCGACCGAATCGTCTCCAGCTCCTCCAAGGTCTGCCGGCTCCGCAGCGGCAGAGCGTCGCTCGGGAGACACTGGTAGACCCACGATCGGGGGAGCCTGGGCCCCAGCCGTGGCAGCGGCGGCTACGTGGAGAGCTACGCCCCCGAGGGCGGTAGCTGATCCTACGCCGCCATCATCATCGTCGGACCAATCCCTTAGGAGAGAGGGGCTGGGGAACTTACTGGAGTGGTCGAAGAGTTCGCCCGAGTCTTCGAGCTCGTCGTTCCCTTCATCGCCTTGGGTGGTGCTGGAGCTCTCGACGGCGGCCAGAGAGCCGGCATCCTCCGCCTCCTCAGCCTCGTCCCAGACAACTTTATCATCCGATTTGGCTCTATCAGCGGCAAAGCCGGCTTGGCGCTGAGTCAGGTTCTCCGCCGCCTGCAGAGCGAACAAGTTCTGCCCGAGCCAAGCAGCCAGAGGTCAGTAAACCAAAGTTGCAAAAGAAGAGAAGACTTGAGGCTAGGACCGACGAGCTCACCTCAGCAATTGGATTGTCCCGGTCGTGAGGTTCCAATCCCCACGTCCACGAGGCTTGAAGCTTCACGTCGGCGATGCGATTCGCCTTCCAGGCCACCTCCAGTGCTGACAGCGCCTTGGAGGAATGGCGAGTAGGATCCTTGGCAGATCCCAGGAAGCACATCTTGTGCGGGCGGCGCTGAAGTGGAGACACGCGGGCGACCAGGAAGGCAAGGAGAAGGTCGGTCGGCTCCAGGCCACCCTCCGATTGCAGCGTGGCGACTCACTGAAGGATCTTCTCCATGTCCGGCGACGGGCGAGGAGGAGCGGCGCTCCAAGTCTCTCGCTCAGGCCCGCCTGACTCAAAGGGCGGCAAGTTGATGTGGTCTTCACCTTCCCTCAAGTTCTTCACGTAGAAGAAGGAGCGCTGCCATTTCTTGCAAGACTCTTTCCCCTTTATGCCGGGGAAGCTTGCGGTCTTGCGGGCGTAGAAGGAGGCCGTGCCGCATATCACTGGAACGGTATCTGCCGTCTGGGTCTTGAAGAAGATCAGCCGGCGGAACAGCTCGATGTTGGGCCAGATGCCCAAATACACCTCGCAAAGGGTTGCGAACGTGGACAATACCATCATCGCGTTCGCCCCAATGTGATGTGGTTGCAAGTGAAAGTGGTCCAGGAATTGGCGCATGAAGCTGCTTGCGGGCAGCGCGAAACCCCGGGGGAAATGGTCGTAGAAGACCACCGTCTCCCCAGGCGCAGGAGAGGGAACCAGTTCGCCGCCGGCAGGGCGGCACCTCACGAGGTCCGCGGGTGGAAGCACCCGGCCCCGGCGCAGCAGTTCGATCTCTTTGTCCCTAACCCAAGATCCTTCCCAGGATCCCTTTGGCAAGGTGGATGGAGCGGCGCCTTTACCCGCCGCCGAGCCTTTCCCTTTCTGCCGGGAAGCTTTGGGAGCCATCCTGGTGCGGATCTGGATGAACGGAATGGCGGCGGAGCAGACGAGGAACCCTAATCTCTTGAAGGCGAAGCTTGGGAGCCTAGGATCCTAAGTGGGGCGAATGCGGGAGGAAGAAGAGAAGCGAGCAACCGATGCTCTGTCTCCGGAGCGGACTCTGGTTTAAAAGTGAAGGGACGGGTCAGTTGCTTATTTCAGCCACGATGGGACGGCAACTAACTCTTCTCGTCACGACCCACGATCTCGTAAAGATCGGGCAACCGCCGTGGTAGCCGCAAAGGATCATGAGCCGGGGCCGATTGGACATGACGCGATAACGGGTGGACAAGTGGCGTCATGGTCTAACCCGCGAGGGAACAAGTTCCTAGGAAAATGGCGTGCCGACCTACAGCCGCCGGCCGGGCCATCGCTGGAGCCGGTTCGTCTCGAGACGGCCGGGAAAACTCCGCAAAGCCCAGCCTCGACGACCAGATCGACCAGACTCGAGATCCGAGGACTTCGACAAGGACGAGCAAGACTTCGGCGAAAAGGAGAACCCGCCAAAGCCCCATGCTAGCCCATGAGACTTCGCCAGTTTCGGGGGCTAGTGTCGTGGGGATGACTTAGGGGGCGCCCCACGAGCCAGGCAACACGCCGGCTGGAGTCCCACGAGTCTCCACGACTTCGCCACGAGAGGACCGGCTCCGCCCGAAGGGCCGGCTGCGTCGGCAGCCGGCTGGCGACTCCACCGAGGAGGAATGGAGCCGGACGATGAAGACAAAACCTCTCAACGGTTGTCTGACCGAAAGCAGGACGGTCCCGACAAGAACGGCAGAAGCGCAGGACAGGAGCGACGAGCGTCATGACCGCGATCGACCAATGAGGAGACGAAGACTCTTCCCCACGGCGGGATCCGAGGCAAAGGAGAGGGGATATGCTCTCCAGATGCCAGCCCGGGGAAAAGGCACTTTATAAAGTGCCTTTGTCAGAGCAGGGCCAGAGGAGATCACGCCGAGGACGCCGTCGCCGAGCAGCCGGTAGCCGGCCGAAGCGTTACCGAAAACCTGTACCCAGGCCCCCGTCTATATAAGGGGGCCTGGACCCTTAGCATAGGGGGGATCTGATCTTCTTCTTCCTCCTCTAGCCGAACAGCTCAAGGAGCACTGTAATCGCTACCACTCAATCAATCCGAAGCAGGCAGGAAGTAGGGGTTTTACCTCCAGCCGGGAGGGCCCTGAACCTGGGTAAACCGAGGTGTCTCAGTTGGCACAATCCCAAGTCGGACCCATCGTCACCAACGTCGAGCCCTGTGACATTCCTCAAATTTGATAACAAATTTGAAGTGCCCGTTATGTAATCCATCACAATCCCAGAATCATTGTTGTGATTTACATAACGTAGTTGATACCACAGTTTCATAGCCATTACAATACGAGGGTTCAAATACAATGGTCATACAGACCAAGTCATATTACAACACAATATAGCAGCGGAAATAACGTCTTCTGCCCATGCCTTCTCCCTACAGGCAACTGGCGACTCACGGAGACGAGCTTAGTTCTGGTATTCTTCATCATACCCTTCCTCCTGGTATTCCTCCCCATAGTCTGGCCAAGTTGATAGCCAGGGACACAGCCGTGAGTACATTGGATGCACTCGCAAACCATCTTATAAACGAAATGATGAGGTAGAAATGCAAGGTTGATATGGTGGACTAAGCACTAAGTTGTTTTGCAAAAGCTAGTTTTATTTCCCAAGAATGTTCATTTGTAGAAAAGAAGTTTAGTTCTCTAAGTTCAATCTAAAGAGGACTTCAAGTGTGTCAATATCATTGTCAAGTCAAGTCATTCACCCAGTTCATCATTGTCACTTTTAGTCCTGACAAAAGTCAAGTACAGCTCACCAACCGTCCATGACCGCGGACGCGGCTATTCGAATAGTTTCAAAACCTCTGCAGAGGGGTACACTTTACCCACAAGATTCGATACATCTGCCGGGAGAAATCTACGGTTCGACATACACCAAGTATGCGAGGTTCAGATAATCAAACAAACTCTTTCACTTGCTCATCCTAGTATAGGATCCTTCCCTAGAGCCCGGGATACGGAATCTCCCGCTCCGGCGTCTCTAGTTCTGCCCATCCCGGGTACCGGGTTAGTGGAATCCACCTGGTCCAGAAGTAACCGTTTCGCGGTGTCCTTCCATGAAGCTTTGATACAAGGCCTCCCATACTAAGATAAACAAGCTACGGATTAAGCCCCTTCCCATATAGGGGTAATGTGGTTGTACGGTATAATTGGCTCCCATAGTACATCACTCGTTGTCACTGAGAAATACATTTCATAGTTCTTAGTCGAGATTGATTTCTTTCATAAAGCCATTATGTAGGAGCAATCTCCTTTTTAAGTTTCAAGTTCAAGTCACCTCTTTTCAAATAGAGTTCCCTTATATAAGACCTCAATATTATTAGCGACTAAGCAACTACATTGAGTGCTGACCACTACATAGAGTTGGATAACTCAACTTGATGCTCTTGTTAAGCAAGATATCACTATGCTTCTATCATTCTATTCTAGCAATTCAATCATGCAATTTACTTAAAACAAGTAGAATGCAATAGTAAAACTAGGCATGGGGAGTATGAATCAAAAGATGGCTTGCCTTGGTTGGCAGAGTGTCCGGGGTTTTCTTCTTCTTCTTGATAATAATAATCCCCTCCAATATCCTCCTCGGCAACACTAGCGTCTAATAACGAATAAACACAAAGCACACCATCACTTCACCAAGCTAACAACACACCAAGCACTCATGCTTGCTTTCAAACAATAGTATTTATGTTGTATTTTAATTCCTGTTGCAATTTAAGTCATGTTGCATTTTATGGTGTTGGTAGATAAGTCTTTCTTCTAAGTTTTCTTCAAGTGTGCAAGCTAGATTCTTTACTAAGTGGCATAGGTGGTCCACTGGTGCAGCATTGGTGTTGAGTTGGGGTTACTAGGACGAGTTTAAGTGGGATGGATCCACTAAGTGAATTTTGGCATTGAGGGCAATTAACTCTAAGTGTGCAATAGTGATCTATCATTTTATGCTACCAAAATAGGATTGGATTAGGGTCTAATGGATCACACTAATAGGGTTTGGGGTTGACTAAGGTTGACTAACAGCAAGAGGTTTCATTAGTAAGTTCACATTTCAATGTTCATGATTTTTGATGGCTTAACTAATTTTCTAGAAACCGTTCATTATTAAACAAGCTATGGTCACACTATTCATATCTAATTTAATCCTTAAGTTATTTTGAATTCTAACCAGTACTATTGTGTAGAGCATTTTATAAGCTTTCTAATGAATATTTATTTGCTAGATTTGGATTTGTAAATCTCTAGGAATTAAAGTTTGAAAATAGCATCTGAAAGTTATTTGAAATAAATAAAAAGGCGGGAGAATAATTCAGAAAATGAAACGGACCGAAACGTTACTAGTTGGGCCCAGTTCAGACGAAACCCGAACGGGCCTGGCCCAGAAAACGATTCGCTCGGCTGGGAAAAATAAAATGGGAGCTGACAGGTGGGGTCGCGATGTCAGCCCACTTAACAAATCCCGAATCGGTAAGTTATCGTTGGATCAAGATCGGACGACGCACGATCATCGTCTTCCTCAGCACGGCGGGAGCTCACCTGCGAGCAGTGGAGATCGTTCGACGGCGATGGCGAGGCGTAGGGGATGCAGAACTTGACGGCGGTGCGCGGGATCGGCTGCGGTGCTCCTCCTCCGATTCCCTGCAGCAGCTGGCCTCCAGGTGGTCGAACGCGGCGGCGCTTCTCGCGTCCAGTACTGCGCCGGCGAGGCTGGCTACGGCGAACCAGAGCGAGAGGGAGTGAGCGGCGATGTCTGGGAGGGAGCTGGGAGTGAGGTGCGTCTCTGCGTTTGATCGGCGGGGCCTTTTATAGGCCGGAGCGACGAGGGCGAGGGCGTCCAGTGAACGACCGGCGCAGGACATGCTGGCGGCGTGCACAGGCGACACTGGCCTCGTCGGCCTTACTCGCGTGCTGGAAGGGGTTGGTCTCGGCCGCGGAGTGCTGTGGGTTGGCGCTGGCGAGGGCAGGGCGGTCGGCGCTGCTCAGTATGCTGGGAAGAAGAGAGGGGGGGTCCGGGTGCTATCTCCTCTTCTCCTCCTTCTTCCATGGCTTGGGTCGGGGCAGAGGGGGCTGGAGTCGATCGAGGCATCACCCAGCAGCATGGCTACAGCACAGGGGCGAGCTCGAACAGTGATCTTCACAGTAGCCCAAGATTTGATTTGATTTTTCTGCCAGTGTTCGACGAAATGCTCGCAAGAACTCAAAATTCGAATTTTTCAAATTTTCCACTTTGGGTGCTCATCATATTGGATAATGTACCCAGTCATATTTTTGTTCTGGAGAAAGAATGAGTTTTGCACAAATTTATATTTCAAATTTGGTATAGTTCCTGTTTCAGATTCAAACTTTGGCTCAAGTTTGTGTGGTGTTCCAATTTGAAATTTTGGTAGATCTTTGTTGGTTGAGTTAGTTCATAACTTGGTTAAGCTCAACTAGTTGGCCAAACATGAAGGTGAGCTGCAGATTTCTTAATCCTAGGGCTCAAAGTGGTGTAGTCAATAACAATTCCTAGATCATATTAACTTTATCTCTTTCTTACTTATTTCTATTTCTGGTTTCTTTGCTTCTTCTAAATCTTCTCTTTTGCTTCTGTTGGTTATCTTAGAACTAACTAATCAATGCACAATCAAAAATAGCACACATAAAATCATAGAATACAATTAAGAGAAAATGCATGTATGCATACAATAATAGATAAAAAGTTTTAGTTGGGTCCAAAATTTGGCACTTTATTTCTTAAGAAGTGGTTTACAATTTCTGAGTTGTTACAATCTTTCCCCCTTAAAAAGAATCTCGTCCTCGAGATTCACTAGTTAAGAACTGAAAAGATTGGGAAACTCTTTCTGAAGGTAATCTTCTCGTTCCCAAGTGGCTTCCTCTTCGGTGTGATTACTCCACTGAACTTTCAGAAACTTGATGCTTCGGGTTCGAGTGGTTCGATAAGCTTCCTCGAGAATACGGATAGGTACTTCACGATAGGTCAAATCCGTGTTGATGTCCACCGAACGATGATCAATATTCTTGAAGATTTCTGGCTTCTCCGGCACTTCAAGACATTTCCGAAGTAACGACACGTGGAAGACATCGTGTACTTCGGACAATTCCGGGGGCATTTCCAACTGATAAGACACTTCTCCTCTGCGGTCTAGTATCTTGAAGGGTCCAATATATCTTGGTGCGAGCTTTCCTTTTACTTGGAATCTTTGCATTCCCTTGAGAGGTGATACTCTAAGATAAACAAAGTCTCCACTCTTGAAAGTTAATTCTCTCCTTCTCTTGTCGGCATAACTCTTTTGTCTTGACTGGGCTGCCTTGAGATACTCACGAATCATGCGAACTTTTTCCTCGGCTTCCTGCAGAATATCTGGTCCAAATATCTGGCTATCTCCGGTTTCTGACCAGTTCAAAGGGGTACGACACTTTCTTCCATACAAAGCTTCAAATGGGGCCATTTGCAAACTGGCTTGATAACTGTTGTTGTAGGAAAACTCCGCGAAAGGCAGGCAATCTTCCCACTTGGCTCCGTAAGCTAGAACACAGGCTCTCAACATATCTTCAAGTATTTGATTGACTCTTTCAGTCTGTCCATCAGTCTGAGGGTGGTAAGCGGTGCTAAAGGCTAATTTGGTTCCCAAAGCTTGATGTAAGCTTCTCCAAAATCTTGAGGTGAATTGGGTTCCTCGATCGGAAACTATGGTCTTAGGGACTCCATGCAAACTAATAATTCTGGATAAATACAGATCTGCTAGCTGTCCCGAGTTGTAAGTGGTCTTGACAGGGATAAAGTGGGCTACTTTGGTCAGTCTATCCACGATGACCCAGATAGAGTCATTTCCACGGCTAGACCTTGGAAATCCAGTGATGAAATCCATTCCAACAGATTCCCACTTCCATTCCGGAACTTGCAAGGGTTGCAGCAATCCTGCAGGTCGTTGATGTTCAGCCTTGACTCTTTGACAAATATCACACTTAGAGATGAACGATGCAATCTCACGCTTCATTCCATGCCACCAAAATTGTTCCTTTAGATCTTGGTACATCTTAGTTCCACCGGGATGGATGGAGTAAGGTGTCTCATGGGCTTCCTTCATAATCACTTCCTTTAATTCCGAGTCAGCAGGCACACAGATACGTCCTTTATACCAAAGAACTCCTTGATCATCTTCTTCAAATCCTGGCACCTTGCCGGAACCAATTCTACGCTTGATTCCGTCAATACTCTCATTTCCCTTCTGGGCTTCTTTGATTTGGCTCATCAAGGTGGGTTGAAACTCAAGGCTGGCTAAGAATCCTTGACTGACTAGTTCCAATCCAAAATTTTCAAACTCTTGGTGCAACATAGGTTGATCTTCCTTGATCATCATATTCAATGAGCACGGCTTCCTACTCAATGCATCGGCCACGACATTTGCCTTACCGGGGTGATAGTGAATTTCCAGATCATAATCCTTGATCAATTCTATCCATCTCCTTTGCCTCATGTTCAACTCCTTCTGGGTGAAGATATACTTCAAACTCTTGTGATCAGTGTAGATCTCACAACGGTTGCCCATCAGATAGTGCCTCCAGGTCTTCAGAGCTAGAACCACGGCTGCTAACTCTAAATCATGGGTTGGATAATTTTCTTCATGAGGTCGAAGCTGTCGAGAGAGGTAAGCTATGACCTTTCCTTCTTGCATCAATACGCAACCAAGTCCAAGTTTGGAAGCGTCGCAATAGACATCAAAGTTTTTGGTGATATCGGGCATGGTTAGGACGGGTGCGGTCACCAATCGCTTCTTGAGCTCTTGAAAACTCTCTTCACACTTAGGGGTCCATTCAAACTTCTTGTCTTTCTTCAACAGTTGTGTCATCGGCCGGGCAATACTTGAAAATCCTTCAACAAACTTGCGGTAGTATCCCGTTAATCCGAGAAAACCTCTCACTTCCGTTTGAGTGGTTGGGGCTTCCCATTCCATGACTGATTTAATCTTCTTGGGGTCTACCGATATTCCTCCGGCTGACAATAAATGGCCTAAGAATCCAACTTCCTTCAACCAAAACTCACATTTACTGAACTTGGCATATAGCTGATGCTCCCTTAAGGTTTCTAAGATTAATCTCAAATGGTTTGCATGCTCTTCTTCAGACTTGGAGTAGATAAGAATGTCATCAATGAAGACAACCACAAATTTATCCAAGAACTCCATAAAAACCTTATTCATGAGGTTCATGAAATAAGCAGGGGCATTGGTTAATCCAAATGACATCACGGTGTACTCATACAATCCGTATCGGGTAGTGAAGGCTGTTTTGGGGATATCCGTTGCACGGATCTTCAGTTGGTGGTATCCGGTTCTAAGATCTATCTTTGAGAAGACTCTGGCTCCAGTCAATTGGTCAAACAAATCTTCAATCTTCGGGAGAGGGTACTTGTTCTTGATGGTCACATCGTTTAGCTTGCGGTAATCAGTGCACAGTCGGCTAGAACCGTCACTTTTATCCACAAACAGAACAGGTGATCTCCAAGCAGAAGAACTTGGCTGAATCAGTCCCTTACTCAAAAGGTCATCCAATTGCTTCTTCAACTCAACTAGCTCAGCTGGGTTCATACGGTAGGGTCATTGGGCTATAGATCCAGTTCCGGGGATAAGCTCAATGATAAACTCAATATCCCGATCCGGTGGCATTCCGGGTAGCTCATCGGGAAAGACATCCGGGTATTCACATACGATGGGGACTTGCTCCAAAGTCCGTCCTGAGATACTCTTATGACATCTGGGGAGTGGGATGGGTTTGACGGACACATGCTTTACTAGAACTCCATGGCTACTCCTCATGGTGATGGTCTTTTTAGCACAATCTATAATTCCTTGGTGTTGGGACATCCAATCCATACCTAGGACTACTTCCAATCCTTTGGTTCCTAACACAATCAAACTGGCTAAGAATGAGATCCCATGGATTTCTATGGGCACTGCCAAACAGGTACAACTGGCTTTAGTTACTGACCCGGGGATTTGCACAGACATGACATCTTTCAAGGGTGTAGGTTGAAGTCCACTTTTATCAACGAATAATTGGGTAACAAAGGAATGTGAAGCTCCAGAATCAAACAGAACTCTTGCAAGAACTGAGTTAACAGGGAACATACCAAGCACAACGTCGGTTGCTTCCTGAGCTTCTTCAACATTCATGTGGTTCAGGCGGCCTTGAGAGCGGGGCTGGTTTCTTGGTGGATAGTTCTTGCCATTTCCTACACGGCGTTGTTGCTGAACAGGGGCAGTTGTCTTGGATGCATCATTCAGCTTCTTGGGGCACTCATTGGAGTAGTGCCCTTTTAGTCCACACTCATAACAGGTAACACCAGACTTGTCACCAGGCTTGGGTAACACAGGGGCACCATTTGGCTTTGGAGTGTTGGTGTTGAAGTTGTTGCCACTGGGTCTTGGAGGTGCACGGTTGAAGTTGTTTCCGGGCGGACGGTTGGGATAGTTGGGACGCGGAGCAGGTGCAGACGGCCTCATAGGTCTAGGGGAGAAACCCATAGGTGCATTTCCCCTTGGCTTCTGCGAGTTGCTCGAGTTGCCTTGATACATCATACGGCGCTTGCGATTTTCTGCAGCTTGCTTGAGTTTGCCTTCCATCTGAATGGCAGAGTCAACCAATGACTCCAGGTCGGCAAAGTGAATGCTGACCAGGACACATTGCATCTCATCATGAAGTCCATCCAGAAACCGTTCTTGCTTCTTCTCAGTGGTGTTGGTGTCATCTGGGGCGTACCTAGACAAGGTAAGGAACTTGTCACGGTAATCCACCACAGACATGGAACCTTGCCTCAGATTCCTGAATTCATCCCTCATCCTTTTGACCAATCCCATAGGGACATGGGCTTTGCTAAACTTGCTCTTGAACTCTTCCCAAGGCATCACATACCCTGGGGCTTGCATTGCACGGGTGCTATCCCACCAAGCTCTCGCTGCTCCAGCAAGATAGTGGGTGGTGTACAAAACCTTCTCATTCTCCCCAACTTCGGCGACTGCCAAATTGTTTTCCATAGTGCGAAGCCAGTCATCGGCATCTAAGGGCTCTTCAGACTTAGTGAACATAGGAGGGTTGGTGTTTTGAAAATTCCTCAACTTGGATCGGTGATCTCCATTGCCATGGTTTTCTCCTCCACCATTGCCATTGCCATTGCCATTGCCATGGTTGTGGTTCATTGCCATCTGGGTTATTTGCTGAAGAGTGGCTAAGTTAGCTTGGCGCTCAGCTCGGGCTGCTTCCCGGTCTTCCATGATCAACCTTAGTAGTTCGGCCATTTCCGGGTTCGGGGGTGGGGGTGCTCGCGGCATCTGAAGATAAGGTGTGTAAGACAAGAGGGAAAAGCTAATTCGCTAAGATTAAAGGTAATATGGATGATGCAATTTTGTCTTACTAAGGCCTTAAGAGCCTAATTCATATTTCATTCAACACTCAACAAACATATCATACATACGAGTTCACACATTACAAATGGTTTACATCAAACCATTGCGACTCGTTTACTAGAGAGGGGGATACAACTCACACCTACTCGAAGTGAAAGTGAAGTGGAACTCATAACTAGATAACACATTGATCTCGAATCTAAACAGTGGGCTCCTCGGGGTCTTCCTCCTCATCACTCACAATGAATCCATTATGCCCACCATCTTCCGAGTCATCAAGGTCCTCCATGAAGTCATCCTCATCACTAATGAGGGCATTATCCTCCTTGCGGAGGTCAATGCCTTCCTCCTCACCAAGGTGATCCTCAAGACTCTCAATGTACTCAGTCAACTCCGCCACATTGGCCTTCAACTCCTCAAGGTCCTGTTCCTTCTCATCGCGCTGACGACGAAGGCTCTTGCGCTCCTTCGCAAGTATCCTGATAGTGTTCCTTGCATCCACCAATGCAAAGTGCTCAAGGTTGGCCTTGGTACGTGCATGATCGGCCTCCTGCTGAGTGGAGTACAGCAAGAAGTCCATGTGATCGATGTAGGTACTCGGCTCATTCTGCCCGGGCATGTTTGCGGGACGTCCATCCGCATCACGCCGAGCAAAGTCCCTGAAGCGTCCTCCCTGGACCTCCTCAACATGCAGTCCGCACAAGCGGGCATGCATCTCCTGCATCGCTCGGACCAAACCATCGGCCCAAGTGTTCTCCACCAGCTCAAACTTGACCCTTGGAGAACCCAATTTCCCCTTCTTGCCACGGCAACTGGCTCGGATAAGCCACCGTAGCTCTCCATCTGGGTGCTCATTGAGCACGGCTCCCTTGAACTCCGGATACAGACGATCCAGGAATAAGGTCAAGGTGGTGAGGTCGCGCTCAAAACAGAGGCTGCCACCCTGGCCCAACTGGTAGTGCTCAACGAATTCCAGGGCCATCTACAAAATTTTAGAGTGGTTCAAGTTAGTGATCAACTCAAGTGTGCAAAATTTTAAGTAGGCAACAACTGAAGTATGTATAAAACTTTGCAACTAGAGAGGAAAGAATAAGCCATTTTTGCAACCGTTCTGGTATCTTTGCTTTTATCAAGTTTTCTTGTAATGCCCATTCTAACTAAGGTCTCCTATGGTCAGCCTAGGCTCTGATACCAACTTGTGACATTCCTCAAATTTGATAACAAATTTGAAGTGACCGTTATGTAATCCATCACAATCCCAGAATCATTGTTGTGATTTACATAACGTAGTTGATACCACAGTTTCATAGCCATTACAATACGAGGGTTCAAATACAATGGTCATACAGACCAAGTCATATTACAACACAATATAGCAGCGGAAATAACGTCTTCTGCCCATGCCTTCTCCCTATAGGCAACTGGCGACTCACGGAGACGAGCTTAGTTCTGGTATTCTTCATCATACCCTTCCTCCTGGTATTCCTCCCCATAGTCTGGCCAAGTTGATAGCCAGGGACACAGCCGTGAGTACATTGGATGCACTCGCAAACCATCTTATAAACGAAATGATGAGGTAGAAATGCAAGGTTGATATGGTGGACTAAGCACTAAGTTGTTTTGCAAAAGCTAGTTTTATTTCCCAAGAATGTTCATTTGTAGAAAAGAAGTTTAGTTCTCTAAGTTCAATCTAAAGAGGACTTCAAGTGTGTCAATATCATTGTCAAGTCAAGTCATTCACCCAGTTCATCATTGTCACTTTTAGTCCTGACAAAAGTCAAGTACAGCTCACCAACCGTCCATGACCGCGGACGCGGCTATTCGAATAGTTTCAAAACCTCTGCAGAGGGGTACACTTTACCTACAAGATTCGATACATCTGCCAGGAGAAATCCACGGTTCGACATACACCAAGTATGCGAGGTTCAGATAATCAAACAAACTCTTTCACTTGCTCATCCTAGTATAGGATCCTTCCCTAGAGCCCGGGATACGGAATCTCCCGCTCCGGCGTCTCTAGTTCTGCCCATCCCGGGTACCGGGTTAGTGGAATCCACCTGGTCCAGAAGTAACCGTTTCGCGGTGTCCTTCCATGAAGCTTTGATACAAGGCCGCCCATACTAAGATAAACAAGCTACGGATTAAGCCCCTTCCCATATATGGGTAATGTGGTTGTACGGTATAATTGGCTCCCATAGTACATCACTCGTTGTCATTGAGAAATACATTTCATAGTTCTTAGTCAAGATTGATTTCTTTCATAAAGCCATTATGTAGGAGCAATCTCCTTTTTAAGTTTCAAGTTCAAGTCACCTCTTTTCAAATAGAGTTCCCTTATATAAGACCTCAATATTATTAGCGACTAAGCAACTACATTGAGTGCTGACCACTACATAGAGTTGGATAACTCAACTTGATGCTCTTGTTAAGCAAGATATCACTATGCTTCTATCATTCTACTCTAGCAATTCAATCATGCAATTTACTTAAAACAAGTAGAATGCAATAGTAAAACTAGGCATGGGGAGTATGAATCAAAAGATGGCTTGCCTTGGTTGGCAGAGTGTCCGGGGTTTTCTTCTTCTTCTTGATAATAATAATCCCCTCCAATATCCTCCTCGGCAACACTAGCGTCTAATAACGAATAAACACAAAGCACACCATCACTTCACCAAGCTAACAACACACCAAGCACTCATGCTTGCTTTCAAACAATAGTATTTATGTTGTATTTTAATTCCTGTTGCAATTTAAGTCATGTTGCATTTTATGGTGTTGGTAGATAAGTCTTTCTTCTAAGTTTTCTTCAAGTGTGCAAGCTAGATTCTTTACTAAGTGGCATAGGTGGTCCACTGGTGCAGCATTGGTGTTGAGTTGGGGTTACTAGGACAAGTTTAAGTGGGATGGATCCACTAAGTGAATTTTGGCATTGAGGGCAATTAACTCTAAGTGTGCAATAGTGATCTATCATTTGATGCTACCAAAATAGGATTGGATTAGGGTCTAATGGATCACACTAATAGGGTTTGGGGTTGACTAAGGTTGACTAACAGCAAGAGGTTTCATTAGTAAGTTCACATTTCAATGTTCATGATTTTTGATGGCTTAACTAATTTTCTAGAAACCTTTCATTATTAAACAAGCTATGGTCACACTATTCATATCTAATTTAATCCTTAAGTTATTTTGAATTCTAACCAGTACTATTGTGTAGAGCATTTTATAAGCTTTCTAATGAATATTTATTTGCTAGATTTGGATTTGTAAATCTCTAGGAATTAAAGTTTGAAAATAGCATCTGAAAGTTATTTGAAATAAATAAAAAGGCGGGAGAATAATTCAGAAAATGAAACGGACCGAAACGTTACTAGTTGGGCCCAGTTCAGACGAAACCCGAACGGGCCTGGCCCAGAAAACGATTCGCTCGGCTGGGAAAAATAAAATGGGAGCTGACAGGTGGGGTCGCGATGTCAGCCCACTTAACAAATCCCGAATCGGTAAGTTATCGTTGGATCAAGATCGGACGACGCACGATCATCGTCTTCCTCAGCACGGCGGGAGCTCACCTGCGAGCAGTGGAGATCGTTCGACGGCGATGGCGAGGCGTAGGGGATGCAGAACTTGACGGCGGTGCGCGGGATCGGCTGCGGTGCTCCTCCTCCTCCGATTCCCTGCAGCAGCTGGCCTCCAGGTGGTCGAACGCGGCGGCGCTTCTCGCGTCTAGTACTGCGCCGGCGAGGCTGGCTACGGCGAACCAGAGTGAAAGGGAGTGAGCGGCGATGTCTGGGAGGGAGCTGGGAGTGAGGTGCGTCTCTGCGTTTGATCGGCGGGGCCTTTTATAGGCCGGAGCGATGAGGGCGAGGGCGTCCAGTGAACGACCGGCGCAGGACATGTTGGCGGTGTGCACGGGCGACACTGGCCTCGTCGGCCTTACTCGCGTGCTGGAAGGGGTTGGTCTCAGCCGCGGAGTGCTGTGGGTTGGCGCTGGCGAGGGCAGGGCGGTCGGCGCTGCTCAGTATGCTGGGAAGAAGAGAGGGGGGGTCCGGGTGCTGTCTCCTCTTCTCCTCCTTCTTCCATGGCTTGGGTCGGGGCAGAGGGGGCTGGAGTCGATCGAGGCATCACCCAGCAGCATGGCTACAGCACAGGGGCGAGCTCGAACAGTGATCTTCACAGTAGCCCAAGATTTGATTTGATTTTTCTGCCAGTGTTCGACGAAATGCTCGCAAGAACTCAAAATTCGAATTTTTCAAATTTTCCACTTTGGGTGCTCATCATATTGGATAATGTACCCAGTCATATTTTTGTTCTGGAGAAAGAATGAGTTTTGCACAAATTTATATTTCAAATTTGGTATAGTTCCTGTTTCAGATTCAAACTTTGGCTCAAGTTTGTGTGGTGTTCCAATTTGAAATTTTGGTAGATCTTTGTTGGTTGAGTTAGTTCATAACTTGGTTAAGCTCAACTAGTTGGCCAAACATGAAGGTGAGCTGCAGATTTCTTAATCCTAGGGCTCAAAGTGGTGTAGTCAATAACAATTCATAGATCATATTAACTTTATCTCTTTCTTACTTATTTCTATTTCTGGTTTCTTTGCTTCTTCTAAATCTTCTCTTTTGCTTCTGTTGGTTATCTTAGAACTAACTAATCAATGCACAATCAAAAATAGCACACATAAAATCATAGAATACAATTAAGAGAAAATGCATGTATGCATACAATAATAGATAAAAAGTTTTAGTTGGGTCCAAAATTTGGCACTTTATTTCTTAAGAAGTGGTTTACAATTTCTGAGTTGTTACAAGCCCCTCCGATAAGCCTCCCCATGGCTACTGTCTCCAAATTCCCACGACATCTTGGCACTCCAAATCTTGGGAAAATGATAGTCTTGAACATTCTACAAACTGCCTTGGCATCAGCATTAACAGTGGGAATGGCTTCAACCCATTTTGACACATAGTCAACAGCAACTAAAATGTGCTTGTAGCCTTGTGAAGATGGCAAGGGTCCAACAAAATCAACTCCCCAAACATCAAACAATTCCACTTCCAAGATTCCTGTTTGGGGCATTTCATTTCTCTTTGACATCTTTCCTACTCTTTGACAAGGATCACACTTCATTATGTACTCATGAAC
This sequence comes from Dactylis glomerata, assembly GCA_007115705.1. Taxonomy (NCBI): domain Eukaryota; kingdom Viridiplantae; phylum Streptophyta; class Magnoliopsida; order Poales; family Poaceae; genus Dactylis; species Dactylis glomerata. Next base: position 543,186 of record QXEO01000737.1, on the reverse strand, counting down.
ATCTCTGAACATACTTGGCCAAAAGAAGCCAGCTTGCAAAATCTTGGCTTGAGTCTTGAACACTCCAGCACAAGGTTGGAAAAAGCGCTAGGCGTAAGCGAGGCGGTTGGCATTCGCCTAGTGCCTAGGCAGTGCTTAGGCATCCTAGGCGTGGCCTAGGCGGTTACAATTTTTGAACCATCAAGCATGCATATTGGCTATAATAGTGAATACACATTAGTTTAGAGCATCTAAGTGAATAAACTATGAACAACTACCATTAGAATATGGCACATATGGATCGTTAGTGCAATATGACATAAATTCTTGTTGGGGAAGCCTATTTCTTAGTTGCACTGCCTAGACTTCCGCTTATGCCCTAGGCGAGGCATTTGTCCATCGCCTAGTGCTTAAGCGTGCCTAAGCGCTGCCTAGGCGTCGCCTTTTCCAACACTGCTCCAGCATGTCCTCCATACAATCCTGAATGGCATTGGGACATCACATCACCTTTTTCATCAGAGGGAACACTCCTCCTCACAATGCCATCAGCACAATGTTTGTACAGAAAAGGTTCATCCCAATAGTAATTCTTGACATCATGGAGGAACTTTTTCTTTTGCTGGTAGGAGAGATCCGCTGGCACAATATCACAAACTAGGAAGTTCACAAAGTCAGCATACCAAGGTGAAGTGGCACTGACTGCCATGAGCTGTTCTCCTGGCATCAAGTCTTGAATCTCTCTGTTTTCATCAATGTTGATTCTGGACAAGTGATCTGCAACTGAGTTCTCTGATCCTTTCTTGTCTCTAATCTCTATGTCAAACTCTTGGAGCAGAAGTATCCATCTGATGAGCCTAGGTTTAGCATCCTTTTTGCTCACTAAATATCTGATTGATGCATGGTCTGTGTACACAATGCACTTGTGTCCAACCAGGTATGGTCTAAACTTATCAAAGGAGAACACAACAGCAAGCAGCTCCTTCTCTGTGGTGGTGTAATTGATCTGAGCATCATCCAAAGTCTTGCTTGCATAATGTATAACATGCACAGCTTTGTCCTTCCTCTGGCCAAGAACTGCTCCAACAGCAAAGTCACTTGCATCACACATAAGTTCAAATGGCAGTGTCCAGTCAGGAGGTTGAACAACAGGGGCTGTGATGAGAGCATCTTTCAACTGGTTGAAGGCTTTCATGCAAGAGTCATCAAACACAAACTTCACTTCATGGTTCAGCAGGTTGGTGAGTGGCTTGGCAATGTGGGAGAAGTTCTTGATAAACCTCCTGTAGAAGCCAGCATGGCCCAGGAAGCTTTGAATTCCCTTCACATTTTCAGGAGGAGGGAGCTTGGCAATCACATCAACTTTTGCTTTATCCACCTCAATTCCTCTGGCAGACACAAGGTGGCCCAACACAATGCCTTCAGAGACAAGGAAGTGACATTTTTCCCAGTTCAGAATCAAGTTTTGCTCAGAGCATCTGTGGAGGACTAAGGTGAGGTTCTTCAAGCAAGCTTCAAAATCTTTTCCATACACAGTGAAATCATCCATGAAAACTTCCATAATCTTCTCAATGTGATCAGAAAAAATGATCATGCATCTCTGGAAGGTGCCTGGAGCATTGCAAAGGCCAAATGGTAGCCTTTTGTAAGCAAAGGTTCCATATGGGCAGGTGAATGTGGTCTTGTCTTGGTCAGAAGGGTGGATTGGAATCTGCAGAAATCCAGAGTAACCATCAAGGTAGCAGTAGTACTTCTGGCCAGCAAGTCTCTCTAGCATCTGGTCCATGAATGGAAGAGGGAAGTGATCTTTTCTTGTAGCTTTGTTTAATTTTCTGAAGTCATTCACCATCCTCCATCCTGTCACAGGTCTTGTGGCCATGAGCCTTCCTTCTTCATTTTCAACAACAGTGTAGCCACCTTTCTTGGGCACAATGTGGATAGGACTCACCCACTCACTGTCAGAGATGGGGTAGATCATTCCAGCCTTTAACAATTTCAGGACTTCCTTCTTTACTACATCTTGCATGGCAGGGTTTAATCTCCTCTGTCCTTCTCTTGTTGGCTTGCTGCCTTCTTCTAAGTGGATCCTGTGAGAACACACTTTCTCACTAATGCCAATGATGTCATCAATGGAATATCCAATAACATTCTTGTACAACTTCAGAATAGACAGAAGACTTTCTTCTTGCTCACTAGTGAGGGCAGAATTAATAATCACAGGGTGTATCTTTTCCTTCTCCAAGAATGAGTATTTCAGATGGGAAGGCAATTCTTTGAGCTCCACAACAGAATGGTGGGCTAGATGAGCTGGTTCTCTTGCACTTGACACAGGTACGATTTCACAAATTTTAACTTCACAAAGCTGCTGTACATTGGTGTTTTCAGCAGTAACAAAGACTTGAGCTTCAGGCTCTTCTTGCTCAGGTTCTGGCAAAGTTTCTAGTACACTTCCTTCAACAACATCAATGGAATGGCAGTGCTCAGGAACATTGGGCAGATGTGTGGCATGCTTCATGCTGAATTCAGCTTGCTCTGACCCAAATTGTAACTTGAGGGTTCCACCTTATGGCACCTGCAGTTGCTAAGAATGGTCTTCCAAGGATCATTGACTCAGCATTATCTTCCATTTCTAACACAACAAAGTCCACTGGATATGCAAAGTTGCCAACTTGAACTGGCTCATCTTCAAGGACTCCTACTGGTTTTCTCAAGGTTCTATTAGCAAGTTGAAGTGTCATTGGGGTAGGCTTCAAAGTTCCTAGCTGCAGAATCTGCCTAGCAGCAGATGATAACACACTCACAGAGGAACCTAAATCACAAAGGGCTGTGAAGGTTTTCCTTCCCACTACACAGGGAATACTGAAACTTCCTGGGTCTTGTAGCTTCTTGGGCATGTGGTTCAAGATCACAACACTGCAATCTTCTGTCAAAGCTACCAACTCAGGGCTGTCTAGGCTCCTCTTCCTTGTGATCAGATCTTTGAAAAACTTGGCATATAGGGGAATGTGCAAGACAGCATCCAAGATGGGGATGGTGATTTGCACTTCCTTCATGGTTTCAAGGAATTTTGCATACTGCTTCTCTTCCTTGGTCTTGTCCAATTTTTCTGGAAATGGAACTTTCATCAACAGGGGCTTCTCATTGGGTTCTGTGGCAGGGATCTGTGCCTTGGCAGGGTTTTCAGTCTGGGCAGGCTGTCCTATAGGTTTTTCCTGCCTTGGCAGAACAATTTCAGGGGTTGTTTGTTGCTGTACTGTGGGTCTTCTCTGTGGGGCCACATAGGTAACACTTGGTGGAGTTTTGAGCAAAGGTTCAGTGGTCACCCCACTCCTAGTGGTGACTGCATCAACAACTAGAGTAGTGGAAAGGGCACTACACTGTTTTGGGTTTTTCTCTGCTTGGGCTGGCAGTTTTCCTTCAGCTTGGTTTCCAGTGTTGTTGCTCTGGATTCCAGTAGTGAGCTGCTGCATTGTCTTGTAGAAAAGTTCAGATTGCATTTTCATAGTTTCTTGCATTCCACTGAACATTTCCTTTTGTAGCTTCATCATTTCTCCAAGCTCAGATTGGCTGCTACTGCTGGATGAAGTAGTTTGCTGATGTACTGGGTGGTGTTGTTGTTGTGGGTGTTGCACTTGACCTTGGGGTCTGAAATTTTGTTGTCCAGGCTAATGGTAGCTCTGCTGGGATGCTTGGGCATAGTGCTGCTGCCCTGGTGCTGGGTAACTTTGCTGATTGTTGCTCTTGTAAGAAAGGTTGAGGTGGTTTTTCCAAGAGGGGTTGTAACTTTGGGAATATGGCCCTTGGTTCTGGGCATAGTTCACCTCTGAGATCATGGCTTCAGGAGGTGCAGACAAGGTACATTCCATGAGAGAATGGCCTTCTTTTCCACAAATTGCACAGGCAGAAGTAACTTGGTTGACAGGAACCAAAGCTTGGCTGTTTCTTTCTGTCATGAGCTGAGCAAGTTGGGTGGTGAGACTCTCCAACTTGGCTTCCAAAGCATTTTGGCCACTAGATTGAAGCTGCAACTGAGTGTTGGGGTGGACTGCTCTTTCATTGGTCCAGGAGAAGTTGTGGGATGCCATACTCTCTATCAACTCAGTAGCTTCATCCAAAGTCTTGTTCATGATTCCACCTCCAGCAGCTGAATCAACAAATGATCTTGTTTGCTCTGTCAAACCTTTGTAGAAAGTTTGCAAGATGAGCCATTGCTCCTGGCCATGGTTGGGACACATCCTAATGAGACTTTGGTATCTTTGCCAAGCATCATACAGACTTTCTCCTTCATATTGCACAAATCTGGTTATCTTGTCTCTGCACTCAGCTGCTTTGGTTGGAGGGAAGTACCTCTCAAAGAATGCTTGAAGGACATGCTCCCAGGTGTCTCTGCAATGCACAGGCAGAGAGTGGAACCAAACTTTAGCAAGTCCTGAGAGTGAGAATGGAAACAATTGCATTCTGATGGCATCAGAAGGAACTCCATTGTGCTTCAAAGTGTTGCAGTACTCAAGAAAATTTCTGATATGTTCATGTGGGCTCTCCAAGGCAGATCCTTTGAAAGGATTATGTTGCACCATATTGATCAGTGCTGGCTTAATTTCCCAATTGTTTGCTTGGATTGCTGGCATCACAACATCAGCATTGCTGATCTGGTCCTTGGGTATCCACAAATCTCTCAACTTTTTGTCACCCATGCTGGAATCAGAGGAAGATGATTCCAAATCAACTGAGGTTTCCAAATCTCAAACAGATGTCTCCAAGTTTTCAACAGAAGCTTCAGAGGCTGCCCTCTTTCTTGCAAACAAAGTTCTCTCTGGCTCAGGATCAAATGGGGCTAGTGGAGAATCTTCAGAGGACTACATCAACTGAATTTCCACAGAAACTAGATGAAATCATTGTTCTACACACAATCACAGACAAGAACTTGATCAAGGGTTAGTAAACTAAATCCCCTAATAAAAGTTCTAAGCTTGATCACAGACAAGTCATTGAAACAGACAATCAAAGATTGCAAATTGGAACAAGTATTTACACAGCTTAGGCTACTGTAATTTGAGGAAACAGTCAAAAAGCTAATCCCCGACAACGGCGCCAATTTTGATCACTTGCAGATTAGGGGGGTGTTTCTATGTCGTATCCACAGGGATTAGCAAAGTGATGACCTTTTCCTTGTTTCCAGAAGCTAAGCCAAAAGATGGGTTTTTTGGTGTTGTAAACAGGAAAGTAACCGAGAATTTTAGGTTGGAAGTTTTAACATAACAAATCCAATGTTTCTTGTTTGTCAGGCAAGGAAACAAAGGACAAACGAGCAAGTGAAGCAGGGATGTATTTTTGGGACTAGATGCAGAGGCTAGTCTTGCACCTAACAGATCAGGCAGATGCAACACAGAAATCACAGTAATCTTGGAGTTTACAATGGAGTGTGTCACTCAAACCATAGCAAAGATCCAGGACATGGTTCAAACTGTTTTACAGTGCAAGATCAACACAAATCAGATCACAAAGTATGGGGGAGAGGAGAGAGAGGTTGCTGTTGGTCACCGAAGGCTTGCCGTGGCAGAGAAATTGAAGAAGGCAGAGATGTTGCTATCATGGCAGAGGATGAAGAGGGATGAAGAAGAGCTTGGCCTTCAGATCCTTCGAGCCTTGTCCATCTTAAGGTTATTGGAGGTGTTCGTGGTGGTGTTCATGGTGTTCTTGCTTGCGCTGTCGATCTGTTCTTGTTGCAACAGAGGAGTAGCAGGAAAAGTGGGTGGAAAAGGTGAAGGTTTCAGTGTGTTGGACTATGGAGGAGGAAGCTTCGGGTGAGAGGAAGAAAGTGAGGTGGTTGGTTGGATGGAGTGGCTGTGAGTCGATGGATGGATGCGGGATGGGATGGTGTATTTGCTGCAGCGTAGAGGAGTAGAGGGAAAAAAGTGGCAGCAGTTGCTAGTCTGCTTTTCCGTTTTTCTTGTCCTTTTGTGCCGTACCAGCCTCTTTCTGCCGTTGGCTTCTTTCTTGCTCCTCAAGATGTACTCCTCCATTCCTATTGGCTTGGTCTTTGGTTTGAATTGCTCTGACTTGTAGAATTAAGTGCCTTGGCGCACAGATCTGTGACAAAGGATCAAATGAAGTAAAATGTTGATAAAACACTGGATAATATGAGGAAAAATAGGCAGTTTTCATGGTTGCAAGGTTCAGAAATTTGTGTAAAACTTAGAGTGATCACATCACCCGGTAGCCGCTCAGGGGCTTGGGGACGCGCTCGGTGCTGGGGAAGATAACCTGGTCGTCGTCGGTGATGAGCCCATCAGCTTGAGCCTTGGTGAGATCCGTCTGCTTGAACTTAGAGGGCACCCAATTGGTTGACACAATGGTGGCTTTGCTTTTCCCCATCTTGTTCTTGTGCACAAGGGTCTTTACGTGCATCTACAATGGCAGCGGCTCAGGGGCTGAGAAGGAGCTCAGGAGCCCAAAGAGGATGCAGCAATGGTGGCGGCGGCAGAGCAATGCACTCGTAAACAGTGAAAACCCCAGTCTCCCCCTTATAAAGCTTCCTGGTGAAGGAACATGGGCTGAGATGTGGCGTAAGAAGCGGAAGCGGCAGCCCACTAATGGAAAGGGAAAACATAAAATTACCGCGCTGCCCACGGATGACGGTCAGCGCCCAATCAAAATGACGCACAGAGAGATTCTACTACTAACGTCACGAGCATTTGAGAAGTTAAAAACATCATAAACAACACGATAGTTATGAATACTCGACAAAAATATCAGATATGGCATTCTGTGAATTGATGGTGATAAAGGAACTCGACAAAAATTAGACGACAACAATACAGAATGATCAGGGAAAGATTCGTTTTTTAGTCTATACCCGAAAATATTCGATTATAGCCTTGGGGGCTACTACCATCGGGAGCGCTGGGCGCGCACCCGACAATGTTATTATTATATGCCAATTAAAGAAGGTACAATTTATTTCGAGCCTATACTTGAAACAAGATTTCGACTATAGCCTCGGGGGCTACTCCCATTGGGAGCGCTGGGCGCGCACCCGACAATATTTTTTCATACATAAAAATCATGGAGAAGGCGACAGAAGATATGGATAGCTTCGTCACTCCCATCGGGAGGGAGTTTTATATTAAGGTTGAATAACCCAAAGATTTTCAGAACTATAACAGTCAAACAAGGCTGCGATGTATGATTCTCGAGTTGTGTCATCGCGACAAAATTTGAATGCCATGATTGAAATATATCGTGAAGGTAAGACCCCAGGATCCGTCCTGTGTGGCCTGGTATACGCACATGGATGCGCTCTGCCAGTACTTATCCGTGTCTACGACGCGAAGAAAATCCTGATGGACGCATGATACGTCTCAAACGTATCTATAATTTTTGATGCTCCATGCTTGTTTTTACACCATTTGCCTTTTGTTTCGTTACACTTTGTGGCGTTTTTATGCGATTTCCGGAACTAACCTATTGACAAGATGCCACAGTGCCAGTTCCCTGTTTTCTACTATTTTTGTGTTTCAGAAAAGTTACACAGGAAATATTCTCGGAATTGGACAAAACAAAAGCCGAACGTCCAGAAATTCACCGAAGCTTCCAGAGAACCAAAGAGGAGACGGAGTGGGGCAACGAGGTCCCACACAATAGGGCAGCGCGGCCTGGCCCCTGGCCGTGCCCCCTACGTGTGAGGGCGCCCTGGCAGCCCCCTGACGATGCCCCTTCGCCTATATAAAGCCTCGGGACGGAAAACCCTAGATGAATGGGTGAAATTTCCAGAACAGTTCCGCAGCGCCGCCGCCGTGGAAGACAAATTTCGGGGGACAGAAGTCTCTATTCTGGCACCCTGCCGGGATGGGGAAGTGCCCCGGAGCCATCTCCATCGGTCTCCATCGACGTCTCCGTCGTCTCCATCGATCTCACCGTCATCTCCATCAACCTTGCTATCTTCTATGATGAGGAGGGAGTAGTTCTCCACCGGGGCTAAGGGCTCTACCGGTAGCTATGTGGTTCACCTCTCTCTCCCATGATGTGATCTTTATGTGATCATGAGCTTTGTATCTAGTTGAATTGGTAGATGTTATTATTCAGATATTATGCTACTCCTATGCTTTATTATTATACTCTCCGGAGATACCTCGTATCATGGTGTAAAGGTGACTAGTGTGTGCATCATGTGTATCTTTTTGGTTAATGTCTCTATGAAATGTTGGTGTTTGTTGGAACCATCTAGTGCATTCAAGGTGATAGTGTGGGACAATCTAGTTTGGGTACGTACGGACTTTGAGGAGTGCTTCATAGCCCTACGCATGATTAGTGTATGTTTTCCATTGGAGAATTGTTTTGAGTTGCATATGGATGATAGTATCTATTGGTTCAATTATGTTATATTTGTTGGGAGTGTGTCCACTAGTAAAAGTATGATCCCTAGGCCTTGTTTCTAAGCATTGCACACCGTTTACTTTCTGTTTTGTTACATGTTTGCTTGCAGTGATATTTATTTCAGATCACATTTACTACTCATAATCATCACTACTACTTGTATTTCACTATCTCTTCGTCGAACTAGTGCACCTATACATCTGACAAGTGTATTGGGTGTGTTGGGGACACAAGAGACTTTCTGTATCGTAATTGTAGGGTTGTTTGAGAGGGATAGCTTTGACCTATTCCTCCATGAGTTCGATAAACCTTGGGTGATCCACTTAAGAGAAACTTGCTGCTGTTCTACAAACCTCTGCACTTGGAGGCCCAACACTGTCTACAAGAACAGACGCGTGCGTAGACATCAACACACTGGGTACCCTGAGAACCACTGGGATTCATTCTTTGTAAGTCCTAAATACGGCAAAAGAATGGGTTTGACCGGTTTACCGAATTCAAGTCCAAGGGGATTGAATTTGAAGCAGGTGACAAGTATCTGTTCCAGCAGTTAACTGGCCTCTTGATCCGTCAGAGTTGTCAGGCTTGTTCATCAAAACACCTTGTGAGATATTATGATAACAGATATGTCGAAAGACCAAGTTGAAGATTTGAAGATTTGAAGAAGCAAGTCGAAGATTTGAAGATCTGAGATTCAACCCGAATCTGCAATTCTGGTAGAATCTCGGGGGCTACTGACAAGGGTATAGATAATAGAGCCCGTCAGTTGAGTACCCCTGAGGCCCATTAAGCTAGGCCCAATTGTAATGCTAGTCGAAATACGAGTTCTTACCGTATGTCGATATTGTAATCTGTGTCGGATTCCTCCTGCTCCTTGAGACCTAGCCACCTATATATAGGGTCCAGGAGAGGACGGTGAGGGACAGATTGAAAGCAAGCCAAAGTTTACCTTACATTTACTTTCGATACAACCATGTTTAACTGACTTACCTTCAAGTTCATCTGACGCCCTATTCCCCCGATCCTAAGTCCTTCATCTAGGACATTTGTCGAGTTAACCCTCGTCAGTAACAAAACACAAAGCAAATGGTGTATAAACAAACATGGAGCATCAAAAATTATAGATACGTTTGAGACGTATCAAGCCACTAAACAAAAGAATACAGGTCGTTGCTGGAAGTGTGCCGTGAATACTCACACCACTAAAGACTGCAAGGTGATTCACTATTGTTTGGTGTGTGACTCAGCAGGGCACTCGACCATACAGTGTCTGATTTTGAAGCTGCCAAAGCCACTGGGTTATTTTGTGGGCTATGGGCATGATGCGACGCTTAACTTGCACCTTCTAGACTCAGTTCATAAGCCTCACCTGATTCCTTCGGGGCTTCCTACTACACTTGTGCAGGTTTCTGGAGAGGAGGCGGTCACTGCTGATGCTATTCAGAGTCTCATGGCTCGTATGTGTCCAGGTAGTCCTGCCTGGAAGTGGGAAGCGATTACCCATGGGGCAAATGCTTTTCTTATTGGGATTCCCATGGCAGAGGACTTATCTAGGATAGACAGTATGCAGATTAGTGTCCCTAAAGTTAAAGCTCAAGTTCTGGTTAGTTCATGGAAGCGACAGGATATTGTCTCGGAGTTTGTTATGGAACCAGTTTGGGTGCACATTGATGGTGTTCCTTACACTGTTAGGCATTTTCATGGACTTTTGGTTCTTGGGTCTCTCATTGGTTCTACGCTCGACGTGGATCTTGTCTCTCTCCGAAGCTAGGGAATTGTTCGCATTCTCATTGCTATGAGGGACTTAGCTGCATTGGAGAAGGATTTGGATGGTACAAACCCTCCCTGTTTGGAGGTTGTAGCTTTGCTGAAGCTTAATGGTTATAGATTGCGATACCGCAGGGAAGCAGTCGGGTATGTTCCGGATCCTAGGTTTTGACCATACTTCTGGAAAAGGGATGGTGATGATGATGATTCTCATGGGCTGGCTAGAGACAAGCCTGAGCACCACACTTCGAGTGCTACGTCGGATACGGCAAGTATGGATGTGGATGGTCATCCTCCTTCTGGTGATACAGGGAAGGCGACCATGTCAGTTGCTGGTGCACAGTTTGCTTTTACTCCGTTTAACCACTCGCCAGTTACTCCTAGGAGGAAGGAGATTGTTGACCGCGCTCGACGGATGTCTCCCCATCCAATTGCATCTTCCTCGACACCTATCCGATCTACTGCACCTTCGCATGTGCGTACCTTTATGCAAGGATGTAATCGACTGGTTCCTATCCCGGTACCGACCGTGTAGCCTTCTACACCAACTCAGGCAGCGGTTGTTTTGTCTCTATCTCCGACGGCATCACCTCTGGTCGTGCCTAGGGCGGCTACACCTCTGGCTACGACCGGGGGGAACGGTGTCATCGAAGGCAGTTTTGTCATGGGTGCGGGCTGTCTCCTTGTCGCCAGCTTCTATGACGGTGCAGGCGGTTTCATCCTCTGTGACGCGCATGACCACTGCCGTGCAGGCGGACACTGGCCGTCTCCCGTCGCTGACGCACAGGCAGATGACCATTTGTCGTCCTTCGCTGCCGCGCGGGCGGCTTCCTCTCTGACGGCCAGTAGGCCCCATGCAGTGGGCAGCCTGAGATCGCTGCGGGGGTCCTTGGTCAGCCGGGCTGGGCCGGTCGGGCCTATCGCTGCTGACCCCTGCACCTTCCCCAGGACGGTTTCGCCTTCTTCTGCTGGTGGGCTTGCTGTCAGGGCGTCATCTCCTGCGCGTGGAGATTACTCGCTACAGGCGTCTTCAGACTGTGGCAAGGAGGGATCGACTTCGCCCATTCCCTCTCCTTTGCCACAGTCATCAACCCTATCAGTTTCTTCAGAGGTGCTGCCTCCTACTCGACCTTGGCCGTCTTGCTCGCAGCCTACTCTCCAGCCGGAGATTAGGCGGAGTGGGCGCCACGCTATGACCAAAGACGGGTTGGGAGCTATGGATGAAGACATGATGCAGAAGGCTATGCGCTGTAAGGTGGCCAAGAACCTCGACACGTCTGGTATGAAAAGTTCTTTTGCGTCTTTTGCTCATTTTCCAAATTCTAAAATTTCGTCAAACTTGAGTAGTGTAGGTGTCTCTTTGGATAGTCATCTTGAGCATATTTCGGTTTCGGCTAACGTCTTGAGGCATTTGGAACATGAACGTCTAACGGTCATTCCAAAAGCTTCAACAGGCCTTGAAACACCTATTGTAGAGGAGGATGAAGTTGATGTCATCTCAGATGGTTAGCTTCTCTCTGCTATAGTAGGGAGCATTTCAGAGGTGGACTTGGAGCAGACAGGGATAGATTCATTTTATGATCTAAAAGCTTCTCGACGTAACTCTAAGTCTTCTGCTGAAAAGAAGAAATACCGTAGGACCAGTGTAGCTAATAAATCCAAATTAGTTTCCAAATGAATGGCATGTTTAGAAATAGCAGAGGTCTTCGTGACTTGGCTAAGCATTCTCATATTGTCGATTGTTGTAAAGATTATGATTTGGATTTTATAGCTATTTCCGAGACTAGGAAACGAGATTACTCTCAAAGTCTACTGAACCGTTTATTGGGGGGTATTGACTTTGAATGGTTTTCTCGTCCTCCTCGTGGCAGGTCTGGTGGTTTGCTTGTCGGAGTTAGATTAGACACCGTGGAAGTTTTGGCTAGTTCTGATGGGGAGTATCATATTAAACTCACTATTCGGAACAAGGCTGATGACTTTATTTGGAGTATGGTATCCGTTTATGGGGCAGCCCAAGACACTTTTAAGGCCAACTTTTTACGTGAGTTGGTTAATCTTGCGAAGGATAATCCGCATCCAATTCTTGTTGGTGGGGATTTTAATTTGCCAAGATTCCAACACAAGAAGAGTCGAGGTCATTTTAATGGTCATTGGCCTTTCTTGTTTAATGATGTCATCGACAGTTTAGATTTGAGAGAGGTTTCAATGGTTGGTCAACAATTTACTTGGGCTAACAGCTTACCTGTCCCAACATACAAGAAACTAGACTGTGTGCTGATGGATACTGATTGGGAAGATAAATATCCCTTGGTGTTGATACGCGCGCTAGAACGTACTGAAAGATTGTCTGACCATGCTCCCATTCTACTGAGTACTGGAAACCCAATACTGTTGTGTAAGAGACCTTTCAAGTTTGAACTTGGATGGCTACAATGGCAGGGTTTCCATGATATGGTCAAGAATGTTTGGGAAAGACCGGTCTTCGGTAACTCTCCTATATTAAGGTGGAACAACAAGATGTGTGCTTTACACAAACACCTTTCTGGATGGGCTAGCCATACAACCGATATTCTTAAAAAAGAGAAGCACCGCTTGTCAGCCATTATTGAAGAGCTGGAGGCTTTCGCTGAAGTTAGACCTCTATCAAGCCAGGAGATTGATTTGAAAAGTCAGTCGAATGCGATGTTAGCTGGACTACTTCATGAAGAGGAGCTAAAGTGGTATCAGTGTTCAAAGGATCAATTCATCTTGGAAGGAGATTCGAATACTAAGTATTTTCATGGGATCGCCAATGGCCGTCATAGGAAAAAATGTATTCAATCTCTAGTACAGGATGAGGGTCTGATTGAAGGTCATGAGCAACTCAAAACGCATATTACTAATTATTACAAAGGTCTATTTGGTTCACCAGAGGAGAGTTCTTTCTCTCTCGATGAGCCTCAGATAGATGATATATGATGCAGCACAAGGTTGTGGAGGAACAACTCCACCTTGCTGCTACAATGCGGACAGCACAAATGTTGAGGGAACCGCCTCAACGTGCTGCTCTAGATATCGCTCTAGGGGCGGTGCACTAGATATCGCTCTAGGGGCGGGGCTGTCAAGAGCTTAGTCCAAAACTCTCAACACACAAGATCTAATCCAAGATCTTAGATAAGAACACAAAGTTCCTTTTATTGATAGGTAGTGGGTACATAGTCTGGTTACATTGTTAGAGGTGAGGACCTCTATTTATAGGCTACATAAGCCTTTACTACTTAGCTCTACTCATAACTAGAAGGCTCTAGAGAATACTACTTAGAACTAGGAAAGAAATACAAATATCTAGATACAACTTATAGTAGAACACTCTGGAAACTACTACACACATGTGACTAAAGGACCATATTACCTAGAGTATAGTAGAAGTGTGTAGAAACTAGTACTAGATTTTACTCATGCTTTATTTTATTTTATTTTCTCTGCTATCCCTCATCATCCTCCCCTGGTTGTTTAGAACTCGACCTCGAGTTATCTTCGTAGAGTGCTTGTTCGGGATGATAAAGTATCAAGTCTTATCACCAACTTGGAATGATTTTATCCTCCGTTTGGAGTCACTTTTCGCCTTCTCCTTGGAGCTATTACGAGTTGATTGGTTGGGTAGAATGGTGATCTTCCGCTTGTTCCATGTGAAAGAGTAAGAATTTTCCTTCCCTTTGTGTGTAGTATCCACATCAAATTGCCAAGGTCTTCCAAGGAGAACATGGCTGGCATCCATATCAACAACATCACATAGCACATTTGAGCGATAGTATTTGCCCAAAGAGAGTGGTAGGTTGCATTGTTTGGTGATCCTTATATTTACCCCTTTCTTGATCCATCCTATAGTGTAGGGATTTGGATGATCATGTGTCTCAAGCTTTAAATGGTTCACCAAATTCTGAGAGATAAGATTCTCACAACTGCAACTATCAATCATTAATTTGCATACCTTGCCATTCAATGTGCATTTGCCCTCAGATATCTTCTTTCGTTGTGTGTTGTCGGCCTGTGGTGTTGAGCACAAGAGACGCTGAGTCATGCATGCCACCTCTTCGCCCTCTTCTTCACAAACATCTTGTGCTTCTATTTCTTCAGATTCATATTCTTTGTCATCTTCACCATCATGGATAGCTGTGTTGACAAGTTTTCTTAATGGGCAGTCGCTAGATACATGTCCATCCTCACCACATTTGTAGCATTTTATAACTGGCTCTGCCCTACTCTTTACTCCGGTTTGCTTTGGGACAAGTTGTTTTCCCTTAGGTTGAACGACTTTTTCTTCAACTCTATGGGAGTAATTGCCGGATGAACCTTCTGTATGAGGATATGGATTCTTACTTGCCCTTCTTGTCCTCACCAACCTCTCAGCCTTTAAGGCTAGAACTTGTGCTTGATCAATGGACCAAATTTGCTGCATCATCAAACGATCCTGGATAACATCATTGAGACCATTGACATACCTTGCAACTTGTTGATCTTCAGTTTCAGCAAGGTTGCACCTCACTTGTAGCCTTAAAAACTCTTCGGTGTATTCTGAAATAGTCCTATCTTCTTGGAAACAATTCTGAAACTGGGTAAATAGGATTTGATCATAATCTGCAGGCAGAAATCTCCCTTTCAAAAGATTCTTCATCTGCCGCCAAGATCTCACACGAGGTTCTCCTCTTAGTCTGCGGTCTTCTTGAAGACGATTCCACCATGCACCGTCTCCTCCTTTCAGCTTGTATGCGACCAAAGAGACTTTACGGTCTTCCGGAATATTCATGACCTCAAAGAAAGTCTCTACCTCATACAACCAATCAAGGCACCCTTCAATATCAATATTTCCATTGAAAGTAGGAATCTCAGCCTTCACCTTGTATGTATCTCTCCCATATGTAGCACTGGGTACTCTAGGATGTGCATAGAGATCAGGTTCTTCAAGGCCCTCATCATATCCGTCACCTTCAGAAGCTTCAACATACATTGGCCTCCTTGAAGTACGCTGAACAACATGGGGATGAGGTGTTTTTGCTTCAAGACGACCTCCCATTCTTCGTCGTCGATCATCTTCCTCCTTTGACGATTCTTCATTGGTAGCAGGAGGAACACCTTTTCTTATCATCCCAACCAGTTGATCAAATCTCCGATTAAGATCTTCACGTAGTGCTTGGATTTGTTGTTCTGTAGCATCCATTCTCTTTTCCAATTCTTCCATTGTTTGGTGCAGCTTCCTCTCAAAGAGAACACCAAGAGTTGGAATGGATCAGCAAGGCTCTGATACCACCTGATGCAGCACAAGGTTATGGAGGAACAACTCCACCTTGCTGCTACAATGCGGACAGCACAAATGTTGAGGGAACCGCCTCAACGTGCTGCTCTAGATATCGCTCTAGGGGCGGTGCGCTAGATATCGCTCTAGGGGCGGGGCTGTCAAGAGCTTAGTCCAAAACTCTCAACACACAAGATCTAATCCAAGATCTTAGATAAGAACACAAAGTTCCTTTTATTGATAGGTAGTGGGTACATAGTCTGGTTACATTGTTAGAGGTGAGGACCTCTATTTATAGGCTACATAAGCCTTTACTACTTAGCTCTACTCATAACTAGAAGGCTCTAGAGAATACTACTTAGAACTAGGAAAGAAATACAAATATCTAGATACAACTTATAGTAGAACACTCTGGAAACTACTACACACATGTGACAAAAGGACCATATTACCTAGAGTATAGTAGAAGTGTGTATAAACTAGTACTAGATTTTACTCATGCTTTATTTTATTTTATTTTCTCTGCTGTCCCTCATCAATATACCCCAAGTGTCATAGGAAGAAAATGACTTATTGACAGCTCCTTATTCTGAGGAAGAGGTCAACAAAGCTATTTTCCAAATGGAACACAACAAAGCCCCGGGTCCGGATGGTTTTCCAGCTAAGTTTTATCAAACTTTTTGGGATATGATCAAATCGGACCTTCTGCAAATGACGAAGGAATGACAAATGGGCCCCCGATATTCGCCTACCTGGTTTTCGGTCCAGGAAGAGTCTCCCTCGAAGGCTCTTGAGGCCCATCAAGGCAGCGGTCTAGTGTGGCCCAGGAGCTAAACTTGGCGTGCAAGCAAGGACCCGAAGAATTCAAGGTAGATTAGTCTTCGTTTGTTTAAGGACCGATCCGATCTGTACTTGGCTTGAGAGACAATCCTGAGACCCGGCCTTCGCATATAAAAGGTCGGGAGGGAGATCTCAAAAGCCTAGACACTTTTCCACCCACCTCACGCCTGAGCGCTCGACGACTTAGAGCTCTTTGGTTAGGTTAGATCCAATCTACGCCACCATTGTAATACCATCATCTAAGCCACCCCATCAATACAAAGTCAGACAAGCAGGACGTAGGCCTTTTACCTTCCAAGGGGGCCGAAACTGGGTAAATTCCCGTGTTCCTTTGCTTTCATTTGATCGCCATCGAGTTCGCCAGGTCCCTAATACGCTTCCTAGATCGAAAGCCCTTCGACATGGGCATTGCCGGGGATAAACCTCGTCAATTGGCGCCGACCGTGGGGATGACGGGATCTGGATCTATGGATTCGCTGGCTCCATCATCAACCACCACCAAGATCGACATCGACACCGTCATCGGCATCACTGCACCGACCAAGATCGACACCACCACCAAGATCGACATCGACACCATCGTCGGCATCGCTGTGCCAGCCATCGTCAACGCCAACCCGGCGGAATCGGAGATCGATGCCATCGACTCGACCATCATCGACAACGTTTCGCCAAGCACCGCCAACCTCACTTCGGCGGCGAACATCATCGACCCCGCCTCAGGCACGACAGGAACAGCGCCCGGGGGCTATGACATGGCTTTCAGACTGTTCAACTTCCACGTGGATAGCAACGGGGTGATGGAACTGCTCTCCATCAACGAATCGGCTCCGCTCGAGGTCGAAACGACAACACCACCAGCTGTCGGGGGCAAACCCTTGACAAGCGCGCTACCAGCGCCATCGAAGGAGGAACCGAAGCTGAAAACTTCGACCCCATTAGTTGGGTCGAATGATTTTGAAGATCCACCTTCATCCCCGACCACCGCATACTGCCTCGATTGTGATGCATACCCCTATGTGGGCCTCAGAGATTTCTCATCCCATGAGATCGCCGGCTGTGAAGATCCTCGGGAGGGCACGGCAGCTGTCTACCCGACGATATCTGAGTGCGATCGGGCTCTCAATGCCCTCACGCTCCGCACTGCACCGTATGACCCCGACTACGTCGAAGGGTTATACTCAGACTACACATGCTCAGACGACGATGACGTCTACCCCGAAGCTAAGGGAAAAATCGGCAATTCAGCAAGCTCCGCCTCACCATGCGAATCTGCCGCGTCCAGTGATGGCTATGCAGCTGATTACGATTCTGACTTCATGATCGAAGTCGGGCCCTATGTCGAAAGCGACGACGTCTACCCTCCAGCGCTGGGCGAAATCAGCGACGATTCGACCCCGTGGTCCGGGGGCCACTGCATGATGGCATCCCACGGCGACGGAAACGAGAACAGAGACAACGATGGCCGAAACCGGACAGACAGCGGCCGCCAGGTGGTCACGCACGATCAGATCCGGTTCGCAAGAAGGGTTTACGTGGGCGAGGTGAACTTTGGTCCCAACCCAAGCCCGAGCGATATGGCGGCACTACGCTTCGTCGTCCAGGAGCAGAAGGACCAGATCAGTGCTGACAGGCGAGTACTAGAACGGCGCAGAGAGGAGGCCGATGCATCCAGCAGAAGACGGGCTGAAAGATCGTCCCATTATTCATCCAGCGTCCAGCACCGATCGAGATCACGCACTCATCCTGGGGCCAATATGCACAATATCACCCAAAATCTGGAGGCAGAGTTCAACGAGGCTGAATTGATGCCCAAGACCAAGGAAGCTGCGATCATGGCCGCGGCAGCATACATTGCCGCGAACGGATCCAACGGCGATGAGCATATGCGACACCTGCGAAACCTGGCACTCGAAGGAGTAAGGGTGCTTCAAGGCACGCCCGGCTAAGGACATGACGCGACAGCAAGGAAAACCACACCACCGGCGGAACAAGCCAGGCACCCAGCACCGGTGCCAGCCGCGGCGCCTCAAACGCAGGTGGTTGAACCCCTCAATGGGGAGCTTCGGCATGGTCTGGCCCAGAATAGAGTCGACCAAGGGCGAGCGCGATGCGAGGCACGCCGCTTCGAAGAAGATCGTGAGGCGGAAACGTTTGGCGGCGCCAATGACAGACTATGCGGGGCAGAGTGCTTTAGCCTTCTGATCCGCTCCACACCGTTGTCGAAGGGAATCAAGCTGAGCGACGGCATAGTCAAGTTCAACGGGCAGCCGGATCCCCAAATTTGGCTCGATGACTTCATAACCGCTGTCAAAATCAGCGGCGGATCCAGGGACAACGCCCTCCAGTTATTGTCACTACACTTGAAGGATAACGCAAGGGCATGGCTGAATAATCTTGCCCCAGATAGCATCCGCTCTTGGGAAGAGTTTCGGCAAGCATTCATTGCTAACTTTTGAGGCACTTCATGATGACCTATGTCGTTCAAAGAACTACGCCTATGCGTACAGAGAACTGGAGAAAACCTGAGGTCATACATCTCACGGTGGATCAGCCTCCGCAACATGACGGAAAACATCTCACCCGAAAGGGCCATCGATGCCTTTCGAGATGGCCTCTTTCGACGCGACTTCAAGGAGGAGCTTGGACGCTGCAAGCCAAAGACTGTCGACCACCTCATGAGCTTGGCGAACGAGTGGGCCGATGGCGAAGACTCCATCGCAGCACCCAGAAGCCGTCGCCGGTCAGCGGAGTGCGACGTCGACGCGAAAGACCAGTTCCACCACGGCTCCCGAAAGAAAGGTCGTCGGAACCGCTACGACGACACGGAGAACATAGACATGGTAGCAGCAGGCTATGTGCGCGAAGAACATGATGATAATCGCAACTTACCGCGATGAGGGAACAATTACCATGGCAGTAGCAGCAGAAGTACCAGCCGTGACTCGAAGCCGAGTAAGGAGTGGCGCCGACGACAGCCACAGCTGTCGGCTGAGGAGATGCTTGACAGCGGATGCCCAAGGCATACGTACCTCGACAAGGACGGATTATGAAGACCCGCGCACCTCCTCATAGAGTGCAGAAAATTCCTTCGTCTCAACCGGGCACTTCAGGAGAGGATGGGCACCGAGCAGCCAGTGGTGGGCGCGATAGCCTTCAACGCTCCACCACCACCACCTAACCCGCCGGTGAACGTCGTACAGCAGGGCCACCAGGCCGCCACGATTCAGCAAGTCGAGCCGCGACAACCGGCCAATGAGGAAGAAGAGTTCCCGCCACCAAGTGGTTTCGTGCCCATGATTCAGAGAGGGCGCCCGACGAATAAAGTCCAGCAGAAGCGCGCAAGGGAAGTGTTTCACGCTGAACACGCGCCACAGGCCACTCCCGAATATCTGAACTGGTCCGAACATCCGATCGGCTTCGACCGATCAGATCATCCACCAAAGATCCCACGCCCGGGACACCATGCCTTGGTTCTCAAGGCGCAGATAGGGGGTTTCACCTCGAAAAAAGTGTTCATGGACAGAGGCAGCAGCTTGAACCTCATTTACATAGATACACTGCGGAAGATCAAGATCCCGATGAACAATCTCCTGCCAATAGAAACTTCCTTCCACAGAATTGTCCCAGGGAAGCCGACATACCCATTGGGGGTGATACATCTCAATGTCATCTTCGGTACACCGACAAACTTCAGAAAGGAGAAGATCGAATTCAAGGTCGTTGACTGGCCTTCGCAGTACCATGCCATCCTTGGACGACCAGCGTTCGCCCGATTCATGGCGATACCGCACTACGCTTGCCTCAAGCTGTGGATGCCCGCAAATAGAGGACCACTAACAATCAGCGGCAGCTTCGCCCGATCCGAAAACTGCGACAAGGACTTCAACAGCATGTCCCAAACCTTCGGGGTGCACGAGGAGCTGCACCATATTCTGGAAGCCACTGTCATGGACATCAATCCACTAGCGCAGCAGAATGCCCCAGAACTGTCATTCGATGCCACCAAAGACACCTGGGGGCACCAGATCCACCCGACGGATCCAACCAAGACGGCGCGGGTGTCGAACTCCCTCTCTCCCACATAGGAAAGCGCGCTCGTCGAGTTCCGCCATGAGCACTGGAGGATGTTTGCCTGGTGTCCAGCAGATATGCCAGGCATCCCCAGGGAACTCGCCGAGCACGAGCTTAAGATCTTTCCCAACGCGAAACCGGTCAAGCAATCTATGCGCCAGTATAATCCAGAGAAGGCCAAGTTCATGGGCGAGGAAATCAACCGCCTCCTCAAAGCCAAGTTCATCAGAGAGATCAAGGAAGCCACGTGGCTCTCGCCACCGGTCATGGTGGAGAAGAAGGACACCAAAATCTACAGGATGTGCATCGACTTCATGGCCCTAAACAAGCACTGCCCGAAGGACTACTTCCCCCTGCCCCAAATCGACCAGATCATCGACTCCACGGTAGGATGCGAACGCCTTTTGTTCCTCGACGCCTACTCTAGGTATAATCAGATACGGCTGAAGGTAGAAGACGAAGACAAGACGGTGTTTATCACCCCGCACGGGGTATACTCCTACATGACGATGCCCTTTGGGCTCAAGAACGCCGGAGCCACCTATCAATGGTGCATGCAGGCATGCCTGAAGGAACAAATCGGCCGCAATATCAAGGTCTACGTCGACGACATCGTCATCAAGACCGCGAAGGCAGATAGCCTGCTCGATGACCTTTGAGAAACCTTCGCCAACCTCGACAGATACAGCATCAAGCTAAACCCAAAGAAATGCTCCTTCGGAGTACCCACAGGCCAGCTGCTAGGCTACCTCATCTCCGAGAGAGGGATCGAAGGCAACCCAGAGAAGATACAGGCCATCATCAACATGCAGCCTCCAAAGATGCTTCAACACGTCCAACAGTTGACAGGTCGACTAGCAGCGCTTTGTCGCTTCATCAGCAAGCTCGGCAAAAAAGTACTCCCTTTTTATCAGCTGCTTCAGAAGACGGACAACTTCACGTGGACAGAAGAAGCGCAAGCCGCGTTCGACGACCTCAAGCGTCGCCTGTCGACCTCCCCGGTCCTAGTCACACCCCGAGAGAAGGAGCCAATGTTGATGTACATCGCGGCTACAAATCAAGTCGTCAGCTCGGTACTCATGGTCGAACGCGCGGAGGAGGGTAAAGAGCACGGAGTATAGAGGCCCGTGTACTACCTGAGCGAAGTATTATCTCCCACCAAGCAAAGATACCCCCATTATCAGAAGCTAGCATACGCCATCTACATGACGGGGAAGAAACTGCCGCATTACTTCGAGTGCCACTCCATCATAGTGGTGGCCTCGAATCCAGTCTCCAGCATCCTCAACAACCCAGACGCCATAGGGCGCGTGTCGCTATGGGGGATCACGTTGGGACCCTGGGAGATCACGTACCAGCACCAGTCCGCAATCAAATCCTAGGTCCTACCGGACTTCATAGCCGAGTGGACAGAAGCCTAGATGCCCGAGCTCCCAGACCTGTTGAACAGCTGGACCATATTTGTCGATGGGTCCAAACGGGTTTCGGGGGCAGGAGCAGGAGTGGTTCTCGTATCGCCATAGGGGGACAGGATGCGCTATGTTCTTTGCATGCGTTTCTCAAACCCCTCGAACAACGAGGCAGAGTACGAAGCTGTTCTCCATGGCATGCGCATGGCAAAACCATGCGGGGCTACCTGCATTAAGATCCATGGAGATTCGAACCTTATCGCCCAGCAAGTCATGAAGGAGTGAAACGCAACCTGTGCAAACATGATTGCATATCGTGCCATGTACGATAAGCTCAAAGGCGAATTCGAGGGCTGCGAAGTGACGCACATCGGCAGGGAAAGCAACGAAGAGGCAGACAACCTGGCCAATATCGGGTCAAGGTGCCTCCCAATACCTCCTAGAGTCTTCTTCGAAGAGATATTCGAGCGCTCTATCAAGATCAAACCAGCGATCGACCCGGCATTAGCAACACGCTTGGGGGCTCGACAGGCCAACACCGCCCCAACGGCGGAAAAAGGAGACCTCCCGAAAGACACGGCCACAGTCATGCTCATCGAAGCAGTATGGAGGAAGCCATACTTGGGCTTCTTGATGCGGGGCGAGCTCCCAGAAGACCCCATCCATCGCCGACAAGTTATGCGGTGTTCCAAGGCCTTCACGATAATCAACGGGGAGCTCTACAAGCGTAGCACCACAGGGGTGCTCCAACGGTGCATAGCGCAGGAAGACGGGATTGCTCTCCTTCAAGAAATCCATGAAGGAACCTGCGGCCATCACGCTTTCAGCCGAACCCTCGTGGCCAAAGCCTTTCGGTCAGGGTTCTACTGGCTGTCCGCCCTCTATGATGCCAGGAACATCGTCCAGCACTGTGAAGCATGCCAGCTATTCGCCACCAAGCCTTACGCACCTGCGTCCGAACTACATACCATCCCTGTGGCCCGGCCCTTCGCACAATGGGGTCTCGATCAAGTAGGGCCTCTCCCCAAATCATCTCGCGGAGGTCATACTTACCTGCTAGTTGCGGTGGACAAGTTCTCCAAGTGGATAGAGGCTGTTCCGGTCACTAACCAAGAGGCGACCACGGCGGTCAAGTTCTTTGAGTCCATTATCTACCGGTACGGCATCCCGAACAGCATAATCACCGACAACGGCACCAACTTCACGTTGGGCGAATTCCAGGACTTCGCCAAAAAACCTCGGCATCAAGCTCAAGTACGCCTCAGTAGTGCACCCCAAGTCCAATGGCCAGGTCGAAAAAGCCAACGGACTCATATGTAGAGACCTGAAGAAGCAACTTCTTCGACCCCTCAAACGCGCAGCAGGCGCATGGGTCGAGGAACTGCCTTCAGTGCTCTAGAGCTTGCGAACAACGCCCAACTCTTCAACGGGCTACACACCCTTCTTCCTGCTCTTCGGAGCAGAAGCAGTGCTACCCACGGATGTGCGCTACAGCGCGCCCCGCGTGGTCGCCTACGTCGAGGAAGATGCGGACAAGGCATTAGCAGACGCCCAGGACCTGCTGGATGAAGCCCGAGATGTCGCTCTTATATGTTCGGCAGTATACCAGCAAAGCCTCCGCAACTACCACAGCAGACGGGTGCGCAGACTGTCTTTCGAGCCAGGCAACCTCGTCCTTCGACTCAAGCAAACAAGCACATCAAAACTGGAACCGCCATGGGAGGGCACATACCTCGTCCACGAGGCAATCCCAGGAGGCACGTATCGGCTACGCGACCCGGAGACGGGAAAGGACATCGACAACCCATGGAACGCACAGCAGCTGCATCGGTTCTACCCTTAGAGCAAGCACTCCTCCCCCCATCTCTATGTAATTAAGCGTCGGTAGCAGACCACGCTCAACCATTGCGCCTTTGGCGCCAAGTAATAAAGCTCATTCCCTCATATCATTGTTCGCCCTTCGACCTACACTCGGGGGCTTCGCCCTATGCTCGAGGGCTTTGCCCTTCGAACTACGCTCGGGGGCTTTGACCTTAGACCTATACTCGGGGGCTTCACCCTTCGGCCTACGCTCAGGGGCTTCGCCCTATGCTCGAGGGCTTCGCCCGTCGACCTACGCTCGGGGGCTTCGCCCTATGTTCGGGGGCTTCGCCCTTCGACCTACGCTCGGGGGCTTCGCCCTATGCTCGGGGGCTTCGCCCTATGCTCGGGGGCTTCGCCCTTCGACCTACGCTCGAGGGCTTCGCCCTATGCTCGGGGGCTTCGCCCTACGCTAGAGGGCTTCGCCCTATGTTTGGGGGCTTCGCCTTTCGACCTAAGCTCGGGGGCTGCACCCCCCCGACCTACGTTCAGGGACTTCGTCGTTTCGACCTATCCTCAAAGACTTTGCTCCTCAACCACATGACCCACATAAAGCATCCAGACGAGGTTCAAAGAGAGATACACATATACAATATATACAAGAAGTACAGGACCAGCTCAGTGCGCCACGATGCCCTGGTTTGCTTTCTGACGATCACTTTCGGTGATAATCTGCCGAGCAATACAGTCGGCCGTGTCCCTGCATGCAGCATAATGCTGCTCCATGTCAACGCGACCACTAGGGGACGGCAGAAGGGTCTTCAGTAGCTCCAAGTCGACCTCAGGATAATGGGTGTGTACAAAGGCAAGGGCAACCATGGCTCCGCAGCGCAAATGTTCTCGGAAAAAGGAGTACACAGCATTACCATTCTCAAATCGGTCGAGCAACGCCGGCAGACCTTCGGGCTGGTCATTCAAAGGAAACATCGCCTCATGCACCAGAGCAAGGGCGCTTCGGCTCATCTCAGCCAACACTTCAGCTTGGGCGATCCTGTCCTGAAGAAGTGTCAGCTTCATCGCTTTCGACCGATCTGCCCAGAAGTTGTCAGCAATCGAATTTGCATGCGTTTGGGTAGCAAGAAGGTGCGCATTCACACGTTGGGTTTCGGCTGCATTGTCGAGGCACACATCTACGGAAAGAGGTAGAAAATCAAATTTTATAGGCTCAAATCACAAGGCACAGCGAAAGAGGTCGAAAGACTCACACTTCAGGGATTTTCCAAGATTCTCGATCTCCTCGAGAAGGAATTTCTCGCCATCTGTAGCATGCGATGCCTTGGACAGAGCAATGTCGACCTTCGCGGTAACGGCTTTCAGCTGTTGCTGCGTATTCCTAAGTTGATTGCGCAGGGACCGAATCAAGGTCAACTCGCCCATGGAAGGTGTTCTCCTCTCAGTGGTACGGGAAGAGCTAGCAACTGTCTCATAAGAAACAGGCCAGGCGCTCGAAAGTACTGACGCATCCTACACAAGGCGATCCCGGTCACGAATGGTAATCGGCAATCAAGAAAGTAGACACTGAATAGGATAGCAAAACAAGTGCAGCAAAGTTACAGCAGGGGATGCTCCTGCATTGAAACAACATGGTTCGACATAGCATCACGAGACTAATTACAGATGCGCGACAAAGGCATCAACGGCACTATGCTGAGCTACCAGGGGCCTTGCTAGACTGGGCGCAGGAAGTCCCGCGCTTTCGAGCTCGCGCCGCCGCTCGTTGCTCATTCCTTTCGGCCAGGAAGCTCATCAAGCGAGCAGCCAAGTCATGAGCATGAGCAACGTAGTTCTTGGCCGGCTTGTCACGACCGTCAGCGTCCTTCAGATATGTGCTCGTAACCTTGTCGGCATCAAACTGCACATCATGCATCATCATCAAAGAGAAGACAGACTCAGAGCCGATAGTTACCTGTCGGCGCACCACAGCAACTAACGGATCTTCGCCGTCCAGCTTCATTGCCAGTTCTTCGAGGATCCCTGCCATGGTGTCGCTAACCGAGTCAGGGATAGAAGTGTCCCGAACACAGATAAGCGTCGACCACACTTTCGCCAGGAAGCCGCTGATTTCCTGACTTAGGCGCTCAGCGGTACCGACACTGGAATCGAGTCTAGCAGGTTCCTTCATAGCCCCGGCATCCAGCTCCGCAGTATCTGCAAGAGAGGATAAGTCTTCAGTTAAGAGAGGCAATTTTTTGGCATCGAAAAACCCAATCAATGGATATCGAAGACTTACTGCCCAAAGTTTCGAGCGAGATTTGTAGCCGCTGGTGCAAGTCCTTCTCCCTGGATTGGGCATCTAGGTGACTCTTCTCCGCGCGCTCTTGAGCTTTGGACGATTCGGCCTTTAAGTGGGCAATTTCGTCGGCCAGTTCGGCGGCCTTAGCCTTCAAGCCCGAGTTTTACGCGGCAAGATCGTCCAGCTGGGTCTTCAGGATCGTCTCATCGGCGGCAGCTTGCGACCCGATCCCTGACCATTCAAAGGAAGTCATCAGGATGCGAAGCGAAATAGCCCTCAGAGCAAGATGCTACAAGATAAGAAAGGATACTCACGCCGAAGGTCATCGACCTAGGCGCTCAGTCGTCTGTTTTCTTCCTCCAGCGCAAGAAGGTTCTTGCATACCTTTGATAAGTCCCTAACAGCGGGCAGAGCAAGAAGAGGCAAGGATAAATTCTAAGAGATATTGTTAGGAGGGCGAGCCCAAGTGTAAACACTTCAACTCACCCTCGGGGGCTACTGACAGGAAAACATACGAGCTGGAGATCTCGGACTTACATGGCTCTTGGAACCGGAAGGCTCACCGGAGGAAGAAATCAGGACGAATTCGGGTTCGCCCACCTTTTTCTTTGAAGGAGACGGAGGCTTCGGGGGGTTGACCTCAGTAGCGACGTCTCCAGCTGCCCTCTCCTGCGAATCCGCAGTGTGTTCGAGGGTGTCATCATGAGGCCGAATACGGTATTGGTCGCGGTCCCCTTGGCTAGCTGAGGTCTCTTCGGTGGACGATCTGAAGCAAGCATAGAAGTCAATACATCACAGCCATTTCGATTCAAAGTTATATGTTGCAAAGGAAGCTTACGATGCGTCGATTCCAAATTTTGGAAGGGGACTTTTCCCTACTCGAAGTGGAGGACGGCTGCTCAAAGGCATTGCGGGGATCACGCTGTCATCGTTGTCACCTGAAGTGAGGTGTGCATCGTCGAGGTCTTCTGAGTCCTTGAGGACATCCGCGATCAGTTGTTTCTTCGAGGCTCTCGGAGGCGATGGAGCGGTAGAGGTCGATCCCTCCGGTACTTCATTAAAATCGCGCCCCGGATATTCGCCCATCTCGGGCTGGGGCGGATAACACCGAGCCACCTCGATTACCTAAGCAGGAATTCCAATCGCATTCAATGCTGATCAACAAAATTGCGGTATGAAAGAAGCATTCGACCAAAGTAAAGAGCGTACCTCGGTGCGGGGAAAGGCCTTGCTGAAGGCCACCGCGCCAAAGACTTTTGGCACGGCTGCCTTTTTCTTGATGTTTGTCGGTGGGTTTCGTGTTTCAAGAACACGGGGTACCACGCGACGGACCCAAAGATTCGAACGCAGGGGGCTGAACGTGTGAGATCTCGGACTGCAACGAAACACGGCGACGGAAGCCTCGAGTGTCGAACGCCCAACGCACTGCAGAGAGAGAGACACCGAGCTTACCCAGGTTCAGGGCCCTCGTGGTGAGGTAAAACCCCTACTTCCTGCCTTCCTGTATTTCAACGCGACACCTCGCGAGGAGTACAAGGTCTTGGTACAGAGCTCCAACTGGTCAGAGGTTGAAGAACCTGCCTGCCCAGCTAGAGACTTGGAGGAAATTAGATCTAGGATCCCATCCCCCTCTAAGGGGTGACCTCCCTTCCTTTTATATCGCCAAGGTCCTCCTTCCCCTCATCTTCTTGGGGAAGGGGTTGCCACACATATGGCTAAGGAAGGGTGGACAGCTGTAGACTATCTTCTTCGGTAGACTTGGTCTTTGTAGAGTAGTGGCGCCGGTCCACAGGAGTGGGTGGAGGAGGCTGACGTCCTCCTCTGGCGCCCTGCACCGTCCATGCTATATTTGGGGGGTGGCCAACTGCCACTGTGCCGCTTTGGACAGACACAGCAAAAGTTGGTCTCCTCCCTGTCGGGGGTAGCGTGGGCGGTACGCGGTCTTCTGCCCGTTATCTTCTTGCTCTGCACGCAAACGTGCTGAGCTGACGTGGGCGAGATTCCTCTCCTCACCAGCAGGGGCTCGTGAGGAGGTCTTCTGGTCCTTAGCGGTTTCCGTCGTCGTTCTCCTCACGAGGCGCCTCCTCGTGAGGGTCTTCTCCGTGTCCTGGGCTGAAGATGGGCTGATGACGGGGCCCAGGAGCAGGTGGACCGGGATACCCCGGTATCCATTCCACCGACAGTAGCCCCCGGGAGCCCGGCCCGAAACGCGCCCTCTTGAGGAAGCGAAGGGACGGGGGCCCCCGAAGCTGCTGGGCCCTCCAACGGCGCGCGTCAATGCACAGTCAGAGGACCATGTGAAGTAGTGGAAGATTCCGGACGCGTGGCGCGGCCGCAGCTGGTGAGATGAAACGGCGGCGACGCCACAGTCTCCGAGGCGTCACCCCTCATAATGATGCGTCGCTTGACTGCGGAGCGCTGCGCCAACGCTTCGGTTCCCGCGCGGGGATTTGACGCATCGACGCCGGATGCTCCCCTTAAATAGGTCCTCCTCGAGACCTTCGGCACTTCACCTCCTTCCTCCGGTGCCATTCCTGCTTCTTCTTCCCTGAGAGCATGGACCCCTCCAACTCTGCCGCCGCTGCCGGCCCGAGCTCTAGGGCGAAGCGCCGAGGGCGCCCTCTGGGCAGCGGAAAGAAGGCGAAGGCCGCCGCCCAGTGGACGCCCGGCGCCGGCGGCCCCCTCCGCATTGGCGCGCTGCCGCTGGGCGAGGCGAACCGCGCCGCTGCGGGGGTCTCCGGCGCGCTGACCCTCAGGGGTCCTGCGCGCGGAGGCGTCCTGGACTCGCCGCCGCCGCCAGCGTCGGCGCCTGCTCCCCGCGCCTCGGGGAGCATCGATCGGGCCCTCCGAGAGATGGAGGCCGCCCTGGGCTCGCCTCCTCCTGCTGTAGATCTTCCGCTTCCGCCGGTGAATGGAGTGGTTGCCACTCCGCGCCACCTGGCGGCGGCGATGCTGGGACCCCTCGTCGCCCCGGGGTCCCTCTTCCTGGAGCTCCTCGTCGTCGTCGACGCCCCGGGCTTCAACTCCCTCCGGCTTCCCGACGCCATCCGGAGGGTGATTCACGCCCACGGCAACGCCGCCGGGGAGGTCCTCCTGGGGGAGCAAAGTAGGCCAGGCCTCTTCTGGCCTGTGGACATCCTCCTCGGGGATGGCGGCAACGTCGTCCTCGCTGGCCGCTGGAGGGCTTTCGCCGTCGGCCTTCGCCTCCGCGTCGGCGACCACATCGTCTTCCGCTTCAAGCTGGGGACGCTGGAGGCCTTGCTGCGGGTCTTCACCGCCGGCGGAGTGCGCCGCACCTACCCCCCGCTCCCAGCGCACTGAAGAGGAGGGGCCGGCGCGGTAGTCTTCTGGGGAGGGGAGCTAGTCTCCTCCCCTTTTTGCCTTGTAGTCCTTGCCGGCGGGGTATGCCCCGTCGTGCTTCGCTCCTTCCCCCACTCGGGGATTTTAATGAAATCCTTTTGCTAATCGCCTTGCTGTCCTTCACTGTCCTGGCCATTCGCTTGCTCGAGAGCCCCGCTGAGTTGTAGGCATCGACGGGAAGCCTCCCTCCACCTCAGAGCTCAGGATGGGTTCGGCGTCGATGACACAGTGGACGATTCCTGAGACAAGAAGTTGAAAAAAGAGTTGGAAAAGAAAAAACCCCAAATCCCCGAAAACGGAAAAACAAATCGATAAAACAAACGAAAAAAGAAGGCGAATAAGATGCCCCTGTGACCGGCACAGGGACCTTCTCCGTCGTGGAGGAGCGCGGCACTATCTGTGCCAGCAGCTAAGAGCAAATTGCCGCGCGTGGTGATTCACAGGGCCTTCCTCGTCGTTGAGGGAAGCTGGACCCTCACGGACGTGAAAACGTCGACGCTTAAGAGAGCCCAGAGACCGTCGACACCCCACAAGGATTGCTCATGAGGTGAAGGGCCTGGCGCGGACCTCCGGATCTGCGTCTCCTTCGCAAGATTTATCGGAGCGGCCTTGGTCTTCAATAATCCTGCCACGTTAGGCCTTCCTCGTGAGAGGGAATCTTCCTGCGGATGCTAGTGCATCGACGCGTCTTTGCTCCCTCGTGAGGGTTGCTCACGAGGGGTAGGTCCTTAGCGGGTGCCTTGGGCACACCTTGGACTTTTTCTCGAAGATTTTTTATTTTCTGGAGTACTTCGCGAGGAACTAAGCACCATGGGCATCCAGAGGTGATCGTTAACGGGGCCGTCGCCCCCGACCAGAGCTCGCTCCCTTCGGGTTTTTCGGGCTTGCTGTTTTCCGGGCGAAGGCCCCAGCATAGACACCGTGCCTAGCCCCCTTCCGCGAGGAGTACAACAGGAAATAAATGGACTTCATGCCATTTTGATGTCATGCCGAAGCAGAGGCGCTACATTGCGCGATAACTTAATATCAGTGCTTAAGAGCAGGCTGAGCAGATACAAGTGCCGTGAAAACGGCCTTTTCCCCTCGTGAGGAACCTAAGGGTAGAACTTTCGCAGATGAGCTATGTTCCACGGGTTCCCCACTGGCACGCCTTCTGCGGTTTCCAGCCGCGCCGAGCCTGGCCTGGCGATGTGCGTCACCTTGAAGGGCCCTTCCCACATTGGAGACAGCTTGTGCAGGCCCTCGCGAGAGAGTATTCTCCTCAGCACCAGGTCGCCGACCTCCAGAGTCCTTGCTCGAACATTGCGGCTATGGTAGCGGTGTAGTCCTTGCTGGTACCTCGCGGCGCGGAGCGCGGCTTGGCACCGAGCTTCCTCGAGCAGGAGGAGGCGATCCTTGATGAGGTCTTCTTGGTGAATTTCGTCGAAGGCGAGCACTCTCGGCGACCCGAACTTGACGTCGGTGGGAAGAACAGCCTCCGCCCCGTAGACCAGAAAGAAAGGAGTCTCTCCAGTAGGTTTGGCGGCGGTAGTCCTGATGGACCACAAGATGGATTGGAGGTTGTCTAACCATTTTTTGCCGCAGGCCTCGAGCTTGGCGTTGAAGCTTTTCGTCTTGAGTCCTTTGAGTACTTCTACGTTGGCACGCTCGGCTTGGCCATTGCTCCGGGGGTAGGCGACGAAGGCGAAGCAGATTTTGATGCCGGTCGATGCGCAGTACTCCCGGAACAGCCCGCTGGTGAACTGGCTGCCGTTGTCGGTGATAATGCGGTTAGGCACTCCAAAATGACAGACCAGCCCATGGATGAACTTGACTGCGGACCTCGCCGGGATTGTGCACACCGGCTCCACCTCCACCCACTTGGTGAACTTGCCGATGGCGACGTAGAGGTAGCGATAGCCCCCTTGCGCTCTGGGGAATGGACCGAGGATGTCCAGCCCCCAAACGGCAAAGGGCCAAGTGAGTGGGATGGTTCGCAGCTCTTGCGCCGGCTGATGTATCTGCTTGGCGTGGAACTGGCACGCCTCGCACCTCTTGACCATCTCCGCTGCATCCCCGAGCGCCGAAGGCCAGTAGAAGCCACTTCGATATGCTTTGGCGGCTAGAGTTGCAGCAGAGGCATGATGGCCGCACTCTCCGGCATGGATGTCCCTTAGAAGCTCTTGGCCCTGGTGAGTAGATATGCACTTCAGAGCGACGCCATTAGGGCGACGCCGGTACAAGTCACCATCCTTGACGCAGTAGCCCGAAGCTTGTCGCACAATCCTCTCGGCCTCCTCTTCATCCTCGGGAAGCCTGCTGCTGGTGAGGTAGGCCTTGAGCTCGATGATCCAATCCACTCCCTCCTGCCGAGCCAATGCCAGAAGGACGCGGTCGCCCGAAAGAGGCCCGCAATCCGGAGCCCCCTGCTCCGGCGGAGGCGGCAAAGCAGAAAGAGGAGGGGAATTGGATGTTGGTGGAGAGGCGGACGGTTTGAAGAGACGCTCCTCGAAGTCGCCGGCGGGCTGCGCCAGGCGATGAGAGGCGCGCTTGGCGATCTCGTCGGCCTCCACATTTTCTCCCCTCGGGATGTGCCTCAGCTCCAAGCCTTGGAAGCGCTTTTCCATCTTTCGATGCTCCTCGAGATAAGCTGCCATGTGCTCATCCCTTGGAGTGTAGCTCTTGTTCGAGAAGTTCACAACCAGCTGTGAATCCCCTTTGACGACGAGGCGCTTGATGCCCAAAGCGTTTGCCGCCCTTAGGCCGGCGAGTAGCCCTTCGTACTCCACGATGTTGTTGGAGACCTTGTTCTCAGGCTTGAAGCAGAGCTGCACAGCATAGAAAAGCTTGTCTCCAGAGGGAGAAGTTAGGACAGCACCCGCTCCCGCGCCGGGGAGGTTGAAGGCACCGTCGAAGTGCATGACCCAGAGGCCTGGGGCCTCCTCTCCAGGGAGAGTTGACTCCACCTCTGGAGGCTCGTCGACGAACGGATCAGTCCATTCTGCAGTGAACTCGGCCAAAGCCTTGCTCTTGATTACCTTTGTAGTTTCGAAGGAGATCTCGAAAGGCTGAAGCTCCACAGCCCACTCAGCCACCCGCCCGGTGACATTGGGGTTGCGGAGGACGGTTTCCAGGGGCCGATCGGTTACCACCTTAATCGGGTGACCCTGGAAGTAGTGGCGCAGCTTCCGCGAGGCGATGAGCAAGGTGTAGAGCAACTTTTGCTGCATAGTGTAGCGCTCCCGCGCGTCGCGCAGCACCGTGCTGACGAAGTACACAGGCTTTTGCACCTTGACGACACCCTCGGAAGGCTCCTCCTCAGGAGGCTTTTGAGCGTTGCTCTGAGAGAGCGGCTCGGTCGGTGAAGATCCCTCGGGCGGCTCCTCTTGAGGGGCGGGAGGCGAAGCGGCCTCTTCCTCGCGAGGAGCCCCCGAGCTTGGAGGAGTGTCCTCCTCCCTGGCGATTACCTTGACGCCTCGCTCCGCGACGAGAACAGCGCTTGCAGTCCTTGGAGTTGCCGCGATGTAGAGTAGCAAGGGCTCGCGGGGGGTTGGGGCAACCATGATCGGTGGGCTCGTGAGGTACCTTTTTAACTCGGCGAAGGCCTTGTCGGCTTCCGGAGTCCACTCGAACTTCCCGGTGCGCTTCATGAGCTTGAAGAAGGGCAAAGCTTTTTCCCCACTCCTCGCGATGAAGCGCCCCAGGGCTGCCATGCACCCCGCGAGGCGTTGCATTTCCTTGAGATTGCGCGGAGGACGCATTTCTTCGATGGCCTTGACCTTGTCGGGGTTCGCCTCTATCCCGCGGTTGGACACGAGGAACCCCAACAGTTTCCCCGACGGTACGCCGAAGGCGCACTTGGCGGGTTTGAGCTTGATGTTTACCTTTCTCAGGTTGACGAATGTTTCCTCCAGGTCCTCGATGAAGGTGCGACCCTCGCGAGTCTTGACGACGATGTCGTCGACATAGGCTTCCGCGTTCCTTCCCATCTGAGCCCCCAGGGCCTTACGCATGAGCCTTTGGAATGTAGCTCCTGCGTTCTTCAGGCCGAAGGGCATGCAGATGTAGCAGTACACCCCACAGGGCGTGATGAAGGCGGTCTTCTCTTCGTCCTCCTTTGCCATCTTGATTTGATGATAGCCGGAGAAAGCATCCAAGAAGCAAAGGAGGTCGCAGCCGGCGGTGGAGTCGATGATTTGATCAATCCTCGGGAGAGGGTAAGGATCCTTAGGACAGGCTTTGTTGAGACTCGTGAAGTCCACGCAGAGGCGCCCACTGCCGTTAGCCTTCGGGACGACCACCGGATTAGCGATCCAGGTGGGGTGGGCCACCTCGCGTATCAACTTGGCCTTCTTCAGCTTCTCTATCTCCTTGACGATGAAGTCTTGCTTCTCTTGCGCTTGCTTCCTAGTCTTCTGCTTTACGGGGTGTGCCTGAGGGCACACGGCTAAGTGGTGCTCAATCACCTCCCTGGGAACTCCGGGCATATCCGATGGAGTCCAAGCGAACATGTCAGAATTTGCCCACAGGAAGGTGATGAGCGTGCTTTCCTATTTGGGGGAAAGCCCTGCCCCGATGGTGACGAAGTTGTCGCAGCCCCCAGCCTGGAGCGGGACCTTCTTGGTTGCCGAGCGCTCCTGGGTAAACTGGGGCCTCCTGCCTGAGGGTACCACAGCTTCCCCAATGCTCATGTCTTGCATCGGATGGTCCAGGCCCTTGCTCGGCGACGCAGGGGCGGCGGACTTCTTCCCTGATGAGCCCTGCAGGTGGGGCTCAAGAGAGGCCTTCTTTGCGGCAGCCCGCTCTTGGGATACGAGCTGCTTCTTCCTCGCGAGGTCGCCGGAGTGTTCCAGTAAATCTTCGTCGGCGGGGAACATGGTGGCGGCCTCGCGATAGACATGCTCAACTGATCGGAGAGCGTCCTTCTCATTGCAGTGCACGGTAATTGTGCCGTTGGCGCCCAGAATCTTGAGGACGTTGAAGCCATGATGCGTTGCTGCCATGAACCTGGCCAAGGCTGGGTAGCCGAGGATGGCATTGTATGGCAGGGCGATGTAGGCGACGTCGAAGTCGAGGCTTTCCGTCCTGTAGTTGTCCCGGGTGCCGAAGGTGACGGGCAGGCTTACCTACCCGATTGGCGTTGTAGATCCCTCGGTTACCCCGAAGAATGGCCGAGTCAGCATGAGCCGGTGGTACGGTACCTGCATCTTTTCGAAGATCTCGACGGAGATGATGTTGAGGCCCGCCCCTCCGTCGATGAGAGTGCGATTGACGGCGACGTTGTTGATAGTTGGCGTGCACAAGAGGGGGATTGTGCCCACACCCCTTGTGGAAGCCGGATGATCCTTCTCGTCGAAGCCAATCTTGCACGTTGACCACTTCATTAAGCGATTGCCGAGGCTGGGCTGCGCCGCCGTGATTTCTCGCGATAGCTGCTTGAAGTGTCGATTCGACAGAGGAGCCTGAGCTCCGCCCAGGAGGCAAGTGACGAAGTCTCGCGGCTCTTGATAGCCCCCCTGGTTCTCCTCCCGACGATCGTTTGCTGGTGGGAGCAGCGGCAGCGGCTCGGGATCGTCTCGAGACAGACCCCCACGGCGGCGACCCTCCTCGCGGTCGTCGTCGCGGCGATCGCCCCGGGATCCGCTCTTGCCATTGCTGCGGCCGCCCCCACGACGCTTGGCGACTCCATTTTCCTCGTGAAACTTCCGGACAACCCAACAATCCTCGATATTGTGGGTGTCCTTCTTGTGGATGATTCAGTAGCGGCGACGTCGACCTTTATCGTGATCAGAGCGGTCCCCGCGGCGTTGCTTATAATCGGGCTCCGCCGCGAGGGCAGCAGCCTCCTTTCGCTTGGGGTCCTTGGACTTCGGCTTTGGGGGAGGCGCCTCCGGCTGATTGTGCACGAAGAGCCTCCCCTCCTCGGCCTTGGCGCAGCGGTCGGCGATCTCGAAGAGCCTGACGACGGAGGTCAGCTCATCATTCACGGACAGCTTCTCCCGCATCTTGACGTCGGAGACGCCTGTGGAGAACGCGGAGATGACCTCCTTGTTGGAGATCCTGGGAATCTTGTTCCTCATCTGACTGAAGCGCTGGATGTACTGACACAGCGTCTCGCCCTTGTACTGACGCACCGCCTTAAGGTCGTTCTTGGTGGCGGGGCGCTCGTACGTGGGCATGAAGTTGGCCACGAACTGACGACATAAATCCTTCCACGAAGTCACGGATTCGTGAGGAAGATTCATGAGCCAAGTCCGCGGAGCGTCCTTGAGGGCCATGGGAAACCAATTGGCCATGGCGCGCTGATCTCCACGCGTAGCTTGGACGGCGACGACGTAGAGTTGGAGGAATTCGACGGGGTTTGTGGTCCCGTCGTAGCGCGTGGCGATGTCCGGCTTGAACTTGTCAGGCCAGACAACGTAGCGCTGCTGGCGAGTAAGGGCAAGACACCCGGGGTTGTAGATCGGGACGCCGGGGGTCCTGACGTTCTTGCCAGCCTCGCCGATGTCATCGATGGCGCGGTCGTGATTTTCATGGCGGCGCTCGAGGGAGACGCGTGCGTCTTCCGGAGCGCGTTGGACGATTTGGCAGCTGGGCTCCCCGCGCGGCAAAGATGCGGCGCGGGAAACCACCTTCTTGGCCTTGTTGGCCCCTCCATCTCCGGCACCCGGGACGCGATGTCCCGCCGCCGGATCTGGGCTCCCCGCGCCCTGGGCTCCTCCCAAGGCCGGATCTTCGTTGGCGATGGCGACGAGCTCGGCGATTCGAGCGCGCCACCCCTCACGCCCGTCGTCGGTGGGTTGATAGCGCAGTAGCTCCTGCGCCATGGCGAGTGCCTGCGCAGGAGACAGCTGACTCCCAGAACGAGCGCGAGAAGTGGCGGTGGCGGTGAAGGAGAGCGAAGGCTCTGTCCGCCCGGACGGGAGGTAGGAGGACTCCAGATCTTCCTCCTCTTCCTCCTCGGCCGAAGCCTCATGACGACGGAAGATGGGCTCGGTTTGCCCCCGAACAGCGTTGCGACGGCGAAGACGCTCAAGCCTTGCGTTGGCGTCGGCCATGACGAAGCAGATCTTTGAGAAAGCACACCACAGCCCCCTACCTGGGGTGCCAAATGTCGGTGGTTTTCGTGTTTCAAGAACACGGGGTACCACGCGACGGACCCAAAGATTCGAACGCAGGGGGCTGAACATGTGAGATCTCGGACTGCAACGAAACACGGCGACGGAAGCCTCGAGTGTCGAACGCCCAACGCACTGCAGAGATAGAGACATCGAGCTTACCCAGGTTCAGGGCCCTCGTGGTGAGGTAAAACCCCTACTTCCTGCCTTCCTGTATTTCAACGCGACACCTCGCGAGGAGTACAAGGTCTTGGTACAGAGCTCCAACTGGTCAGAGGTTGAAGAACCTGCCTGCCCAGCTAGAGACTTGGAGGAAATTAGATCTAGGATCCCATCCCCCTCTAAGGGGTGACCTCCCTTCCTTTTATATCGCCAAGGTCCTCCTTCCCCTCATCTTCTTGGGGAAGGGGTTGCCACACATATGGCCAAGGAAGGGTGGACAGCTGTAGACTATCTTCTTCGGTAGACTTGGTCTTTGTAGAGTAGTGGCGCCGGTCCACAGGAGTGGGTGGAGGAGGCTGACGTCCTCCTCTGGCGCCCTGCACCGTCCATGCTATATTTGGGGGGTGGCCAACTGCCACTGTGCCGCTTTGGACAGACACAGCGAAAGTTGGTCTCCTCCCTGTCGGGGGTAGCGTGGGCGGTACGCGGTCTTCTGCCCGTTATCTTCTTGCTCTGCACGCAAACGTGCTGAGCTGACGTGGGCGAGATTCCTCTCCTCACCAGCAGGGGCTCGTGAGGAGGTCTTCTGGTCCTTAGCGGTTTCCGTCGTCGTTCTCCTCACGAGGCGCCTCCTCGTGAGGGTCTTCTCCGTGTCCTGGGCTGAAGATGGGCCGATGACGGGGCCCAGGAGCAGGTGGACCGGGATACCCCGGTATCCATTCCACCGACAATGTTGGTGACAGCGCACACACATTCGTCGATTTCGGCCTCGCGCAGCTCATCTTGGGAGATGCGGGTCGAATCCCGACGATCATTGTAGTCCCACATACAGTGGGCTCGAGCAGCGAGAGGCTGGACCCGACGCTCGATGAAGGTTCGGATGAGCTAGATGCCCGAAAGCTCTTTCTTCGGAGTAGCTCAAAGCTGTTGGATCTTCTCCATCAGCGGCTCTGTAATCTTCATCTCCTCATCAGAAAGATCATGCTTCCAAGACACACGGGGTCAAAGGACGCCGGTAGCCTAAAATTCCTCAAGCCCAAAACTTTCGCCATCGGAGGACTTGTCCTTGGTGTAGAACCATTTCGTCCTCCAGCCGGGATTGTTTTCGGGCGTTTGAAGGTTGAAGTAGTCGACGTCCGGGCGCACCTGGCAGCTGAAGCCACCGTTCTGGAATGCAAGAGGACGCCAGATGATGAAGATCCGGCGCCAAAGCGCCCAATGGGGTTCGATCCCTAGAAAGCATTCGCAAAGCATGATGAAGCACGCAATGTGTAGAATTGTGTTGATCTGAATCCCTTATGCGAATAGAAGTCCGCGGAGGAAAGGATGAGGGGGAAGAGATAACCCCCACAGCAGAAAAGCGATGAAAATTACCCAGAATCCGGGAGGAGGCCGGGGGACGACCTCTGGACCGGCGGCGAGTGATTCCGCCGCCATGTTCTTCAGAAGGCCCATCTTCTCGGTCTGGGACAGCTCCTTGTCCCCAACCTTAGTCTGGACCCAACGGCCGATGCTAGAGGCGTCGGCGTCTGCCGTCTTGACTTTCTTGGTAGCGGTGCCGGTGGCGGCACCAGCCGCGGAGGAACTTCTCTTGCCCATAGGCTCGATGCGCGGCAAAAGCTCTGAATGGAGATGAGGGAGAGGAGCTACAGGAGTAGTGCGCAGGGAAGAAGACGATGGTGGCGGTGTGAGATGGACTGTTTATCCCGCCGCTGTTATTTATTTCTCTTCTAGAAATCTACGTCGGATCTTAGCCGTCTAATGCGAAGTGGAAACGGCCGAGCAGATCTAGCCATCCACGTGTCAGTACCGCAGGAGCCGCGGCGTCCACTACGCACGGTAATCAAGGAGACCATGCCAGTTATTTTTCACCCACGCGCGGGATGTGCGGTCAAACATTGTCAACAGCCAGGGCATGTGGCCGCTGGGCCCACCATACGTCTAGTCCTGTCAGAATCTGGCCATCCCTGCAGAGGATGGCGTGACAACTCGAGGAAGCATGTCGTCAGCACTGACGTGGTTTCCTGGGAAAATTGATTCTTTTTGACCCAAAGGGCGGGGTTAATAAGGGTTCTTTTGAAAATCAAAGGTACGCACCCCGCGCAATCAGAATATTTTTCTGTACTGAGTTTCCTTCGAGGTTTAGTGCTCCTCTCTTCTGTGCCACCCAAGCAAGCGCAATGTTTTTTTCGATGACTTTGTCTTTCTTTTGACACTTCGAATTGGGTTCTTCGAGCAAGGAATGCCTGCTCATTCGAGAGAGTTTTTCTGATTCTTGATCGAAATGACTTCGAAACTCTTTCTTTAGGCTAGCAGTGCCTCCATATTATTCGAGTGTGGGCTCCGGTCCCTCAAATCAGTACTTTCGGGCCAGCAGCGCCTCCGAATTACTTGAGTGCGGGCTTCGGTCCCTCGAATCATCTTCTTCAGGCCAGCAGTGCCCCCGAACTACTTGAGCGTGGGCTTTGGTTCCTCGAAACCTTCTCTTCGAGCTAGCAGTGCTTCCTAATGGTTCGGGCGTGGGCTTCACTCCCTCGAAATTTTCTAGGCCAGCGGTGCCTTCGAGTTATTTAAGTCCATGCTTCGGTCTCTCGAATCGCTTTCTTCGAGCCGGCAGAGTCTCTACACTATTCGGGTATGGATGCCCGAACCCTCAAAATGCATCTTTCAATCGCCAGTGTTGTTCGAATATGGGCTGATGCCTTGTCGAACCTCTCTTTCGGGCTATCAACGCTCCTCGCTCAACATGCCCGAATCTTGGTGGCAATATACCAGTTCAGATGCCGTATGTCAAATACGAAGGTAAGTCCACGGTTTGCAACACCAGATGGCCCGGTATTCGTATCAAACGCGCTCTGCCGAGAAATTTTCCATACCTACGGTATGAAGTTTGCACCGATGGACGCATCGGGTGCCTCACAATGAACTGGGCTCCGACCTGGTAAGTCCAACGCGGCTCGGGTCGGGGTAGCACCAGCCCACACGGGTTCGAGTCGGGGAACTCGAATCTGAGTAAGCTAACCGAATGTTTTTGCGGCTATGCAATTAACTGAGACCCGGCGTGAGTCTCAGGCTGGTTATGCACATCCCTCTGCAAACCTGACTTAGCACTTTCGAGGCTCTGAATGAGCGTAGCTCAAAAATTTCATATCTAACAAGTGTATTACTCGAATATTCTCTATACTTTTGCGGTTCCACAGGCCAGGCGCACATATCGGGTGCGGCTAGGAAGACTTTCGGGTGGAGTCCCTGCCATAGTCTTCGGCTATCCCAGGCACTCGGGGGCTACTGACAAAGGAATGACAAACGGGCCCCTAATATTTGCCTACCTGGTTTTCGGTCCAGGAAGAGTCTCCCTCGAAAGGCTCTTGAGGCCCATCAAGGTAGCGGTCTAGTGTAGCCCAGGAGCTAAACTTGGCCTGCAAGCAAGGACCCAAAGAATTCAAGGTAGATTAGTCTTCGTTTGTTTAAGGACCGATCCGAGACGCGCCAGGAGGGAGATCTCAAAACCCTAGACACTTTTCCACCCACCTCACGCCTGAGCGCTCGACGACTTAGAGCTCTTTGGTTAGGTTAGATCCAATCTACACCACCATTGTAACACCATCACCTAAGCTACCTCATCAATACAAAGTCAGACAAGCAGGACGTAGGCCTTTTACCGTCCAAGGGGGCCGAACCTGGGTAAATTCCCATGTTCCTTTGCTTTCGTCTGATCGCCGTCGAGTTCGCCAGGTCCCCAATACGCTTTCTAGATCGAAAGCCCTTCGACATGGGCATTGCCGGGGATAAACCTCGTCAGCAAATGTTTAGTGTTTTACACGTTGGACAGCTAGAATTATTTTGTCTAAATTTCGGTGAGGTTATCTTGTTACCTAAGGTTATGGAGGCAGAAAGGATTCAACAATACAGACCAATTTGCCTTCTAAACGTGAGTTTCAAGATTTTCACGAAAGTGGCCACCATTAGACTTAATACAGTGGCGGATCATGTTGTGCAACCATCGCAGACTGCTTTCATGCAAGGATGAAATATCCTAGATGGGGTTGTCGTTTTGCACGAGGCGGTGCATGAATTGCACACTAAGAAGTTGAATGGGGTAATTTTAAAGCTAGACTTCGAGAAGGCATATGATAAAGTTAAATGGTCGTTTCTCCAGCAGACGCTCAGGATGAAAGGTTTTTCTCCTGAGTGACGTGCTTTGATCAATGATTTTGTGTCTGGAGGTAGTGTTGTGATCCGAGTCAATGATGACACATGTCGGTATTTCTAGACAAGGAAAGGCTTGCGCCAAGAGGATCCATTATCAAGCATGTTATTTAACATTGTGGCCGATATGCTCACCATTTTGATCGAACGCGCTAAGGTTGATGGTCAGATTGAAGGAGTGATTCCACATCTGGTTGATGGTGGTCTATCTATCCTACAATACGCCGATGATACAATTTTATTTATGGAACATGACATTGAAAAAGCCCAAATCTCAAGCTGATCTTGGCAGCTTTTTAGAAATTATCTGGGCTAAAAATTAATTTGCATAAAAGTGAATTGTTTTGTTTTGGTGAAGCCCAGGAGTTAGCAGCTTTGTATGCGGAACTATTTGGTTGTGGGCAAGGCCAGTTTCCTATTCGATATTTGGGAATCCCGATTCATTATCGGAGATTAACAATTGCTGAATGGAAACTTGACAAGGGTATAGATATTAGAGCTCGTCAGTTGAGCACCCCTGAGGCCCGTTAAGCTAGGCCCAATTGTAATGCTAGTCGAAATACGAGTTTATGTCATATGTCAATATTGTAATCTGTATCGGATCCCTCCCGATCCTCGAGACCTGGCCACCTATATATAGGGGCCAGGAGGGGACGGTGAGGGACAGATTGAAAGCAAGCCAGGTTCTACACCCACGTTTACTTTCGATACACACCTTGTTTGACTAATTTTACCTTCGAGTTCATCCGACGCCCTATCTCCCCAATCCTAAGTCCTTCAACTAGGACATTTGTCGAATTAA
The DNA here is from genome assembly GCA_007115705.1 of Dactylis glomerata. Taxonomy (NCBI): domain Eukaryota; kingdom Viridiplantae; phylum Streptophyta; class Magnoliopsida; order Poales; family Poaceae; genus Dactylis; species Dactylis glomerata. The sequence goes on along the minus strand of QXEO01000737.1, from coordinate 501,749 downwards.
CCCTCGTCAATTGGCACCGACCGTGGGGACTCTGGGCATTGGAATCATGAATTCGACGTCTTTTTCGCTTTTAGCCAACAGCAATCCGGAAGTCGATGAAATCCAGATACCCTTTGAAACCGTCGATTTTCAACTTCACCAATCTAGTTTCACGCAAGTATTCGAGAGCATGGATCAAGATATGGATTTGATGATCGGGAGTTTAAACTTTCGCGTCGGATCACTAGGTTCGATTTGCCTTTCAGATCCGGCAAAACCGGGTCCGTCGGCAAGTGAACCCGAGACAGTAGCAATGTCGGAGTCATCAGAAGGCTCTTCAAGCGAGGTAAACTCGCTGGTCAGCTTAGCAAGAATAGAAGAAGAGAAAATCACAGAAGGCGACGAAACCATGGAGAATCTCGACTTAAAAATTCAACTCGAAGATCTCGTGATCTGCCACGACGATACCTCAGACAAATCAACAGACACCTGGAAGACAGGATTAGAGCTTTCTGAAGACGACAATTTGATCTTCTCAAGTTTTAACAGCAAACTCGACAATCGATGCCAGGTACTCGCCATTGTAGGAGACAATCAGAAGAGCTCGACGAAAACAATAATCCAGTGCTCCATCCAGCAAACATAAACAGAGGAGCAAACCATCTAGCAGAAGGAGAAATTGCAGACTCCCTCGCAACTAGGGAGAAAGTTCGACTATCAGTCGACGAATGGAGAACAATCAAGACAGTCGTGGAGCACGACACGCCAATACCAACAAACTCCAGCAAAAATATGCTCTTGGGGTACCACTATGCCCTAAGACAGCAGGCGAAGCAACTAGCGAAGGAAAGAATTGAAATACAGAAGAGGAAAGACTCAACCATTGCAGTAAGCAACGCTGCTCGCAGAGCACGTAGCGACGCGTCACACACGAATGGTAAAAGGCATCTTTGACATGGATCAAGGATTGAAAACCTCGAGTACTCAGAAAGGCAAAGCATCTCTAGAAACCTCGACTCGTCCTTCCTATCGGTCGACGAGCAAGGAAACATTATACCAAAAACTCCCGAAGCAGCATTGGTGGCAGCTCAAGCATACCTACATACAACTCGACCAAATCCAAGAGACCCAAGGGAACATATGCACCGAGCAGCACTAAATGGATTGAAGATGGTGGGCAACAAACTATCAGCGAAAGAGGAGGAGGCATATCGTAACAAAGGAACCCATAAGCCAAGATCACCGCGCCGTCACAATAATCCTCAGCACAGAAGCGGTAGTCGACGATCTAGAACACCATCACCAAAACAACACAGGAGCCCAAAGCATGGAGGAACCCAAAGATCCAGGTCTCCAAACAGGACATACGATTATGAAGACGAGGAAAAAGAGATGGGGGCATCATGTTCGTACCACGCCAGTACCCGAGGGCTTCAAGCTACCCCATGATCAGCAAAAATACGATGGATCCCAGGAGCCACAGTCATGGCTCTTGGATTATCTACAAGCAGTAAAAATATTAGGAGGAACCAAGGAAACAGCTATGCAAAGTTTGCAATTACACCTCACCGGTGAATCAAGGTCATGGTTGAGCAAATTAGAAAAAGAAACGATTGGAAGCTGGGAAGAGCTCACAAAGAAATTCACGAGTAACTTCAAGTCAACATATAAGCGGCCAACATCCATAGAAGAAGTTAAAGCCTACGTACAGCAACGCGGTGAAACATTAAGGGCGTATATTCAAAGATGGAGCATCATCAAAAATTTGGCAGTCGAGGTTTCAGACGAAGGAGCAATAGATGCATTCATAGTTGGGCTAAGGCGAGGAGACCTAGTCGAAGAGATGGGCAGAATCAAGCAAAAACAGTATCAGACTTGATGGATGTAGCAAACAGATTTGCAGATGGAGAAGATGCGTGCAACAACAAGCGGACACGATCGCCAGAGGATGATAGAAGAAATAGATATGGAGGTCAAAGGAGAAGATCTCGTAATCACGACAACTATGGCTCTCACAACCAAGTAGCCGCAGGGTACAAGGACAACAACTACCAAGGGAGCGACCGCAGAAGCTTGGGATATCGTAGCTATGGGAAAGAAGATTACAAAAAGTTTCAGACAAGAGAATCCAGAGAGTACAACCCATCACCAGAAGATATACTAAATGGACCTTGTCACATACACTCCGCGTTCGTCGATGGGAAACGAGTATCTAGGCATGCAATGAAAGACTGCACAACGTTCTTAAAATTGTAGGAAGCAGCACTAAACAAGCAAGCCAAAGCAAAACGACAAGGATATGAAGGAAACACAAGCAACGCACCTGCAAGTCAACAAGGAAACAATGGAGTTCCTCAAGGTCAAGACCAGCCGAACCAGGGACGCGGCGACGACGGAGGATATGTTCCATCTAAAGGGCACATCACAGCAATGATACAGCCTGTGCCTAAGTCGAACAAAGAAGAAAAGAGTATAATCCGACAAGTCAACCTAGCAGTAACAACACCTCCAGCAGCAACAGAATATCTACATTGGTCAGAACAATCAATAGAGTTCAGCAGAGAGGACCATCCCATAATAGTACCTCGGCCAGGAAATGCGCCCCTGGTACTTGATGCGTGGTAAAGGACCAGCCCGTTGGGAACCCCAAGAGGAAGGTGTGATGAATATAGCAGCTAGTTTTCCCTCAGTTAAGAAACCAAGGTTATGTCAATTAGGAGAAGAGCGGACAATATAACTGAAGGTGATGCAGACTGGCTTAATAACACTCCAACAAGGGCGCCGTTTATGACACTTGTTGACTCGTCTTCGGCCAATAGCAACGCGGAACCTGCACACAACACAACCAAATACTTTGCTCCCAACTTGCGATGAGGTTGTCAATCTCACCGGTTTGCTTGAAACAAAGGTTATGAGCGTATCGAGTGGAAAGTGATAATAGTATGCGAGTAAAGTAAACAGTGCGAGTAAAGTAAACAGGTGATAGCAATATGATGGAAATAGGACCAGGGTCCACAGTTCACTAGTGGTGTATCTCCATAAGATAAATAACACATGCTGGGTAAACAAATTACAGTTGGGCAATTGATAGAATAAAGATAAACGTGATATGTCAAGAAGATCACTATGCGATTTACTCTGGGCATTACAACAAATACATAGACCGCCATCCAACTGCATCTATGACTAATAATCCACTTGTGGCGAATCAATCCGAGAACTCCACAAGTATTAAGTTGCGAACAACAGATAATTGCATTAAGCAAAGTGTGTAATGTAAACAAAGCATATGCCCTCGAGCATATGAATGTTGTTTTCTCCCTAGTAGCAACAGCACATCTACAACCTTAGAGGTTTCTGTCACTCCCCCAGATTAAATAGAGGCATGAACCCACTATCGAGCATAAATACCCCCTCTTGGAGTCACTAGCAACTACTCGACCAAGATAGCTACTAACAACGGAGAGCATGCAAGATCATAAATAACATAGAGATAACAAAAGATAAATTTCAGTACAGCAACTTAATCATAACACCAATAGTCATCGGATCCCAACAAACCAAACATGTAGAATTACATAACGGTGATCTCAATCATGTAGGGCAGCTCATGAGATCTAAACATGAAGCACATGGTGGAGAAGACAACCGTCTAGCTACTGCTATGGACCCATAGTCCAAGGTAGACTACTCACTCATCGCTCCAGAGGCAAGCATGGCGATGAAGAAGACCTCCGGTGGCGATTCCCCTCTCTGGCAGGGTGCCGGGAAGAGCTTCTGGACCCTCCCGATCTTCGGGTCGACGGCGGTGGTGGATCACGATGTGTTCTGGAAAGTTGATCGGGTCTTTAGGTTTTTCTCATCGGGGGTTCTTTATAGGCGAAGGGGCAACGTCAGGGGTGGCCCAAGGCACCCTCACACATAGGGGGCATAGCCAGGCCCCTGGCCGCACTGCCCTGGTGTGTGGGGCCCTCGTGGCCCCCTCCAACTCCTGTTTGGATCTCTGGAAGCTTCCGGGAAAAATAAGACTTCAGGAACTTGTTTTGTCCAATTCCGAGAATATTTCCTGTGTATCACTTCTGAAACACAAAAACTGCAGAAAACATGGAACTGGCACTGTGGCGACTTGTTAATAGGTTAGTTCCGGAAAATGCATAAAAGTGCCACGAAGTGTAACAAAACGGTAGGCAAATGGTGTAAAAACAAGCATGGAGCATCAAAAATTATAGATACGTTGGAGACGTATCAAGCATCCCCAAGCTTAACTCCTGCTCGTCCTCGAGTAGGTAAGTGATAACAAAAGAATAATTTTTGAGGTGACATGCACCTACACAATCTTGATCATATATGTAAGCATTTGTGAGCTGGGATCATAAGAACTTAAAACATGGGCATGAAGATATAATCTTGACAATAAGAACTTAGCAACCATGTTGTAAACATGAAAATGAACATAAACAAAAGATCATGAAAATGAAATAGTGAAAGTCAAACGTGTGTTCGAATCATAAGGAAAAACATACAAATGTTTTCATCTTGTCCTTCATAGAGAGCAAAATATAAATGCATAGGACACCTTCAAGTTTAAGAGGGCGACTAGATACAAATAATTTAAGAACAAGTGAAACCAACAATATGAATCAATCAATGAACTTTGGGACAATGCATATTACACTAAGAATGACAACTTTGCTCTCTTATGGTGCATAAAGAAAGAAAGTGGTGACTCAACATAAAAGTAGAAGAAAGACCCTTCGCAGAGGGAATCAGTGTTTGCAAGTTTTATAGACCTTCAAAAATTATGTTACTTACTGGCTTTGAGCTCTCATTGCCCCTATCATAAGCATCTTGAATGGTTAGAGTTAATGCGAGAACAATTATGATGCATATGCTTGACAAATCATAAGTTGAAAACCTCGTGCCCCGTGAATACGAGTACCCAAACCTCATGCTACTTTACTTAGAGTCCCAAGCAAGGCTCTTGTCATTGTAAGTATATATGTATCATCGAGAACCGCCAACGGGGTACCTCCATGCCCGATGACATGGAACAAGCCCATATCAAAATGACAGGACAAGCAGACAATCAACACCTCGACATCTCTTTTATTTGCCATTTGTTTAGCTTTTTATTGTGAGATGTGTCATTGAATGTCCACCATGGGTATGCTGCAAATTTCCACCATGAATTATGCATGGCTTAGATTAGTGGCCCAGGCGTTTCCCTAACACATATACAAACTCCATGATCCCCACAAGATTCCCAATTCATTTCACACCGCGGGCATCCATAAACAAAAGATCATGATATCAACTCAAATAAGAAGTGCAATGTTGAAAGCTTGTCCCATGACAGCATGGATGGGCTAGAATCCAACTTACAACTTGCAATCATAACAACTCAATATAAGAGACCACAATGTCAAATTTTTAAGAACAAGGAAAAAGTAAAGTGTGCCTTCCAGTTCGTGGAATCTTTACTAACCAATTTTCGCATAACACTGGTAAGAGTTTAATTTGAAGAGAAGATAAAAGCAAGTCAAATTTACTTGGAATAGCAAATTGATAGTAGGTATGTATGGTGGACACAATGGGAAACTTTGGCTTTTAGGAGTTGGATGCACGAGTAGAGCTCATACTCAGTACAAGGCGAGGGCTTGCAAAAGACTGGGAGCGACCAACTAAGAGAGCAATAATGGCCATAATCATGCAAAGCGACAAAGCGACATTAAAAAAAGCATAAGATGGCATCAAAAGTCAAAAAATAAATGATCATAGAGGCTATTGGCGACTTTGTAAGAGTCTAACATATGTGAGCATGTGCCAAGTCAACCCAAATAAAGCATCAAGGAGAAAACCAAAATAATGCTTCCATACAATAAAAACAACGCATGATTTTTTTCAAAGGCTCATTAAGCAATCTCAATTATTTGAGACAAGTCATGCTACAGCAAAACCACTAAGCATACTATCAAAAATACATCAAGCATGACATGAAAAAGCCTAAGCTGTAGTCTACACAAGCTCCTTCTTGTACCACTTTTTTGCATAAAGCTTTTTTCTCTCTTCCAACACCATTTGAAATTTTTAAAGACACCTCTTTTGATGAAAACCAATAAAGATCAGAGGCAAAAATACACCTTGATGAAAAGATATAGCAAGATCTGAATGCAAATCAAGGTGAAAACAAAAACCAAAAGCAGTAGCAAAAAAAAGAAGAACACTCGGTTAAATTGTAAGAATGAAAAATGGAGTGTTCTTGGCAAATGAAAACGAGTACATCTCCTTCAAAAGAAATTTGTTGGGTCCAACTATTTATTACAGCAAACAAACTAAACTAACTAAGAAAACTAAAACAACTGACGCTCCAAGAAAAACACATAGTGCATGAAGCAATAAAAATATAGTGTCTTGAAAGGTGACCTGATTTTTGCCGATGAAGAAGGGGTGCCTCGGGGGCATCCCCAAGCTTTGACGCTTCTACTTCTTGGATTTTTCTTGGGGTGATGCATGGGCATCCCCAAGCTTGAGCTTTTGTCCATTCTTCAACTCATCTCATCATTCTCCAATCCCTACACTTGAAAACTTCCTTCATACAAAACTAAACACAAATCTATTAGCAACATTAGTGTAGGCATAACATATAATCAACCTCTTTTTGCTTCAGGTTTCAACCCAAAACCACCACATATAAAGTATATACTACTGTAGAAACTTACCCACAAGTTCCGTGATCAAAAGAACTAAAAAAGAAAGCGATAAAGTGGCAAAAACGAATAGTGGCAGAAATCTATCAAAATGGAACAGCTGACAAATATCGAATTTTTGAGGAGTTTTATGTTGCTCAAATCAAAAAGTGTTCAACTAACGAAAGTTTGGATATAACCTGGGGCATATGCAAAAGAAATTTCAGGTCCAAAAGATAAACAGAGAATTTATACAAATTTTTACGGTGCAGCACTGAAAACAGTTTCAGGACAGCAACATCCCCAAATCTTTACCTCACTCGAATTAGAGGCTTCTCTTGGCACAACAACAAAATAAAAAGGATAAGGAGCGGTAATTACAGTAGTAATGACTTCCAAGACTCAAATAAAAGAAAAAGTACTGGAAATAAAACATTGTGTTATCTCCCAAGAGTGCTTTTCTTTAACGCCTTTGAGCTAGGCGCAGAAAATTTGCGAATCAAGTAACATCAAGTGATGAAGCATCAAGCTCATAATTTTCTCTAAGAATAGAGTCAAAAAGCAATTTCTTTTCTTTTCCTAGGGAAGTGTTCCATACCTTTCTTTAGTGGAAATTGATATTTGATGGTGCCTTCTCTCATATCAATGATGGCACCTACAGTTTGAAGAAAGGGTCTTCCCAAAATAATAGGACATGAAGCATGGCATTCAACGTCCATAACAAGAAAATCAACGGGAACAAGGTTATTGTTAACCACAATAAGAACATCATTAATCCTTCCCAAAGGTTTGTTCTTAGCAACATCAGCAATAGGAACATCATAATAACATTTTTCAAGAGGTGGTAAATCAAGCATATCATAAATTTTTCTAGGCATGATAGAAATACTAGCACCTAGATCACATAAAGCATGGAAATCAAAACCATTAACATGCATATCAATGATGGTTTCACAACCATCTTCTAACTTCTTGGGAACAGAGGCTTTTTGCTTCAACTTTTCATCCCTAATTTTCATGAGAGCATTGGTAATATGCTTAGTAAAAGCAATATTTAAAGAACTAGCATTGGGAGTCAAAGCAAGCTTATGCAAGAACAAAATAACTTCAAATATATTGCAGCCATCAACATCAAAATTATTAAAAGAAGTAGAGCTATCATCTCCTACACTCCGAAAAATTTCAGCACTCTTTTGAGAAAAAGTTTTGGCAGTTTTAGGCTTTTTAACACAAGGAGTGGGAGTTTTTTCTACACCAATCAAAGTAAGAGGATTGCTAGCATTAGGAACAACATCACTAGAGGTAGTAATGGTACAAACTTTCATATTCCTAGCAATCTCATCCTCTCTTTCCCATCTAGCATGCAATTCTGCTAACAATCTAAGATTTTCATCAATTCCAACTTGAATAGCATTAGCAGTAGCAAAAACATTATTCTTTTTCAACTCATTAGGCAACACTTTTAATTTCAGAAGTTCAACATCATGAGCAAGGCTATCAACTTTAGAAGCAAGAATATCAATTTTGCCTAACTTTTCCTCAACAGACTTATTAAAAGCAGATTGTTTTACCATGAAGTCTTTGAGCATGACTTCAAGTTCAGAGGGCGTGGCCCTAGTGTTGTTGTAGGAATTACCATAAGAATTACCATAACCATTACCATTGGTAGAAGGATATGGCCTATAATTGTTACTAGCAAAATTGTTCCTATAGGCATTGTTGTTAAAATTATTATGTCTAATGAAGTTCACATCAACATGCTCTTCTTGAGCAACCAAAGAGGCTAAAGGAACATTATTAGGATCAACATGAGGCCTATCATTAGCAAGCATAGCCATAATGGTATCAATCTTATCACTCAAGGAAGAGGTTTCCTCAACAGAATTTACCTTCTTACCTTGTGGAGCTCTCTCGGTGTGCCATTCGGAATAATTTACCATCATGTTGTCAAGTAGCTTTGTTGCGGCGCCCAAGGTAAGGGACATAAAAGTGCCTCCAGCAGCTGAATCAAGTAAGTTCCTTGAAGAAAAATTCAGTCATGCATAAAAAGTTTGGACAATCATCCAAGTAGTCAGTCCATGAGTGGGACAATTCTTTATCATAGATTTCATTCTTTCCCAAGCTTGAGCAACATGTTCATTATCAAACTGACTAAACTTCATAATATTGCTACGCAAAGCTATAATCTTAGCAGGAGGATAGGATCTACCAATAAAAGCATCCTTACACTTAGCCCATGAATCAATACTATTCTTAGTCAAAGACAGCAACCAATCTTTAGCTTTTCCTCTCAAAGAAAAAGGAAACAACTTGAGCTTAATAATATCACTTTCTACATCCTTATATTTCTGCATCTCACATAGCTCAACAAAATTGTTGAGATGAGCTGCAGCATCTTTAGTACTAGCACCAGAAAATTACTCTTTCATAACAAGGTTCAATAAAGCAGGCTTAATCTCATAAAAGTTTGCAGTAGGAGCAGGTGGCATAATAGGAGTACAGATAAAATCACTATTGTTTGTACTAGTGAAGTCACACAACTTGGTGTTTTCAGGATTAGCCATTTCAGCAAAACTAAAAGTAAACAGATAAAAACAACTACCAAGGATTCTAATTTTTTTGGGTTTTTGATATAAAATGATGCAAGTAAAAATAAAGTAAAGCAAAACTTAAAACAAAGTAAAGGATGTGTGTGCGAAAAACTCTCCTTGCAGAGGTCTTCCACTCTTCCCCGGCAACGGCGCCAGAAAAAGAGCTTGATGCGTGGTAAATGACCAGCCCATTGGGAACCCCAAGAGGAAGGTGTGATGAATATAGCAGCTAGTTTTCCCTCAGTTAAGAAACCAAGGTTATGTCGATCGGGAGAAGAGCAGACAATACGACTAAAGGTGATGCAGACTGGCTTAATAACACTCCAACAAGGGCACCGTTTACGACACTTGTTGACTCGTCTTCGGCCAATAGCAACGTGGAACCTACACACAACACAACCAAATACTTTGCTCCCAACTTGCGATGAGGTTGTCAATCTCACCGGTTTGCTTGAAACAAACGTTATGAGCGTATCGAGTGGAAAGTGATAATAGTATGCGAGTAAAGTAAACAGTGCGAGTAAAGTAAACAGGTAATAGCAATATGATGGAAATAGGACCGGGGTCCATAGTTCACTAGTGGTGTCTCTCCGTAAGATAAATAACACATGTTGGGTAAACAAATTACAGTTGGGCAATTGATAGAATAAAGATAAACGTGATATGTCAAGAAGATCACTATGCGATTTACTCTGGGCATTACAACAAAATACATAGACCGCCATCCAACTACATCTATGACTAATAATCAACTTGTGGCGAATCATTCCGAGAACTCCACAAGTATTAAGTTGCGAACAACAGATAATTGCATTAAGCAAAGTGTGTAATGTAAACAAAGCATATGCCCTCGAGCATATGAATGTTGTTTTCTCCCTAGTAGCAATAGCACATCTACAACCTTAGAGGTTTTTGTCACTCTCCCAGATTAAATAGAGGCATGAACCCACTATCGAGCATAAATACCCCCTTTTGGAGTCACTAGCAACTACTCGGCCAAGATAGCTATTAACAATGGAGAGCATGCAAGATCATAAACAACATAGAGATAACAAAAGATAAATTTTAGTACAGAAACTTAATCATAACACCAATATTCATCGGATCCCAACAAACCAAACATGTAGAATTACATAACGGTGATCTCAATCATGTAGGGCAGCTCATGAGATCTAAACATGAAGCACATGGTGGAGAAGACAACCATCTAGCTACTGCTATGGACCCATAGTCCAAGGTAGACTACTCACTCATCACTCCGGAGGCAAGCATGGCGATGAAGAAGACCTCCGGTGGCAATTCCCCTCTCCAGCAGGGTACCGGGAAGAGCTTCTGGACCCTCCCGATTGTCGGGTCGACGGCAGCGGTGGATCGCGATGTGTTCTGGAAAATTGATCGGGTCTTTAGGTTTTTCGCGTCGGGGGGTCTTTATAGGCGAAGGGGCAATGTCAGGGGTGGCCTGAGGCACCCTCACACATAGGGGCCTGGCCGCGCCGCCCTGGTGTGTGGGGCCCTCATGGCCCCCCTCCAACTCCTCTTCAGATCTCAGGAAGCTTTCAGGAAAAATAAGACTTCAGGAACTTGTTTTGTCCAATTTCGAGAATATTTCCTGTGTATTACTTCTGAAACACAAAAATAGCAGAAAACAGGGAACTGGCACTGTGGCGACTTGTTAATAGGTTAGTTCCGGAAAATGCATAAAAGTGCCACGAAGTGTAACGAAACAGTAGGCAAATGGTGTAAAAACAAGCATGGAGCATCAAAAATTATAGATACGTTTGAGACATATCAGTACTCAAAGCCCAAATCGGCACATACGACGTCGACAGAATATTCATGGATGCAGCAAGTTAATGGCGGCCATAAGAGAATCATCGTCTGGCTGGAAATAAGCCGAAGACATCCCAGTATGTTCTATATAACCAAGGAAACAAAGGCAGGTACACATCAGCAAAGTGGGCAACTCAAACAAAGAAAGGGAAAAACATGGTATTTACCTCTAGCAAGAGCCGACATTTTATTCAGGCGTTCAGTCACGGCTTGATCCTGCTGGGTGTGCTCGTTATTAGCGTCAGAAAGGGCCTTCTCTACTTTCTTCGCCCTCGCCAATGCTGATTTAGTGGACTTCTCAGCAGCGGTTTTGGCAGTAGTGGCAGTATCCCAAGCTTTTCTGGAAGCTTCGAGTTTAGCTTCCAGAGATGAAATGCGAGCATTAGCTGCCGCCAAAGCATCTGCAGTTCAACAAAAAAAGGGAAAAGTAAGTAGAATAAAAATGCAAAGAAAGGCACTCAAGACAAGCAAAGTATAGGAAAGAGGATCACCCTCAGAAGCCCTAGTAGCTTTCAAATACTCGACACATTCAGTGCCAACATGACAAATTTCTTCATCAAGATCTGTCCAGAAAAAACACGTGAGTATGAAGATCACGCAAGGAGCAAAAATACAAGGATCACCACGCACATCGATGGAGGAGCTCATGAACCCATGGGCCTCAAGGGAAGCACCGGCATCAGTCGACTTCTTCAAACACTTGGAACCGCAAGTAACAACGACCTTCTTCACAGGGGCTCTGGAAGCCTCTGGAGACTTCGCCACCGGATCAGCCTCTTGCAAAGAAGGATCACCGGTAGCTATATTCTCAGCAAAAGGAGCAGTGGCAGCATCCTTCTTCGGGTCCCGTTGTCGCTGCAAAGAAAACAAAAGTCAAGAGATTTCACATAAGTCGAAAGGAATAAAGCAAATACAAAATTAATATAGAGTTAGCAAAATACTCACGAATCCAAGGCGTCGAAAAGTTCTTGCTCATCTTCTAGAACAAGGGTTTCCCCAGCCACAATTTTGTGAGTGGATGCACTCGAAGAAGCAAGCTCCTCGACGCGATTCCTCTTCCCGTCAATACCAAGATCTTCAGAAAGTGCAGGAGGAGGCGACGTCATCGAGCTGGTCCCTTCTAGCGAATCTTTGCCTTCATCTCCATCTTGGCTGTCCTCAGCCTCGGGGGCTTTAGATGCAGCATCGACTGGAACATCTTGAAGTGGTCCTCCCTCTGGAAGGGGGGGCGAGAAACAAGAGACTGGTGATCCTGAAAGGAAAACAATCCGATAGTTATGAGAAATACAGTGATAAAATAAAAGAAGACGACAAAGTAAAGACAGGAAACATACTGCAGGCAAGGGATGCTCGAAGTCGAAGTAACTAGCGGCCAAATCCACAATTTCATGATCTTTAGTGAGAGTAGTAAGAGCTCTCACTAGCTTGTTAAGATCCTTCTTCTCCAACAGATCGTCAGATACTCGAGAAGAATCCCCCAAGCTAGAAAATGACCATAGTTTGGAAAGGCGATGTTGAAGAGGTTGGACTCGACGTTGCAGGAAAAACGCCATAAGTTGGGTACCCGAAAGAGCACCTCCTCTGCCACTCTTCGGAAATTGGATGCGGGCCAGAAGGGGTTTGATTTCCTCCATCTCAGCTTCCGTGGGAGGCGAATCCCACGAGGTCAATTTCTTCACTTCTTTAGAGGCATCAAAAGGGGCAATGCCGTACTTATCAGAGGAGGAAACTTTGCGGTCTTTGATATAAAACCACTTCTTCCTCCAACCTTGTACCGAGGCAGCCATGGTAAACTACAAATACTGCGATTCAGCGCAAATAGAAACAACAGCTCCACCCAGCTCAGGCTTTTTTGATAAAGCGACGCTAGGGCGAAGCCGAAAAATATATTTCCAAAGAAGAAAATGGGGTTCGATTCCCAAGAAGGATTCGCAAAGAGTGATGAAACAGGCGATGTGAAGAATAGAGTTTGGTGTGAGCTGGTGAAGCTGCACACCGTACACAAAGAGTAGCCCACGAAGGAACTCGTGGGCAGGGAAAGAGAGACCACGAAGGAGGAAGGCATGGAACATTACCCGGTAGCCGCTTTGGGGATTAGGGACGCGCTCGGTGCTGGGGAAGATAATCTGGTCGCCATCGATGATAAGACCATTGGCTTGAGCTTTGGTGAGATTTGTCTGCTTGAAAACAGAAGGCACCCAGCTGGTCGTGGAATTAGCGGTGTTGCTTTTGCCCATCTTGTTCTTCTGCGCAAGATGTTTGACACGAATCTACTACTTGCGCATGGGGGCTGTGCAGGAGCTCAGAGGCGCGCAAGGTTGCAACAATGGTGGCGACGGCAGAAGCAATGAAACTGGTAAACAGTATATTTCCCCACTCTCCCCCTTATATAGCTTCCTGACGAAGGAACGTGGGCTGAGACGTGGCGCAAGGAGCGAAAACGGCAGCCTACTAACGGGCAGGACAATTGCAAAATTACCGCGCTACCCATGCAACGGTCAGCGTCCAGTCAAGTCATTTAAAGAAATGACTTTGCTAGTAACGTCACAAGAATTCGAGTAACAAGGACGGACATTGATATGAGAAATTCAGCAAAAGCATAGTGTGATAGATCTACATATTAATGATGACCAAGGAAGTCGACGAAAAACTGATACGAAGGATACAGAGGAGTCAAGAAAAAATAGATCATTTTTTGAGCCTATACTTGAAATAATTTTTTTTGACTATAGCCACAGGGGCTACTCCCATCGGGAGCGCTGGGCGCGCACCCGACGATGTTTTTTGATGAATTGGGGAGCAAGCAAGGCGAAAGAGGATTCAGGAAGCATCATTACTCCCATCGGGAGCGAGTTTTTCATTAATCAAGGTTAAATAACCCAAATATTTTGTACATTGAAACAGTCAAACAAGGCTGCGACATACGATTATCGAGTTGCGTCATCACGACAAAACTTGAATGCCGTGATTGAAATATATCATGAAGGTAAGACCCCGGGATCCGTCCTGTGTGGCCTGGTATACGCATATAGATGCGCTCTGCTGGTACTTATCCGTGTCTACGACGCGAAGAAAATCCTGGTGGACGCACTGGGTACCCTGAGAACCACTGGGATTTATTCTTTGTAAGTCCTAAATGTGGCAAAATAATGGGTTTGACCGGTTTCCCGAATTCAAGTCCAAGGGGATTGAATTTGAAGTAGGTGACAGGTATCTGTTTCGGCAGTTAACTGGCCTCTTGATCCTTCAGAGTTGTCAGGCTTGTTCATCAAAACCCCTTGCGAGATATTATAACAAAATAAGTCGAAAGACCAAGTCGAAGATTTGAAGACATGAAGAAGTCAAGAATTGATCAAGTCGAAGATTTAAAGATTAGAGATTCAACCGAAATCTGCAATTCTGGTAGAATCTCGGGGGCTACTGACAAGGGTATAGATATTAGAGCCCGTTAGTTGAGCACCCCTGAGGCCCGTTAAGCTAGGCCCAATTGTAATGCTAGTTGAAATACGAGTTCATGTCATATGTCGATATTATAATCTGTATCGGATCCCTCCTGATCCTCGAGACCTGGCCACCTATATATAGGGGCCAGGAGGGGACGGTGAGGGACAGATTGAAAGCAAGCCAGGTTCTACACCCACGTTTACTTTCGATACACATCTTGTTTGACTGATTTTACCTTCGAGTTCATCCGACGCCCTATCTCCCCGATCCTAAGTCCTTCAACTAGGACATTTGTCGAGTTAACCCTCGTCAAAACTAGTGGAGGAAAGACTTCAGAAACGCCTTAGTAGTTAGAAAGGGAAATTACTGTACCTAGGAGGAAGACTGGTACTCATAAATTCAGTACTTGCCAATATGGTGTTGTATATGATATCTTTCTTTCTACTGCCGAAAGGAGTTTTACACAAGCTCGATTATTATCAATCTCGTTTCTTCTGGAGAGGGGATAGTGAGAAGAAAAAATATCGGCTGGTAAAATGGAGTGTGGTTTGCCGCCCCAAGGACCAAGGAGGGCTTGGTGTTCATGACCTCGAAGTCAAGAACTCAGCTTTACTAGGAAAGTGGCTTTTTAAGCTTCTTACGGAATAGGGTGTTTGGCAAACCCTCCTGAAGAGAAAGTATATCGAAGAGAAAGCATTATCCCAAGTTCTTTGGAAACCTAGAGATTCGCATTTCTGGGATGGCTATGAAGAAATTTTTCTTCAAATATGGTACTTTTCTATAAAAGATGGATCGCAGATTCGTTTCTAGGAGGACTCATGGTTAGGGAATGGACCTCTTTGAGAACAGTATCCTGCGTTATATAACATTGTTCGTCACAAAAGTGATACCATTGCTTTAGTAATGGCTACCTTACCTTCTAATGTGACATTTAGGCGGGATTTAATTGGGCCTATGCGGGATTTTAAAATTGTGTCAAAAAAAATTGGGCCTAGGCTAGCTGCGTGGAATGCCTTACTCCTTCGTTTGGAATCCATTCAACTTATGACAGGACCTGATGAATTTCGTTGGAACCTACATCCCAATGGGAATTTTTCTGTATGTTCACTATACAATGCGATTATCCAATCTGATATATTAGTTAATGGCAACAAGAAAATTTGGAAGATGAAAATACCGCTAAAACCAAGATCTTTGGTTGGTATTTGCGTCGAGGGGTCATCCTAACCAAAGACAATCTTGTTAAGCGTAATTGGCAAGGAAGCAGTCAGTGTGTTTTTTGTCATCACAACGAGACGATAAAACACCTGTTCTTCGAATGCCGCTTTGCTAGATCTATATGGTCAATCATCCAAGTAGCTTCTAAACTGTATCCTCCCACTAGTGTTGCCAACATATTTGGAAATTGGCTTCATGGTATTGATATTGGGTTTAGATTGCTTATTAGGGTGGGAGCGCTTGCCATTATATGGTCGCTATGGCTATGTAGAAATGGCAAGGTTTTTAATGGCAGGAATTTTTCTCTATTGCAGGTTATCTACAGATGTACAGGAATTCTACGTTTGTGGTCACCTCTGCAGCGGGTGGAGAACTGAGACCTCTTTACGGAGGTTTGTACATGATTGAAGGCCACGGTGAGGGAAACTTTTTCCCTACATGGGTGGCAGCATAATCTGGATTGGTCCTCCACCATCTTTTTAGGCGTTACACAGTTTCTCATGATTGATATGTATTTCGCCTATTTTTTGTTTTGAGATTCTGAGATTTGGACTGGTTGTGTGCATCTTAGTTATGCAGAGGTCGGGTGTAATTGCTTGACTTAAGTAATAAAAGCGCCCATTATAAAAAAAAACAGAGCACTGCCTATTAAGCTTCTGATATCATGTATCATACTGTTGTGTGTAAACCATTTACTTATAGGAACCGGTATCTAGCGGCACAAATTTTAACATTGATTCAGACGAAACAGCTATGAATTTGTTGATAGATAGAGGATACATCTAGGGCATGAATCCTAGGGAATAAATCAACATAAATCATGTGCCAGTAGGTAGCGCTTCCAATAAAATATACACACCGCATCAAATATGTTTCTTTGATTCAACTTTTTTTCACAATTTTTATTTATACCTGCTTGCTCGTCGTTAGGCGGGCAAACGTACGACCCTAGCTGCAATGTGCCATGATGAGCAGCTTCTCCAACACAACTGCGTGGTGAAACCCAAGTCCATCATGATGGAGTCTATCGCTGGCGACGAGAAACATAAGCTGACCAGCCTGTTCGACTAGATTTTGTTTTGTCAACAACAGCTTAAAGTGTTGTGGCTGTTTTCTGAATCCTGAAAAATTACCGAGGTATTCTCCTGCTTACCTACATGTTTAGGTTCAGGAATAATCTTAAAAGGATCTTAAAAATAATTTATAGAATGGTTTTCACACATAAGCTATATGTACAACACATAATAATAGAGGAAAAATTGTACTCCCTCTGACTCATAGTACCTTTCACAAATACACATGTATCTAACATTAAAATATGTTTAGGTATATCCATATTTGCGAAAGGTAATATGGATTGGAGGGAGTAGTTTTTAGCTAGAATATTTCTAAGGGTAGTCATATCAGGTCTATGCGTGCATCATATTACACTAGAGCCCATATCTAAAACCCGGTATACCCACGTATAGGCATATAGGCATCCGATACTCTTCAAACTCTATCCCATATGTTCGTCCTTCCCCGATCTATCTCACTTATGCGTCAGTACCAATCATCGCCGCCCCGTCCAACCGCACGGTCACTGCCATCATCGGACCTCGCGACCGCCACCAGACAGTCTTGTCCTTGACATCGGACAGTCTGACTCCTATTTCTGGTCAGGCCGGACAAGTCGCCGGACAACTTGCCGGACAGTCTTGCTCCCTCGCACGTTTGTTACCAATAGCTGGACATATACCAGACACATCGCCGGAACTATTCGCCCTGGTAAATCTATGTTTGCCGGCTCATTGGCGGTGGTGTGTGGCGACATGTCAGGTATATGTCCAGCTATTGGTAACAAACGCGCGAGGGAGCAAGACTATCTGACAAGTTGTCCGGCGACTTGTCCGGCCTGTCCAGAAATAGGGAGCCGGACTGTCCGGTGTTAGGGGCAAGACTGTCCGACGGCGGTCACAAGGTCCGACGATAGTGACCGTGCGGTTGGCCGGGACGGCGATGATCGGCGCTGACACATAAATGAAATGAAATGGATAGTGTTTGAAGAGTATCGGATGCCTATACATGGGTATACCCTTGATCCACATGTCTATTACGTGGATATACCGGGTTTTGGACATGGGCTTTGATTGAGTTTGGGGGGAAGGGGGAGGGGGGGGGTTGTACTGGAGCAAACCTCATTACACTATTGTTTGCGCCAAATCCATTCTGAAACTCGGTTTCAAGAACAATGTCGATGGAGTGGGAATAGATCAAGAATGACCAGCTCAAACGACACATCCAGGAATACATGGAGGTCAGTGCAAGTACCACATGATGCCCGAGGAGTACGACGCAAAAATAAATGTTGATCAAGTGAAGCGGTTCCTCAAAGTTATGCAGCGGTACAATGACCACGACAAGGTGGCAAGAGAAAAGCAGAACATGAGAGGATAGGAAATCTTCGTTACACTTTATATCTAACAAATAGTGATCTGGCGGACCGTGGAGACAAGTTTACCTTGGACGGTCACTCTTGTGTGTCTAAAATAATTTTTTTGCTTTTATTCCCGTTGCAACGCACGTACATTTGAGCTATACATATTTAGGGATTTCTATTTTTGTGCCCTCAAGTCGTTAGTTCTACTCAATTTTCCCCAGCTCGTTAGTTTTTTCTCAGTTTTTCCCAAGCCCTTGTCTGAAACCCTCAGAAGGAGCTCGGACGGGAGGATTCCCGTTAAGTTAACCGTTTCCGTGCTGACATGTGGGGCCGCGTTGTGTGGGGCCGCGTCGCGTGGAGCTGGTAGAAAGGGACCGCGTGGGACAGGACGAGACCGCGTTTGGTTGTACGTGAGAGCTCGGTTCTGTCTCTCTCGGACCAAATTGGCATTGCCTTTTCAGAGCGCCTTTTCCCCATCTCTCTCTGTAACAGTTCTCTCTCTTTTCACCAGATTAGTATCAAATCTAGAGAAGCTTCTATTTCTGTCTTTCTTCAATGATTGTTGCCTTTTGGCCCTCGTTTTTTGCCCAATATGGTAACAAATCTAGTAGCAAATCTAGAAGCTAGTATAGAATAAATTCACAGCAGCATAATAAATCTAAAAAACTAAGTATAATACATAAACTATATACAGCAGCCAATAACGATGTTAATGTTCACGACAAACTAAGCTGAAAATAATACAAGACGCAATGTATGTCCAACATGAAGATTAGAATACCCCAGGATGAATAAATCTGTTCTTCATTCATCATATATATATTCGTCGCTCCATTTTCTGGTCCGAAATAAATATTCATTGAACTCCTTCCGTCTGCAGTGTGCAGCCAATACATCCTCCAAACGGTATGGCCTTTGTTCATCTTTCAGACCATACTTTCCTAATCTATCCACACTTAGTGGCCACTCATCCCAAGCGTTCATATCATCAAAGTACTCTCTGATATAACTCAAATCCGCGTAGTAGATGCAGTCAGGTCGAAGTGTCGGGTGCACTTTGGTGTCGACGGAGATACACCGGACATGATGGACGAAGAAGGCACGACTGCCAATGTTACTGACGGCATGGAGAGAGCGGCTCTCAGTGTCCACACGGTACACCAATGTTTGACCTTCCTCCAAACGACCGCCCAACAACACAAGCAGCAGATCACCATCCGACTTCACAAGGTAGAACTTGTCATTTCCAAGTTCTGGAAATGAAAATAGTGTCTTCATGTTGACATTGCTCGCGCCCTGCTCCAACTGGACATTGTTGGTGCACACTAATATTCTGAACTCAAAATTGTTCACAGCTAGTGCATAGAATTCACCATTGAACGTGGTAATGCAACGCATAGAATGGTTCTCGATCGAAAATCTTCCTTCTTCCCAAGCTTCATCTATACCCTTAGTTGGAATGCTCTCATCGACCCAAGCAATTTCCCCCGGATAATATGTGGAAACGAAGAGCATGGTGGGGGACTTCATTACAGTGACTGACTCTAGAATAACAGATGGCATCTGCGCCTCAAATATAGTGTTCGGTGTCTTTGTGAGTGGGTTCAGAAGCCGTATCTTGTGCGGCTGGTTCTTCTGGGCAAGCACGATGATGCCACGGCAAAAGCTGACGAAGTAGTATCTAAAATATATTGATGAAGATAACATTCAGCACTAAGATGTTTACGATTGAAAATAAAAGGATTAACTCTACAGATATGGAGGAATTTGAACCTTGCATGAACTTCCGTTAGATCGATGGTGACATAGCAGGATGTGCGGAGGTGGAGGAAGGAGAACTCAGCGGCGCGTGGAAGGGCGTGCTCTACCATGATCCATTCGTACAGGTGCACGTCAGGCTCAGGTAAATCTGAGCGCCAATTTGTACAAACTTGCCTCAAAGTAGAGTAGGTGTCCATGTACTCCTCGTTCGCCAGTAAGCAGGCACCGATCTTGTGAAGTGGCCCGTCAGCCCTGAGAGAGGCCCAGTTCACGGAGGCGCCGCGGTTGGATGCGCCGCCCTTGGCGGCGACGGCCTCGGATGCGACGGGCTCGGCGGCGACGGGCTCGGATGCGACGGGCTCGGAGACGATGGGCTCGGAGGTGACAGGCTTGGGGGCGACGGCCGCCGGCACATTCTTCTTCTCCATCGCCGGCAGGGGAGCGCGCGTAGGGCGGCTGGGGTTTTTTGGAGAAGGTGATGGGACGTGAGAGGCGTGGTTGCGTGTGTGTGCAGAGGGAGGGAGAGAGGGGCTCTGTACTGGCAAAGTGACGGTTCATCTTAGCAGTTGACGTTTGGTCTCAACACGCGCACCGCGCGGCTAACCGCTGCTCACCGCGACACGTGTTCGTGGGACTGCACGTAAGCACCGTTACGTGTACTCAGTTCTATCCTCGAGTCTTACACTGGAAAAATATCTGTACTCAGTTTTCCCCTCGAGTACTAATACTGGCTAGTGCAATATACTCAGTTTTACCCTCAAGTGGCTGGTCAACAGAGAGTCAACAAATGGGATTAAGCTATCTAATTGAGTCATTTCATGCGCAAAAAAATTCAAAAAAATAAAATCATAGTGCCTCCTACTCATGGAGTCTTGTTACGCGACCTGCCACGTAGACAATCATATATAAGTCAAATTTTATCACAAATGGCCACTTCTCAAATCACTACTAGCTATGAAGGTTCATGGCTTTCTACTCAAACCCCTTCTCAAAATATCTATACCTAAAACATAGTTTATCTGAATTAGACCATAATTTTTACACTCATGTATATTTGAATTGCTAATACTTTGAGGTAGGCCAACCTAGGTTTCATTGTAAAAAACATGTGTTTTTATTTTTCTAAATCTCTTATTTGAATTCCTTAGCCTGTTTACTATTTACTTGCCCTTGTATCCTTGATACTACTCAGTTTTACCCTCTCTCTTCTCACAGAAGCCCAAACTTGGCCTGATTGGTCGAGCTGTTGTCACACGGATCGTGCCCACCTACCGTCGATCCTATGATCTAACGGGCAGGATCGTGCCACCCTCTCTCTATCTGTCGGTGGCAAACTACTACCCCTCTATGTATGCTAAATGACGAGTTTGCCACCGGATTCAACAAGTTTGGTAATCACGAATTTCTTTTAGGCTTTACTTTTCACGGTAAAATGATGAACTATCACGAATTTCCATTTGTTTTAGGCATTACTTTTCATGGTAAAATGATAAACTATCACGAATTCCTATTTCTTGTAGGCATTACTTTTCACGTTGAAATGATAAACTATCACGAATTTCCATTTCTTGTAGGCATTACTTTTCACGGTAAAATGATAAATTATCACAAATTTCCATTTCTTTTAGGCATTACTTTTTTGTTGAGATATAAACCACCCCACAACGGTCATCTCCTCCTTAATTTATTATGTAAACCCCACAACGGTCATCTCTACCTTAATTTATGGTGTAAACCCCACAACGGTCATCTCTCCCTTATAAACCCCCACAACGGCCATCCCTCATGTCAATAGGTTCTGCCTCTCTCTTCTTCGTTTCTGCCTCTCTCTTCTTCGTTCACATACACTTGATCCATTGCCATGGCTTCCACATCTTGGACGCCGACCGGAAGGGGAAGGGGAAGGAGAAGGGGAAGGGGAAGGGGCGGCTGGGGTGGTGGATCATCATCATTGCCACCACCACCGTCAACACTGCCATTGATCATAGAGGAGTTCTTCATCACCATCTATGAAGACCCTTTGGCCAAGAAGATACGTACGTGTTCCCACATATATGATGCATGCGATTAATTATGTGCATGTTCTAAAAAACCTTTAATTTCAAACGATCGGCGCTCGATCTCTTTGCAGGCACTCCCAAAAAAGTTTGCGGACTATCTTGACGGCCAGGAGCCCGCAAAGGTGTATCTGCGAGCAGCTGACTGTGGTCCTCGTCTCTGGACCGTGGAGGTCCTATTTGACGAACAAGGCCGGATGTACCTCGACAAGGGCTAGGAGAATTTCGCCATCGCGTACGGTGTGGATTTTGGCTGCTTCCTACACTTCAAATATGAAGGCGATTATGTGCTCACAGTGAAGGTGTTCGACGGAACAACGTGCAGGAAGTACTACTACACGGATGACGAAGATACTGACGATGAAAGCGACGACGACGTGAAGCTATGCATCTAAGGGGATTATGACCAAGAATATATATGTAGCTTCATATGCATCGATTTATAGATCTAGCTATTTTCTATATATTATGCATGTAAAAATAATAGGGAATCGCAATTTCCACTATGATTCGAGCACCACAGCCTCCAAACGATGCTGATGCCGATATCGGCATGGTTAGAATGGCTATGCATGCTCGCCGCCACTGCTAGGTCACCGTCGGGATGCACCCTCAATCCTGTCCCCTCATTCGATCACTGACACAGAAGAGATACCGCCGAGGCCAATGACGAACGTACATGCTGATGCCAATGCCGAACATGCACGCCGCTGTGGGCACGGCCCCGCCACCCCGCTATGCTGGATGCCACAGACCACCGCGAGGTCTTTCCCTTTGCCACCACACTACCCTAGCACCCATCTATACACGCCAGAAAGGAGAGACACTAGTTTTCTCTACATTGCTCGCGTTCGTGTCCGACACCGTCAGTCAAAGTGTTGAGGTCGTCGTCGATGTCCTCGACCATTTCTTCTCTTCTTTGCATGGTTAAACGCGTCTAGTTCATATCTATCTAATGCGTCTGGTCTCGCCTCATGCAGTTCTTTGTGGACGTCGATCTTATCTCGGCACCCCGCAGGCCACCTCCTCCGTGCCATCGCTGTAGAGCTCCGTTTGAAAATCTAATCCTACCCGTGTATTGCCCCTTGTATCAGCGTCATGGCCCCACTTGTCATTCGATATACCGAAGCCCCACTCGTCCGCGTTTTGGTTAGGGATACGGCGATGCTTACGGTCAAACAAAGATGGATGCTCTGACGTGTCTTTGCGGGCTCTACGTGGCCCCACTAGTCAGTAGTTAACGGTCAAAGGTGTTGAACCGTCGGGCAACCGGCCATTCCAGCACTTGTGACGGTTTCAGACAAGGGCTTGGACAAAACTGAGGAAAAACTAAGGAGCTGGGGAAAACTGAGTACAACTAAGGACCCGAGGGCACGAAAATAGAAATCCCAAATATTTAATAGGGGTAGCCATGCGTATATGAGTTAACTTACTCCTAAATTTTGATAGTGAAAACCTACATCACATAAGCTTAAAGGCGAGATGTGATGAGCTCCATTGCGTCTTCGAAAACACAATCAAGATAACTTTGATCTGGAATTAGAGTGTATGAGTTTTATTTGGAACACACATCTTCATATTATTGATCCGTGGGCAATGCATGAGCATTTAGCTATTAGTTTTAAAATATCAAAATAAGATTAATAACTGCAAATTGCCCAACTGAAGTGCAAACATCGGATGCAATTTGATCCTTAACAACATGCCAGATTAAAAGGCGAAGTAGGAAGTAGGAGCGTCCTATAATCACATTGTGCATCTACTCTATAATCAACACATCCTGCTAGATCCATTTTATTAGCAAACATCAGATCTGAACAACCAATATATATGCATAGCATAGATAAATTGTTTGCTATTCAAAACATCATGGGAACACATGGCGTCGGGAGCCACTGACCGAGCCAAACTATTCATGCATAGCATAGACAAATTGTTTGCTAGACAAATTCAAAAGATCATGGCAACACATGGCGTCGGGAGCCACTGACCGAGCCACACAAAGATGCCAACTGAGCTGCGTTTTGTGCCCTGGAATTATTCACAGGGTACTGCGAAGTGCAAGGAATACGGGTTCTCTGATTCTCTCTTCAGAACAACGAACTGCAATGCGAGGAATCCGCAGTTCACGATCTTTTTCCTTGATGTACCTCACCAATTGCTCGAAAGATTCAGGTATGGAGTGGTACTCATGAAACATGAGTCCTTTTGTCCTGCAGAAGGGTAGAGATACTATTATAATGCAGTATTGCACATGATACGTGCAAGAAAGGAAACTGAGAAAACAAACTTACCACTCATGAGGATGGCAGTAGGTGAGAAGATGATCAACAATGGTGAATGGGCGCACAGAGGGGCGGGTCCTAACCTTTCGATCGTGTATTTGGCATGACACTGCTAACCGCTCAGAAAAACCTGTACTTATCGAGTGCACCACAACTGGCTCACCGCGTAGAGTGAAGTAAATGGAGTTGCGGCTCACAGAAGGGAGGTCGCTGGCCAAAACAGACAGGGACATATCTCCGTTGAGGAACAGGGCATGGCCACCGAGGCAGTTCACCGGGGTCAGCTCGCCGGAGTCGATGTTCAGAGCAAATAGCTTGTACGCATTCTGTTGAAGCAGCTCCACGCCACAGGGCTGTGCAGTTCCATAGTGGACGGCGAGCAGCACTTGCCCACGGCACTCCACAAGGTAGTACCTGCATTGTCTGGGATCACCAAAATCATTCGGAACATGAGCAAGCACAGGATTGGGCGATCTTGTTGGGTACAGCTGCATGATCTCTCTCGAGCCAGCCATGGTGGCGTAAAGCTTTCCTTGGAAGGGCAAGATGCTCTTCAGAAAAAGTCCCCGGTGGAGCACCTCCCAAGTTGGGCGGCCAGCCTCGGAGCCGAGTACTACCTCTGTCCACGGGAACCAGACGACGACGGCAATGGAGGTGGTGGACGCACTGCAGACTGCGGCGTGCATGTCGAGGACGGAGTTCCGGTTCCTGACGGCGTTGTGGAACACCGGGACGAGGGACGGGAGGTCGACGGCGACCCGCGTGAAGGGATGCAGCACCCGGACGGCGATGGTGCGCTTGTTCACGAGGACGACGAGCCCCTGGGTGAAGCCGACGATCCTGTGGTCCCGGAGCTCTTCCGGCAGGCGGACGCGGAGGCGCCTGGCCGTGCGCGTGTGGAACATGGTGATCTCTCGGGCGTCGTCCGGGCGGACGCCGTCGCCGTCGCAGAGGGCGATCCAGGCATGCGGTAGAAGGTCTGGTTTCCGAAGGGTGGGGTCGCGCGCGTCGCTCGTGCAGGCGCGCCAGCCGGAGCAGACGGCGCGGAAGACGATGTAGTCTACCACGTCGTCGGCCAGCAGCCGGCTGGTGACGAGGTGGACTAGGTCGGTGGGGAGGGAAGCCCAGCCGCTTGCCTCGGACGTCCGCCGGCGCTTGCAGGCGGAGAACGGAGGCAGGGAGCGACGTTTGCGCCTCTCCGTCCTTGTACTGTCCGGAGCAGGAGAAGACAACTTTCGCCCCATCTTGCACAATCTCGGCTTATTCAGAACTCCTCCACGCCCTCTATCTATATACTAGCTGTTTTGTATCCGACCCCGACTCGAACTGAAGGACGTTGTGGTTCTTTATGGAGGCGGGCCGAAAAAACAAGGCAAACCGCGTTTGGGAGAGAGAGAGCATGTGACGGCCCTGCGGCGGCCCATGTACCAGCCCGACAGTCAAAGCACGCTGCTCGTGTCGGCGCGGCACGTGAGCCGTCACCCTCATCCGTCACGCGAGACCGAGAAAATTGCAAAAAATCACCATATTTGGGGTTAGGGTTTCAAAAAACCACCATTTTTTAGGAAAATTTTAGAAAACCACCAGTCTATCCTCTGACTGTGGCAAAAAACACTGATCGTGCAATTTAACTACTGTGACGCTACTTCTGACAGGGATGGCCCACCTACAGGCTGACATGACAAACAAGTAATGATTAAAGGACACCTACATCATGTTTGTTATATAATCTGGGTATTTTTGAAAATATTTATGGGACCCACTTGTCAAATCTAGTCTCCAGTCTTTATCCTCTCTCTATGCAAGTGGGCCCCACCTATCATCCCTAACCTCCTTCCTCCAATCCCCACCATGGCAAGATCCAGATCAAGATCTCGGCGCGGCCCACTCCGGCCGCTGCCGTCCTGGCCACCGCCCGCTCCTGCAGCCGCCGCCCTGGCCACCGCCCCGCCCGTCGCCGCTCGCCCTGGTCGAGCTTGCAGCGCCGCCCGCCTGGCCGTGCTCGCCGCCGCCCTTCCCAGGCTGATGTCGTCGCGCCCGCAACTGGCCGAGCTCGCCGGCGCCCGCTCCTGCTCGAGGTCGCCACGCGCTCCTATCCGAGGTCGTCGGCGCCCACTCCTGGCCAATCTCGCCCCGTCCGATCTCGCCGGCGCCTGTGCCGTCCCGAGTCCACCCCGCGTTGCGCCGCCCGTCAGCCTCTTCCCTTCCCACGTGACTGGCCTGGCCGGAGGTGGCCGCCTCGGCCTTGGCCGGAGCTGGCCACGTCGGGGCCTGGCCGGAGCTCGCCGGCCGTCGGTCAATGCCATTGCCAGAAAAAAGAAAATAAACAAATAAATTACAAAAGGAAATAATAATGGGGAGAAATTGAAAAAATAAAAGAAATGGACGCAGGTTATAAAGAAATAATAAATAGAGGTGTTTTTCACAAAATTACAACAAAACATTAGGCCACGTCAACTTTACAGTGGGCCCTTCTTATTAGATACACTGTTAAACGATCTAAAATATGCTGTCAGTGTTTTTTGCGACAATTAGAGGATGGCCTGGTGATTTTTTGAAATTTTCCTGAAAAGTGGTAGTTTTTTAAAACCCTAACCCCAAATGTGGTGGTTTTTTGCAATTTTCTCGGCGAGACCCCAGCTGCAGCATTCAAGTCTTCAGCCCGCAGCTCTCTCCTCCCACCCCACGCCACAGATCTCTCCCCCCACTCTTCCTTGCTCTCCACACCACCATCACCATGGCCGAGGACGCCCCCACCACCGGCGCCGAGGACACCCACCCCGCGCCCCCCGAGGCCGCCGCCGCTGACGACTCCGCCACCCCTCCAGCCTCCACCGAGAAGGCTGCCTCCGCGGAGGCCCTCCTCCCGTCGCTCAGCATCTGGCCGCCGTCGCAGCGCACGCGCGACGCCGTGGTGCGCCGGGTCGTGCAGACCCTGGCCGCGCCCAGCGTCCTCTCCAAGCGCTACGGCGCGCTCCCCGAGCCCGAGGCCGAGCGCACCGCCGCCGCCGTCGAGGCCGAGGCCTTCGCCGCCGCCTCCGAGTCCGCCAGCGCCTCCCCGGCCTCCCTCGAGGACGGGATCCAGGTCCTCCAGGCCTACTCCAAGGAGGTCAGCCGCCGCCTCCTCGAGCTCGCCAAGGCCCGTGCCGCCGACGCCGCTCCCAAGGCGGAGCCGAGCGCGGAAGAAGAGTCGGAGGTCTCGTCGGCGGCTGCTCCGGCCCCGTCCGAGGAGTAAGGTGCTGGCCCCCGAGCTTTGATCCACCAAGAACTGCTGCTAGTTTGGCATTTCGTTGGAGATTATCTATGGTTATTACTAGTACTAGTACTACTGTATCAGACATGCGTTTGTGATGTGGAATTGGTGTTTGTTTCATGAATCTGGTACCTTGCTACAAAATTTAAGCTATATATGAACTTATCAGGGGTGCATGTATGCCCTTATGGCGTGCATGAATGATTCATCAGGTAATCTGACTGACTTTACTGTGCCACTGGCTGGAGTAGATTGCAAGCAGATTGTACCGGTGAATATCTATAGCAATGGGTGCATGCTTGTTCTTCCCATACCGACTCTGTTCTGGTTTGGCTGGTGTACTGGCCCATTTTAACCTTGTGAACTTGGACTGCGTAAGTTCTTAGGTAGGTTTCATTCTGGTGAACTGTACTTATTTGCTGAGCTGATTAAGTGAATACCATCTATTTTGAGTTCAAAATAGGATGCATATTGTTTTCCAAACATGCACAATTTTATAGTTTTTTTGTTGTTGAACTGTAGTTATTTGCTGAGCTGATTGAGTGAATGCCATCTATTTTGAGTTAAAAATAGGATGCATATTTTTTTTCCAAACGTTCATAATTTTATACTCCCTTCGATCGGAAATAACTGTCGGTGACTTAGTACAAACTTTGTACTAAGTTAGTATAAAATCACCGACACTTATTTCCGATCGGAGGGAGTAGTTTTTTTTGGGTGTTGGTCTGCTTTAAACAACATGCTTTTTGTATATTATTACAATTGATATATTTAGAGTAATAGTCAACTGTTGGATGACTGAATGGAGCTGCTAGCTTTGCATCCAAGACAACAACCAACATGTATTGCAATGCTTGGTGTGCACTAGGCAGCTACTTTTGCCTACAGAATTTAAGTTAATTCAACTTAAATATGCATTCTAGTTGGTAATATGTTGCTATATGAGAAGTACAGTTTACCAAATACTCAGTTTTGAAGCTTCGCTGTCTTCCACCTATGCTCTATGCTAGCTGTCAAGGCTAAATTTTCATCTAGCTAAATCAGCATAGTATCTCATTTCAAAATGTCTGAGGATGCATTAGAAGACATGTTTATGTGAATAAAGGGTTAGGTGCTTCAACTGTGAATATCTTCATTCAATTGAAAAATGTGAACATCTTAGTTTAGTAGATTGAAAATGGTACTCCATCCATACCATAATTCTTGTCGTGGTTTTAGTTCAAATTTGGACTACATTCACAACAAGAATTATGCAATTGGGGGAGTACTAATTTTAATCGGTGCACTAATTTTAGGACCACATGCAACACTCACCAATACTTTCATTGCATCAGATTGACACATTAGTCTTGTTTAAAATTTTGTGCAAGTTATGATATCGTTCCACGCCGCACAAATTGAAATTTGAAAAGAGCTGTTTGTTCCCATGGTACTGAAGCTAGAGCTACCAGCCATGGATATTGATGTCGTTTGTTGGCTGGTGGCTGTCCATGCCATTGAAGCTAGGTACCCTCGATGTTATTGACGTAACCTTGTTTAGTTTGCCTAGTCAGTACATGCTGTAGTTCTTTCATGGTGGATGGTTTTCTGGTACTTACCTATACTTGGGATGTTAACTTTCTTTAATGTATCAAGGTGGTTTGTACATCCTCTGATTTGTGTAGCACAGGTTCGATTGCATATATGATTATTTGTTTGGGCTGACTTGGTTTCGGCCAAAAATTGGCGCCGATAAGATCAGCACCTGTAAACGTGGACCGACCCATGAACGATTTAAAGGCCCTCATATTCGCGAGCCTCCGACCCTTACATAGTTTGAGGGGTAGTATATGGGTTAGAAACTGACCGGAGCTGGCTGGTATTCTTCTCTTCACTCGCAGCCGTCCGCTCCAGCCATCGATTTGTCACTACTTTGGCAAAATTTCACACTGCCAATTGAAGATTCGTGCTCGCCATGCTTGAAATGCGGCTGTTCAGATGTTCTCTAGGTACAATTTAAGCCGATGGCCATGCTCAGAGGACGGGTGTGCGGCCAGGCGCTCGCGTGTGGGCGGTGTGCGGCAGCCGAGCAGGTGTGTGGGCGGCGACGTTGATGTGTGGGCGTGGGGCGGGCAGGTGAGCGCGCAGCTAGGGACGGGTGAGCCGGGCAGCGGGGCAGGCGGTGTAGGAGGTTGAAGAAGGAGAAAAAAAGAAGAAAAAAATGCATATCCGTGGGCTCCATATTTAGATTTTATGTTATAGTTTTTTTATAGACACTGATCTGCGCGAGCGAAACGTGAGCCTATAAACATGTTTATGGGCACCTATTGGACCATTTACTCAACATTTTTTAGTTTACTTTTTCCTGAAGTATGTTATGGCCTTTCCTGACAAAGAAACCGAATCATGTTTTTCTCCTCACCGTACTGAAGGATCAAAATGCCTTTTTCATGTGATTCCAGATTCTTGATTGCAGAAATTTGTTCCGGCCAAAGTGCATTTTGGATTCTGTCACCCCATGGCCTTCATTTTATCCATTCTTTGGCCCAAATAAGCTACACACAAAAAAACAAATTATGGAGTAGCTTTCATAAGAATAACGAGGCCAAGAATTTCCTGAATTTTGTTTATTTGGTTACACATATGTTTCCTGATATTTGAAGAGAGAGAACACATGGTAGAATATTTTCATGTATGTGGTCTCATTCCTTTGATCCAAAAGACATGTGAGGAAATTTCCTTTTTTTGTTAGTTAGGAACCTAATCCAAAGAATATGCGCTAAATCCAACTCTGAGCTCCACGTGTGCGAGCACCATTAGCTGAATGCGCTCAACGCCCCTAAACCCTCGAGCCCAAGGAACGTTCTAGTACTTCAGCAGCAAGCAAGCCCAAGCACGATACCGCCAGCGCGGCGCTCCTTCGCTGCACCGCACGAACGTAACGGCGGGTTCGGACCACCCGTGTCCGTCCGATCGAGGCCTCCGCGTCACGCACCGACCGATCCGACGGTGCGGGCTCGATCGCGGCCCCGATCGATCCCGCAATAAGAACGGCCAGCGACAGACCGTTCCGTTCATTCGAACCCCCCAACCGACTCATCGCTCTCGTCTCTCGCCACTCGCCGCGCTCTTCCTCTCCAGTTCCTCGCCTCGAGTTCGCCGTCTCCGCCTGCTCGCGGCCGATCCGGTCTGCGGCGCCGCGCTGCTGGAGGAGTCCGGAAGAGGTGCGTGTGGGCGCCCTTCGATCGACGGTTCGTGACGTCTATCGGCGCGGAGAGATTTGGTCGATTTCCTTCCGTTGTGTTGCGAGTTTGATCTCCAGACCGGACGCCGCAGCGCGTTGATCTGGCCGTGGATCTTACTGTTTCACCCTTCGTTGCTGCTGCAGGCGGTGGCTGCTGCTTGCGGAGCGCGCGGCAGCGGGCGGCGGACGCGATGGTTTCCTTCGACATGAGTGACCGCAAGAGTACGCGACTCCGCAACCACCCCCTCTCCCTCCCCCTTCACCTTTCTCGGGCAATTCATGAGTCGTTCGGCGCGGGATCTATTGGGTGGTGTTTGATACTTTGATGTGATTTTTTCATCGGAGATTTGTCCCCGTCTGCTACTCTGCTGCCGAAAGCCGTAACAGATTGTTCTGCGCTGTTCTGATGGCTCTTCTGTGCAAGTTGCGTGTATTCGTCTGGTGTGTAGAATCTCGCCCAAATTCAGCGACGTTTTCTGCCAGGATTCGTTTAGTGTGCATTAATTGCGATCAGTACGATGCAGTCTCAGAATGTTCTGCGCTGCTGTTAAATTTGGCAAACTATGCTTCTGCATTGCGTCTCTGTAGGACAGTGTTATTTCTGATGTTTGGCTGATCTAAGGGTACACAATCAAATTGGGCTTACGAAACGGAATCTGATCACAATAAGAATCACCGATACTTGTCAGTGTTTGATCATTCGTTGGTGAATTAATTGTCAACTAGATGTAGCTCTCAAGATTCATTGGTGAGCCAGGTGGAACCATAAGATAGTCGTTAAACTTGACTGAAACTTTGCTGTAATTTAACTTGGTGGCACTTTCCTTCCATGTCTTGCGCAATGCACCTGCACCTCTGAACTTTTGCTCAAACTGTTCCAACAGAGATTGGGCTGGGCTTGACTGGGTTTGGAGTTCTCTTCTCGTTTCTTGGGATCATCATGCTGTTTGACAAGGGGTTCCTGGCAATGGGGAATGTAAGAATCATCCTCCTGGTTTACTTACGCTTCACTGCAACCTACTCCTTTCTAATCCCCATGTCGTTGTCAGATTCTCTTCGTGTCTGGTGTTACACTAACCATTGGGTTGAACTCAGCCGTACAGTTCTTCACCAAGCCTAAGAATCACAAGGTCCTGTACATGTAACGATGCAAGCTCAGTATATGTCCAAACTACTCAGTCCCACCGCAGTTATGAGTTAACAAGATTCACCTGAATGTGCAGGGATCGATTGCTTTCGGGATCGGCCTTTTCCTGGTCCTTATCGGTTGGCCTGTCTTGGGCATGATGGTGGAGTCCTATGGCTTTGTTGCGCTATTTAGGTTTGTAAATCCTGTATTGTGAATTTATATGATCATATGAACTGGTTTTCAGTGAAACTTTCGGCCACTGTATCTGATAGCTGCCAAATTTCGACACAGCGGCTTCTGGCCTACTGCTGCTGTATACCTGCAAAAGACCCCCGCCGTTGGTTGGATTTTCCAGCATCCTTTTGTTACTTCGGTAAGACAATATGTATTTGTTCTTTACACGTTTTACTACTTCTGGCCTGCTAATTTTATTCGGTTTTGCTAGTTCTCAGGCGCCTGAGATTTAACAAAATCTCAGTCACCTTTTTTATCATTAGATTTGATACGTTAAATTAGTCCATACTAGTCTCTGTGTCGCAGGAGCCATAGCATGCATGACGATCGCTAGTTTATGTTGGGCTTTTGATTTTGTCATGGGCCTGTATATACCGTAAGCACGGGCATGTGGCCTTCCTTTTGTTTTTATTTTTGTTTTCTATTTTTTCTTTGTTTGTGCAGTATGACCGTTGTTGGCTTTTGTAAAAGAAAAAATACTGAGTATCAGCTACAGTCGACATGTGAACCTTGAATAGAGATTTAGTCAAGCTAGGTTGCAACTCAACCCAGATTTTCGCACTTGCAGATAGGTCGTTCTGAGTTGCAACTAGGTCGCAACTGAGGTTTTTCGAGTTGTAAATAGGGCGCAACTTCTGAGTTGCAACTGAGCTTTTTCGAGTTGCAACTGGGTCGCAACTAAGCTTTTTCGAGTTGCAACTGGGTCGCATCTAAGATTTTCCAATTTGCAACTGGGTTGCAACTGAAGTTTTTTGAGTTGCAACTAGGTTGCAACTGAGATTTTCTAAGTTGTAACTGGGTCGCAACTGATATTTTTTCGAGTTGCAACTGGGTCGCAACTGAGATTTTCCGATTTACAACTGCGTCGCAACTGAGGTTTTTCAAGTTGCAACTAGGTCGCAACTGAGATTTTCTAAGTTGCAACTGGGTCGCAACTGAGATAGTTTCCGAGTTGCAACTGTTGTCGTAACTGAGATTTTTCGATTTGCAACTGAGATTTTTTCGAGTTGCAACTGAGGTTTTTCGAGTTGGTTACAACTGATATTTTTTGAGCTACATATGGGTTGCACTTTAGTCCAAAACTTCTAAGACATGAAGACAAGGCAACCAGAAAGATATCCTAGGTGTATGTATGAACTAGTTCTATGCAAGAGGCTTAGCTTTTGATTTTTCATGTTAGCTTTTAGCCTAAGTATCATATCAACAGTTTTTGGTTTCAAACAACACGTGTATAGATTCACACAAACACGCGCACACAGGCAGGCAGGCCAACTTGCTCGCGGTCAGCCAAGTAAACAGCTCATATACAAGATTCACTTGGGAATAAATGCTTGTACCAGTAACGCATGAAACAGAAACATGTCAGGGCTCGGTGATCAACCATCGACTGAGATTTAATTAAATCTCAGTCGACTGAGATCCAGATGCACCCAATTTTATTCTACTATAAGCCAAATTTGTCAGAACATTAATTTGTTTGGAGATTGGTGAGCCATGTATAGCTGAATCTAATTTCTTTGTCCCCATTGGTCTTACTGATGTTTCCTACTCGCATTTCACAGCTGCTCACTCGGTTCAGAGGAAGACGAGTCCCAGTCTAATCGCGTGCTGCTGCGGAAACAATCCCGTAGAATGCCACTGCCGGATCGCCTGTAAAAAGAAGACGAACTTGTTGTTTTGCTCCACTTGTTGCTTGATTCCTTTGGTGCTGCATGTGAATCTTGCTGCGCTGCTACCCGTGAATTTCTGCAGATCTGTTGACTACGTCAGTTTTTTGTTTGTACAAAGCATTTGTTAGTACTACAGTAAGTACTTGTTAAGGAGGCGAATAGGAGCCTCGCTCCGTACATGAGCCTCTGAGCTCCACCCCAGCTCCGCAGCCGCCTGCCGCCACGGCGACGGCTCAGCCCAAGCCCTCCTCGCCGGCCGCCACTCCGGCACCGGCGCCCACAACCCTCCTTGCCTCCTCCCCACCCTACCACCCCATGGCTAGCCGCGTGGTCCTCTCCGATTCCGATGAGAGCGCGCCCTCGGTGAACTCCGCCCTCCCGCCGCCGCCGCCGCCCGTGCGGTCTTTGAGGTCCCTAGTCGTCGTGCCTCCCTCCGGGCGTGTGCTGGGCCAGCATGGGTGGGCAGCTGGCGCTGGCTCGAGCAGCAGGCCGGCACTCGCCGGCGCTGCCCGCCAGGCCACTCAGGAACGCGCCCATGGCGTTGGCGCTGGAGGCGAGTGGCTCCAGGTGAACGGGCGCAGGCGGCGACGCCAGCCGCAGGTGGATTCGGTGCCAACGCAGCAGCTGCGGGCGCGCCGGGACAGGGGGCACGGTCGTCGCCCACCCCAGCTCCCCGCTCGCGCTCCGGCGGCCGGCGCGGCGAGCAGGATCCCGCCTGCGCTCCATGGGTGCTGCTACAACTGCGGGGACGACGACCACATCTCCAGGGAGTGCACCAAGCCCACCAAGTGCGTGCGCTGTGGAGGCACGAACCACATCTCTAGGGAGTGCCAGCGGCCGAGGTCTCCGACCGACGCCGCTCCTCCTCAGTGCCCCCCCCCCCCCCCCCCCCCCCCCCCCCCCCTTGCGCGGCTGCAGACGGTGGGTGGCTCTGGTGGCCGCTGTGGCTCTGGGCAGCAGCAGCTGCCCTCCCCCCGCTCCTCGAGCGACGACGGCGGTCGTTCGTGGCGTGACGTCGTCTCTGGGGAAAGCACGGGCGCATCCACGGCGTTCACCGCGTCTTTCGTGCGTGGCGGTAGTGGCATGGCCACGGTTGAGCCGCCGGTGGCGACCTGCCCTCTTGACATCTGCTACCTGCTCCCCTCGCCTGAGATGGTGCACCTCGAGGCCGAGCTGGAGCGGGCAGTGGTGGTGACCGTCGCCGGCACTAGGTGGCCGGAGCTCACCCTCGACGTGGCTGCAGGTGCCATCCACGACAAGCTCGCCCTCACCCGCTTCGACTTCTCCATCAGGGACGCGGAGCCGGCGGATTTCCTTATCCTCTGCCGGTCCGGCGATGTCCGCGACAAGATTCTCAAGGAGAAGCGGGTGATCACTCCACGTTTCACCCTGCTGTTCTCACCGTGGTACCGCCGCAACAACGCGCAGCAGGTGGAGGTGCCATTGCTCGCGGAGGTGGAGATCCGCGGCATTCCGTCGCACGCGTGGGAGCAACGCACCGCTGATGTCCTGCTGGAGGGATGTGGCCTGGTGGAATCCGTGGATGCCGCCACGATGAATCGCCATGACATGTCCTGTTTCAAGCTAACAGTGCGGACGCACAGTGTGGAGGCTATTCCGGCCACGAGGTGGCTGGCCGTGCCGGAGCCAGAGTCGGGCTGCAGGCTGCAGGTGTCTGCCGCGCGGCGCCGCCCTCGCTCGACGTCGATTTCAGTGCTCTGGTACCGGGTGCGGTTCTGGGTCACCGAGGTGGTCCGGTGCGGGTCGGAGTCGTCAGCACCACCGCCTCCGTCGCCTCCATCGCCGCCTAGCCCTGGCCAGGGACAGCCTGGGGACGGCGGTGACTCTGCCAGTGCGGGCAACGGCCCTGACGCCCCGCCGCCCAAGAGGCAACGGCGGCGTCGTGGAGGAAGGCGTCGCCGGGCGGGTAGACGAGCTGGCGCCACTGACGCCACGGCGGTCGGCGTTACCATGGGGGTTCGTGCTGCCGCGGCCGACGTCTCTCCCGCTGTCGATGCAGCCGGCGATATCCTTGCGGCGTCGCCGCGTCGTTGGCGGCCGCAGACACCCGTCTCGCATTCTCCGGTAGCCGCCGGCGAGGTGGCCAACACGGCGAACGTCCTTGCTGGGCCCCAGGGGCGCAAGCAAGTGGAGAGCGCTGACGCCAACGCTGGTCGTCTGGTCGGCTCGCCCTGCCACGGATCGTCCTCCCATGCACAGGAGTTAGGACGCTCCGTGAACCTGCCGTGCCACTCGCGTAGCGACGCGTGCTCTGTGGTAGGGCCGATGCATGCAGCGCAGCTGCTTTACTCTGGCTCCACAGCTAGCGTGCGCTCGGTGCACAGCTGTGCGGACCCACTGCGCAGTCTAAGACCAGCAGAATCTCCGGATGGCGCCAAAGTTGTGGGGCTGCACGGGCCTGATTCACCGTGCTGTCTGGCAGGAAACAAAGAAGCTTTGCAAGCTGCTCAAGCCCTACTGTCGGATCGCAGGAAGCTTGCAGAGTTTGGCTGGGACCGCGCAGAGACATCTCTTTCCGGATCCGCTTTGGGCAAAGCGCCTGAGGATCTTGTGGGCACACCGAAGAAGGCTGTCTTGTCGCCTATGATTGGATCCCCACTTGGTAGCGCTAGGCCCATTAGCGTGCAACCCATGCACGAGGGCTTCGTCACTCCCAGCAACGGTCCGCTTGCCGCGGCTGCCACGCCGATGGCGCCACCGTCCCAGGTCGATGGCGATAACGGGCCGTTGGGCCCTGGTGCTGAGGTTCCAACCCAACCAAGCGGAGAGGTTGGCCAAGCGAACGCAGCAGAACTCGCGGTGCTGCTCGAGCAGTTCCGTCGCAGGATCAACGATCCGCTGCTAGCGCTGCCAGATCCGACAGTGGTGCGACGCCGGCTTTTCTCGATGTCCAAGCCTGCGACTCGAAGGAGCAAGCGCATCGCGGCCAGAGGAAAAGGGGTTGCGTCCTCTGTGGTTAAACGCGCGCAGAGGATCCTGATGCATAAGCTTGGCATCTGCCGGGAAGAGGACAGGCTCTCGGAGACGCAGTTCAAGGAATACGCTGCCATCTTCGCCTCTCCTTTGGGGCCCGAGCAGATTGAGGCGATCTCCACGCTGTTCGGTCTCACTTGTGTCAGGGGAGCGGATGACATTGGAGTGGATGCCGTCGAGGCGTAGATAGTGTGTACGTCGTGGTTCTGGCAGGCCTTCCTAATGGATGCTCAGAATCGCAACTTTGTCGTGTGGAACGTCCGCGGCCTCAACAACCCTAGCCGCCGGTCCGTTGTTCGTGCGGCAGTGATTGAGGCCGCGGCGTCGCTTGTAGCTGTCTCTGAATCTAAGCTGGACTCAGTTTCCCCGTACATCGTTTCCGACTCCTTCGGATCACGCTTCGATGGGTTCGTGTTCTTGCCTGCGCTGGGCACAGCGGGAGGCATCCTCGTGGCGTGGTGCTCGCAGATTGTCCACGTCGTGGCCACTAGGGTCGACACGTTCTCGATCTCGGTCCAAATCGAGCCTGGTGATGGCACGACCTGGTGGTTCACCACGGTCTACGGACCAACGGTGGACGCGCTCAAGCCCGCGTTCTTGGACGAGCTGCGCTCGCTTCGAGTTGCACTTGTCGGTCCGTGGTGCGTAGCCGGCAACTTCAACATGATCGCGGACGCTAGGGACAAAAGCAACGCCAATCTCAACCGTCGAGCAATGGCAACGTTCCGGGCGCTGATCAATGATCTGGAGCTCAAGGAATCATGCCTGCTGGGCCGCCGGTATACGTGGAGTAACGAGCGAGATCGCCCAACCCTCGTTCGCCTAGACAGATGGTTTTGCTCGGTTGAGTGGGATGATCTCTACCCCGACGCTACGCTCACCGCCATCTCGTCGTCTCTCTCTGACCACTGCCCCATCCTCATGTCCACCTCGGTTCAGATACACTCCAAGCGGCTGTTTCGCTTTGAGAAGTTCTGGACTAAGCTCGAGGGTTTCGCGGAAGTCGTTGAGAATTCGTGGTCCGCGGCTGATGCGCGTGCGGCCCATGCTGATCCGCTTGGCTGCCTAGACCGCAAGTTGCGCAGATTGGCACGTGATCTTCAGAGGTGGAGCTCTAAGCGCGTTGGCAGTATTAGGGACCAAATTTTGATCGCAAATGAAGTGATTTATCGCCTAGAGGCCGCGCAGGACTTGCGCCAGCTTTCGCCCGCGGAGACCCAATTGAGGCGCATGCTCAAGTTTCGGCTCTTGGGCTTGGCGTCCTTGGAGCGCACCATGGCGCGCCAGGGCGCCCGTGTCGCTGCGATCAAGGCCTGCGACGCAGCCACACAATTCTTCCGCATTTGCGCCTCCACGCGGCAGAAACGTAACCTCATCTCGAGGCTGCGTGATGGCGACGCGGTCGCCGCGGAGCAGGGCGACATGGAGGAACTGGCGACGCAATTCTACGCCAAGCTCCTGGGCCAGGCTGTTCCTCGGGTGCATGATCTCTCGCTCAACGACATTGGCTTGTCAACCCTGGACCTCAGCGACCTGGATGCCCAGTTCACTGATGACGAGGTGTGGGCGGCGATCCGGGACATGCCGAGCAACAAATCGCCAGGTCCCGACGGGTTCACATGGGAGTTCTTCTGTTATTGCTGGGCGACTGTCAAGGTGGACGTGCTCGCTGCTGTGCACGCGGTTTGCTGCGGCAGGGACCTAAATTTTGGGCGCCTTAATGGAGCTTTGATCACGCTCCTTCCCAAGAAAGAGGGTGCCGTCGACCTGAAGGACTTCAGGCCCATCAGCCTTGTGCGCTCCTTTGCGAAGCTCGTGGCGAAGCTCCTTGCGTTGCGCCTGGCGCCGCGGATGCCGGCACTGGTTAGCTGCAATCAAAGCGCCTTCATCCGGGGCCGTTGCATCCACGACAACTTTGTTCTTGTCCGGCAAACTGCGGTCACCCTGCACCGACGAAAGTTGCCTGCGCTCTTGCTAAAACTCGATGTGGCGCGCGCATTCGACAGTGTCTCCTAGCCCTTCCTTCTCAGTGTGCTGCGGCAGAGAGGGTTTGGCCCGCGCTGGGTCCGGTGGATTGCTATGTTGCTGCGAACGGCATCCACCAAGGTGCTTATAAATGGCGCAGCTGGGAGGGCCTTTGCACATGGGCGCGGCCTACGGCAAGGCGACCCGCTGTCACCATTACTCTTTGTCCTGGTGATGGATGTGGTCGCCGCTATGTTCAGTGCCGCGGAGCAAGCGGGTGTCCTCCCGCCGCTTCCGGCCGGGCTGCGGCACCGCGTCTCGTTATACGCGGATGATGTCGTCCTCTTCGCCATGCCTAACGAGTTTGAGCTCGCGGCCATAAAGGGAATCCTTGACTGCTTCGGGGATGCCTCGGGCATGCGCGTGAACTTTCAGAAGAGCGCGGCCGCCCCAATCCGCTGCTCCCAGGACATGTTGAGCGCCATCTCTCCTAGATTGGAGTGCCCAATTCGGGAGCTGCCCTGCACCTACCTCGGTCTACCGCTGTCGCTTAAGAAGTTGCGAAAAGAGGACCTGCAGTTGGTGCTCGATAAGCTAGCGCGGAAGCTCAGCTTCTGGAAGGCGAAACTCCTTACAAAGGATGGCCGTGTTGCGTTTGTGCAGGCTGTGATGACAGCCTCGGTGATCTATCACCTGATGGCGCTGGACGTTGACCCATGGTTCATCAAAGCCGTGGATCGCCTACGACGCGGATTCTTGTGGGCCGGCAAACCAGATGCGCGCGGTGGTTGTTGTTTGGTCGCTTGGGACACAATCTGCCAGCCCAAGCACCTTGGTGGGTTGGATTTCCACGACTTGAGGAAGCTCAACGCAGCTCTCCGGGCCAGATGGCTTTGGTTCCAGAAACGCGGCTCAGAAAAGCCGTGGTCCGGGATCGAGTTTGCAGTCATCCCGGAAGCGACCGCCATCTTCAAAGCCTCAATCAATATTACCCTTGGAAGCGGAGCGGGAATCTTGTTCTGGGAGGACCCCTGGATCGGCGGGGTTCAAGCGGATGCAATCGCCCCGGACCTAGTAAAGCTGGTGCGTCCGGGAGTGCGGCGCACGCGGACCGTCCAACAGGGCCTGCAGAACGAGGCTTGGGTGAGGGACATCGCCGGGGAGCTTTCCGTCAATGCGGTGGTTCAATACCTAAAGCTTTGGGTGGAGCTGCAGCATGTGGTCGTCGGCGATGGCGAGGACACGATCAAGTGGAAGTGGACTGCCGATGGCATGTTCTCCTCGCGAACGGCATACCGAGCTTTCTTCTTCGGGCGTACTACGTTGCCAGGCGCCGCCCAAGTGTGGAACGCTTTCGCGCCCTTCAAATTCAAGTTTCACGCTTGGCTCGCGCTGCGGAACCGCTGCTGGACAGCGGATCGCCTCGCGCGTAGGGGGCTCCCAACGCACGCCCTATGCCCGCTGTGCGCCACCGGCCCTGAGACATTGGACCACCTGTCCTTGCAATGCCCGTTCGCCCTCAGCGTGTGGGACGCTGCTTGCCGGCAATTGCGCCTTGGCATCCAACCCCCTACAGCCACGAGCCTACTTCAGACATGGTGGCCTATGTCGGTGGACAACTTGCCAAGGAAGTACAGAAAAGAGGCCAACAGCTTCATCATGTTAACCTTGCGCTCGCTATGGCTCGAGCGGAACGCGAGAGTGTTCGACAGAGCTCCTTCCTCGGCAGGGGTAGTGTTGAGCTCCGTTTGCCAAGAGTGGACCTTGTGGCTTAGCTGCAGGAGTAGAGGTGGGCTAGCGAGAGACATAGATTAGTCTAGTGTTTGATTCGCAGGGCCACCTGCCGTGGATTTAGCCCTCGGGCATGTAACTCAAACTTTTCTCCCGTCAAGGAGAGCTGAAGCTGATGTTTCTTTTCTGAATGATGATGATGATGAATTGGTTCATAGAAGTCCTTTTTCCACTGATGTATTTTTGTTAGACATTGATTTCGGTTCCAGTGCTCTGTTTCAAAGGAAAGGAAAGGAAAGGAAAGAACAACTTACATTAGTGCATATTTCCCACTGATTTGATCTCATTTGCTTGCTTGATTCCTTTATAAAGAATTGCACGTTCTTGATTATTAACAGCTGATTGCATGTCTGCTCACTGCATGAACAACAGTCTATGCATCATCACTAGCCCGGTCAAGCAACCATCATGGCGCACTAGTGATTTACATCAGGAACTAGGAAGGTCTACGATGACTTACAAGAGTGGAATATGGCCATATGGGTAATGCCAGTACACACTATCATATCCAAATAAACTGCCTGGATGCACAAGCCATGGAGACATCTAGCTAGCGCAACAAAAAATTGCTTACGAAGTAGCTACATAATCAATCAAGTGCCACTTGGGAGGGAGTTGCCCAGACACATTTTCACCCCGGGTTTGAACTTTCAAATTTGAAGGCAGCATTCAAAAGCATAGATGTTCTTTATTTCTTTCTTCTCCGGTATCCTGAGTTCTGTTCATGAAAACCTGTGGTCTCAACTTCCCATGAGTGACCCAACCACACTATCCCTGGACATGATCATTTCTGATCGCATAAAAAAATTGATCACATTAAATGTACTACAAAAGGATTTCAAGATTCAGTGAACCCATTAAGATAACCAAAAGGATTTCAAGGTTCTGTGAACCCATTAAGATCAGAACTGAAAATACAAATTTTTGCATATGTATAGAACAGAGTCCAGCTTTAATTTGAAATGCTATCTTGACAAATTTATAACTGACAAAGTGACAGTGCACCAATCTATTTACAGATCTTAAGAACAAACTGGGACCACGAGCTGATTTCTTGAGGTTTGGTCCCAAGGAGTTGTGTTCTTCAATTACACAAACATAAGATATTTAAGATCACGCAACTAAGCTATAATTAGGCTACACGATCCTGGAGTACTTGCTGATTCAACAGTCTGTAACTTCCTAACCGAAGTGCTATACAGTATTACAACCAAACCTCTTCAGGAACACCTAAGAGTTTCTCATGATTTTATTTGCTTCACTGCCGCTTCTGATATCACTCAGTAGAGCAATTTGATGTAGAAGTTGCGCTATCCTCTGCAGTAATAAAGAAAAATAAGAACATAAAGAGGGGAAAAATCGAAAAGGAACATAAGCTCAGTAATCTGCAGAGTGCCAAATGCATTTCTAAACCTTATTCACAAAATTTAACAAAAGCAACAGTAGATGAGAGTCCATGGAGAAAGATACAATAAAGTTACAACAAATTGTTGGCAGTTTGTTACCCAATACAGATTTTCATATTTGAAAATGCCAGAATGCATAATACATAATGAAATGCATAAGAATACATAAGAAAATGTTGAAATGCAAAAGATTATGTTGTGGATCGTCCTAGGACAAAAAGGAATGTCCACCTTCCAAAGTTCTAGAAGCAAAGCTTGTGAACAGAGGGACTAATTCTTGAGTAAGTTCCGCTGAAGGCTACATGACAAAGGTACTGTACATGCTAATTAATAAGATACAGGCTACAAGAAGAGTTCTCTACACCTTAGAATTTGCTTCCCTCAACCTTGTTGCGGTAAATGTGGATTGCCCAATCTTCTCCATCAGTTCCGACTTTGACTCTACTAGTTGGTGCATTGAACTTAATATGGTATCAGAGTATAGGTCTTAGGTTCAAGTCTCGGCTTCTGCAATTTAGAATGTTTTTTCTTGCCCTCTTATGTCCACATTTAGGCCTTATCGAGCTACACGTAAAAGAGGGTGTTGAAGTATATGTTGCTTAACCCTCTCCATCAGTTTGGAATTTTGGTTGTTCTAGTTGGTGCATGAAACTGAGTATGGTATCAGAGCAAAGGTATTGGGTTCAGGTCTCAGCTTTCATAGTTAAATAAAAAAAAGTGATTGCCCTCTTTCTATCACGTTTAGGCCTTATCGAGCCACA
This sequence comes from Dactylis glomerata, assembly GCA_007115705.1. Classification (NCBI taxonomy): domain Eukaryota; kingdom Viridiplantae; phylum Streptophyta; class Magnoliopsida; order Poales; family Poaceae; genus Dactylis; species Dactylis glomerata. Next base: position 459,053 of record QXEO01000737.1, on the reverse strand, counting down.
TGTGGGAGAGGGTGTTGAATTACTTGTAGATTGCTCAACCTTCTCTATCAGTTTGGGCTTTTGGTTCTACTGGTTGGTGCATGAAACTTTTTATTTTGCAGGTGGTCCATGCATGAAACGTAATAAACCCAACCCCAATATCAAGATTTGTTAAGAGGCCTAAGAGGGTGTAAATATCAATTAGCAACACATAAACTGTCAAAAGACACTATATATGTTGTATGACAGCATCGAATGGAGTGAGTAAAGGATACATGTTCATCTCTCAGTCTTCGCTAACATCAACCATCGTAAGAACAAATATAGAAATTCGCCGCTAGCTTCCAGAACATCCACCTTTAGCTTGACCCAACACATCACAGCAATCTATCATGTACAGAAATGATTCAAACTAGTTGGACCGGCAACGAAGAGTGGGGCCAGTGAAGATGGCGGTGGGGAGTAGGGATAGTGCAAGCAGAGAGCAGCGGCGGCGACGAGCATGGTAAGAGGAGCGAACGCGCAGCCAATCCCTGTGCGGACAACTCCGCCCGTAACGCTTAGAGTGGAACCCGAACGACAGAGAAATAGGGATCAAGGAAGGCGCAGTAAATCAAGTGGCCTTGCAGTTTGGAGGGATGTCACCAAACCAGATCAGTTACCAGTGATGCCAATTTATTTGGAACTTGTGATGCTTTTCCGGGCAAAACACTATCTACAAGAAGAGTTGGAATTTGCTTCCCTCAACCCCGTTGAAGTATATATGGATTGCCCAATGTTCTTTATCAGTTCAGACTTTGATTCTACTACTAGTTGGTACATTGAACCCTGATGAACCAAGGGAAAAATCGATTTGCTTCAAGACTACACTGAAGCATATCATCTGCATAATGATGGCAACGAAATATCTTGGGTTCAATCAATTCAACTTCCCCATAAATCGAATCGCACTGATAGTCCATGCCGGATTATAGGGCAATTACGTACTTTGAGACAAACTTTGACCTTTAATTTTAATCAAGAAAATATAAGATATATTATATAAAAATTATACCATTGGATTCATATTCAAAAGAACTTTCCAATGGTATAATTTTTATATCAAATATTTTATATTTTCTTGACTAAAATTAATGGTTAAAGTTTGTCTTAAAATATACATTTGCCTAATAATCCGGCATGGAGGGAGTACCTTTCTAATTCTCGAAAAAGAAAGCATTGACCAGTCGTAAATCTGCCAAAGACACAGATTGCATTGACATGATGACCAGAGGCTGTGAAGATCCACAAACCTTATCCTTCTCCTGCGAGAGCATGACGAGGAGATCCCTCTCCCTCCTGTCCCGCCGGCGCACGTACAGCAGCGCCCCAACCACAACGGCCACCGCCGCGGCGGACAATACGGCGGGCCTCACCCCTGGGCATCCGCACTCTCCGTGCACGAGCACGGATCCGGCGCCGGCCGCCCACGCGCGCCTCGCCGCCGCGCGGCACCTCCCCCACCTCCCCCACAGCCACTCGTCCTCCTCCTCGTCGTCAGTCTCCTCATCCTTCTCTTCCTTGGTCGCGGCCTCCTCGGCCTCCTCCTCAAGGCCCAGGCCCTCGTGGAGGCGCGGGGGGAAGATGGCGCAGTCGTCCAGGCCGCCGTCCACGGGGGATGCGGCGGCAACGGTTACGGTTGGGTGGACGAGCTCCCAGGCGTCGGAGGCGGGGGCCGGCGGGGAGGAGGAGGCGAGGGAGGAGGAGGAGAGCGAGAGGGTGAGCGTCTTGGGCTTGAGGAGGAGGTGCGGGTTCGGGGAGGGGAGGAGGAGAGGGTGGAGCGCGGAGTAGGGCGAGCTCGGGGCGGACATGGAGGTGACGAACAGGGACTGCGGCGGCGGCGGCGGCAGCTGAGGCCTGTCGTCCATGGCCGGCCACTCTGCTCTTGCTGCCACTGGGTTTGTTTTTTCGGTTATCTCGAGGTGTCGTCCAGAAAAAAGGTGGTCCTCTCATGTGCTGCTTGAGAAGTTGACAAATTTTTTTTTTTGAGAAGTTGACATATGGTTTTGTTCTACCGTGTTTTTCTCTATTTTTTGAAATAAGATAAAAGATTTGCATTTTTATTAGTTAAAAAGAGGTTTTATAAGCCGTGACTTGATCGAAGTTAAGTCCCCACAACAATAACAACAAAGCCTATTCTTGCGACAATACATAACCCAATGTCTTAGCCCGGCAAGGCTCCAAAACGCGGTCTCCTCTTTTATTTTAGAAATTATCATCATTGTAGTGGATGCGGTAGTTTGAAAAACTCTAGTATTTCTTTCCTTCCAAACTTTCCATGATACCAACGTGGCTAGAGACTCCATGACCTTTTTTGATTGTCCTTGCTTGCAGATCACCTCATTCCACCATTCCTTGACACTTTGCATAGCATTCCAAGAAGTTGGATCAACATCATCAAGAACAAGCCAATCCTTTACATTTGTTCATACTCGAATAGAGAAGAGACACTTGAAAAGGAATGTGGAATGCCGATTCTTATACTTGGTTTCAAAGTTTGCAAACTCCGCAATTTGGACACCCTCTCCTTTGTAGTCTATCCGCCGTCCAAACTTGATTTTAAATTATCAACCAAGCAAAAGTTTTATGTTTTCACACAAGGAAGTTCATGCAGGAGTTGGTTTGACCAAGAAATTGCATGTCATTAGCCGTTTCTAAAGAGTAGCAACCATCATTTGTAAACTTTTAAGAGACTGAATCCTTAATTTTTGGGATCCAAATGGATTGTTTGGAGCATTTCCCAAAGATTTGCAAATTGCACTATGTGGTCAAGTGAGAGGCCATTGTGGGTGTTGAATTGGGAGATACAAAAATCCTCCTCTAGTGCCTTGTAGACGGTGCATTTTTTTGTTTCGATCTTTCATAAACAAGTGGAGCAATGTCCATTGGGCGCCTCCCATCAAGCCAAGGTATCTCCCAAAAGCTAGCTCTCTTGCCATCTCCAATGGTGACCTTTATAGCCGCCGCAAAGAGCTCTTTGTCTTGAGTAGTGCAAGGGTTTCCAAGGCTGATCCAAGGCTTTGCTTCGTCCTTCCATTCATGCCTTAGCCATCTCATCCGTAGGGCCAAAGCGAATTTCGCAAGGTTTAGGATTCCAAGTCCTACATATTCCTTTGGCTTACACACGGTCTCCCAATTGACTTTGCACTTTACTTCAGTAACCTTGTCACTAGCCGATCAAAGGAAAACCCTTCTAATACTATCAATCTTCATTAGAACCTCCACCGAGAAGTTTAGCACGGTGGTGTAGTAAATTGCAATGCTAGTAAGAACCGATTTGACAAGCGTTGTTTAGACGGCCATTGTAGCATGCTTCCCAATACAAGGTACTGGTTTCGCGGCCACCCTATCTTCCAAAGGTTGAAAACAAAATCTTCTTAGCATTGCGTGTGTGTGCGTGATCAGTACTCCCTTCAATCCCCCCAAAAAAGTACCCCCTCCGTTACTGGGTGTATTGTTTTTTTAAATGATTTTCTTTGTACCAAGCGTCTAGAAATAAGTTCGTGTGTGTAGAAAATTAGAAATAAATATCAGCAATCGTAATATTATAGTCATCAGTACATATTTTTATTTCTTTAATGTGATAATTTTTCTCAAAACTTGGTCAAAGAAGATGAAGTGTTATTTCTTAACTAATACACCTAGTATAATTCAGTAAGTACTTGTTCGGAAAGAATGCACGGACACTTGCTGTGTGATATTCTTCAATCTTGTTTGCAGAACTTAGAGATCCTTAGTTGCTGTAGCACGTTGTGTCAACCTTTGATTTTTAATGGAATCGAGCTTTTCACAAACATTAACCTATTAGATCCAAATATTGTCCTGTGGCCAACTCGTAATTGGGGAAGGCCCGGAAGGGGCGGAGTGACCAAACATGAGACTTTGTCTTATTGACCCCATGATTTTCTATGTAAAATCTCTTCAAAATGTATCTTTAGTCCGGTTTCCTTTGATCAACCCACACTATACCTAAATTTATGCCACCGCCTGTTTTAAAAAAAAATTATGCCACCGCCCAAAGTAATTTGCCTAAGACAAAACATAACAATGAAAAAACGGAAGCACTCTGCGTATGATGCTTGCTTCTTAGTACGATCACTGTACGATGCCTAATCGAGTGGTGTGCTGCAAATTACTTTGATGCATGGATGTCCTGATCTGTGTGTCGTACGGAAATTGTATGCACAGTATCGTACGCATAGCAGTGCTCATAAAAATAATCAAAACTCAATAGTAATTCCAACTGATAAAACATGACACGAGTGATGAATCTAATGCATCATCTCTAGTCCAAGGAGACATCTCCATCCAACTCTCTTGATGGTGTGGCTCCAGAGTCCTGCTTGCAGAGTCCTGCTTGCTTGGACCTGCTACATGACAGTACCATAAGACAGCCAACATATAACACTATAATGTAATATACAAGTTTTATGGTGGTTGGAGATTTTATGAACCGTCCAAATGTATTAATCTAGCGGTAGAGAATTAGGGGGTACTGGAAACTACTAAAAAGAAAATACTGAAAATGCTAACTTTTTTAGTTATGAAAAAAAAAGCTCATTATCTCAGCTTATCCTGTCACTCTCTCTCGACTTCCCTCTTCTCCACAGGCCACCGCCCCGTAATGGCACTCCTCCGCTCAGCCATGGCGCCCATCCGCCCCGCAGCCGCGTCCCTCGCCTCCCGCCGCGTCCCTTCCGCCCCACCTCAGCGTCCGCCCCAGGATGGCGCTCGGCCGACCCGCCGCCGCGTCCATGGCGCTGGGCAGACCCGCAGCCGCGTCCATAGGCGCTGGGCCGACACGCCACCGCGTCCATGGGCGCCCCTCTGCCGCGTCCATAGGCGCCTCGCCGCGTCCCTCGCCTCCCTGCTGAAGCCGCCTCGCCGCCCCGCCGCCGGGCCACCCTGAGGAGGCTGCCACATGGACGACGGTCGTTCCCCAGCCTCCTCGCCGCCCAGCCGCCGGGCCTCCCTGAGGAAGACGCGCTGCCGCGTCCATGGCACTGGGCCGACCCGCCGCCGCGTCCATAGGCGCTGGGCCGACCCACCACCGCGTCCATGGGCGCCCCGCCGCCGCGTCCATAGGCGCCTCGCCGCGTCCCTCGCCTCCCTGCTGAAGCCGCCTCGCCGCCCCGCCGCTGGGCCACCCAGAGGAGGCTGCCACATGGACGACGGTCGTTCCCCAGCCTTCTCGCAGCCCAGCCGCCGGGCCTCCCTGAGGAAGACGCGCCGCCTCAGTGGTCCAGGCCACGGCGTTCCTCCTCCGGCGCTGGGCAACCCGAACCGGGCGAGTTTCGTCGGTGGATGGCATCGGATTTTGAAGCGGGTGGACCGCAACGTGTGCGCGTCCGGCCACAGCGTCGCGGCGGCGGCTGCCACGCCAATGCCGCGTGCCTGATAGGACGTGCTCTTCGTCATCTCGCTGGCGCGACTCACCCTGCCACCTCGCCACAGCGTGAAGCGAAAGGCCGCGGCGTGCCACCGAAGCCGACCTCTACGGAGAGGAGCTCGTGAGCAAGCTGCGCGAGCTCTGCATCCGCAGATATTGTCTTATACATGCGTGCCAACCTGCCGAGGAACAGCCCGGAACGGCAGGTAGTACACGAACCATCCGGAGTGAATCTTTGATGCCATGCTTGCTGTGAGTTATATCACGGAAGTGTTTAGCGACCATGCAATTCAGCTTTCTATATAGCATTTGTAGCCATTTTTCCTTATCTGAATTTTGTAACTAATTGAGCAGAGAGATAGCAAATAACTGCAACATCGATATTGCCGTACCATTAGTTGCTAAATATAAAGAAGACCTGAAAGTTTCTATTTTTGGTACTGCTATTGCTATATGGGCACTGTCAAACCTTTGGAAAACTAGTGACTGATGTGCAAGTAATTCGCTATTTGACTGCAGATATGTCTTTGATATGTGAAGAAATGATCTGCTTAGAATCCTTTTTGTTTGATCATTGCAGGTGTAACCAAGAATGGAAATAAAGCAACCTTCTTATCCAATTCTTTCTTGTCCCTCGAGGTACTGATAATTGCCAATCACTGCAGTTAATCAAATGCACCAGTGTTGCATGATGAATAGCTTTATGTTTCTTATTATGTTAGCAGTAATTAAAAGTACAGAAGTGAATAAATAAGTATAACACTCCAACAGTCAATAGTCATGTAGAACATTGAAGTTAAGAAAGTGTATTTCATTTGGAGAAACACATGACTCAAACAAACACTCCAGAATGGTTCAAACTTAAAAGTACAAGTGTACCACTAATAAGAGAAAGAAAACAGCAGAACATAGGTGTAGTCATATATCTCAAACTGCCACTCCTTGTGAACATCATATTTCCTTGTATGGGCTCGTCATTTGGCGTCCTGGATTGGACTTCCTAGGTGTTCTGCCCTCCACAAGTCTGACGATAGTATTTGTGGCAAATTGATCTTTGACAGGATTAGTAGGTTCAGGTGGCTTATTCTTCCTTGGGCGTCCACGTTTCCGCTTTTGGCTGCCATATGGCTCAGATTTTTTTGAATCATTAGGATGATTGATTTCCTTTTTGCTGGCATCATCTGGAGGGCTGGTTTCCTTTTTGTTGGCATCAGGTGGAGGGATTTCCTGGACTTCATCGTCTGCAGCATTAGGTTGGTGAAGCTTTGCAATGCTGGTTTTGTAGGCATTCTCCTGTAGAGCAGAAAGTGGTGTGTCAGAAAGTGGCACGACCGGACCAAACCTCATGCATTCCTTGTGACCACTGGTTGATTCCTTCATGTCAGCTTGTACATTCAGAACCATCTTCAGACGCTCATATGCTTCAACAGACTGAGCTGCCAAGAAACATGCCGTGTGACTCAAGTTCCGTAGCTCTCGGTACCTCCTCAGGCTTGCCGAATAATCATACATGCAATTCTTTCTTGTCGCAGGAAATGGAACCTTTGCACTCATTGTCCACCTGGTGGGAACACAACACTTCGGAAGTTGCTTTACTTCCAATAATCCCAATATGTAAAATATGTGGGAACATGGTGTTCCTAAGCATTCCAGCTTACGGCAAGAACAAGAAATTTTCTCCAAGGAACCTTCCTTTTTCTCATACTCCACTTGGAATTCCTCTCTTCTATGCTTCTTAGCCACAACATAGGTAGTTAAATCATCCGCATCTTGTATCTCGTTGAGGGTACAATTGCTCACTACAAGAAATGTGTTGACTAATGACGTTTTCATCATGACCCTAGAGAAAAGTGTCATAAAGTAGTGACAATTTTGTACTATATCGTCATGGGCTAATTGAGTAGGCCAACAGCCCTAAAAATTACGACGATTTGAACCAGAAACGTCATAATCCAATGGGCACCAAATCGTCATAACCTATCCCATGTTGTTTCAGACCTTATCCGGAGCCGCTTACGATGAAAATAGATCGTCATAACGCATATATTATATTTTTTTAATATAATAGAGTGACTAGACTGACACCTCATCATTTTACCTACGTGTCATATCTACGTGGCTATTTAAATTAGCAAATTTCCTGACAACGGGTCCCATAGACGGGGCCAATAGACCTGACAGGTGGATCCCACCAACTGATCCTAACATTGGTGGGTCTAGTGGACCTGGCAGGCGGGCCCCATGGCTGACTGGCGGGTCCCATGGGCGGGTCTGCGAATAGGGCTGACGAGCGGGTCCCAAATCGACTTGCCAGGCGGGTCCATGGCATTCTGGTGGGTCCCATGGGCAGACCTTGCATCTGGTCAACCTGGGCTGACGAGCGGGTCCCATGGCTGGGCTGACGAGCGGGTCCCAGGACATGCAGGCTAACGGGCGGGTCCTACAGGCTGACAGGCTAACGGGCGGGTACCATAGGCTGACCGGCGGGTCCCGCTGGGCTGACAATGGGTCCCATGGCTGACGGGAAAGTCCCGCAGGCTGACAGGCTGACGCGCGGGTCCCACAGGCTGACGGGCGGGTCCCACGACGGACTGGCAAAATACTATGCAATATGCATAGGCCGGGTTTCGAACCTGCGACCTCCCCCTACGCGGTGGGTCTCCTTACCACCAAGGTATAGCAGCTCTTGTGTTAGAAGGCCACGCTACTTCCTTTTAAGTAGATGAAAATTTTGTATATTGGGCTTGGGCCGCTGCAGCCATAACCTGGGCCGATGTGGACTAAGGATCCGGGTAATGTTTTTTTTCCTCTTTGCTTTCTCCATTTCTGTTAAGATTTTAACACAAAAGATATGAAGAAGATTCAATATTAGGTTAAATAAATTCAAAAAACTTTGTAAATTCTATTCATTACATATATAATAACATTAAATATTTTTATCCGCAAAATAAATTAGTAAACTAAAATTTAATCACTAAAATGCTATTAAGGTGTATTTAAAATGCGATAAAAACGACGAGCATGACCCTTCTTAGGTAGGTGTTGAATCTTGCGAAAATCTTGATGGATCTCTGATGAAATGGATACTTGTGTACCTAAAAATAATTTTTGGAAAAAAACATGAGCAAACTATGAAGCACCTGTAGTTCAAATTTGACCCGCTTCCTGTTGAATCGGCAGAATTTTGACAATTTCTTGAGGGGTGTCTAGTTAACTTTTTCCATGCAAAAAAGATGAATTGTGCATAAAATATGGTATAATATGATTTAAATTTGTGGTGGTCCATTTTTGAAACTTATTTTTGGTAGATGCTTCAAAAAAAACCCATTTTTAGCATTAAGAAAATGAAAAATGAATTTTTTATGCAAAGAAAATTAATACTCCCCAAAGCAACTTTGTTTTCCATACCAAGATGCACACATATGCATAATATGGGGTAATTTGAATAAACTATGCCATGATTATGACCATAGCTAGCTCATCTGGCTTGAAATCCATGAAACTTCGTATGAGATAGCTCTTTTTTGTGAATACTTTTTTGAAATGTTGGCAATATTCAAAGTTTGTTATTTTTCCCAGCAACTAGGTCACATAAAATGACACAACGCGAAGTATTTGTATTGTTTTGATTATTTTTGAATTTCTTATGTCGATTTCAAAATGCTGCCAAATCGGTGGGCGTGACCGCTCCTATGACGGGATAGAATCTTGCAAAACTATTTATGGATCTCTGATGAAATAGATGCTTGTGTACCTAAAAATGATTTTTTGAAAAAAAACATGAGCAAACAATGAAGCACCTGTAGTTCAAATTTGACCCGCTTCCTGCTGAATCAGCAAAATTTTGTCAATTTCTTGAGGGGTGTCTAAATAACTATTTCCATGCTAAAAAAGATGAATTATGCATAAAATATGGTATAATATGATTTGAATTTGTGGTGGTCCATTTTTGAAACATAATTTTGGTATATGCTTCACAAAAAAAACCCTTTTTAGCATTAAGAAATTGAAAAATGATTTTTTTGTGCAAAGAAAATTAATACTCCCCAAATCAACTTTGTTTTCCATACCAAGATGCACACATGTGCACAATATGGGGTCATTTGAACAAACTATGCCATGGTTATGGCCATAACTAGCTCCTGTGGCTTGAAAGCCATGAAACTTCATACAAGATAGCTCTTTTTTGTGAACACTTTTTCAAAATGTTTGTAATATTTCAAGTTTATTATTTTTACTGGCAACTAGGTCACATAATATGACACAACGTGAAGGATTTGTATTGTTTTGATTGTTTTTGAATTTCTTATGCCCAATTCAAAATGCAACCAAAACGGTGGGTGTGACCGCTCCTAGGTAGGGATATAATCTTGCCAAACTCTTTATGGATCTATAATGAAATAGATACTTGTCTACCTAAAAATGATTTTTTGAAAAAAAACTTGAGCAAACTATGAAGCACCTATAGTTCAAATTTGACCCGCTTCCGGCTGAATCGGCAGATATTTGTCAATTTCTTGAGGGGCGGCTATACAACTTTTTCCATGCAAAGAACTACGTAAGTGTGCATAAAATATGGTATGAAAGTTTCTAAAATTGAAGTGGTCCATTTTTGCAACCCATTTTTGGTAGGTGCTTCACAAAAAACCGTATTTCTAGTGCTAATAAAATAAAAAATGGACTTTTTATGCCAAGAAAAGGAAAACACCCCAAATCAACATTATTTGCCATCGCAAGATGCACATATGTGCACAATATGGGGTCATTTGAACAAACTATGCCATGGTTATGGCCATAATTAGCTCATCTGACTTGAAAGCCATGAAACTTCATACAAGATAGCTCTTTTTTGTGAACACTTTTTCAAAATGTTTGTAATATTTCAAGTTTATTATTTTTACTGGCAACTAGGTCGCATAAAATGACACAACAAGAAGGATTTGTATTTTTTTTGATTTTTTTGAATTTCTTATGCCCAATTCAAAATGCGGCTAAAACGGTGGGTGTGACCGCTCCTAGGTAGGGATATAATCTTGCCAAACTCTTTATGGATCTCTAATGAAATAGATACTTGTCTACCTAAAAATGATTTTTTGAAAAAAACTTGAGCAAACTATGAAGCACCTATAGTTCAAATTTGACCCACTTCCAACTGAATCGGTAGATATTTGTCAATTTCTTGAGGGGTGGCTATACAATTTTTTCCATGAAAAGAACTACGTAAGTGTGCATAAAATATGGTAGGATATTTTCTAAAATTGAAGTGGTCCATTTTTGCAACCCATTTTTGGTAGATGCTTCACAAAAAACCGTATTTCTAGCGCTAATAAAAAAAATGGACTTTTTGTGCCAAGAAAAGGAAAACACCCCAAATCAACATTATTTGCCATCCCAAGATGCACACATGTGCATAATATGGGGTCGAGATAGCTATTTTGTGTGAACACTTTTTCAAAATGTTTGCAATATTTCAAATTTAATATTTTTCCTTAGAACTAGGTCACATAACATGACACAACACAAAAGTCGAGAAAACTTTTTTATACAAACTACCGATGAATTGTCTATAAAATACAGTATAAGAATTTTGTAAATTCGGTGTTCCATTTTTGCAACATATTTTTGGTTGGTGTTTGATGAAAAGATCTATTTCTAATGCTACTTTCTCTTCAGCCAATCAAATGACCAGAATACGCATCCCACAGATCAGCCTATCAAACCATCTGAACCGTGGAACCACACCATCCAACGGCCCTAGTTACTCAGAGAAAGCACAACCAGCGAAACCCTAGCCCACCTCTTTCCTCCCTTATCCCCATCGGCCGCCTCCACCTTCCGAACAACCGCGGTAAACCCTAGATCTCCTCCCCTCTCTCGCGCCACCGCCTTCACCTCTCTCCGCTCCCGATCCAATCTGAGCCCTCAAGGCTCAAGCTATGGCAGCGGGCGGACTCCTGCCACAACCGCCGCGCGTCTGCGCTTGAGGCGCTCCTGGACGCGGCACGCCGGGATGCCTTCTACCGCTACACCACCTTCCTCACCCTCCATGACGTCTTCATACTCATCCGTCCATCGCCGCAGCCGCGCTGCAGTACCCCTACCCGCTCTCCGACCTTCCCTTCAGGTAAAATCAAAGCTTGGGTCTTCCTCTTTCTTGCTGCATCATCTATGTCTCCGCAACTAATCCTCTCTCCTTCTCCTCGAGATGGGCGCCGCCACCCCGTCCAAGCGGGCCAGGACCACGACGGCTCCCATCGTCGGTACGCCGCAGAAGCTCAAGAACGCGACGGCAGGACCTTGTTCGCCGACCAGGCCGCCACGCCGCAGAAAGTCCCGGTCGCGTCCGATCTGAGCTGGACGCCGAAGAAGATTGAGTAGCGGCCTCGGCCGTGGTGGGCGTCGGCCAAGGTGCGTCTGCCACGGATCTGGTGCGCGGCTTCGTCAAGGACTGGGACGCCATGGAGGACCTGCTCAGCTACATCCCTCGTTCCAATCCATCCGCCAAATCTCGCGAGTCACGTGAGTGCCCGCCCTGGTTTTCGATCGATTCGGCGTCTGGTTCCGATCGATTCGATTTCTGTTTCGTTTGATTTGGTTCTATCGATGCCAGTATAGCAGTTATTTGGTTCTGTTGACAGTAAAATCTGGGAGTTAGAAAATATAAGAATACAATAACATTGACTTTATTATATGACTAAAAGCGTGTGATAGAATCAAGCAATTCGTCATGTATTCCCGGTGCTGATAGGTGATAGCAATTAGAATGTTAGAGCATGCAATGGAATTCACGTGTTCCCAGTTCTGGTAATAGTTTGATGGTTATAGGGACCTGTCAATGAATGCAACTTCAGACCACTTGATAATTTTGATAATTGTAGAGAACTATGAATAAACAAAGCCTGAAAGTTATTGATTCAAGGTGCTATGTTTAGCTTATGTGATGATAGCTGACAAATCAGACTACAGGCATGTTTTTTTAGACAATGACAGCTGTTTGTAAGATCATGTTCTGTTTGTAAGATCATTCTTGCAGTGACAACTGTTTGTAAGATCATGTTCTGTTTGTAAGATATTAAATGAAGCTGTGCTACTATTGTTACTATTTTTATGTCACCTTACTCCTCATTTGGTTCTCTGCTTAGTTAAACTTGTGTTACATCTAGTGCATTTCCTACATTCATAAGTTTTGATCATGAGTGGAATATTTATTGCAATATTGGAAGTGTATGTAGAAGGGTCTGTAAAATCTTAAATACCAAGCATTCATATAAGCTTAAATACTTGAGCATCTGTAGTATTGTCTCTAGGCTTGCATAAGTATCTTTATCATGCAGTTTAAATCCAGTCCAAATTGGTACTGTCAATACTCATAAGTCTGAAAGCTTGCAATTACAGTAGTTTCTATCCACTTTCAGTTATACGCTTAAAATCTCAGTTCGAGTGAATGATCAGCTAACTAAGGCATGTCGAACCAGAAACCATGCTGCAGCCCAACACAAATCTTATTTTTTCCTAAATTTTCTTTGTATAATCTGCAGGACTCGTCTAGAATGCAAGAGGCTGACAACAGTTTAAATTTTCTTTGTATGCCTGATGGAAGGATCATTTATTTTTTTAGCTTGCTAACAACAGTTATGAGCAACACCTGATGCTTGAGTAAATACCTGATGCTCTACTATTTTTCGCTGAATGTTAAGAATTATTCCATGTTCACTGAATGTATTTATTTTGTCATGTGCAAACTTAAATGCTCAAATGCCTGGTCGTTTGGTCTCAGTTATTCTCTGTATGTGCTCTAGATGACAAAGTGCAGAATTCTGTAGGTTTAGTATGTAACTGTGTCCTGTCGTGGCCCAGTAACATGGTATTCAGGCGAATTAAGTGGAACTCTAGATGCATACTGAATATTGGTGCAGTCTGTTTGCCGTTTGTCTATGGTCTATATGCTGTCACATTGCTTGCTTTAATTTGATGACTTGTATATAGTTGAGGTCAGAAAAGACCAAACTGTGAGCTAACCACATGGCATTTCTTGATTGTTTTGTTACTTCCTTGTTGATTTTCATACAGGAGATGGTTTAAGCATGTTAACTTTTTGCATATTTTGACTCGGCTCTTATTTACTCCTTGCAGGTGCACCTGTGTGTGGGAGAAGGCATGCCGGAGCAGCGGGAAGATGCCGTCATTGCTGCTGGAATAACGGGCATATTGGTAAGCTTGTGCACCTTGCTGTTTCTTTACATTTCAATTTTTCGTGGTGATATTTAGAAGTGATTAGCTGATGTATAATCTGAATTACTCATATTGTTTTGAGTACCCCACACAAGTGTTGTTCTAAATTCTCATTGCTTTGAGTTGGAGTAACTGAAACAAATTTAGTGCTAAGAATCATTATGGAATAAGCAATAACCAATAGGGTGAATTAGTAGAGCAATGTGAGTACAGTTACCAGTGCCAAGTCGAACAATGGCTGCATCCCTTTTGAATCAGGTTGGACAGTCTAAAGACGAACAACACCATTTGCTGCTCCTGATGCAGCCAAATCAGAACCTTTTTTTGATGCAACAGCACTAACCCATGAATGAGCTGATTAAGAGCTTTCAGAATTGCAGCTTCCATTTTATGTTCACTGTAAAATACTCAGTTAACTAAACTTGCTTAACTAATAATTCAGTTGCACTGCTTAATAAATTTAATTTAGTCAGATTGTTGATTACATTGACTATTGGTCAATCTATGTGTGCAGATTTACTATTTTGGGGGAGTTGCTGTTGGGGAGGTTGTTGTAGTTGCTGATTGGGTGAGATGTTGGCAAGATGCTCCAGATCATGGCGAGGCGATCCACATAAGGGAGGCGAGCTTCTGATTGGCTGCTGTTGCTGGAGGGTTCATTTTGGGCTAGGTTTAGTTGGCAGCGTTGGTAGCTGGGTTATTATTGTTCATGTGATTTAAGTCCTGGAAGATTGTAATAGACTTATTGTGGCTGTTATCAAAATGATTTCATGTATTTTTCTATTCTGAGTAATTATTTGTTGTATATTTACTGTCAAATCGTGCGATAATAAAACTGACATTCAGACCGGGTCAGCCCAAAAACAAATGGACTGTAAAAACGCAAGGCCCAAAATTGAAAAAGGCGCTAAAAAGGCTGAAGCCCAAAATAGAAAAAGATGCGAAAAAGGCTAAGGCCCAAAATACAAATGGACCAATATTACGTGAAGACATAGGGAAAAAACTAGAAATATTGGGCTTAGCCCATTTAGATCATTGAAATGGATTGGGCTGATTTCGATTTACGACCAATTCAAAATTGTCATAATGTTTGCCACGTGTATGCCACGTCGGATTGCTGATGTGGCCTCCTGCCACGTGGCTGCCACATTGGATTGCTGATGTGGCCTCCTCAAACTGCTCATGACGATATTATATCGTCATAACCGTTATGACGGTCCAATATCGTCATAGACGGTTATGACGATTTCAGTGGGATCGTCACGTTCAGTCATCAACGACGCCCCATTTTTGACGATAATTTTTTCATCATAAAATCGTCATAGATCAACCATTATGACGATTTAGTGACGAATTTTGAGGGTCACTAGTCAACACATTTCTTGTAGTGGCTGACAGCATCTGTGCTATATCTGACCAGCACAAACACGGCATGTGTGAAAACTTGTGCAACGTGTTTCTCGAGACATGAAGCATCCACCTCTGTAAACAGAACGGACTGCGAGGCCACGATGTCTTGGACAGCCTCATTTAGGCGTCGTGTCGAGAGACAACGCTCATAGTGTTCTACCATTTTAAGCATTGTCATGCTACCATCAAGATGTGTATGCAGAACAGAATTTAGGCTCTCGCTCCTTTGATTACTGCTCAATCCTAAGAAACAGCATCCCACCAGATATGGAGCACACCACAGCTTTCTCATCTTATACATCTGATGCAACCATGACTCCTCACTTGTTACTTTATTCCTTTCTAAGAAATCAATCGATTTGCTCTCATTCTCTTCTATCGAAGAGCGATCATATATGAAAGATCTGAATTCTTCCTTAACGGATTCATCACTCAGATGACGTACAATGTTCTCTTGAATGTGCCACATGCACAACCTATGAACCGTGCAAGACCAGACTACCCTGATTGCTCTCTGCATTGCCAGATCCCCGTCAGTGATAACGGATATTGGGTGCTTATGGCCCATTGCTGCAGAAAATGTCCGCAACATCCACTTGTATGCCTCGCCTGTTTCGTGAGAAATAATACCACATCCAAAGATAACAGTGCTGTGGTGGTGGTTCAGCCCAACAAACGGCACAAAGGGCAGATGATACGTCCCAAACGTATCTATAATTTTTGATGCTCCATGCTTTGTTTTACACCATTTGCCTACTGTTTCGTTACACTTAGTGGCATTTTTATACATTTTCCGGAACTAACCTATTAACGAAGTGCCACAGTGCCAGTTTCCTGTTTTCTGCTGTTTTTGTGTTTCAGAAGTGATACACAGGAAATATTCTCGGAATTGGACGAAACAAGTTCCTGAAGTCACATTTTACCCGGAAGCTTCCAGACATCCGAAGAAGTGTCGGAGGGGGGCCACCAGGGCCCCACACAAGGGGGCGGCGCGGCCCAGCCCCTGGCCGCGCCACCCCTGTGTGAGGACACCTGGTCCCTCTCCTGACATCGCCCCTTCGCCTATATTTACCCCCCGACGAGAAAAACCTAAGTGCCCGATCAGTTTTCCAGAATACATCGCGATCCGCCGCCACCGTCGACCCGAAGATCGGGAGGGTCCACAAGCTCTTCCCGGCACCCTGCCGGAGAGGGGAATCGCCACCGGAGGTCTCCTTCATCGCCATGATTGCCTCCGGAGCGATGAGTGAGTAGTCTACCTTGGACTATGGGTCCATAGCAGTAGCTAGATGGTTGTCTTCTCCACCATGTGCTTCATGTTTAGATCTCATGAGCTGCCCTACATGATTGAGATCACCGTTATATAATTCTATGATGTTGGTTTGTTGGGATCCGATGAATATTGGTGTTTATGATTAAGTTGTTGTACTGAATTATATCTTTTGTTATCTCTATGTTGTTTATGATCTTGCATGCTCTCCGTTGTTAGTAGCTATCTTGGCCGAGTAGTTGCTAGTGACTCCAAGAGAGGGTATTTATGCTCGATAGTGGGTTCATGCCTCTATTTCACCTGGGGGAGTGACAAAAACCTCTAAGGTGGTAGATGTGCTATTGCTACTAGGGAGAAAACAACATTCATATGCTCAAGGGCATATGCTTTGTTTACATTACACACTTTGCTTAATGCAATTATCTGTTGTTCGCAACTTAATACTTCTAGGGTGTTTGGATGATATCCCCGGGGGTGGATTATTAGTCATAGATGCAGTTGGATGGCGGTCTATGTATTTTGTTGTAATGCCCAGAGTAAATCTCATAGTGATCTTCTTGACATATCACGTTAGCTCTATTCTATCAATTGCCCAACTGTAATTTGTTTACCCAGCATGTTATTTTATCTATGGAGAGACACCACTAGTGAACTGTGGACCCCGGTCCTATTTTAATCATATTGCAATCACCTGTTTACTTTTCCCGCACTGTTTACTTTACTCGCATACTATATTGTTTTCCACTCGATACGCTCATAACTTTTGTTTCAAGCAAACCGGTGAAATTGACAACCTCATCGCAAGTTGGGAACAAAGTATTTGTTTGTGTGTGTGCAGGTTCCACGTTGCAGCTAGCAAGCAAAGCTTGGACGAGGCGCCACATATAAATTGTCCGCTGCTGTCGCAAGCTAGCAAGCATCACCTTCAGTCGTCATCGCCTCTCTTCTCCTGATCGATATTAAACCTTGGTTTCTTAACTGAGGGAAAACTAGCCGCTACACTCATCATACCTTCCTCTTGGGGTTCCCAACGGGCTGGTCAAGCACCACGCACAAGGACGTCTGCTTCCACATTAACTAGGCATCAGCTCTTTTCTAGCGCCATCATCAACCAGTAGCAGCAGATTGTACTTATTGGTCCTGTAGGTGCTATCAAAAACAACAACGTCGCCAAATGCCTCATAGTCACGTCGGGATTGACTATCGGCCCAAAACAATCCCTTCAGATGCCCCTCTTGATCAACCAAGTACCTGAAGAAAAATTCTGGATCTCTCTCCTGTCGCGCCATCATGTGACGGATCACCGTTTGGGCATCACCGGCAGCAACTGTTTCCTGTTTATACTGATTGTAGAAATTGTAGATGTCCCTTGTGGTGCATCCAACTTCATCATATCCACCATACTGCATCATCAAGATATCCATGATTTTGTGTTTGCGGATACCAGATATTTCCATCTCCACAATGTCCGCTTTCTTCTCATCGCCCAGTCTTCTATGTGAACGCAACAGACAAGCAAGATCCCGTGGAGCCGGGGGATGGGTGTGTTCATCAACGAAATCCTTCACGAACCAACAACCTATTTCCTTGACTCTTGCAATGACAAATTTGGCTTGACAGCAAACACGAGTGAGATTCCGTGGCCTCCTCTTCCTATCTTCTCTCTTCATGTGCTTCTCTTCACGCGAACCTTCGCGGCTGCATACTAGCTTCCTCAAAATTATCTCCTGGTTGTCATCATCCCACTAAACATAGCTTTTGCGCACACTAAAACCTTTCGCGAGAGCATAGTTGTTATAAAACTTGAATCCATCATCCTCACTAGCAAACGTCCTGCTGACAATGTCATGGTACTCATCCAAAGACTCATCACCCATGTCTTCCTGCATATTATCACATAACAAAATCAATGACGAAATCAAGCTGGGTCATGTGGTAGCAGCTCAAGAAATTTAGCTAGCACACTGACTTCGAAATAAATAACCACACTGCAACAGCAAAGCTATGATCAACATGTATAATGGCATTTGGGCAGAGTTCTTCAGTGTAAGCATATTATCTAAACAAATATACTGCAATGTTCAACATCACTGAAGTTATAACTGGAACAATTGCAATTCAGTAACAAAGCATCAGTTCAGTGCCTATGTTAGCCATAAATTGCGATGCAGAAGTGTTTGGTATTAGTTGTTCTTTCTATATTTTGGGTGTACCACGGTCTGCAAACATTAGAAAGGTCAAACTGTCGCTAGGTCCAACAATGAGTAAATTGCATTTGTACTATTGACTGAGGCAGTCTGCACCGTAATGTGTTTAGCACTGCATACAAGACAATTCCTAGATCAATAGCATGAGGTTTGCTGGGGAATCTTATGCTGATATCACATCTTGATAAATAAACTAAGAAGATCTATGTCAATCGGTGGTCCTTATGATTTACATGTGAATGTGTCTTGTGAATGTATGTGTACGCATATACAGACTCCACCAGGCCATACTTCAACTTTCCAATCAAGAGCATTAATCATACCAGAAGTGAAGTTGAATCAGAATTGCAGCCGCGGTGCAGTGCGTCCGGCGAGCGGAGAAGGCGGCGGCGGCGGATGCGCTCCGATCTTCCGCCACCGATGCGTGCCTCCGACGGCAAGGTGCCGTCTCCGTAGCGCCGCCAGACAACACCTACACCAACGCCAACACCGATGTGCTCCGATCTTCCGACACCGATGCGTGCCTCGGACGGCACGGTGCCATCTCCGTAGCTCCGCCAGAAAGCACCTACACCAACGCCAACACTGACCCGCCGCCGTCGCCGTCCACGGGGCCGCGCGCTTGGGAGAGGAGAGCTGCGGAAGGGAAGGGACTATAGAGAGGATCTTTCTGCGCCGTCGCCGCAGGGATTCGTCGGCAGGGGCTCGGCGGGCGGCGGCCAGGAATAGTCGCCGACGCTAGGCAGGAGGCAGAGGACTGGGAGCGGCCGGGATTCAGATCAAGCTCGATCCGGTCGTGCGAGGTGGGGCAGTTGACTAGGAATATATACAATAAAACTCCTATAGTACGCTTAATTTCATAATTAGCCTATTCAATCGGACGGATAGAATAAATCGTAGCTGTACTACTCGGTACTACTTGGTACTATTACCCAATCACCAAAACACGGTGATTGGCATTTTTAAGAACCGTTGATCGAGCCGATCTAACGGTACTAAAATTAACGGAACTGAACGGAACAAAATAAACGGAACTCAACGCTGTTAGAAATCGTGGGATCGGAACTAAAAAAAATATGGGCCCAAAACTAACAATGCGCCGCCTGTGAATCACCGCGTCTATATCGCCGGTGAATCGTATCTCCGTCGGCGGCAACTCGCCGTGTATGTCTCCAGCGCATCATCGTCTCTGGTATAGCCAAAATCAAGATCATGGAACCTGAACCCTAGCCAGCTATCCAACTCTATATCCAGACAGAGCACCTTGCCGTACGTCGCTGACGCCGCGAGCTCCTCTCCGTTGGTGTCCGCCACTCCGCCGAAGTCCACGTAGGACCGGATGTACTCCTCGTCGATGCGCGCCGCGGCGTCACGGATGGTGCCGATCACTCCGCCGTAGCTCCTACCGAGGAGCTCTCGGACCTGAAGCCTCGGGAACGCCCAGAGCACCATGTTCCCGAAGAAGTCCGCCGGCACGGGCGGGTTGGCCCGGCCAGCCTGACCTGCGTGAACTCGTCCGGCTTCAGGCCGCGCGCCGCGGTGACCTTCTTCCACACGTGCGCCAGCAGGCACTGGAACGTGCTGCAGCGTGCGCCCATGCGGCCTCTGAGCGCGGCGATGAACTCTGCAGGGAAGTGCACGGCGATGTTCTTGATCTTGTCCATGGGGAGCACTGCTGCGTCCGAGTTGGCTGCGTCTGCCTTGAACTCGATGGACCGGTGGTCGAACGCCGTCTTGGGCGTGCTGCGAGGCACGGCCGTGGCCGCGCGGTCGATGAAAGGGGCGGCAGGGTGAAGCCCTCGCCGTCGCCCACGCCGCGTGGAATGTGCTGAGTGCGTGGCCGTCGGCGACGTGGTGGTGGATGATGACGCCGAGCAGGAGGCCGCCGCACCTGTACCGGCTGAGCTTGACCTGGAGCAGCGCCTCTCCAACACTCTCCTGCAACGGAATAATCGTAGCAGATCGCGCACTCATCAGTTAACAACGAAATAACTGAAAGCTCCCTCTGCATGCAGGATTACTAATGATGATGAATGTGACCTGTGGCACTGCAGGGTAGAAACCGGCGACGTCCGTTCCCATGCCGGTGGTGAGCACGTCGGCCAGATCAGTCGGGAGATGGGCCTCGATGACAAGCGCGCCTGGTTGTTGAGGTGCAGGAAGCGGCGGCCGTGGGCGTCGACGGCGAAGCGACCGAGCAGGTGAGGGTACAGCGCGACGGCCCTGAGGAGGCCCTCCTTGAGCGCCTAGCTGGACGGCGCCGGCGCGGGGTAGGCGAGGACCATGGAGACGTAGGTGTTGATGGCGGCGCGGTCGAAGACGGTGAGCTGGACCTTGTTGCCGGCCAGCGGGTGCGGCACTGGATACACCGGCTTCAGCATTTCTTTGGACGTGACCTCCATTGCTGCGACCAAGAATGGAGTGTGCTTTTGATGATCGGCTTACAGGAGCATTGCCTCCACTTATATAGAGCTCGATCGGGAATGCACATGCTACTTGCATGCCCATATCATTCTTACTTAGCAACTGTGTGCGCGCTCATGCGTTTTGCAGTTTGCAGTTTGGCAAATGTGGTACCTGTTTGATGAACCAAGAACCAGCGACAATGTTCTTCAAACACAATTGGTAGGACCAATTTTAATCGACCACTCCTAGGATGTTTCCTGATCAAGAATCATTATAACAAATTAATAGAAATTATTAGTGATTTGATCTAACGGTTATAAAGAATTTTAACTTGACGGAACTGGACGGAACATTTGTTCCGTAAAATAGCTCATGGTTTATATTATATAGATTAAATTGATAATTTAGACGGACGTGTAGGCCTAATAAACTGAGGAGGAAGTATTTATTACCCGTTTCTCAAGTCGACATTTTCTTCATGGCTGCTCTCGCGATGCAGCAGTTTACGATAGTCGACGTTCTTCATGTGCGCGAGAGGCACCAGAGTGGCAGGACAGCCGATCTTCTTCAAGAGTTCCTCTCTTGATATTAAAAGCTTCAAAAGCTCCTTTCTCGCAGCCGCGATCTCCGCCCTTTCTTCCTCCTCCTTACGCTTTTGTTCCTCATTTTTCTGCTCCTGTTCCTCCTCCTTCCGCTTGTGCTCCTCCTCTATGTTGACAGGGAGAGGCCTGGTTAGAATATCCACTGGGTCGAAAGAAGTGCTGGCCTCAAGTCCTAATCCTCCTCCGATTCCATTGGATTCTGCAAAAAAGTGCAGCACCCTGTGAGTACAAAGAAGAATAGCTACAATTACAATCAGGACCTGCTCAAGGAGTACAAAGAAAACGACACACACAAAGCCAATAACTAGGCGTGCTAACAGAGCTCCGTGGAGGAGTGAAGTTTATAGAGAATGGATTTTGTACACACACCAATGGGTGTGGGTGTTATCTGTACCATTCATATACTCTATTGGGATTCGAGCCCTTGTGGTTGACTGATCTCTTTGATTTTCATCGACCGTACCAATTTATTTGTCACGTCAGGAACTACTTTTATCCTTTTTTTTCCGCCGCGCGACCTGCGATACTAGCGCACATCCTAACCATGCGAGGCATATTTTGTCAGCTGTCCCCAAACCATAACAAGGAACCCACCAATATTTCCCCTCTTGTCCTCCTCCCGTGCTGTAGATCTCGTCGCCGGCGGCCGCCTAGAACGCCAGAGGCCGGATCTGTTCCCGCGGTGCATACTCCACCTAGTTGTGCCGCTGCCACGCAGGTGAAGCCAACCAGTAGAAGCGGACGGAAGCCAAAGTGAGGGAAGCTGGAGGAGGAGAGGTGAGAGGAAGCAGCCCGCGCAATTAGGCGCACATGGCGGCGGCGCGTCCGCCCAAGCATCACCAGCAGCAGAACGCGGCGAACCTGGCGCGGACCATCACCGAACTGCTGCGCCGGAAGTGCTCCGACTCCGCGACGGCGGGGGGCAGGGAGACGGATGGCCGGCGTCCGTTGCGGCGACTACGACAGCTCCATGGATGACGCTGAGCTAGACCGCGCCAATGGCTCCATCATCGTGGATCTCCTCGCCGAGCGGGGTATGGAGGTGCGCCTCCACTCTGGCCGCACCCTCGCGTCGCTGGACGAGCTCGGGGTCTCTGACCTCAACTCGACCCACTTCCTCACTCACCGCCCTGCAGCACGCCGTGAAGTCGATCTGCTCCTCGACCACCGCGTCGACTAAGATTTGGGTTGTGGCATCAACGACGACGAGGTGCTTAGCCACCGTCGACGTCCTGAACATCATGCAGAGACGGGTCCGTGCACGGCTAGTATGGAGATGGGACTATGGGGGTGATGTAGCACCTTTCCAATTCTCGTACTCGTTTTGATTCTTGAACACGTGACTGTGCAGCCTGCTGGCTGCTGCTGCCATTGTCGTGGAGGATGAGCATGTCGCGGACAACATGGACGGTGGCGGCGTCGCAACCGCAGCTGAGCTCGATGACGGCGACTCTAATTCCTATGCTGGGTACCAAGCAGCCGACGAAGGAGAAGATGAAGTGCTGAGCAACCGTCAACAAGTCGGCGGCAATGGCGTCCGGAACTTGGCACAGCGTCGTGTCCGTGCTCGGCTAGCCTGAAGACTGCAGGAGGCAACGTAGCAGTTCGTCGTCAGTTAACCTTGTTTAGTCGTCAGTTGGCTGTGTTCATTAGTTGTTTTCGCTACTATTTTGTACCAAGTTTGGCTGGTGTGTAACATTCTACATGTATTGTGAGCTCTGTAAGCTTTTGAGTGTACATGCTGAGACTCCTTGCTAACTGAGATTTGCTAGCTAACTGATAAAACTCGTCACCTTGATATGTATTACTCTATGAAATTTGAAATCTTCCGCTCTGTTCCATGAATTCTCGGAGACGTTTGGGTCTTGCTTTTCAACGCTGAAGTGCGTGCCATCTAGCATTGCCCCTAGCAGTGCAGGTTGTCTGCCGCTGTGTCAAAAAGAAACCCAATGAGCTATCTTGTTTGATATGCATCAAAATCGGTTGGACAAAAATATGTACAGCAGGGCGGTATGGATACACAGTATAGAGGGACTGAGATCCGGTGACATGCCACAGGCATGTCACCGATGAACAGTTCGGTGCCTTGCACCCCTCTTCTGATCGTCGGATCAAAAATCAACGGCCAGATGATATGAACAGTACATAGCTACAGTGTCGTCCGCAGTGCACCGCTACAGTACGTAGACCGAAAAGCGTGGGGTGCGCATATGCTACAGAGATATCTACAGTACATTGCTACAGTGCTTTGA
The DNA here is from genome assembly GCA_007115705.1 of Dactylis glomerata. Classification (NCBI taxonomy): domain Eukaryota; kingdom Viridiplantae; phylum Streptophyta; class Magnoliopsida; order Poales; family Poaceae; genus Dactylis; species Dactylis glomerata. The sequence goes on along the minus strand of QXEO01000737.1, from coordinate 435,267 downwards.
TCTTGGCTGTCCATTTTCAATCTAACGGCCCAGATCGCAAGGCACCGAACTGTTCATCGGTGACATGCCTGTGGCATGTCACCGGATCTCAGTCCAGTATAGAGAAGTCATGAACACTGCCGCAGGAATCCTGGGCATGACGAAAAGAGCACGGTGCGGCTCCTCTCCTGCGCTATTCACGGGTCTGACAACCTTATTGCAAAATGCAGAAAATGGTATGCAAAGGATTCACTAGCACAAACTTTCTCCGGATCTCAAAGCAACCCCATGCGCTGGATTGTCTAGATAGCTACCACACCCATTGGTGCAAGCACAATAGCAAGTTTATAACAGGAAAAATATATGTACGAGTAAGGTAAAAGTTAGACGCATATGTTCTGGGCTCTGTCATATATGAAAGTGAAGCGAATTGCTTAACCCAATTGCTAAACTCAAATGACAGTAGTACAGTAGTACGTACAGACACGACAACAGGGCGAAACATCAATCAACCATGAATACGGAAACAACATGTTAACCCGACGAAGTGAGAGCACATGGCTGCCGTTCATGTGCAATGGATATATAGTACGTCCTAGAACAGAAAAACCCTCAAATTTGAAGGTGCAATTTCAGATGCACGATTGGGGATAATTTACTATCTCCAGATCTAAAATAAATCCAAGTCTAAACTTGATTTAGACTAGTTCCTCGCATCCAGACCAGTAACTAAGCGAACTGAGAAAATAGCACACGCACCTGATTCACTAAAACTTTGCTGGCAGGCTAGTCGAGTCAGTGATCAAGCGAGATAGGACGCGTGAAGAAGAAACGAGGATGACCTTCTGCTGCGGCGGCGGTGGAGGAATCATCGACTAAGGACCAGTTGGGGTCTTGTAGCAAGGGTCTTGGGCAATTGGTGCCGGGGTCGGATGCGGGATGCAGTGGAACTGTGGAAGGAAGAGAACCATGGGATCGGGGCCCAAAATATGGCGGGCCTCGATCAGAGTACACGGCCGGGTGTCCGAATTCGCAATGGAGAAATTCTCAAAAACTGAAAAGGAAAGTGCAGAGAGAAAGAATCCGATTTTCTCCACAATGAAAAAGTTGGTCTATGAGACCGGATCTATTTCTCCATCAGGTTAGACCCCATGGGTATATGACATGTGTTGCTCACACATTTGAAAGCTTTTCTTTCTTTTAGAATACAATCTCACTTTAGTGATCAATTAACCGAAATACAGAAGTAACTTAAAGTTACATAAATCTTCGAAGTCGTCATCTCTAGATACTTTCTTTGCATCTTGACATTCTCGAGACTTGGGTAAATAAACCATAAAAGACCAATAATGCACATGTTGCTAGGCGCCGCTTGAGTCGCCCACTCCAATAGGTGAAAACTTAATATTGCTAAACATATAATGGCCGAGCACATACACTACAAGAACTTAAGCCATATCACGACAAAAGTTTTGGACGGCATATCTCAAAAGTGATTGCAAACGTTTCTTACCGCTTGGATCTACATATCACTGCCGTATAAGGAGAAAATCTCATATACATTTCAGTGAGGGGGAGGGAAGGGGCATTGTTTATCTAACTGTCAGTCTCGAATTTTGTGTAACACTTCTACTTCTAGTAAAAATTCTAGTGCACTTGCCCAATAATAAGAGCTAGCATGCTGGTGAAGCATAATCCTTTATTTAAACAAGAAATAGCTAATGTAGAATTCTCCCACTTTTGGAACGTTCCAAATTCCACTTCACCATCCAAATCTAGAACAATACCAGCAGAAATATATCCAAACAAGGTTATAGCACCATGCCAAACGTGTTTGAAAAAGAAGATCAAAGAAAAGGTAGCATGACCAAAAGTGAACCAACCCCTTGGACTACTGCAAAAAAAAACACCATCTAATTTCAAAGTAGCTAGATCAACAAAAATTGGTCACGGCAGACTCGATATCGACACATATTGACGTTGTTGCACATCGCGGTAGATAGATGGAGGCATATATTAGGGAGATGTGCATTGTACGAAACATTGACAGCCGGTCCCATGCTGGGACTAGCACTAGTAGAAAATAGGGCTTTCATTTAGAGCTGCTCGAAGCTTTAGCACCGGTTGTGCTACGAACTCGGATTAAAGGGTGCATTAGCACCGATTCGAGCGGCCAGGACGCCGTAGGAACCCGTGGGGCTTTAGCACCGGTTTGAGCCATGAACCAATGCTAAAGGGGTTGCGTCAGCCGTGTGGTAGGCGCTAACCCTTTAGCCCTGGTTCGTGGCTCAAACCGGTGCTAAAGGTCCCCCCTTTTGCACCGGTTCGTGGCTTAAACCGGGACTAAAAGGTAGTGACCTTTAGAGCCACGAACCGGTGCAAAAGGGGGTGACCTATAGCACCGGTTTGAGCCACGAACCGGTGCTAAAGGGTTGACGCCCATTTTTCCTCCCATGCATCTAAAAGAAATAAACGAAAATGATAAAAAACTTCAAATTTCAAAATCTTTTGACATACATGTACCTCATGCAACCAACTTTTAGGGAAAAATTGAAAATTTGAATTTTGATATTTTTTGCAAAAAAGGTTGTTCCAAATTTAAACGGCTATAACTTTTGCGTACGGACTCAAAAAAAGTGTAATATATGAAAAACTATCTACGGAAAAAGTTTTAACGGCCATAGGCTGTTTGCACAAGTTCTTGCTTCTCAAAATTCCAAAGGGAAATATGAAAGCAGGAAGATTTTAAATTTTGTCAAAAGAAATTAGAAAATTTGATTTTTTTCAGGATTGTCTAATTTCTTTTATTGTTTCTTCTACTCTTTAGTTATTTTGAAGTTTTTATATTTTTTTAGAATTTTGGAGTTTTTGATTTTTTTTGAATATTTTGAGTTTTAAAATTAATAATTAAATTATACATAAAGATTAATTGGAGATGCTTATTATTAATTAATCATCGTTGCTTATTTTTAAAATTATTTGGACTTCGAAAAAGTAAAACCATATGTTATCAAATTATATGGGTTAATAGAATTCATAGTATAGTATTATCAAGAAGTCGTGAGCACAGTCTTGGAAGCTAGCCGGGAAGGAATGGAGAAGTTAACCATGCTAAGGGTGTAATAGTGTGAGGATGGATGACCGACCGGGAAGTGGGACCACAAGTATATACTTTGACATGATAATAGGGATGATTAGAGATTACAGTGAAAACTATCAAACAATTCAAATATCCAAAAATAGAGAAATTCAAAAAAATCTGAAAAATAAATTTAAAAAAAAATTGATTTATTTTTCAGAATTTCTACCGGAAATTCTACCGGACCTTTAGCACCGATTCGTGGCTCAAACCGGTGCTAAAGGATCCTCCAGCCGCACGGGCCACGTGGAGCCCCTTTAGCACCCGTTCATAGCACAACCGATGCTAAAGAAGGAGAGCTTTAGTCCCGAATATATTGCACCGGTTGCAAAACTGATGCAAATGGAAGTTATGAATCGGTGCTAATGCTCCGATTTCTACTAATATGGCCAAGCACCTTATGTTGACTGATCAGCCGCACCGTCTCATTGACTGGTGTGACCCACCACCGGTGCGCTTTTTGTTTCCCTACTATTTATCTCGTGTGGCATGTCTCTTGCATCACTATATTTGTGTCTCTGCCAACCTCTCCCGGTAGCGGCGAGGACAGCAGAAGCGGCAATCGACGGGGATACCAAGATGTAGAATTCTAGAGGTCTTGAGCATGGAGGCAATACCGAGATGTAAACTCATGGACGTGTTGCACGTGGCGGTGGCAAAGTACATTGTTATGTATATGGGTTTTTTATGTCCATCTCTGATAAACTAATTTTGGTTTTTCTTTCTTGATAAGGGTATCGTGCCGAGGTGGATCCATTTGAAAGTAGAGTGGTGAACCGGAATTTTCAATCAAACTCCAAACTACTTTGCAAGTACGCGGCCTAAAAACATGTTGGCTCATCACATTCAAGGACGTGAACTGAACACCGTCATAAGTTCCTTGGGTGCCACCACAAATAGCTGAAGTGCGACTTCATGTTCTATGTTGATAAGAAACCTGGTCAGAATTGAAATGTGCGTTGATAAGATAACTTGTACGAATTGTGTGACTCTGACTATGAGCAAACCGGCCAGCAAGTAAAGAAGGAATCCTAAGAAGAGGTGGCTTCTACGATGAGCGCGATTAAGGCAACGTGTGTCGATGTGTTCGACCTGCTAGAGGCGCATGTGGAAAGTCTAGGTCACCTTTCTAATGAAAGAGTTTTTATTTGAGCCAGTAATATGTAAAACTAGCAAATATACCCGTGCGTTGCTACGGTTTGATTTTTCTTAAATATTTTGACATGATTACACATTTTTTATGTGGACATAGCTAGTGTTAAAACTGTCCAATATTTTGTAATATTGTTAGGTATGTATAGACTTTGTACAATTAATTTCCCTTGAAACTTTCTCATAATTATTTTTCTATGTATATGTTTGGATTGTTACCATAGTGTACCCTATCAATTCTTTGTTCATGATTTAAACTTAGTTCTTGTTTGGTTATTGCGAGCATATGGCATGCCAATGTTTCACTACCAACTCTCAGCGACCCGCAAGGGTTCTTCACTCGTAAGCCGCCGATTCGATCTGCAATCGTGCCGAGGCCTAATGCGAGTGTACCTTGTGTCGCGGCCACCTCGTTTGTCACCCTACCCTGCTTCCAACCAGCTGTCACCCGCGTACAAAGGCAATATCACCACCAGATTCCCACTGTCCGAGATCAATCCTAAAGATGTGTTGCGTCGCCTAACTCCCACCGACCACGATCGACGAGGATAGTGTGTCCTTGTATGGATTTATTTTATCTCATCAGGTTCATCTAAGGCTTGTCATGCTTATATGGGATGTTTTGTGTGAGATGCTTTGTTGGCACAAATGCATGATGGTGGAAACGTGGAGAAAACATCATTCATTACTCCTAGGCCCAGCAATCCGCAAGAGAAATGTGTATGCATCAATCCATGTACGATGTACCCTTGTAGATCTCTGTAAATTAATTGGACTTATAGGAAAAGAAAGATCCGGCCTCTGCCTTTCTGCGGAAAGTAACCCACGACTTGGTCATGGCAAAGCACCACGCCCACCACTTTGAAGCACTCCAGCAGGTAGTCGCCAGAGCCACACCTGAAAATCGATCACACGCCCGAACGATCACCTCCACTCAAATCAGGACCTGCAGCTTGGGCTCAACGTAGCCATGTAGGGGAATCGGACCTCACAGCACCGTGGAAACACAGCAGCGGAAGATCAATCCTATTTCCTTCCCGAAGACATTGCGTATTGCCAGGAAAGCTTCAGATCGAGGCTCAGTACCATAGATCCGCTGTCTAGATTTTCTCTTAGCACCGCCGTCCTGCTTATCACCTTGGTGACCAATCCCTCCACGCGTCGCCGCTATTTTGCCCGAGCCTCGCCTCCGACTGCCGCTAACTCGATTTGATCCAACGCCATGAACCGCCACCAGGAACCCCGACTGCTTTAGCTCTGGCTGCCCGAGCTCGCGGGCCCCTACCGACGGCTGCCAGGGCTCACCTCGCAACCTGTCCATCGAGCCCACATCTCACTCGCGTCAATTGAGTTATTATTGTCCTCATGGGGATTTTTTCTTTTCTGTGACAACATCGAACAGGTGCCTATCCTTTAGCGACAAAGAAAACGTTTGGGGTGGTGTGAAGGAAGCGTACTTTTGGTGGACGGAAACGTATTCTGCGATCGCCACGAACCATACCTCTAGCAATAAAAAGTGCCCGTGCTTTGCAATGGATCTAAAATAAATCATATGATACTCATTTTCTGGAAATATTGTAATTTGTACTCCCTCCGTTTATAAATATAAGATGTTTTAGCTTTGTAAAGAAATTGTATCTAGATATTTTTTAGTGTGTAGGTTCACTCGAATATACACACTAAAACTTGTCTAGATATATTTACTTCACAAATCTAAAACATCTTATATTTAAAAACGGAGGGAGTATTAACTAAACCTCTTAGCTTTTTTTGACTTCCTTTTATATGATTTGAAATATGATAGAGGTTGCCTTGAAAGAGAAACTCACAGCTTACTTTCTAATCTTATCTGTTTGCTTAATAGTATACGGTGTATATATATTGGACATATGACAAGATATTTTATTCTACCATCCTTATATGTTTAATGATGAGAAAAGAAAACAGATGATCCGAAGACGTAGCAATATAAATCAGCGCTGGTAGGGAAGCTGCCAAAGATCCAAAGGTGCAGGAACACACGAGCGGCTGACCACACCACGCGCGCGCCATCCTCTCGTCCCAGGCTTACGCGCAACAGCAGGAAGATAGACCGCCAGAGTATGAGAAGGTCGTGTCGATTCGCTCGGCTCACAGCGATCTCTGCTCAATTCCTACTATGCGCACGATGAGCAGTTTTCTTTCCTTTTATCTCACGCTGCTCAATTCCTACTATGCGCACGATCAGCAGTTTCCTTTCCTTTTATCTCACGCTGCCTTGGTCACCAGATTGATTGGCAATCGGTGTCCTTTTTTCTCGCGTCGAGTTGGCTGCTTGATTGAAATCAAGTACTTCTCCACTCTAATATGTAAAATATACATGTACTTCTCCACTCTAATGTGTTTTTGCTTAATTAACATAAGAACTATGTCTTCTTGTCCGTTAGAGATGTTGAATCAACATACGATGACAAATTAACAATCAGAACATGACACCAAGATTTGTTGACAAGGTTCAACATCTTGCCTACTCCCTGGGGCATGCTTAACGAACACTCCTCTCCTCATGTATTAATCAACATAGTACAAGTGGCAACAAGCCCACCGAGGCCAACAGATGGGCAGTCCACCACCATCACAACCAGTCCGGCTACCCCTGCCATGGACGCTGGACCTTCCCCTCGTGATCTTATGTCTAGCCTACAATATTTTTTCTGGTCTATTCGGCCCGCGATGTTTTTATATATTAGGCTTAGGATACAAGTATTCGAATTTAGCACATAAGCTACCGCTTATTAGTTACAAAACTCAACTGCAACCCTGTATGTACACATATTCAACACATGCTGCAACACTTCTGATTAGATTTTTATTTCAGTTCTCTTATTCAGTTAATCATGATTCTCGTTTTACCTAGAAACATGGCTAAATTTTACTAATTCTAAAATTTAGACTTTTAGGAATTTTTTGGAACTAAAATTCAATATTTAATCAAAAATAGGAAAATGGTGGGGTAATTAGAAGGGGAATCAGAATTAAACACATATAAGTGCATTTTTTTATGTTTTAAGAACCTTGTTGCTTGACTCGTCTATGACTCATATAGAGGCATATAATACGGAAACATCAAATTTCGGACTATCTCCATGTAGCCTTTATTTTGAAAGAATCAAAAAAAAATTGAAGGTTCAAAAGAATCCAATAAGATGATGTACATAATGATGTCGTGCACAAAAATCCCAATGCTAAAAACTATGTATTCTAGGCTACCAAAATAAAAAATTAGGGATCTGAGTAGTACTTTATCTGTTCACTGTTATAGGATCTTTTAGATAATTTAATATGAAGTAGATATGAACCAAAATATGTGAACAAACACAATTAAACATGTCTAGATACATGGTTTTTTAAAACAAAAAATAAAACATTTTATAATAATGAACAGAGGGAGTACTTATAAAACCCGGCCTGCCGAACAAGGCCTAAGAAGCATCATCAGTATCCTAATAGGTGCGCATAGATACATATATAAAGATGATGGACTTTGATGCCTCCACAGCTAGGCCACGTCACAGGTCACTGTTCATATGAACAGCAACCGGTGAACAGTACCACGTGAACAGCACCACACGATGAACAGTAACCGGTATAAAACAGTACTCGGTATGAACAGTACTCCAGCGCATCCCACGCATCCTTGCCATTATCAAATGACATATAGGTGTCAACAATGTTGTCACCAAGAATGTTGAACAAAGCCCCCATAAACATGGTGTCGACTTTCTGAAAAGCTTCCTCCTGAGCAGGAGAAAGATCTCCCTCAGGTCTGCCAAGAGTGGCGCTATAGCAGCCTAGGTTTTTCAACCATAGAACTGCTCTCGTGCGCCATCTCTTATAATGGACACCATCAAAGGGAGGCGGCCTGGTAGCCGCGGCCAAACCAGTTGGACTCAATTGCCTATAATCAGGTTTTTGGATTGTTGAAAATATAAGCAATTTACCATAAGATTTAATCCGAAATAACCAATAATAAAGCATGATGATAATTGCAGAAATTAACCTAACCATGCATACTAGCAGAATAGACGAACAGATCACATCTAACACAGATAAAGAGATCACATCTATTCCAAACGCTAGTACAAGAAATTGTAACATAAACTGAAAAAGATAGGAGCAGATTGCATACGGTGCTGCAGGAGGATTTGCGTTCGCGTTCAGATTCGCGTTCGCGTTGAGGTTCGCGTTGGCGTTGGCACCAGCGTCGTCAGCCATGTCGTCGATGTAGAGGCTGCTGATGTCCGGGAAGAAGTCCTCGTCGGGGAAGGAGTCGTCGGTCGACGTGATGCCTTCAGTAGTCGCGCAGAAGCGCTCCCCAAAAACCTGATCGCCCCTCACCCGTACAGGTTCACAAGAGGCGGGGTTCCGGAGGCCTACTGTCCCGTCGTCCGGTGCACGCCGGAAGAGGGGATGGAGAAGGTGTGGCGGCGGCGCAAGGCTCTGGAGGCGAGAGACGGGATGTGATACGGTGTGATTAGGGTTTGCGCCTAAGCCTGCTTATATAGCACCGGTCGGGTAAGACGTGGGGCGCAGCCCACGTCCGAGTTAGTAACAGCCCACGATCCGGAAAAACCGGAAACGGCTGATAGAGAAATAACTCGCGCAGTAATTTTCCCGAACAGCAAAAAAGATAAGTAAGCTCGGCACCGAGGCACAATTCCGCAAACCGCGGCGCGCGCGCGCGTCGTGACGAGGCGAGGCGTGGCGAGGCGAGGCGGGCGGCGGAGGAGGAGGAGCGCGCGTGTAAGCCACTCCTCTTCTCTCACTTTAGGAGGTAGTAGAACACCCCACTATATATATTGGTGCAACTCCCCTCAAACTAGCAAGGTGGGACTAAACTTTGGCTGCCACCCCTTGCTATGCATGAATGGGCCATGAGAATTTCAGAATTTGTATTGGGCCATGGACCAAAGCCCACAGCCAAATTCCAACAATCCCCCACAAAGTCTCATTGGCACATCTCATCACATCACATCAAATAATTCCAGAACATTGTTTATATACCGGTGCAAGGTGGAGACTGTTAAGTTGAACTTCCACTTAGAACTTCATGCTACACTAGATTGCAACTTGAATAGTGGACTATGCCTTGAACTACAAGTTTGGTGCGCACTAGTTTCACACAAAGCCTAGACCGATACTAGGCTGCCGCAAGGCTTCCCCGCGGTTTGGAGCTTATGCGTCATACTCCATGGCCTTTCATGAGTTTATTAGAGAGCACCCAACTCCCATAGACTGCGACGTTTGACAGTCAGACTCATATAGGTGTGTTCTTCAAAAGATGTTCTGCAGGGCAACATCTTTGCTATAAATAAGCCACTTAGAACACATTAAGATAAATATCAACCTGCCATGCAGAATAGGAGAGTATTGCATCTATATGGAGTGGTAGTATAATGTAAGGATACTCTCCTCCCAGCTGACCAACAGCTTGTCTCCCAACTCTAATTCACGGGATCTCCGATCACATAGAGTGGGTTACCACTGTGGGCAACTCAAAGTGTGGGTCTCAAACCCATCTCTTTCGATGCATTATCTATCACATTGCGTGATAGACCCTTTGTGAAGGGATCTGCCAGATTTTTAGATGTTTGGATATAATCCAACGCAATAACTCCGGAGTTTCTCATTTTCCTGACAGATTTCAGTCTCCTCTTCACATGTCTTGATGACTTCATATTGTCCTTAGAACTGTTTACTTTGATGATCACAGTTTGATTATCACAGTTCATAGGAATTGCGGGTATAGGTTTTTCAACCACAGGCAAGTCCATCAAGAGCTCTCGAAGCCACTCTGCTTCAACAGTGGCTGTGTCTAATGCTGTGAGTTCTGCTTCCATAGTTGACCTCGTTAAGATGGTCTGCTTGCAAGACTTCCACGAAACAGCACCACCACCAAGTGTAAACACATAACCACTTGTGGCCTTAGTCTCATCAGCATCAGAAATCCAATTCGAGTCACTATACCCTTCAAGTACCCTTGGATACCCAGAGTAGTGAACTCCATAGCTCGCAGTGCCACTCAAATAACGCAAAACCCTTTCAAGAGCCTGCCAATGAACATCTCCAGGATTTGACACAAATCGACTCAACTTGCTAACAGCAAAAGAGATGTCAGGCCTCGTAGCGCTGGCCAAATACATAAGCGAGCCAATAATCTGAGAATATCTCAACTGATCTTTAGCATCCTTAGGATCTCCCTGATTCTTTCGAACCAACATGCTAGGATCATATGGCGTAGGAGAAGACTTGCAGTCGCTATACCCAAAACGACTCAAGATCTTTTCCACATAGTGAGATTGAAGCAGTGTTATCCCACCATCGTCATCTTTCAGTAGCTTGATGTTCAAGATCACATCAGCCACTCCTAGATCTTTCATCTCAAAACAATGAGATAGAAAGTCTTTGACCTCCTTGATAACATCAAGACTGGTCCCGAATATCAGTATATCATCAACATACAGACATAAGATGACTCCTTGGCCCCCACCATGGCGATAGTACACACACTTGTCAGCTTCATTGACAACAAAGCCTGCAGCAGTTAAGGTTCTTTCAAACTTCTCATGCCACTGCTTAGGTGCTTGCTTAAGACCATACAAAGACTTCAGCAACTTACACACCTTTCCTTCTTGACCACCTACTACAAACCCATCCGGCTGATCCATATAAATTTCCTCATCTAACTCTCCATTTAGGAAAGCCGTCTTAACGTCCATTTGATGAACGAGAAGACCATGCGAGGCAGCCAGGGATAGTAGTACTCTGATAGTGGTCAATCTGGCCACGGGTGAATAAGTATCAAAGAAGTCTTCCCCTTCTTTCTGGGTATAACCCTTAGCAACAAGGCGTGCCTTGTACTTCTCAATAGTACCGTCAGGTCTAAGCTTCTTCTTGAACACCCACTTACATCCTACAGGTTTGCACCCATAAGGACGATCAGTAATTTCCCAAGTTCCATTTGCCAAGATGGAATCCATCTCACTGCGAACGGCTTCTTTCCAGTAGTCAGCATCTTGAGATGCATAGGCTTCTGAAATAGAAGTGGGAGTGTCATCCACGAGGTATACAATAAAATCATCACCAAAGGTCTTTTCAGTCCTCCGTCTCTTACTCCTAGTAGGAGCTTTATTGTTATCCTCCACAGGATTATCAGAGTGTTCTATCGAAATGGTGGGTTCAGGAATTGTAAACAATTCTTGACTAGATGAACTAGGCATCTCCTGATTTGATGAACTAGACGAACCTTTCATAGGAAAGATGTCCTCAAAGAAAGTCGCATCATTCGACTCCATAATAGTACCAACACGCATGTCAGATACTTCAGATTTTACTATCAAAAATCTATAGCCAATGCTATGAAACGCATATCCCAGAAGAACACAATCCACGGTTTTTGGTCCAAGCTTTCGCTTCTTGGGTACCGGCAAGTTTACCTTTGCCAAACAACCCCAAGTCCGTAAGTAAGAGAGTTTTAACCTCTTCTTTTCCCATTCCTCAAATGGTGTAATTTCTTTGTTCTTAGTGGGAACACGATTTAGGACATGACACGCAGTCAAGATCGCCTCCCCCCACCATGCCTTGGAAAGACCCGATGTGTCTAACATGGCGTTAACCAAATCAGTTAGAGTACGGTTCTTTCTTTCAGCCACCCCGTTAGATTGAGGTGAGTAGGGAGGCGTCCTCTCATGGATTATACCATGTTCCGCACAAAAAGAATCAAATTCGTTGGAAAAATACTCTCCACCACGATCGGACCTAAGCCGCTTGATCTTACGATCAAGTTGATTTTCTGCTTCAGCTTTATAGATTTTGAAGTAGTTCAAAGCTTCATCTTTAGATTTCAGAAGATACACATAACAGTATCTGGTGGAGTCATCAATTAATGTCATGAAATATTTCTTTCCACCTTTTGTCAACTCACCATTCATCTCACAAAGATCTGAATGTATGAGCTCTAGTGGTGCCAAATCTCTTGCCTCCGCGGTCTTGTGAGACTTGCGAGGTTGCTTTGCTTGCACACACACTTGGCACTTAGATCCCTTGACATTAGTAAATTTCGGAATTAAACTCATGTTGGCTAGCCGCGTCATGCAACCAAAGTTAATATGACAAAGTCGTGAATGCCAAATATTGGACTCATTATCATTGCAAACATGATTAATAACTTTAGTGCATAAGTCTGACAAAGAAAGGCGGAACAAGCCTCCGCACTCATAGCCTTTCCCAACAAATTGTCCATACTTAGATATTACAACTTTATTGGACTCGAAAACCAACTTAAAACCATCTCGACACAGAAGGGATCCGCTGACGAGATTTTTATTGATGGAGGGAACGTGCTGCACATTCTTCAGCTGTACGGTTTTCCCCGAAGTGAACTTCAGATTTACCGTACCAACACCTTGAACAAAAGCACGTGAGCCGTTTCCCATCAGCACGGAGCCAGCCCGTGCGACCTGATAAGAAGAAAACATGGAAATATCAGCACATACATGTATATTGGCACCGGTGTCAATCCACCATTCAGGCGAATGACAAACTGAAAGGATGGTAGGAAATATACCGTACCCAGCATCCTTCATATCCGTATCACCAACAACAACATTGGCAGAATTGCCGCCGTTTCCATGTGGACGCTTATCAAAGCGTTTAGGGCAGCTAGGAGCCCAATGATTCGGATCACCACACACATGGCAGGATCCTTTCTTCTTATACTCAGTCTTCTTCTTGAAGTTGGTAGTCTGCGAGGCCTTGTTCTTGCCGTCAGATTTTCCCTTGCCCTCAAATTTGTTCTTATTCTTGGACTTGTGGGACTGGAAGTTATTTTTCTGCACCACATGTGCACTAGAGCTTCCATCGAAACCTCGAACACGTGTATCCTTTGCTCTCGCCTTTTCCTCAACATGAAGAGAACCAATGAGATCCGAAACGGAAAACTCCTGTCTCTTATGTTTCAGAGAAGTAGCAAAGTTCCTCCATGAAGGAGGAAGCTTGGCAATAATGCCACCGGCCACAAACTTGTCCGGTAAGGTACACTTGAACTGCTCGAGTTCTTTGGCAAGAGACTGTATCTCATGAGCCTGCTCCACAATGGGACGGTCATCAGTCATCTTATAATCATAGAATTGTTCCATGATATACAGCTCAGTGCCAGCGTCAGAAACACCAAACTTGGCTTCCAGCGCATCCCACGCATCCTTGCCATTATCAAATGACATATAGGTGTCAACAATGTTGTCACCAAGAATGTTGAACAAAGCCCCCATAAACATGGTGTCGACTTTCTGAAAAGCTTCCTCCTGAGCAGGAGAAAGATCTCCCTCAGGTCTGCCAAGAGTGGCGCTATAGCAGCCTAGGTTTTTCAACCATAGAACTGCTCTCGTGCGCCATCTCTTATAATGGACACCATCAAAGGGAGGCGGCCTGGTAGCCGCGGCCAAACCAGTTGGACTCAATTGCCTATAATCAGGTTTTTGGATTGTTGAAAATATAAGCAATTTACCATAAGATTTAATCCGAAATAACCAATAATAAAGCATGATGATAATTGCAGAAATTAACCTAACCATGCATACTAGCAGAATAGACGAACAGATCACATCTAACACAGATAAAGAGATCACATCTATTCCAAACGCTAGTACAAGAAATTGTAACATAAACTGAAAAAGATAGGAGCAGATTGCATACGGTGCTGCAGGAGGATTTGCGTTCGCGTTCAGATTCGCGTTCGCGTTGAGGTTCGCGTTGGCGTTGGCACCAGCGTCGTCAGCCATGTCGTCGATGTAGAGGCTGCTGATGTCCGGGAAGAAGTCCTCGTCGGGGAAGGAGTCGTCGGTCGCCGTGATGCCTTCAGTAGTCGCGCAGAAGCGCTCCCCAAAAACCTGATCGCCCCTCACCCGTACAGGTTCACAAGAGGCGGGGTTCCGGAGGCCTACTGTCCCGTCGTCCGGTGCACGCCGGAAGAGGGGATGGAGAAGGTGTGGCGGCGGCGCAAGGCTCTGGAGGCGAGAGACGGGATGTGATACGGTGTGATTAGGGTTTGCGCCTAAGCCTGCTTATATAGCACCGGTCGGGTAAGACGTGGGGCGCAGCCCACGTCCGAGTTAGTAACAGCCCACGATCCGGAAAAACCGGAAACGGCTGATAGAGAAATAACTCGCGCAGTAATTTTCCCGAACAGCAAAAAAGATAAGTAAGCTCGGCACAATTCCGCAAACCGCGGCGCGCGCGTCGTGACGAGGCGTGGCGAGGCGGGCGGCGGAGGAGGAGGAGCGCGCGTGTAAGCTACTCCTCTTCTCTCACTTTAGGAGGTAGTAGAACACCCCACTATATATATTGGTGCAACTCCCCTCAAACTAGCAAGGTGGGACTAAACTTTGGCTGCCACCCCTTGCTATGCATGAATGGGCCATGAGAATTTCAGAATTTGTATTGGGCCATGGACCAAAGCCCACAGCCAAATTCCAACAATTACTACCTAACTAGACAAAGCTACATAAATAAATGTATCAACAGTTCGGTGCCAGGATCGCGACTAGATAGCTAGGCAACACTGTCAACACGGTCTGAGGTTCTATATCCTAATCCCAACAAATACAAATTGAAAATTAGGGCTAGCCACTAACAGGAGAATGTCGGGGCAACTTATTTTATGTTTCTTTCGTGAGTTGAAGTGGGTGATCACAAGAACTCCGGCTGCAACGAGATGGCTTAGCTCCGGCGGAGGGTCGTCGTGGGTGAGCCGCCCACGGTTTTATTTGTACGTTTTTATTTGCAGTTCACGCATTGCAAAAGCACCGATCGACTTTTTGCCATATGGGAATGTAGTAGCCCGTCGGTTGAAGATGTTCGCATTCACAACTTAAGTACCTATGTCATGGTAGAATGCAACATTACCTATGTCATGGTATTTTTTTGGAATTTTTTGTAATATTTATATTCGAATTTTTTAGAGTTTAAAGAGGAAGAAAAAGCAGCAGGCTTCATGGTGCCCGAGCACCATTTGGAGTTTCCGCTTTTTTGAGTGCCTTCACAGCATTAGGAGTTCCCTGCGACTTCGAGTGTTTGATTTAATTAACTTGGCAATTGAACCGACAAAGTCTCAGTCTTCTGAACCGGTGCTGCTCGGACATAGTCGCTCGTCATGTAAATTGAATTTAAATTTGACATTGTGTGATTTTGAATGCATCTTATGCAAATACTTCAAAATTAATCTTGTTTTTATTTTTAATCGCCCCAACTTTAGAATCCATGCAATATACACACATACTAGGTTTCGATCCGGATCGATGATGCTGGCGTCCTTGGCGTTGCTCCTGTACTGGGAGCATCGCTTTGGAGACACGGTTTGGAGGTTATGTGTTGCGTTCCTCTAGTGGTTGTCGATGTTCCGTATTGATTTTCATGGGGGCAATGTACGTTGTCGCTAGTGAGTCCAAGATGATGACTTTCTCAGACCTGCTGAGTCCCGCGACCCGCTCGCGGACTCCTTTAGGCTTTTAAGGGTGATTGGTGCGTCGTCAAGGGAAGTTCTGTTAAAGTTGTTGCTCTTAGAATGTGACCGGTGTTGGTCGAGACATGTCTTTGATGCTTAGGCCATGCACTATGTCGAGTTGACTCAACGAAAAGTTTGTGAGATAAGGAATCGTCTGCCCATTTGCTACTACTAGGAAAAATGGCGCGGCGGCACGCCGCACCCATGAAATGATATTGATTGCTGTGAGAAAACTTATGTTGTTATTGTTGAATTAAGCAAGAAGTCTTCAGTTCTAATAGAGAGTTTCCTAGTTGTTGTTGCCACGATGGCCCGTAATGCAATTGTATTTTTGCGTGCCTTCGCACAACGTCGGACCAACATTTGTAATACATAGATGACGAACAATGGCTTGCTAGCTTGTAACTATTTTACCACGTAATCTGAGCTGTATAAATTCTTTTAGTACAATAAACGATTGTTTATATCAGCTACTGTTTTGGATTGCAAAAGAAAGAACCAGTATACAAAACGTGAGGTTGCTTAGGTTTATCTGTCAACATGTCTTTCATCTTATTTAGCTAAGGGATTCCCAAAAAATAACCAAACTTACAGGTACATGTACAGGTCTCATGCAGACTACACTTGCTGCACTTCGCATGAAACTTCTGAAGAGGAGGTCCCATGGACTCATGGAAGCAGAATGGCGCTGGAGTTCCACTGACATGATCAGAACAGCCAAACGCTTGGAAGAAACTCTGTTGAAGTTCCTTTTGAAGGTACTATATTGAAAATCGGAAGGTCCCAGTGCAGATGTAACCTTCTTTCAAACTTTCAACAAAATTGTTAAGTTAAAGTATGATCCTCTGGTTGATGGTACATACATATAATATCACCATACTTCAGGAATAAAAATTCAGATGAAGTACTTTCCAATCTTTACATCTTCCAAGATCATACACCAACATCCATGTAAGAATAATCATATATGTCAGATTATGGAGACTGAAAAGATTCAGCTTACAAAAGAATCGCAGAATATCTCATGATCTTGGAAATAATTCATGTACAGGTATTAGCTACATAATCTAGAGAGTTCGTACCTCTGTATTGGTCGACACTCAAGCCGACAAATAATATTACAATTGATTGTGAGAATGCATTACGTAGGGCAGCAGCAGTACTTGGCATGGTCTCCCCAGCGAATCATAATTGCTTGTTGGCGACATACAAAAAGCACTATTAGTTTTATGGTTACGTGATACAAACTAATAAGTCCTGAAATAGACGTGCTTTGTAAATATACATGCATTCTTGGTTGCTGGTTTGATTTAGAGACCATCATGCCTGACATAGTAGTAATTAACCGTACAACTTCTTGTTTGTTGACCAACAAATGGTATTAACTTAGGTATCTACATAGTTCGAAGAACTGTGATAATTAGAAGAGTATGATAGACCATGTGTGCCACAACGAAAAGGTTGCGCATTATGAGCGAAGATGAACTGTTTAAATATGTACACAGTTGGTTTTTTCAGTTCTTAATTAAATTGGTGTATACAGTTGTTTGGTATCCAACCTCCACGATTCCTCCCTGAAGCAGTGACATAATGAACAGTAGTTATTTTTAAAAAGGAAAACCAAAATACATATTTCCTATGTGATACATACCTGCTGGTCTACCATGAAGAAATTTAGCTCAAAGATGTTCAACTTAAGCGCTTGACTTTCAAACATGTGTCTGCTTTGATACATGTTTGCACTGCTGGAAAAAGCAGAATATATTGGTCGATATGATTGTAAAGAAACTAACTTGCAGGATTGAGCTGCTGATAAAAAAAATGAGCAAATGCAGAGAAAATAATGGGTTATTAAGGGGTTCGAAAACAGCAGTTGGTACTTTTAATTACATAAATGACTTTGAGCTCATACACTCACGGTCACATAATAAATCGGGAGAGGAGAGGAACAGATGAATGCTTTGTTATCAAAGAAGTAGTGAAGTAGCACAGCATCCTTAGTTTATTTAGCACAAGACGATGTGGTACCAAAAATAGAATCAACATTAGTGTGTTCACTTAGCATTGATGTACGTTTTTATTGGAATGAGAAGATATAGTACACCAGTAAGGACTACAGGAAGAACCGACTGTAATCTTAGAAAAAGAGCTACTGAAATTTGAAGAAACAACTAAGGGTATTTGTATTTACCTTTTCATTAAGAAAATCAGCACGTGCCATGGAATCACCTATTGTGACATGAAAATACTCTATGTCTGAAAACCGGTTGCCTATAGTGATGCAACAAAGATCTGAAATTGTAACCAATTCACTGAAACTATCCTACACATGAAAACCGACTGTCTACACTGATCCATCAAAGATATAAATTGTAACCAATTCACTGAAACTATCATTTATGTGGCTGAAACGATAGCAATTAGAAAATGAATTGTTCGTGATTTTGGATGTGTAATTCCACATCTGCACAGAGTATGGCAGTGGGACATCAAATAAATCTGAACAGAAGATGAAATGAAACAGCAAAAGCATGCCTTTTGAGTAACTGGTACCCTGCAAATATCATGATAAATAGTGAAATTTAGGAACCTCAGATGTAACTAAAAGACTGTAAACTCATAGCATCCATGGATTTTGATGACTCACCTTTTGTACATTGACAGACGACCAAGGATCCCCATATAAAAACAGACCTCGAGTAAACTTTAGAGAGCGTCGACTTCCTTGGCAATAATAATACCACTCTTCTTGCAGCAAGGAGACAATCCACTTCGACAGCTGCTGTCTGCACTCGTACATAAGTAATTATATTACAACTAAGAAAATGGCAACCAAAAAATGAACCTTAGAACCTGTGGGGCATTCCATCAAACATGTTCAAGGCAGCCTGGTTCTATGTCATGCCCATTTATCTTTCAACTTGAGAAAATGACCACGTGGTATAGATGTGTGAAAAATCACAGGAGAACCAATTGGGAAGAAATAAATTAGCAGAGGGCAAGGCAGAGCTACCCAGTCGCCATTGAAATTATAGAACTGAGAGAAGGGAGAGAGAGAGAGAAGAGGAATAGGTGCAACAGTCGGCGACCTCCCTTTTCGCCACGGACACGTGCGCACCCTGTGCCTTGCCGGCCGCCGATGAATGGCTAGATGCTGCGATTGCTGCTGGCCGTCGAACCGAGGACATGCCGCGCGGCGATGCGCGCCAGCGGGCAGATGCCGCTGGTGCCACGAAGAAGATCAAATCAGGGAAGGGGAGATGAGGAATCGGCCGTGCACACTCACCGATGATGGACCCCTGTGCCCCTCGTCGCCCTTGTCAGAGGACTGGGAAGAGTAGAGGTGGGGCTGCTAGAGGCGCAGAGCCATCTCCACTCCCGGCAAGGCGGTCGATATGGATGGGGAGGAGGAAGAACTTCTGCAGGAGGTCGTCGTTGGCGACGGCAAGCACGGAGAGGTCAGTAGGGGTGTGCTCCTAGACTCCCGGCTGCCCACAACGCCCAAGGCTCCATGCCGATCCCGGCCGTCCTCGCAGGTCGCAGCTCCTACTCGCCTGGATGCTCTGGTACACACAAAGCGGCCAGCAAGAGAGAGGAGGACACCAGCCTTGGGAGGAGCATGTAGGCAATAGAGAGGGGAGAACTCAAGTTGAGAATGTGTTGGCCGCCGCCTCCAGCGACGACCACGTTCGGCTCCCGCGGATAGCGCCGGCCGCCTCCGTTCCTTCCGTCTGCGGGCAACCTCGTCGTCGCCGGTGACCTCGCGCACGCATCTGAAGCCACGCTCTCCCTCAATGAGGAACAGAAGGAGGAGGAGAAAGGACGCAGGCGAGGGAGAGGAGAGGGCGGAGGTCCTCAATTCTTCCATGGTCAAAGCCACCGCTTTCACGGAATAAATGGGAGATTGGTCTCGCGATACGTCTGGTGAGCACGGGACAGGGCCCAAACGGTGTCCGACCATCCAGAAAAGGCCAGCGGTGGCCTAAGGAGAACTTACCACGTTGTCTATCATGATGGGCCTGTGAGAAACAAAGAGGACATGTGGAGATTACCCGTTTACTGTAGATGGACGCCATCAACAGTGCTAACCGCTGATTTGGCATCGCTAACAGCTCGCTAAAATCTTGAACTTTTATATATGTATCGATATTGTGTGGTGCTATTCGCAGTTGAACTTCCATTGTGCCGAAAATAATTCTAGAGAAATACAATACAACCACAGAGACACTTCATACCACCGGGCTTCGTCGTTGTGGTCACCAGAAATGAGAGGGTGTTTCAGCATAAAGTGTTGTTTCATCCTTTGACACCACTTTATAGAGCTTTCTCCTTTATGTTGTTGTGGAAGTCATTGATCTCGCCCAAGAGAAAGGTTGCGACTGATGAGGCTTTGGACAGGTTTGATGCCAAGCTCAAGGAAGAAACCAGTTGGTGTTGATTGAGTCGTAGGTGTTATCTTTGGTTGTGTTCCGAGTTGTGTTCTCGCTTCAAGTTTTGGCAAACTTGGTTCTCTGCTTCTTTAGGACTGCGTCAAGCTTATCCTATCTTGTTTCTCGGCTTATCTATAGTTTTTTTTTCCTTTGCACTTTGGATGTAAGACATCGTTCTTAATCTTTTAATATTAGCTGGGCCATCTAGGTCTTGTTTTAAAAAACACATCATACCACCGTATTTTCTCTCATATGACAGGTTCTTGTTGTCAATGAAAATGTCCCCTTGATACGTCTCAAACGTATCTATAATTTTTGATGCTCCACGCTTGTTTTTACACCAGTTGCTTAGTATTTCGTTACACTTCGTGGCACTTTTATGCATTTTCTGGAACTAACCTATTAACAAGTCGCCACAGTGTCAGTTCCCTGTTTTCTGCTGTTTTTGTGTTTCAGAAAAGTTACACAGGAAATATTCTCGGAATTGGACGAAACCAAAGCCAGTCGCCCAGAATTTCACCGAAGCTTCCAGAGAACCGAAGAGGAGACGAAGTGGAGCCACGAGGGCCCCACACACCAGGGCGGCGCGGCCTAGGCCCTGGCCGCGCCCCCTATGTGTGAGGTCGCCTCGGTCCACTCCTGACGATGCCCCTTTGCCTATAAAGACCCCCCGACGGAAAAAACCTAAATACCCCGATCACTTTTCCAGAACACATCGCGGTACCCGAAGATCGGGAGGGTCCAGAAGCTCTTCCCAGCACCCTACCGGAGAGGGGAATCGCCACCGGAGGTCTTCTTCATCGCCATGCTTGCCTCCGGCGCGATGAATGAGTAGTCTACCTTGGACTATGGGTCCATAGTAGTAGCTAGATGGTTGTCTTCTCCACCATGCGCTTCATGTTTAGATCTCATGAGCTGCCTTACATGATTGAGATCACCGTTATGTAATTTGACATGTTGTGTTTGTTGGGATCCAATGAATATTGGTGTTATGATTGAGCTGAAGTACTGAATATTATCTTTTGTTATCTCTATGTTGTTTATGATC
This sequence comes from Dactylis glomerata, assembly GCA_007115705.1. Classification (NCBI taxonomy): domain Eukaryota; kingdom Viridiplantae; phylum Streptophyta; class Magnoliopsida; order Poales; family Poaceae; genus Dactylis; species Dactylis glomerata. Next base: position 413,980 of record QXEO01000737.1, on the reverse strand, counting down.
TTGCATGCTCTCCGTTGTTAGTAGCTATCTTGGCCGAGTAGTTGCTAGTGACTCTAAGAGGGGGTATTTATGCTCGATAGTGGGTTCATGCCTCTATTTAATCTGGGGAAGTGACAGAAACCTCTAAGGTTGTAGATATGCTGTTGCTACTAGGGGGAAAACAACATTCATATGCTCGAGAGCATATGCTTTGATTACATTACACACTTTGCTTAATGCAATTATCTGTTGTTCGCAACTTAATACTTGTGGAGCTCTCGGATTGATTTGCCACAAGTGGATTATTAGTCATAGATGCAGTTGGATGGCGGTCTATGTATCTTGTTGTAATGCCCAGAGTAAATCTTATAGTGATCCTCTCGACATATGCACGTTGTCTTTATTCTATCAATTGTCCAACTGTAATTTATTTATCCAGCATGTATTATTTTATCTTATGGAGAGACACCACTAGTGAACTGTGGACCCCGGTCGTATTTCCATCATATTGCTATCACCTGTTTACTTTACTCGCACTGTTTACTTTACTCGCATACTATTATTATTTTCCACTCGATACGCTCATTCCTTTGTTTACAGCAAATCGGTGAGATTGACAACCTCATCGTAAGTTGGGAACAAAGTATTTGGTTATGTTGTGTGCAGGTTCCACGTTGCCGCTCGCAAAGAAAAGCTCGGACGAGGCGCCCTATAAATTGTCTGGAGCTGTCGCAAGCTAGTGGGCATCACCTTCAGTCGTATTAGCTCCTTCCTCTCCTGATCGACATACCTTGGTTTCTTAACTGAGGGAAAACCTTGCTGCTATATTCATCATACCTTCCTCTTGGGGTTCCCAATTGGACGGTGAAAAACTATCAACCGTCACGCATCACCCCTGCGAAAGAATATGAGTGGTATGAGATAAAATGACCCTTCATCCCAAAAGAGGTAAGGTACACACACCACCTAAGCAATGTTTGGTGTACCCATTCTGTCCAAATGTGGTTGCGACTTATTTCTAGATCTTACAGAACATCCACTAAAACTTCTATATCAATTCTTGAAATGTGCTTTGTCAAGTTTGTTTCATGCCTATTTGCAAAAATTCATCTATAAGTCAAAGCTTTGTGAGGAGATGTCCATGTGAGTTGATGATGGCCTGGGTGAAGGGTTTTGTCAATTCAAATTAAAATTCTTGTCCTATACAATCACCCAAGATCTATCTATGATATGTTGTAATACTTTGATCAAAGAAACTCACAAAAAGAATACGGAAGGTTGGGGAAGTTTTTGGTCTGGGCGATCCCAACAACTAGGTGTATCCCTACTAGATGCGAGCATATCACCTTCGTCTTGATCAAAGAATCGCCAGTCAATTTCCCTACCGGTGTGTGTATACACATACGGTCATAATTTCCATGAGAGCTTCACCGTGCAGGAGTTAGGAACTCACGGTGGTGGTGTAACAGCTAGCCTTGCAGCGTGGGTGGAGAGAGGCAATCAATTCATGGTTTAGATCTACGAGGCGGAGAGAGATTTCAGCACAAAGGCTTTTCTCAATTTTTGTGTGTTCCAAGAGGTGGTGGCACCTCTTTATATAAGGGCAAGGGGGAAGGGTTCCTTGGGGAGGGGGCATCCTTGGCCATCGCCCTCACCTAGGGTCTCGGTCGGTGGCCCCCTAGTAGTCTGGCTTGTCCGGCTTCCCTCCCTCTTGGGCTAGCCCATCCCTCCTTTCTAAACCCTAGTCCCCTTCTTGAAGGGTTAGGTGGGAAGGGGGTAGCTGGGCCTGGCCGGCTATCTTCTGGGGCTAGCCTTGGCTAGCCCTTAAAGCCTTGATCATCCTTCCCCTCCCTGGGCTTCGGCTCTTCCCACTTCTAATTCTGGTAAACTCTGGACACTAAAATTCCATGAAATCAAATACTCTGAAACATTTTCGATGACATCAGAATGATTCTGATGGTTTCTCTCTCTGTTATAAAATGGCTAAAACAATTTCAGATCTCGCCGGAACTTTTCTGGATAATCTCTACCAACCACTTTCCTTATTTACACACTCACCACAACCAAAAGCACAACTTTAAGTGTATGACCCAACAGGTTTGGTTACACACAAACATGATCATCAACACCTTCGTAACAATAACCAATAGAGAAGCTGCACTGACTAAATGCCTTTTTGGGAAAGTCAAAGGCCGCTTGTTGGCTCCTATGCATTACTCGAATATAAATTTATTCATACGAACCTATAGTTTTAGCACTTTCATTATATATATTTGCTTTGCAATATGATTATAGCCCGATGTGAGACAATAAGTGTTCCCGTGAATCAATTCTTTGATCACAATACTCACTAACCTTGATTCGGCTATCAATTTTGTCGTTGCCCTATAATCATATATCACATAGTGTCTGCGCGGGCAATAAGATGACATCGCAATACTGAGAGGGCCCAGACATATCTCTCCATCGCCAGGAGGAGCAAATCCCAAACTCGAACTATCGTGTCCTCAGACACCCTTCAAATACATGTGGAACATGTCACTCTAATCACCCTTTTATGTACTGACGGACCAACGCATATTTTTTAGAGAGAGAGAGAACAACACATTCTCATGGTTCTAAGGATTGCACAACAAGGACACACTTTTAAGACATGTGAAAAGTGATCGAGAGGTTAACTAGAGGGGGGGTGAATAGGTTAACTACAAATTTTACTTCTTTTTCAAATTAAACGGGGATTGCTCAAATATAAGTTATCTAGATTATGCAACTAGATGAACAACCCTATATGATGAGCAAACTATCACTAGCACAAGATATACAATATATAAAAGCTAGTAAATAAATGCGTGAAGGTAAGTTTAGGAATAACCAACAAAGTGACGCGGAGGATTTATCCCGAAGTTCACTTCCCAATGGAAGCTACGTCTCCGTTGGAGCGGTGCGGTGTTCACCAAAGTGAACCACCGAATAGCCGTGATATGGCACACCGTAATCTCCTTCGTGTCCTTCCACCGATGTGGAGAGGCACGAATCACTATGTTGCCCTTGAGGTCGACAACTAGAACCTTCACAAGGATGAGGCACACTCCACAACTTGGAGGGTCTTCACCAAATGCACCGAGCCACCAAAACTCGATGCTCCAAGGCCGGGGCGCACACCACAACTTAATTGGTGCCTCCCGACGAGTTCTCCAAGGTCACAAATCGCTTAGAAAGAACCCACAAGCTCTTGAGCTCCAATGAGCACAAGAGTAACAAGCCCCTCTCACAAATCAAGGGGGAAACCAAAACTAATTGGATGGAAACGTAGATCTAGGTCTTCTCCTTCAATCCTCCAAAGATCAACACGATTGAGTGGGAGGAAGAGGAGATCGATGCAATTTAGTGGCTCAGCTGGAAGCTTGGATCTTGTCTATTGCGAGCTGCCCCAGGTGGAAGAAGAGAGGGGGGATTTATACCCCCTCAAAAACTAGCCGTTTGCAGTTTTCTGGGGGGGCGGATAATCCGCCCTAAGTGGGGGGCGGATAATCCGGTTTTGGGGATTTTGCCCCCCCCCTCCCCCCCGAAATATCCGGGGCAAATATCCGACAGAATATCCGCCCCCTTTACAGAGAGCCGCGCCTTGTGGGAGCAAATCGTCGCTTGGAAAAATCCTGGGGGGCGGAATATCCGCCCCCTGCCAGGGGTCGGATAATCCGGTTTGACTGACAGATTTTTCTGCAGTTTCTTCACAGATTTGCTTCCTTCTTCCTTTGATCCTTGTGATGAATACAAATAATGTTTAACCTGAAATACTTCATCACAGTATTAAATAAATCATAAGTATTGATATCTAACACACAAAACAAGAGATACAAAGAATGTCCTTTCAATCTCCCCCTTTTTGGCGTTAGATGACAATACTTAGATTTGCATAGAAAACAAGATCAAAATATAATTTTGACACATGTTCTTTAAATATAGAAAGCTCCCCCTGCATGTGTGCATATTATAAGTTTTGAATTTTGAATACAAATACTCACACATAGAGATTGCTTTCCCATAATAAGGTAAAGAACATGATCAAATAGGCATAGAGGACAATATGGAGATAATAAGCACTATTTGAGACATAGGGAGTTTTAGAGAGATCATACCATCCCCCAATCCATAAAAGTTGTCTCAAAAATAGAGATATGACCATATAACCATATTGAGACCATATAACCATATTGATGATCAACCCAATAATATGAATACCATATAGCCATAATTGATCATCCAACTAAGATATCAATAGGTCTCCTTGTCCGTAAGATTTTAACACATATAACACAACCACATAGTACCACACATAGATATAGTTCAATAAGCAATAAGTAAATAGTTTCACGGATACTAAGATATAGGACACAAGCTATAAGAGGCAAAGGCAATAAAAACGTAAGCTTGTGTCCAACCCATGCAAATCCCTCGTAGAACCTAATAGAACTCTTCTCCCCCTTTGGCATCTACGCCAAAAAGGAGAGGAAAGAGCGATGCTACGCCCCAAAGAGATCACTCCGACTCCTCATACTCCTCGGAAGCACCTCCTTTATAATCATCATCTGCGGAGGAATCAGCTGGAGGTGGAGAAGCTTCAAGATTATCATAGAGGTGCCTCTCCATCCTGTGCCATGGTACATGGTCAGTGTTCCACTTATGATAAGCTGTGGGTTCTGGAGCTTTTGGAGGAGAGCCTGTAGCATTAGTGACATGGTGAAGTATCAGCTGCTGAGTGTGAGCAATGTTGAGGCGATCTTTGTAGGCATTGTATTGTTCCTTGTGAATGTCCACCTTCATACAAAGCACATTACGCTGAAACCAACTCAGCTTCTTGACTTCAAGAGCAGTGGAGGAGGGAGCAGGCTGTTTCTTGGGCTGGGTGTGAGAGCTAGGGCGACGAGCATCAGCCATAAAGGTGTCAGATCTAGCAGAAGGAACCTTTGGTGGAATCATATATGGCTTCTTGAACTTATGGTCCACATCATCATCATCACTTAGACCGTCATCATTCAGAGTGTGCTTGATAAGAGCCATGATGTATGGGGCATAAGGAATGGTGAGACGAGATACCATAGCGTCATAGATCTCATTGAAGAGGAAGTCCATCACATCCAAGGTGAAATCCTTATCGGGGTCATCATTTTGTGCTACCTCATGAGCAAGACAGAGGAGATCCACCAAGGATTTTCTAATGGCATCATTATTTCCACCACTTGGAGCAATGTTCTCTCTGAAAATACGGACCAGCTGCTCATATGGAGGGAGAAACCCATGGTTGAACCCAATCTTGCCATCCGGGCCATATAGATCTACAAGCCTCACCTTGTCAGTCCTACCCGGGGAGTGAACACGTATCCCACAAGGAGTGGTGCCATTAAACTCATATCCCAAAGCTTCAGCAAAGTCATAAAAGTTGGCTTCACATGGAACACTCCCGGTCATCCACTTGAGGGTGTGAGAGTCATCACCTTTCATCACAAGAGTGGAGAAAAACTGCTGGACAAGATGCACATTGTAGTTGCATTGGAATTCCATGAGCTTGTGGAGGCCTAGTTGCTTGGTGATGAACACTGTGTCATCAAAGTAGTCCTTGGACTTGAGGTAATTGAGTGAGATTGGATGCATTGGATGCACATTCATGGCATGATAGATGTCCTTATATATGAGAAGCTGTTCCATGCACCAAAAACTTGAATCTTCAATGTCAGTGTCGCGTGGAAAGCGGGCATACCAATCTCCCTGACGAAGAGTGCTATAATCAGTCAAATCCATTGTTTTGTAATTCACACGTGTCTCTTTCCCTTTCTTCTTTCTGCTTGCAGCCCTTTTGAGTTGCTGTTCTTGCCTCTCTTTTTCTGCTGCCCTCTCAGCTGCTTGCTTTCTTTGTCTGAGTACTTGCTCATCAACCATAACACCTTCGTCATTTTGACGAAAGTATCTCGCCCTTTGGCGCTTCTTCGGAGCATCGGAGGAGTTAGCTGTGAAAGAGAATTAGAGAGATAGCATAGATGAGTACACACAAGTCACGGGAGGGAGATTTAATATCATAGAGATGTAACCTAAGTTGATACTCTCTTTAGAACAAAGGAATTTTGAGTTTGCTGGTTTACAGTTTTGAATCTGTGAAAACCGGATAATCCGGCCAGTTCCAGGGGCAGATAATCCGGCCTCCAGAACTGCAGCAAAAACTGAATTTCAAATCTGAGTTCCAAGGATAGATCAATGACATGGGTTACAAAACTATAGTATTTGAGCATCAATTCCAGACCTAGGCAACTACTACCACCAAGCAAGATTGAAAAATAACTCCACAAGGAACCACATTGGTGAAGAACACCTAGGGTTAGTGAGATAGGGAGTTACCCTCGTCCATGGAGAAAATGGCTTGGAGGAGATGATGCCCAGGGGAACCGGGAAGGAGATCCACCAAGAAACCGGAGAAACCGGTGGTCGGGGACACTCCGGGGAGACCTTGTGGTAGCAGGCGGCGGCGGTTTGGTGGGGAGAGGTCGGGGTGGAGGAAGGAGCACGAATGGCTCCTTCACCCGGACCTCCCCATTTTGGCTTGCGAAATCCGCGAGGGCGGATTATCCGGCCCCCACTTGGGGCGGATTATCCGCCCCGGATATTCCGGTTTTTACCAGAAATATTCGGCCTGCTAAAACTCAGTCTCCCAGTTTTCAAAGAAACTTGTGTGCAATTAGATAGAGGGTGTCTTTTCAGATGAGATAGGCTTGGGATAGATTTCCAAACTGATATTGGTACTTTACACTCACCCTTGCAAACGGCAAATAAGATCAAAGATCAAGAGTGAGGGTGTTTCCCAAGGGATATGGGATATGCAAAGAAATTCCATTTAAACACCAACTCTTCGAAAAGAAGAGGTCGGTGGCCAGAGGCCACCATATGTGAGTGAACCGCTAGTCGGATAACCGCGAAGATGTATCTTGGGTCCCAACCAACATACTCATCATTTTAGACTCAAAATTCAACATGTGAAAATAGAGGCACAAATGATTTCTTAATATTGGCATAATGCGGGGGGAGGGATAATCCAATGTATTTGGATCGCACTCCCCCCATCTCCATGCCTACATCTAAAACCAAATAAGGGTCTAGTGAAGGTGCGTATGCAAGATAATCAATCAAATGAAGTTACTTGCACATACGACATTGATCTCTCCCCTTAATTCCTTGAATCTCTTCTCATCAAGTGGCTTGGTGAATATATCGGCAAGTTGATCTTTGGTGTTGACATAAGAGAGTGAAATATCTCCATTGGCCACGTGATCACGGATAAAATGATACCGTATTTCAATATGCTTGGTTTTGCCATGGAGCACCGGATTTTGGGCAATCTTGATAGCACTCTCATTATCACAGAAAAGAGGCAATGTCTTTATCTTAATTCCAAAGTCCTTAAGACATTGTCTCATCCATAATAATTGAGAACAACAACTTGCCGCAGCAATATACTCGGCTTCGGTAGAGGATGTGGAAATACAATTTTGTTTCTTCGAAGACCAACATACAAGAGATCTTCCCAAGAATTGACATGCACCGGAGGTTGATTTCCTTGCCACTTTATCTCCTGCCCAATCCGCATCCGAGTACCCCACTAGATCAAAGCTTGTATTTGAGGGATACCAAAGACCATGTTGGGGAGTGTCAACCAAGTATCTAAGAATCCTTTTGACTGCAGTCATATGGCTTTCTTTAGGATTGGATTGAAATCTTGCACACAAACCAACACTAAAAGCAATATCCGGTCTAGATGCATAAAGATAAAGCAAAGAACCAATCATAGATCGATAAAGCTTTTGGTCAACCGGTATACCTTCGTGATCTAGGGATAGATTCACGTTTGTAGCCATTGGAAATCTTAATGGATTGGCATTTGTCATATCAAATTTCTTGAGCATGTCTTGAATATACTTGGCTTGGCTAATAAAGGTTCCTTCATAATATTGTTGGACTTCAAAACCAAGGAAGAACTCTAATTTGCCCATCATAGACATCTCAAACTCACTTGTCATTAGTTTTGCAAATTGTTCTACAAAAGTCAGATTAGTAGAACCAAATATGATATCATCAACATATATTTGACATACGAAGAATTCTCCATCTACACTTTTAGTGAAAAGTGTGGGATCGATTACCCCAAGTACAAAACCACGGTCTACCAAGAACTCCTTTAAGTGATCATACCAAGCACGTGGGGCTTGTTTGAGGCCATACAAGGCCTTGTGGAGGAGGTGGACATGGTTAGGATACTTAGGATCCTCGAACCCCGGAGGTTGCTTGACATATACTAGTTCACTTAATGGACCATTCAAGAAGGCACTTTTAACATCCATTTGATGCAAGATAAAACCATGACTAGAGGCAAAAGCAAGTAATATACGAATTGATTCAAGTCTAGCTATGGGAGCGAAAGTTTCACCGTAGTCAAGTCCTTCGACTTGAGAGTAGCCTTGAGCAACCAATCATGCCTTGTTGCGAATCACTTGCCCACTATTGTCTTGCTTATTCTTGAATACCCATTTGGTTCCAATGACATTATGATCCTTGGGTCTTTCCACTAGAGACCAAACTTTATTCCTCTCAAAATTGTGGAGCTCTTCATGCATAGCTTGAACCCAATCTTCATCTTCAAGGGCCTCATATGCCTTGACGGGTTCAACATGAGAGATATAAGAGTGAAGACCACAAAAGAGCCCCAATTGTCTTCTCATAGACACGGATCTTCCAAGTCCTCCAATGATGTTCTTTTGATAGTGAGACTTTTGATGCAATGTGGCGGCCTTGCTTGCTATCCTTCTAAGAAGTGCATCACTAGGTCTCTCATTTGGAGGAACATCTTCATCATCTCCATCATCTTGACAAGGATCAATTTGAGAATGGATTGGAGTTCTTGGTGAAGCTTCACCAATTTCTTGTCCATCAATATCATTTGTTGTGTCTTGATCATTGTCTTGATGGTTGGTATCAATTTGAAGGTCTTGTTCTTGTTCTTGGTTTGCCATTTGATCAATGGTCGATGTAGAGGGCTCCACTTGCGTAGAGCTTGAGTCCACGTCCTTCGCCACAAGGGGTTCCTCAACGGGTATAAGTGGACCTATACCCATTCTTCCTATGGCTATGGAGGAGGGCTCATCACCTACATCATCAAGATCAATTTGCCCCACTTGGGAGCCATTATCCTCATGGAACACCACATTCATAGACTCTTCAACACACCCGGTGGATATGTTGTAGATCCTATAAGTATGGGAATCCTTGGCATAACCAACAAATATGCCTTCAAAAGTCTTAGGCTCGAATTTTGGTAATTTAGAACCCTTAATGTAAACTTGGCATTTGCAACCAAATACTTTAACATATGAGAGAGTGGGCTTTTTACCGACAAGGAGTTCATATGAAGTCTTGTTCATGCAAGGACGGAGGTAGAGCCGGTTGGACAAGTGACAAGCGGTGTTGATGGCTTCTGCCCAAAAGTTATAGGGAGATTTGAATTCTGCCAACATTGTTCTTGCCATATCAATAAGAGTACGGTTCTTCCTCTCTACCACACCATTTTGTTGAGGGGTATACGCAGCGGAATATTGATGTCTAATACCCTCAATACTCAAGAATTCATCCATGGTGTAGTTTTTGAACTCGGTTCCATTGTCACTCCTTATTGCCAAGATAGTTGTTTCATATTGGCGTTGCACTTGAGTAGCCCAATCAATGAATATTCTTTGGACTTCGGTCTTCTTCTTGATATAGAAGGTCCAAGTGTATCTTGTATAATCATCGACAATTACCAAGCAATATTTCTTTCCTCCAAGACTATCATAGGTGGGAGGCCCAAAAAGATCCATATGAATAAGTTCAAAGGGCCTCGAGGTGGTGATGATGGTCACTTTAGGGTGGTTCTTCTCATGCATTTTTCCTGCAACACAAGAGCTACAAGGACGGTCTTTGGAGAAATTTACATTTGTTAGTCCTTGCACATGCTCACCCTTCACAAGAGTTTGTAAGTTTCTCATACCAACATGGCCTAGCCGGCGGTGCCAAAGCCAACCCACGTCGGATTTAGCCATTAGACTTGTGGCTATGTGTGTAGTTTCTTTCGAGAAATCCACTACATACATACGGTTTTCCACAAATCCAACAAAGGCTACTTTAAGAGAAATGGTGTGAAGGATAAGCACATGATATCGACCAAAGACAACTGTAAAGTTGCACTCACAAAGTTGCAAAACGGAAAGTAAATTATAACCAAGGGACTCAACAAGGAGGACTTTCTCAATGGATGCATCCGGAGAAATGACCACCTTGCCATGTCCCAATACCTTAAGTTCGGAGCCATCACCAATTGTAACTTGAGATATCTTGAGAAGTTGATATTTTAAATCATCAAGTACTTCTTTGCTTCCGGTCATATGTGCGGAGCACCCGCTATCAATAAGCCATGTTGATCCACCGGAAGAACATACCTTTGGGGTAGTACCCTTTGCCATGAGGCACTTGTGCTTGGTGGGACCTTTCAAGTCATTTGGGTTGGAGAAGAGTGAGTCCAATGACGAGGGAATGACTCCCATAGCCACGGCCGCCATTCCCACTTGTTCGCTTTCATCTTCACTTTCTTCTCCACCGGATAGGTATTCTTGCTCATTAGCCATCATTGCCTTTTGAGGTACCTTCTTCATGAAGTTCTTGTTCTTGGGGGCAAAGTTGTTCTTCTTAATAAGCCGTCCACCATTCTCAATTCTACTCTTGAATGGGCACTCCGCAACAAAGTGCTCACTATCTCCACAATTAAAGCAAGTCCTTGCTTTCTTCATGCTTGAACTTTCTCTTCCCTTGTTCTTGGTGGCATTTGACCTAAAGTCTCCTTTCTTCCACCAATTGTGTTGAGCAAGAGCTAGACACTCGTTGTGTGATTGCCACTTCTCCTTCTCGGATGGCACATAGGTGAGAGCACCATCATCATTTGATTCTTCTTCATAAGATGTTGCCTTCAAGGCAAGTGATACCCTCTTCATCCCATTGACACGAGCAAGCACATCGTCAGAGGATTCCTTCAACATGTTCATTATAACAAAACAGCCTACTATATCATTGGGAGTGAGATCCATGTAGTCTGTCCTTGTTTGGATGTTTTGCACCATGCTTTGATTGTATGGGATCAAGGTTTGAAGAAGCTTCCCTTTGATCCAATCATCATCACAATCCTTGAATCCGACATCAATCATGTCCACCACAAGAGCCTTGAGTCTTCGGTGCACATCATCCGGGGACTCTCCTTCCTTCATGATGAAATGATCTACTTGTCGTTGAAGAGCTGATTTTCTTGATCGTTGCATGCTTGTGTTGCCATCATACATAGCAAGGATGTAGTCCCAAGCAGCCTTGGCATTTGGAAGAGCACGAATGTGTTCAACTCCTTCATTGACCATTGCATTTTCAAGCATGTGCATTGCATTTGCATCAAGTCGTTGATCAATCACTTCGCTTGAGGTCAAGTTCTCGAGGTCTTTAGGGTAGAATCCCTTCTCAACAACTCGCCATATTTGCATTGAAGAGCTGCACATATGAGACTTCATGGAAGCTTTCCAGTTAGTAAACCGAGCCCTATCTACCAACGGAGGCTTGCCAAGATTGTTTACATGTGAATGTTGAAGATTTGGAGAGTTATTGTAAAGGTAACTAAACTCAGGTTTATCTTTATTTGTTGAGTTCTCTGGATTTTTGGATGGAGCTATAGGATTACCATTTTCATCTAAGGGAGCACTTTCACCTTGACTAGATGTAGGTTTCTCAACTAATTTACTCATTAGCTCCTCCAACCTACTCATCCTTTCCTCGGATTTTGTTGCCATGTCATTGAGCTGTTGTTGCATCAATTCCATGGGGGTGGGATCACCCATCCTCCTATTTAGGCGGTAAAGCCTTTAATAAAGAGACGAGGCTCTGATACCAATTGAAAAGTGATCGAGAGGTTAACTAGAGGGGGGGTGAATAGGTTAACTACAAATTTTACTTCTTTTTCAAATTAAATGGGGATTGCTCAAATATAAGTTATCTAGATTACGCAACTAGATGAACAACCCTATATGATGAGCAAACTATCACTAGCACAAGATATACAATATATAAAAGCTAGTAAATAAATGCGTGAAGGTAAGTTTAGGAATAACCAACAAAGTGACGCGGAGGATTTATCCCGAAGTTCACTTCCCAATGGAAGCTACGTCTCCGTTGGAGCGGTGCGGTGTTCACCAAAGTGAACCACCGAATAGCCGTGATATGGCACACCGTAATCTCCTTCGTGTCCTTCCACCGATGTGGAGAGGCACGAATCACTATGTTGCCCTTGAGGTCGACAACTAGAACCTTCACAAGGATGAGGCACACTCCACAACTTGGAGGGTCCTCACCAAATGCACCGAGCCACCAAAACTCGATGCTCCAAGGCCGGGGCGCACACCACAACTTAATTGGTGCCTCCCGACGAGTTCTCCAAGGTCACAAATTGCTTAGAAAGAACCCACAAGCTCTTGAGCTCCAATGAGCACAAGAGTAACAAGCCCCTCTCACAAATCAAGGGGGAAACCAAAACTAATTGGATGGAAACGTAGATCTAGGTCTTCTCCTTCAATCCTCCAAAGATCAACACGATTGAGTGGGAGGAAGAGGAGATCGATGCAATTTAGTGGCTCAGCTGGAAGCTTGGATCTTGTCTATTGCGAGCTGCCCCAGGTGGAAGAAGAGAGGGGGGATTTATACCCCCTCAAAAACTAGCCGTTTGCAGTTTTCTGGGGGGCGGATAATCTGCCCTAAGTGGGGGCGGATAATCCGGTTTTGGGGATTTTGCCCCCCCCCCCCCCCCGAAATATCCGGGGCAAATATCCGACAGAATATCCGCCCCCTTTACAGAGAGCCGCGCCTTGTGGGAGCAAATCGTCGCTTGGAAAAATTCTGGGGGGCGGAATATCCGCCCCCTGCCAGGGGCCGGATAATCCGGTTTGACTGACAGATTTTTCTGCAGTTTCTTCACAGATTTGCTTCCTTCTTCCTTTGATCCTTGTGATGAATACAAATAATGTTTAACCTGAAATACTTCATCACAGTATTAAATAAATCATAAGTATTGATATCTAACACACAAAACAAGAGATACAAAGAATGTCCTTTCAACATGCTACTAACAATGACGAATCAGCCTCGTAGCGTATCCGTTGATTTGGGTCGGTTCAATATGATTGTTCAACCAAATAATATGCCACCAATTTATTACCAACATCCTTGATACTATAACAATGCTCATGATGAATGTGGAAGACAGGCTTGTCCACTGAACAGAACAAGTGAAGAAAAGTAAGCCGCACGTCAAGTGGCTTGACTGGCCAAGGGAATCTTCAATGTTATATCCCTTGGATTCCCCCCAATCTCAATGTCGCTTGCTAAAATTTTGGCTAACCACAAATTTTCTATACCTTATATTTGGTTTGCTAAGTTTGGTAAATACTTTTACCTGCAAATCGGTTTGTTGAACTATCATAGAAAATTTTAGATGTAAATTAAGGAAAAAATCTGTAGTGCGCAACAAACGACTCAAGGGACCTGGGACAAGGGTTTCGTTAGAGGGGTAGCTACTCGATTAAGCGTCTTTAAGATTAAATGATAAAAATAGGAAAGTGCATGCAATCATATTTTAGTTTAATGAGTCACCAATTATAAGGAGGAACTTCATCTTCCTACACAATGGCATCATATAACCTTCATCTTCAACAAAGAGAAGATATATTTTAATGACTACGTAAACTTCCAATTGATGTTAGGAGTTTTATCTTGATCAAAAGAAAAAAAATCCCTAAAGAAACTCAGGAACAACTAGACATCCACGTTGGATTTATCCTTGCTTTTCCTCATCTTGAGTGAGATCGAGTTGTGCTCGGGTGGTTAGCACAATGATCATGCAGGAAGCCCGCCAAAGTTTCAACTCCATCTGAGGTGAATTTCTAGAGCGTCACCTCTTCGATTAAAAACCCTTTGGGCCCCCCTTCCGGCTAGGTTAAAAAAAGCCCATGATGAACTTTCACAAATTGAAGGCACAAATATCCTCTCTCAACCAATAGTAAAATAATTATATCTTAGCAGAATTTTTACTAGAAAATTGTACAAAGTGATGGATCTATTATATTTTGGGATAAAACTTCTATATTTTGCACGAATGACTACCAAATTTTAAAATAAAGATATATTGTACTTGCCAAGACTGATTTCTTAGCCTCACTTCGCTCTGAGTAGAATGTCGCATGGCCTAGAAGGTGGACCCTCTCCTAGTTTCTTCAAACACTGTTATATGTTGATCCAAATTCTACAAAGTAAAGGCCAACTTCTTACGAGCGGAGTAAGACCCGTCGTCGGGAGGCTTGGACCGAGAGGAGTGGAGTCTGAAGTTGTCCCGCTTCGTGCCCAACCTGGACGCCTGTGGGGGCAGGAGGTGCGCGGGGTGGGGAGTGGGGGCGACAGGCCCCCGCGATATGGATCGTTACGCTGCCTATTTATACTCCTTGTAAGCCGCTGGCTAGGGTTAGTCGCATCATAAGATAACCCCACGGCGTTTGTAAACACTCCCGATATAGTGAAGTTTTGATGGCTGGCGCCCGTGGTTTTACCTCTCTTTGTTGGAGAGGGTTTTACACGTTAAAATCTTGTGTCTCTGTGCTGTGATTTCTTCTCGTTCTTCGTTATAATCCATCGCATTTTATAACAAACACAATATGCTATGCATACCACCCTACCGCTAATCGTTTTACTCATATTTGGTGAGACATATGTCTTAGGGTAGAACGTAGCTCATAGTTTGTTGCTTCTCATCCTCGAGACACCATTTCGACAATGAACATTTCACATCAGTTCTGCAAATTTCAGGTGTCTCAACCAATATAACATGTAAGAACAACAGGTCGTGAAGCATTACCAAATGCCCAAACTAGCACAATATCATGCAAGCAATATCGATAGTACTCACTAGGTTTTAAAATAATTAAACATGTAATTTTGTCCTAACTCAAATCTCTATATGTTTTGACTAGGTATAAGAAAATGTGTCAATATCTATAACTTCAAATTTATATAATATGAAAGTCTATTGTACGGTGAATCAAACATAACTAACTTGATGGGTAAATATTGATGTACTTTTCAACAAACTTGGTTAGACTTAAGTTTAACTTAGAATAAACCTAGAATTCGATTACCTAGATTACAAATTCCAAACAGTAAATAACCCGCCTCTCCTTCCATAAGAGCAAGAACAATAAGAGAGCTAGCAGGGGTCAACCGGCACGGCCGAGATCTAGTTCCTTTCCCCTATACTTCGATTTTGAGGATCCATGAGACCATGTGAACCTAACCAACCACTTCTGGGGAAGAAGATGCCACTATCACGCTGCGAGCCTGCGACCATGAACCTCTCGGTACGGATCCAAAAAATCATGATAGACTTAGAGCAATTTGAGTGATAGAATATTCCCAAAATTTGCAGTCGCCTCACTTTAGACGTACAACATTTATTGATATTTTTAGGATATTTACAGTAACTTTTCTTGCATCTTTCAGGTTATTTGCAGTACCTTTTCTAGAAAATTGTTGGTTTCAATTAACATAAGATAATTGAGACTGGCTACTAAAAAAGTAAGAAAATTGGCAACTTCTGTGTATAGCTAGGGCGTTAATTTTCTTGAAATCATTACAAAACTACAATTGGATACCCAAAAAAATTCGTGCAAACAAATGAAATAATTAATGAAGTGCATCCCTAAGCTAGCGCTATCATCAACAGTAGATGACTCGATGTATTTAGCTACAGTTTATGTGAGCCTTGATCATGTAGAACTTAAAAGTCTCACACTGCCGCGGCCGCTTTCCTTCCATGGAACCCATGAGACGGCGCCGCCTCTACTAGCTGCAGACCGCACGACTCGGCCGCCGCGCCGGCACTGGCCACGATGACTGCCTCCTTCGCCACCATGTCGTCTCTGCCTCCATCTGGCAGCATTCCTCCCAGAAACATTTTGACGACCCATGTGGCGGGGGCGACGACGTCCGCCTCCCACACAGCGCGCTCCGCTTCGGCGTCGTCTACCTCGCCGACCTTTAGCGTGAGGACTCTGGTGACGTCGAGGCGGCGGAGGCTCCAGCCGGGGAGGCCACAAAACCGGTGGATCTTCCGCAGCTGGCGGCGCGCCAGCCCGCACGTGTTCTCCTTGATCTCATCGACGGCAGCAGCGAGAACACCCGCGCGCAGCGCATCGTCCCCTTCGAGCGCCCCCTCAGCCTCCAGCCGAAAGTAGGCGTCCATCTCCGGCACGCCGATGGCCCTCCGGATCCCGCGGGAGTAGTCGGCGTCAGGCCTGTAGAACTCCCGCACCTCGGCGATGAGCCCTTGCTCCACCATGCAATCGACACGGTCGCGGACGTACTGGTCCAGCACCGTCAGGTCGGCGTCCACCCAGAGGAAGCAGAGGTCGTACCGCGCCCGGAATGCCCGGTCGCCGCCGTCCAACAGCGCCTCCAGGTACCTGTTGGAGCCGCCGGCGAGGACCGGCACGCGGCCCCTCGAGATGACTGACTCGACTGCGCGCGTGACGTCGCGGCGGAAGTCGGAGACGGAGTAGTCGGCGTCCGGGTGCACCCCGCCGATGAGGTGGTGCGGCACGCCGGCTTGCTCGCGGGCGGTGGCCTTGTTGGTGACGACGTCGAGGCCGTCGTGCACCTGGACCTTGTCCGAGTTTATGACCTCGCCGCCGAAACGCAGCGCGAGGTCGACCGCCAGCTTGGACTTGCCGGTGGCCGTGGCGCCCATGACCACCACCACCTTGCCTTTCTTCCCCTTGCGGCTCGCTATCTTGCTCATGCCCGCCATGGATGTATTGCACACGCAATTTTTTCTGATCGAGAGACTGATGCCTTCGATCTCTTGCTGCTGCTCGAAGGTCTAAATGAAGATGAAACAGACCTTGCGAGATCGATCGAGATGGAAGGGATGCATGGAGCAGCATAAGGAGGCGCCTATTTATAGAAGGAAGATCGATGGCGCGTACGAGTGCCACGATTTTCTGTTTGAATTGTCCTTTCAGACTCGCGTGCGCGGTGCTTAGATAGCGATAACCGTTGAAAGGTTTCTTTATGGAAGAAGAAAAGCGTTGACACTTTTGTCCGTCAGAACACAGCTAGCTGAAGTCGACTAATCGTTATAGTGTGCACTTGGACGGCGACCATTCATACTAGATTACATACTTGCTTGTTTTGAAAAATTACTTGGACGTGTGGATGCTGCCGGTGTTCTCTCTGTCCCCCGATCGAGTTCAGGAGTTGATGTGTCATAACTCTGGCATGAAATGATGTCACAAGAGAAGGAACGGAGAAGACACCGGGTGCCGGTGGCGCGCTTTCGGCATCGAAAAGGATATGCGGCCGCACGGTAAATCTACTAGTCCAACAAACCCAAACGTTCAGCAAAAAGTATATGTGCGTACACTTCAACCGACAAAACTTTCTACTACCGCATACATCTAGATGGTAAATGCTGCTGAAAGCAAGTCGCATGGATCGACCACTTCCTTGCACCGCAAACTACCTACTTGACCATGCATATATAATCTGATGAACAAGTCCACAGCATAAACACACGTACATCTCTTACCAGGTATTGACTGTTTCCTGGACTCAGTCCAAGGTAAGACACGGTTAAAAGCGGGCTTAGATTCAGTAAAAAAGAGGGAGACACACGACACAAAACTCACCAGCTACAAATGAAAGCGTCAGTTTGGTTGAATGTGTTTCCTTCCCCTGTGGGATCGTGACTTGTGAGCTTCTGAAAGGACAGGATCGATGGCTGGCGCTTCCCTTTTATACATCTGGTCTGCGTGTCGGTACTTTTAGAACTAAAAGCACTAACAGAAAAAAGGTAAAGTTTTGGTGCCACAGAAGGACTCCGATATACATCTACATGTTCTATTTGTGCATAAAAGGTTTCTCCAAAAGAAAATACATTTTTGCAACATGTGTAAAACAACAATTTTTGGGGCCATAAAATGACTTTTTCATGAAATATTCTTTTTGACTTGTTTTGCCTATGACACTACATACTTTTATTTATTCACAAACCATTTCTGCACATGTAAAAGATACAAACATGTACATTGAAAAGCATTTTTTTAAATTGTTATAATCATTGTAAATTTGGTTTTTATAGTGGGAGCATCTGCTCCTATGGGCCTAAATGGCGCCTCCGGAAACCTTTTGTGCTCGTGCTCATCAAGTCAAAAGACAAATAGACATCGCAAAATTTCAAAACTAAGAACCATATGCTCACACTTTGATTGAATGTTAGGTGGACCATGTTATCAGTCAATGTCATAACCCTGGCCTCTGCATCCATTGATGCACCCAACAAGCGAGTCAGTGTCAGATGGGAAACAATTTTACATGTTGACTTCTTAGTGCATATGGTAAAATTATAGGAAGCTTTTCTTTCTTTTGCAATAGATAAAGTCTACAACCAACTATAGTACATAGTATATTATAAGGCAAAACCTAGGACATGATGCTCTGACCACATAGGATGGAGCTTGATATCCGCCTAGATGTCAAGCACATTTTAGACAATTTATGGGGAGCTTGGGAGGTTTCAATTCACAATTAAAATAGGGTTAATATGAAGTTCTGATTCTATGTTAGTTGAAGTGCCATAAATTTTTTTAAGGTTTACCATTTTTCATATTCAATTGCAAGCAAAGTTGGTGGATTGGGTGGCACAAGTTCACACACTAGGTTCAAATCCTAGTGCTCTCATTCATATTGTTTGGGTATCTCTTACACTTTTTTCATATTTTTTGAATGAGTTCCACTTTTTATCTTGTGTGACACATATTACCTCATTTAGTGAAACTTCTATCGAAATATCCCATCTAGGATACTTTGGAAATGGTTTTACCTCAGTTTAGCATTTTGATTGTTTTTGTTAGATAGGACCATCATGTTAAAGATCAGGCATCACCGGCGATAATGTTCAGACTTGTCTTATCCTTCGGTCTCATTACTCGTTGTCGTCCTGATATTTTTGCACCCTTGTCATCGGTCATCACCTCATACAGACACACCTTGCCCAATGGACATACATAAGAAAATGAGGGTCCAAAGCTCTGAAAGTGGGTACGGAGTACTATAGATGAATTTTTGCAAGAAGGCATGAAACAAACTTGGCAAAGCCCACTTCAAGTGTTTGATATAGAAGTTTTAGTGGATCTATGTAAGATCCAAAAATAAGTCTTAGCCACATCTCGATACAATGGGTACACCAAACATTGCTTAGGTGGTGTACGTTACCTCCTTCCTGATCAAGGGCAATTTATCTACACCATGCACATATCCTTGCAATGAGTTCACATGAGACGTTTTCGTTCACATTAATTGAATCCTCAAAGATGTAATAGATGTTGTAACGTCTTTGATACGCCACTAGGCATACCTTAAAAAAACAGATGAGTGTGACTGTGTAGAAGTGTTCGTATAATGGTATGTATTGGATTTATAACGACAATATATTGCGTGGTATTACACAAAATGACATAGGTAGAAGTACAAGAGAGTTGTAGTGACATATTTGCAACTTGGGTTTTTATAATGACATTCTTCTAACTTGCAAAGTTACAGTTGTTCATGACGCTACAGTTGTTCACGTCAGTACCGCTACGACTGCGGGGGAGTGTTAGAGATATAATTAGGTTACATATAGGATAGGTTAGGTAGAGATGTTTCTTGACTCCTACTCCAAGTCTACTCCTATATGCCTATATATACTCGCCCGAGAGGCTCAATAATACATCCATCATATTCCGCCATCTCTCTCCCTCTATCGTTCTACAAAAGGTACAAGAGAGTTGTAGTGCCATATTTCCAACTTGAGTTTTTATAATGGCATTCTTCTAACTTGCAAAGTTAGAGTGGCATAGATCAACTAGCATTAGTAAGATAACTACTACATAACATAACTATACAACTACTACATAACATAACTGTGCAAAGTTACAGCGGCATAGATCAACTAAGTAAGACAACTACTACATAACATAACTGTACAAAAAATTCTCATGAGTTTATCACCAAAATGGTGAGCTTATCCCCTGGAAGAAGATTAAAAAAAGTCACTAAAAGATACATGTATAGTAGCGAATCAATTGACCTTCCTGACTCCCACATATAAATCATCCTCCCCGCGGGTGAAGTATACCGAAATTAGTAGGACACATCTTACATATGTTGCTGTCAATGTCGCCATCTGGAGACAAACAAAGAAACATTCAAAAGTCTTTTTATGTTGAATAAAACTATCCAAAAGCATCCAAAAAAGAAAAGCAAATTTATATTTTTAAAAGAGAAAATATTTACAAGAGGGCATAGCCCTCAGACAAGCTAGCTAATGACATGCAGACACTACAATATAAAAGGTTCAATGCTAAGGAGTGCCCAACACTGAAATGAATTTGGTATGGCACCTAGGAAAACTAAAGCTCATTTCATCTAGCTCATGAGCCTCTTTATTGTATATTTATTTATAAAATTAAGCCTTAAGGTGTCTGTAAAAATCATGTCAACATATCGAAATCAATCTTTGCCAATTACTTAATTTCCAAAATAACATAAACATGGAAGTACTTACCAAGTGCAATGCATGCCACCACGTTGTAGTCGAATCTCTGATTGATTTTGGCCTCAACAAAAAAACATTGCTGGACAAAGCCTCCACCAGTGGAAGTAGTATCTTTCTTATGACCCAATAGGTTGCAATGGTACCACGTGTAATTTTCAAACACCGCAGGATACATTGATATGTGGTTTGGAAGGAGATCATAGTTAGAGTTCTACACGAATAAACAGTTTAATACCAGATTATTATAGAGCATTACTGTGCATCCTTGTTTATGCATGGGCCAGGAGTAAGACTTACATTAACTAAAAACCAAATCTTTGATGTGCATCTTATATAAATAATGAAGTTCATAGAACGTGAAAAGCATGATTCGATTGAACCAAGTAAAGAATATTATGCATAAGTGCATGTTGTTTAGATATGCTTCGCGGTAAACATCGCTATTAAAAATGCAAATGTGAAAACAGTACAAAGGGAGGTACTCAGATGCATAACCATATTTTGGGCCTTTCTGTAGTCCATAGCAGCATTCCAGATGTGCACTTCTTTGATAAGCACTTCCTTTGGATCCACGGGTCTAGAATCAAGAGGTAATTCATGGTTAGCGGAAAATGGACTAAATCGAACTGATAGAAAAAAAAAACTAAAATTTCAAACTAAACTGCAAAATAATAAATCCCACGACTTGATTTTTTTTACATATGTACAAGTAATGAAATAAAACTCTCTCAAGTATGATCACTACCACTAGTCCAAACATCGGCACTGAATTGATATCAGCAAAGTATAGGTTTAAAATGAATGAAATAAGAAGTAAATGCCAGTATATTTAGCGTTTTGGGTAGACAAACAATACTACTAGATGAGTAGATATAGATTCTTCATAGATCAATGAATGAGAACCGGAACGTTGTTAACTACGCTGATACGAAGGCTTTTTTTATAGAGATATGAAGGCTTTACAGTTCTTCAATATATATGTTAGCAATCAATGGTTGTGGCTTGTGACTGATAATTTTGAGATGCCCCCTATCTCACAAACAGGAACATTTGAGAGCCAACAGAGAATCAGGTTTTAGCCTGATTCGTCTGCCAGCACCAATAGAACTAAAAGGCACTTCAAAACAGTATCGCTCTTGCGTCTTACTATTGAGGATTCAGAGAGTTCATATTACCCGCTCATGTCGATTTGGTCGCAGTTGCTTTAGCAATCGATGGTTGTGACTGATAATTATGATATGGTCCCTATCAAACACGTTACCAAAGAGCTTAGCCACTGGTTGGACCAATGGTTTTACAGTACTCATATGGTTCATTCATATTTTGATTTATTATATATATATATATATATATATAATACTTGCGAACTAATGTACCACTCCTTCTGTGTCAGTTTATAAAGCATGCACCAAATTACAGGTTGGAAAATCACTTCAACACGATAGTACTTCCTTCGACCACTAATACTTGTCTTTGATATGATGTATCTAGACACTAAACCATGTCTAGATACATCATGTCAAAGACAGGTATTAGTGGTCAGAGGGAGTATCACTTTTATGCCTTACTACTCACAAAAATTGCTAGTCTAATTGTTGGAGACTGAGTATCTCATCGTTTCATCTTGATGACCGGAAAAAAAAGCAATGCATACTAAAAAAAACCTGAGTTCGGTGCTAATTAAAATTAGAAACATGAGGATATAACCAGTGCGATCAAACGGGACCAAGTTCCAAAAAACGAGCAGTTATATAAATGCATCCCCAAATAAACTAGAGAAGCAGAGTTCGGACCTGCTCATGTCGATGTGATCGCAATTGCTTTTGCGATCGAGAAGGATACGCGGATCCATTGGTTCCTTGGTGCGCATAAGGGTGAGAGGACGGCCGATCCGACGCATGAACTTCATCCTCGATAGGATTACTTTTCGTACCTCTCGAGCCGCTGCTGCAATTTCTTGCTTCTCCTTCTCCTCGTCAAGCTGCAGGTTAGCAAGCTCGGGATTTTCCCCCTCATCCGCCTCCATCACTCCAGCGGCTGCGCCGTTTGCTGTAGTAACGCTAGTTCCTTGATTTCTTCTCTCTCTCTTAGGGACAATACAGGCGGAGTTAAAGATAGCCACGCGTCGCCTGTTCCGGCGGTTCTAATCTTGTTCGGGATCGGCAGTGGTGGATCGATGAATCCGCCGCCTGCACGAGTTCCTGGGATGTGTGCGTAACGCGGAAAATTTCAGGACCTTATGGCGCCAGGATCCTATCAACTACCGTCCATTATGACTCCTGCATCAAGATTGGTGATGAAAATTTTATGAAAAGAACCCTAACCTTTTTCAGTTTATTATTACGTGGTCCTTCAAGAGTTTCAGGCATGGATCTCGCAGTATTAAGTTCTGCCTGATTTTAGATCTGGATCTACATATGTTCATACAAAGTTCCTCATGATTCGGGTCAGATAGTTCTAACAAAAAATAAAGTTCTTCACATTCGATCATACATAACATACATCCATGTAAAAAAGATCTCTATAGAAAAGTTTCTGCTAGATCCATGACAAGTTCTTGCAAAAAAATTGAAAACGAACCATAAATTCGTGTACAAAGATCTATCAAATTCGAATCAAGATCTGCAGATCCACAAAATTTGAATCAAGATCCAACAAAAAACAAATAAAACAGGCCGGATCCAACAGAGAAAGCCACGGAGGGCGGGGTCGGGGCAGAGAGGACGCCGGCGTAGTCGTCGCCGCTGGCGGCGGAGGGCGCCGTCGGCTCTGGCGTGGCAGCGTGGCGGCACGTCTGGCTCCGGCGTGGCTCCGGCGTGGCGTGGACACGGCGTGGCGTGGCGGCCCGGCGTGGCGTGGCGGCCCGACGCCGATGAGTCGGTCGGGACGGAGGGCGCCGCCGATCGGGAGGACTTAGGGCATCGCCGCCACTAGAGAGAGTATGGGGTATGGGGGGAGAAATGTTCTGGCTAGGGTTTCCAGCCACTCACCGGGCTATATATACCCTAGGACTGCAGGTTGAATTTCTAATAGTGTAGGGACCTTTCTGAAAAATTGTAATACACGAATCTCCAACAGACGTGACCGGTGAAAGATAGGGTCCGGGCGCCCTAAGGTCCGAAATTCCGACTTTTCGGATGTGTGCGTCATGAATCATGATGTACGTGCCGGACCGTTGTACCTGGATTTGGCCCAGTATAGGAACACAACTCCAGGCCTGTCTGGGACACAGATAGCCGTTCGGAATTGGCCCATGAACAACTCCAAGCCACTTTTTTTTGCCACAGCAGTTTAACACGTGTGGTGGGAGCGCACGCAAAGCGACCCACAGCCGACGCAGTTCTTCCCCGCCGCGTCCCTGTTTTTTTTCTCGAAACGGGCAGCCGCCGCCTCCCTGTGCTTCATCGTCGTCCTGTGTCTAGGGCCGTCGCGACCTCCCTTGGGAAACTAAAGTCTCTCGGTAATTTTGTTTACAAATTAAAGAAGGAAAATTATTATGTCTTTTTGTTTGGCCTCTAATTTGGAAATTTTTGCTACATGCGATGGTTTTTTGGGAATGGGTAACTAATTGGCCCATTAATTGTACTACATCAAATCCCTGATTTTTGGGTTTATGCTATGTTTTTCTAGATCTTATTATTTCTATGGTGAAATATGTGCGATATTAGATGCAAATCGGATTGTTCAAATGCGTCTAATGATGGACATTGTGTAGAGCGACATGATACTATCACCAACTCTCATTTAGTAGTAGTAAGTAAGATAACACATTATATTATGGGACGGAAGAAGTAGCATCGAATAAATAAACCTCTTGCATAAAAACTTGCACTTTTACTAAAGTTTAAAAACAACTTAGTTTTATGTCTTTGAACCGATCTGTAGAGCACTAGAAACAAGAAATTATGATCTAAATCAATTGGCGAACACATAATAAATCAGTAAGGCCTCTGCCCGATGTAGTTTCCGGGCGGGCTGTAGTTGCAGGTGATGAAGACGCCGGCGTCGTGGTCGCAGAGCACGCGCGCGCACCCGATGCGAGTGGAGTTGCGCCACACAATCTGCGTGTAGTGGCCGCACATCCTGCCGCCGACGCAGCTGTTGGAGGCGTAGTCGTAGTCGGGCCTCTCGTCGGCCCATTTCTTCACCGCCTGCGCCGCCGTCCAGTCCTTGCCGGAGCCCCAGAAGAGGTTCTCCCCGTACTGCGGAACATGCGAGTGCACCAGCTTGCAGTCGCCGGAGCGCTGCCTGGCATAGCTCTCCGCGTAGGCCGCCACGGCCGCGTCCCAGGTGACAGGACCCAGACCCACGCCCACGGCGGCGCGCGCGGCATTGTGGGCGACGACGTAGTCTTGCGGCGAGTTCTGGGCCTTGGAAGGCTCAAGCATGATGGCTGCCATCGGCAGGAAAACCAAAAGGGCAAGATTAGACGCCTCCATGTATATAGTGTACACCTATCGGCTCTTGATTCTTATGGTTTTTTCCTTTTGTTTTCTTACGAGCGAGCTCCGAATCTCCAACATTTGCAGCCTTGCAGGGTATTTATAGGCTTTTTGTCAAGCATAACTCTTCTTTAGTATATAGGTTTAGATGGCAGTATATCATTAAAACATGGCATGGGATAAGCAGCGAATTAATGGTTAACTTGGAAACGCGGTTATACATAGAATGGAAGAACCAAAGATACATATTACATTAAAATATCACCTGAATTGGGAAAATAGTATTGTTTGGAAGGGAAAAGGGTAAACGATCCTCTACATTATAGCTTCATTATAACGAGGGGTGTAAATGAATCGGATCTGATTGTATTTTACTTCTACCATATATTTTTCTCGGATTCAGATGGGAGCAGATTTTGTAGAAGGATTTTGCCGTTGGTGGTCTGCCGTTGTCACCAGTGGTGGACCCAGAAATTTATCGAAGCCTGGGCACGCTATTAGCCTACTAAATTTTTCTGAAACAAATAAGCATCACATGAAGCAAAATTTACTTTCACCATACTCACTACCGAGAAATTTAACATTGACGTGTATTTGGCTCTCTGTCGAGTGCTTCCCTTTCAAAACTCGACAATACATTGATTGTGGAGTACCTGCCAAATACCGCTCGGCAAAGCATTGATACTCGAAAAACGGAGACATAGGCCAAGTATCCGAACAGAGAGCACTCAGCAAACATATAAAACTTTTAAAAAACATAAAAACAACACTCGTCAAATCTGAGGGGCACTTGCCCCTAGTCTGGACCTAACGACGACGTGAAGTTGGTCAATATTGTCGAGTGTCCCCTAACGGACACTTGGCAAAGGTTTAATTGTCCCGCATTTCTTTCCCGAGCGAAAAAATCTCTTCGTGTCGTTTTCTGCAGCGCCTCAAAAAATATTACCCTTAGTTTCCATTGGCAAAAATAATATATATTTTTTATTTATGGAACTAAATAAATGATAAAATAGTCAAAATCCTCATCTAACATTTCAATAATTTAAAATTTACCAAACTTGGGAACTAAGGGTGTCATTGTATTATACTCTTCTTAATTTTCAAGAAGTGTAATTTTTATATAAACATAATAAAAGGTATGATTTTTTGAAGTTAAAAGCATCTCCTGTTTCGGACTGATAGCGGGTTAATCCATTTTCGTACCATATACGGATATATTGAACGAGATAAGAAAGCATATTACTCCCTTTGATTGATAATACTTGTGACTGAAACAAGCGAATAAACCAATTTGAATCAAAGGGAGTAATTCATTTTCTAAGATCCAGTAGCGTTATAGACAGGGCCAAACACGTTGATGCATTTCACGTTTTCACTCAATCGCTGCTAACTGCCTGCCTGCCTTGCTTTTTTAGAGGATTTTTTTACTATCGGCAAGCTTGTTCAGCTGTGCGCTGCAGCACACCGTGGTAGACAACTGTGGGCCTTCGCCCGTGACATGCACAGGAACAACGATTTTGCCCATGGCAGATCGGGAAGGGGTCTCCTTTACACCGCCTGTTGGCGGCGCGTGGAGAGGTGCCACCCGCATACGTGGTGTGGTGGGCCGCGGCCCACTCTTTCTTCCTCATCTTCTTCCTTTCATTGTCTTCTTCCTTCGGCCACGACGACCTCCCACCACGCCGGTGCGTGCGGACCACCTCCTGTAAGATCAGCACCTCGCCGGACTCCGACGACCTCCCACCTCGCCGGAACCCTAACTAACCTCACAGGAACCCTAACCCGCACCCCCTCCCCTAAGATCTCTTCCTCACCTCCGCCGGCAACGTCGCGGCTGGCCGCGACGTCCCCGTCTCTGGCGAGGTTCCGGCCGGCCGGCCATCCCTCGAAACCCCTTCTAACCTCGCCGGAACCCTAAGACCCGCACCCCCTACCATAAGATCCATTCCTCCCCTCCGCCGGCGACGCCGTGGCTCGCCGCGTCGTCCCTGTCTCCGGCGAGGTCCTAGCATCACCTCTGCCGGGGCGCCGCGGCCAGCCGCTCCGGCCCCGTCATCGGCGAGGTCGCCGTCATCGAGAAAGAAACCCACTCCCGCCTCTTCTCCTTGCTCACGGGCTCGGCCCATTACCTCTCGTTTACCTGCGCAGGTATGCGACGCGGAGTGAACATGAAGGAAATATGGCAATAATAATATTGTTATTATCATATTTCTTGTTCATGATAATGTTTATATTCCATGCTAGAATTGTATTAAGCGGAAACATTAATACTTGTGTGGTTTATGAACAATACTGTGTCCCTAGTATGCCTCTACTATACTAGCTCATTGATTAATGATGGTTAAGGTTTCCTAACCATAGACATGGGTTGTCGATTAATAATGAGGTCATATCATTAGGAGAATGATCTGATGGACAGACCCAAATTAAGCACAGCAATTAGATCGTGTCATTGTGTTCACAATTGCATAGCTTTTCCTATGTCAGTATCCTATTCCTTAGACCATGAGATAATGTCACTCCCTGGTACCGGAAGAGAGCTTTGAGGTCATCAAACGTCATCCTATGAGAGGGTGATCATAAAGGTGTCTCTCAGGTAATCGGAAAGTACTTGTTGGGTTGCATGTATCGAGATGGAATTTGTCCCTCCCATGTCGGAGAGATATACTCCGGGCCCACTCGATAATCAATATCATACACCATTTGCAAACATGTGATTAATGAGTTTAATCGCAGGGTGATATTGGATTGCGGAATGAGTAAAGAGTACTTGCTGCGAACGAGATTGAACTAGGTATAGCGATACCGACGATCGAATCTCGGGCAAGTAAAATATCGCGAGACAAAGGAATTTGTATACGGGATTAATTGAATCCTGACATCGTGGTTCACCGATAATGATCTTCGTTGAATATGTGGGAGTCAATATGGATTTCCAGATCCCGCTATTGATTATTGATGGTGATTATGTTCGCACATTCTTGAACCCGTAGGGTCACACACTTAATGCTCATCAACGCTAGGGTAGTTTCGGGATTTATGGAAATTGTTTCGGAGAGTAACGGAATTGTTTCGGGAAGATGATTAATGATTTATTAATTGATTGAATTAATAAATATTAATACATATATTTATTTAGTAGAAATAAATAAGGGCTAAAAGTTAGTCTATAAGTAGTTTTTGCTAACGGGCTAATTTTGTAGCTCATCTAGACAAACTGCAAAAGAAAAGGCAAAGAAAAACAAAGAAAAAAAAGGAGTGTCGCAGTTGGGCCGGCTGGGCCGGCCGACCGCACAGCCCCACGCACCGTGCATCGTTTACTATCTGCCGCTCATGCTTGGCCGTGTGATGACTTTTTGTGGCGTGCACGGTACGGCTTCCTGGCGGCTTCACGCAGAGATCGGTCGGACCGATACTTGGTTTGCAAGTTGCTCACGATGGCGGACGCCTATAAAAGAAAGAGCATCGGTGGACGTTTATTTTTGACCTAATACTGAAAACTGTTTCAGCCGGCGTTGTCTCTGTCTTTTGTAGTATTTTCTTGCCCTAGTTTGACTAGATCTTCGGCATTTCTTCTTCCACCTCGCGCGCGTAGGCGAAGCCCTGCCCGCAAATACTCTCCACCATAAGTACCACGCCGTCGTGCTGCTGATCCCATCTACCACTCCACCGCGCCTTGCTGGACCGAGGAGGAGGAGTCATTGTTGCGCTGTACGTGCGCAACGCTCGAAGGCGCTGCCCGTTGTGGCGCTTGGATCGGATCGGATCGCGAGGAGGAGACGCTAGTACGACTACGCCGACCATGTTCATCTGAACGTTTCCGCTGTGCGATCTACAAGGGTATGTAGATCTAATCTCTCTCACTCGTTGTTTTGCATCTCGTAGATCAGATCTTGGCTTGTTTCTGTTCGTCTTCGTAGGAAAATTTTGTTTTCTATGCTGCGAAACCCTTCAGTGGTATCAGAGCGAGATCTATGCGTAGATGTTTTACACGAGTAAAACGCAACCATGTTGTTGTGGGCGTTGATGTTTTCTGTTGCAAACCTCTTTGTTGTGTATTTCTTATGGCGCGGTATAGTGAGATCGAAGCGATCCAGGCCAACTTTACGCGACCTCGTTCGCGAGACCGGCTCCGCACTTGACGTGTGGCTTGTTCCACATATGCGGCTGGTGGATGCCAGTTTCTCTCACTATAGTAGTCATGGGATTTACAACGGATGTTAGCAACCATAATATCACCGTTGTGGCTTTGCGTAGGTAAGAACCGTTCTTATGTGTAGCTCCCATAAGCCACATAAAACATGCAATCAATAAATTAGAGGCGTCTAACTTGTTTTTGCAGGGACTATTTGTGATATGGTATTGCCACAAGATGTGATGTGTATGATGATATATTTGATGTATGCAATGATCATGTTTTGTAATATTTCACGACTTGCATGTCGATGAGTTCACAACTGGCAGGAGCCATATGGTTGTCTTTATAATTTTATATGACCTGCGTGTCAATTTTTTATATGCCATGTAATAGCTTTACTTTATCGCTAAGTAGTTAGCAATAGTCATAGTTGCTATTCATGGTGGAGGCAATCATGGTGGAGTGATGGAGATCATGCCGGCGCGCATAAGATAGAAATTAATGCGCGAAGATTGGCTATACCATGTCACATATTATATATGCATGTGATGTTTCTCCTTTATGTATGCATCTTATTTTGCTTTGATCGCGACGATAGCATTATAAGATGATCCCTCACACTTAATTTCAAGATAAAATGTGTTCTCCCCTCATATGCACCGTTGTGAAAGATTATCATTTTGAAGCATCATGTGATGATCGGGTGCTATAAACTCTACGTTCACATACAACGGGTGCAAGCCAGTTTTGCACATGCCGAAATACTTGGGTTAAACTTAACAAGCCTAGCATGTACAGACATGGCCTCGGAACACATGGACCGAAAGGTCAAGCATGAGTCATATAGACGATATGATCAACATGTTGATGTTCACCATTAAAGCTACATCATTCACGTGATGATCGGTCTCGGTGTAGTGAATTTGGATCATGCTTCACTAAACAACTTTGGGGGATGTTGAATTTAGTGGGAGTTCATTAGTAATTTGATTAACTTGAACTAATTATCTTGAACTAAATCTTGTTGTATTTGCATAAGTCGTTGTAGTCTTTGGCACTGTTTCCCACTGATATTTAGCTTAATTGAGTTTAAAAAAACTATAGAATTCTGGATAATTACTTTTCTGTCTAGTGCTGTTTAGTTAGAATGTCAAGACTAAAGATTAAGTCCTATTGCAAACTTTAGCAAACCTTGCTTGCTCCATACGATTTAATAAATTGTATTAATCTAAGAGCAACGATTCAAGTTTAGTATCTAAAGATCATATGTTTGCCTTCATGATAAATTGATCTTCAAAATTGTTTGAGAATCAAAGTGATCATCGAGCTGAAAGAATTGTTTCAGAAACAAATAAGAAGTGAAAGATATTTGATATCTAAGACTTTGATTGTTTGCAAAATGATGAAGTATAATTTAGTAAAAGAACATATGCTCATATTGTATGAATATATGCAAAGATTGAAGATGCTAGGCATCCCGATCACCCAAAAGTTTGGGAACTAATATTATACTTGGATTCGTCCTTATGAGCTATAGTAGTTTCATCATGAAAGTTGTCATGATAAGATGGATGAAAAAGGTATCAGCTAAATTATTTTGCTATACCAAAAGAATACTAAAGAATGGAATCTAGAAGAATACCAATCATATGATGATGGCGATCCACTTCAAAGTGCAAAATCCAAGGTTGTTAGTATTTGACTAAAAATCCTTTGGACTATGTGTCAAATGATTGACGCCACTATTGATGTCGATAGATTCCTCTAAAAGGAGAGGAAACGCTAAATAGGATCTGCAAAATTATTTGGTAGAAAAAGGAAAAGACTGGGTATATAAATGATATACATGTTATAGATGAATTCTTTTGCTTGTTAACAATGTAATTCTTGGGTATTCAATACTGGATTGTTGGTATGAAATGTCATACAAAGCAACAATGCAAGAACTACAATGGCCTAAATAACTAGCAAAAGAATGTGGTGACAATGCGCATCGAGAAACAAATAAAAGTGTTATTGTGTTTCCGTCGGCATAAAACCTAGCCTTCTAGATTTGTTAAGAACTTAATAACTATTATTTTGTTCTAGTATTATGAGAGCAATGGTTGTTCAAAATATTACCGTCTTCCATAATCGATGGATAGATTATTATTATCTTGTTGGTAAAATAGACATTTATAACACTGATGCTAAAGGTCGCAAGACAAAACAAATTTCACTTATATATGACACCGTTGTTTAAGTCATATTGGAAACAAAACATGAAAGAAATTCCATGTTGATGGATTTTCGAGTCATCTAATTTTGAATTGATTGACGCTTGTGAGACTTTTCCTAAAGATGATTAAACTCTGTTCATGGGCCATGGTCAGAACAACCGACTAACTAAATGGAGATCATACATGTTGATGTATGTAGTTCATGGTGTGAAGTCGAGCACGGTGTATTTTCTATTTCATCAATGATGTATGGTATATCTACTTGATGAGAAAGAATTATGAAATGATTGAAATTGTTCAATTTATGAAGTGGAAATTGTAGTAACAAGAAAAAATCAAGTTTTTATGATTGGATCATAAAGAAGAATATTTGAGTTACAAGTTTAGCAAACATCTAAGAGTTGAGGAAATTGTTTCACAAACTTGCATCTTGTGAAACGCCACAAGAGTATGGAGTTTTCAATAGATGTAATCAAACCTTGTCTGACATGGTTAGATCAATGATAAAATAAAACTGCCAATATAATTTGTGGATTATGCTTTAGAGACTACTGCTTTTCACTGAATAGAGTGCCATCATAATCCGCTGAAATGACACCGTACAATTTGTAGTTGTCTTTTCTTAAATTTTGGTATGCACGGCATAAGTAAAATGTTTACAACCAAAATCGGATTAGTAAGTCTTTGTAATGGGTATTCCTTCTACTATGAACCCGAACACATAGTGATTGTCGCTAAAGAAGTGAATTTCTTATGAAGGAGTTTTTCGCGAAAGGTTTAAGTGGGAGTAAGATAGAACTCAATGAGGTTATTGAACCTGAGCAAGATGATCAGAGTAGCGCAACACCGGAATATGTTCTGGAAGCGGCAACTAAATTCATGGCTCACGCGTCTACAATGTGTTGTAGTCACGACATCGAAGTTCCTATTTAACCAAGTTGGTCATAATCAAATAGCAAGATTTGAGGATGAGATATTATTAGATAATAGTAACCAACAATATATAAAGAAGTGGTGATGGGCCCTGTCTTCATCATATGGATGATTCTAGCAACAATTACATATTGAGATATGATAGTTGAATAAATGAAACAATGTTCCTCTACCGGAATGCACACCAAGGACGTGTACCAGACACGACCCAATGGGTTTTGTTGATTCAAGGGTTGCTAGATGTGTATGCAAACTTCAATGGTAGAAGTAAGCATAGCGAAGTTAGAATCTTCAATGATGAAAATGTTAAAGGGTTTAATTTCATCAAGATATTTGAAGATGCTTGTATTTACAAGAAAGTAAGTGGGAGCGCTAAGACATATTTCTAATGCTTTATGTAGACTACATATTGGTCATTGGAAATTATGTGTTTTTCTTGATATTGTTAAGATTTCATTAAAATTGGATTTTTTGATAAAAGACTTAGGCAAAACCAGAATATTAAACTTCAATGTCTATACAGATAGATTGAGGCGCTAATATAGTTTTGCCAGAGTACATAATTGAAATATTGAATTTGTTCAATATGGAAACAATAAGAATAGTTCTTGTTACATATAAAAGATTGAAGCACGAATCAGGCGTATTGACACTTGATGAGTGAAATCGCAAGAATGATTTTATCAATCTTGTATACCATGATATGTAGATCCAGATATGTTCGATGCTCTAAAAGGTTACGAGTATTCATATGATGATCATTAGACAATAGTAAAGATATTCTTATGTACTTTCGAAGAACTAAGAATATATTCTGTATGCAGAAGTGACAAATGGCTCATTGCAATGTGTTACATTGACTTTGTCACATATACAAGTAAAATTTTATCTCAATTTTAGACTATTTGTTTTGAGTCATAAGGTGGCACAATAAGATGGAACAAAGTTCCATGGTGATTTTGGATGAGTTCCAAAGTTCAAGGTTGTGACGGATACTACAACGAAGGCTCAGTATATTACTGCTCTAGAAGCAGCAAAAGAACTAGGTGTAGTTATAAGTGTGCTAGTACTATGTAAGTCTATTGTACGACAATGGTGACAATATAGTCTCGGCCAACAAACAAAGGTCTCACCAGAAGACCAAGTTTATACGATGCCATCTCATATGAGTAATGCGTGCTGACGCAAAAGATATGCAAATACACACGGACCTGAAAGTGTCAGACCTGTTGATAAGGTTTACCACGGGCAATGCGTATGAGTAACACCGGAATGCCATGGGTGTTGAATGCGCAATATTGACTAGATTATTGACTCTAGTGCAAGTGGGAGACTGAAGTAAATATGCCCTAGAGGCAATAATAATATTGTTATTATCATATTTCTTGTTCATGATAATGTTTATATTCCATGCTAGAATTGTATTAAGCGGAAACATTAATACTTGTGTGGTTTATGAACAATACTGTGTCCCTAGTATGCCTCTACTATACTAGCTCATTGATTAATGATGGTTAAGGTTTCCTAACCATAGACATGGGTTGTCGATTAATAATGAGGTCATATCATTAGGAGAATGATCTGATGGACAGACCCAAATTAAGCACAGCAATTAGATCGTGTCATTGTGTTCACAATTGCGTAGCTTTTCCTATGTCAGTATCCTATTCCTTAGACCATGAGATAATATCACTCCCTGGTACCGGAAGAGAGCTTTGAGGTCATCAAACGTCATCCTATGAGAGGGTGATCATAAAGGTGTCTCTCAGGTAATCGGAAAGTACTTGTTGGGTTGCATGTATCGAGATGGAATTTGTCCCTCCCATGTCGGAGAGATATACTCCGGGCCCACTCGGTAATCAATATCATACACCATTTGCAAACACGTGATTAATGAGTTTAATCACAGGGTGATATTGGATTGCGGAACGAGTAAAGAGTACTTGCTGCGAACGAGATTGAACTAGGTATAGCGATACCGACGATCGAATCTCGGGCAAGTAAAATATCGCGAGACAAAGGAATTTGTATACGGGATTAATTGAATCCTGACATCGTGGTTCACCGATAATGATCTTCGTTGAATATGTGGGAGTCAATATGGATTTCCAGATCCCGCTATTGATTATTGATGGTGATTATGTCCGCACATTCTCGAACCCGTAGGGTCACACACTTAATGCTCATCAACGCTAGGGTAGTTTCGGGATTTATGGAAATTGTTTCGGAGAGTAACGGAATTGTTCCGGGAAGATGATTAATGATTTATTAATTGATTGAATTAATAAATATTAATACATATATTTATTTAGTAGAAATAAATAAGGGCTAAAAGTTAGTCTATAAGTAGTTTTTGCTAACGGGCTAATTTTGTAGCTCATCTAGACAAACTGCAAAAGAAAAGGCAAAGAAAAAGAAAGAAAAAAAAGGAGTGTCGCAGTTGGGCTGGCTGGGCCGGCTGGGCCGGCCGACCGCACAGCCCCACGCACCGTGCATCGTTTACTATCTGCCGCTCATGCTTGGCCGTGTGATGATTTTTTGTGGCGTGCACGGTACGGCTTCCTGGCGGCTTCACGCAGAGATCGGTCGGACCGATACTTGGTTTGCAAGTTGCTCACGATGGCGGACGCCTATAAAAGAAAGAGCATCGGCGGACGTTTATTTTTGACCTAATACTGAAAACTGTTTCAGCCGGCGTTGTCTCTGTCTTTTGTAGTATTTTCTTGCCCTAGTTTGACTAGATCTTCGG
Source organism: Dactylis glomerata (assembly GCA_007115705.1). NCBI lineage: Eukaryota > Viridiplantae > Streptophyta > Magnoliopsida > Poales > Poaceae > Dactylis > Dactylis glomerata. The sequence continues at coordinate 378,780 of QXEO01000737.1, read as the reverse complement.
CCTTTCTTCTTCCATCTCGCGCGCGTAGGCGAAGCCCTGCCCGCAAATACTCTCCACCATAAGCACCACGCCGTCGTGCTGCTGATCCCATCTACCACTCCACTGCGCCTTGCTGGACCGAGGAGGAGGAGTCATTGTTGCGCTGTACGTGCGCAACGCTCGGAGGCACCGCCCGTTGTGGCGCTTGGATCGGATCGGATCGTGAGGAGGAGACGCTAGTACGACTACGCCGACCACGTTCATCTGAACGTTTCCGATGTGCGATCTACAAGGGTATGTAGATCTAATCTCTCTCACTCGTTGTTTTGCATCTCGTAGATCAGATCTTGGCTTGTTTCTGCTCATCTTCGTAGGAAAATTTTGTTTTCTATGCTGCAAAACCCTTCAGAACAGCGCCGCTAACGGGCGGCAAAAAGGATTTCCTGATCGGGAATTCCTAGCTGAAATAGTCCTCGCCCAAGCTTCGTGCGGCAGGTGAAGCCCAGGCAAGCGTCGGGCAACGGGGACCTTCCGTCCGCCCATGGTTGTCACCGTTTGTATGGTGTCTGCACAACTAAATTTCGATGGACAACAGTATTTGAAAGAGCTGGTTATATTGGAGCTGAGTTGTTTGAGATACTCTCCCACTCAAAAGAGTTGAATTGCGATTGGACTATGCAGTGCTGATCCACAGCAAAATTGTACAACGTCGGTTATGTAAGCTTTAGTCTACCTAGCGTTGTCCAACTGTCATGACAAAAGTCTATGAATTGGCCAAACTGAATAGTGAATTTTAAAAAATAGAAGTGCCCCCCCTCCCCGAGGCCCCCACGTCGCTCCGCTCTGGGGCAACACGGGAGGCGACCTAACCCTAACCCGCCGCCAGCCCCCCTTCCCCTGCTTCCCTCACCTCGCCGCCACAAGAGGCAGCCGTCGGGAAAGCTCGTGGGCTCGCCGAGGATGGTGGCGGCGGGGATTTCGCTGCTTCACCCCCGTGGTGGAGAGCCCCTGGATCGGAGGCGGCGACCTCACGAGGTGAGGACGGCGACGACCTGGCGGCTGGTGCTGGTTGTTGATGCTGCAGGACGTGAGCCTCGGCTGTGTGGGCGGCGAGGTGGCGGTGGGCATGTTCACGGTGTGGAGGCCGCCCCGTTGGTCCTCTGGTACCAGATGTGAAGAAGGCAGCGCTTCCCCGCGTGGCTTCTCGCACCTCCCAGCCCTGGACTTCGGCTTTGCCTCTTTCGGTGGGTGGTGGGTGGCCGGAGATGGGGCCTCTCGACCAGGGGAAACCCTTGGCCGGTGGTGGCGGTCACGATGTCAATGACGCAGCAGGCTGATGGGTTCGTAGCATAGAAAATAGAAAAATTCATACGCAAGAACACATAAACTAGCCAAGAACATCTACGAGATGGTAGCAACGGAGACTAACCCTCGAAGACCGTTAGCGGGGATTACGTTCCCACACAAACGTTGCCGATGGAGAGTCGATGAAGACGCACGTAGTCGACGTAGTGGTTCACTTGACGTAGTCGACGTAGTGGTTCACTTGACGTAGTCGACGTAGTGGTTCACTTGACGATCACGAGATTGTGTACATGGCGCCACAACCGGCGGCGCCCCCATGCTCGGATTCACATACGGCTTGTCGTCGACTCCTCCACGCCCTCGGTCCAGCGGGGCAGCGGAAGAAGGGATCCGCCGGACACTCCAACACTCACTTCTCTAAGTGTGTGAAACTCGAACTAACAATCCGGCAGAGCTTCGCTAAGCCAAGACGGATTTGGGGCAGCAACTATGCGAGGAAGAGGAAGAACCAAAGTGTGTGAACCATGGAGGATGGGGGGGTTTATAGGGGAGGAGAGGGCAGCTCCCCTAGGGGGTGCGCCGGCCCCTAGGAGGAGGTCCTCCTCCTCATCATGGTGGTAACCTCCCTTTCATGGCCTTCATGGTGGTAACCCCCTCATCAACATGAGGTAACCCCCATTTTAATTTTGCATGACATTCATGCTAATTAAAATTCACACTTATTGATTTAATAAAACATTTTTATTTAATATTTGTTAATTCATTCAATTAACAAACATTAACAAATACACCCTTAAGTTATTTCGATATCCCGAAACAGTTTCGGTACTTTTCTGAAACAACCCTTATGCTATCCTGTAATTCAATCGGAGTATCGTATCCACTCAAAAATGATGGCGGACCTTAAGTGTGTCACCCTACGATTCGTGAATAAAGTGGGCATGATCGAGACTCCTCTCCGATCAATAATCATCAGCGGGATCTGGAAATCCATGATGACTCCCACTTACTCAACGATGAGCTAGTGATCATGTGAACCAATAACGAACATAGTTATTTCCTTTTGTCTCGCGATATTATTACTTGTCCGAGATCCGATCATTTGGTATCAACCATACCTAGTTCAATCTCGTTCCCGACAAGTCTCTCTACTCGTTCCGTGATAATGCATTCCCGTGACCTAGTCACATGCTTGCAAGCGATTCCAATGCAATATCACTGAGAAGGGCCCAGATAATATCTTTTCATCATCGGGTCGGACAAATTCCACTCTTGATCCATGAGCCTCAACTAATACTTTCAGAATGCACAAATCAACCTTTATAATCACCCTGTAATGGTGTGACGTTTGATATCATCAAAGCACTCTTCCGATATCAGTGATTAACATGATCTCATGGTCAGAGGATTAGAACTATTTCGTATGAGTTTGATATAGCAATGAACTTGATGACTTGATCGTATTGCTATTCGTACTATGGGTGTGAATATTCATCACATCATTCTTCTAATGATATGACCCCGTTATTAACAACATCCAATGTTCATGATCAGGAAACCTTGATCATCAGTTAATCAACGAGCTAGTATGAAAGAGAGGCTTTACTAGGAACCCTTTTAGTTTATTAATCACACAAGTATTAATGTTTCCGATTAATACAATTCTAGCATGAGAAATAAACATTTATCATAAACATGGAATATGATAATAACCACTTTATTATTGCCTCTCGGGCATATTCCCTTCAGTCTCCCACTTGCACTAGAGTCAATAATCTAGTTGATACTTGCGTATATAACACTTATGGCATTCACGTGTAATATGTACGCGTTGCATGTGGTAAACCTGATCTCCAGATCTAACACTTTCAGCTCTGTGTGTATTTGCATGTCTTTGCGTCTCTACGCATCACTCATTCTCAAATGAGATAGTTGGGTATAAATTTGGTCATTAGGTGAGACCTTAGTTCCTTTTAGCTAAAATCATGTTGTCACTATTGTCGTATAATAGATCTTCACAGTAATAGCCAGCTTGGAACTATACCTAGTTTGATAACAAACTTCTTGACACAAATAACCTCCTTTGCTACTTCTAAAGCAGCCATATACTCAACCTTTGTTGTAGAATCCATCACAATGTCTTTACTTTGGAACTCATCCAAATCCATCATGGAACTTCCTTCCATTACATTGTGCCGCCTAAACATATAGCTAAAATTGAGATGAATTTAATTTGTATCTTGTGACAAACTTAGTATCAATGCAACACTTTACAATGAACTATATGTCACTTTGTCATACATAATATATATCCTTAGTCCTTCCAAAGTACATAAGGATATCCTTACTATTGTCCAGTGATCATCTTATGACATTTATCACTCTGGTATATGCTCATAACATTTAGAGCATAGGACATATCAGATATGTACATATCACGGTATACATGATCGATCAAATCATTCATGTGGCTCTACTCATCAAGTGTCAAAAACACCTGAATCTTGTTTCAACCTCTTCCATGCGGCAAAAACTTTTCTCATCGTTTCCATATTGAACTTCATTCAATATTTCATCTATGTACTTTGGCACAACCATATTGGCACCTCGATCTATCTACATAGACATCGATACCCAATATTTCAGTTTTGCCTAAGTCTTTCATTGAAATCTAATTTTAATGAAATTCTTAACCCGTGTCAATAAAAGATACATCATTTCCAATTAACAATATGTCTTCTACATAATGAACTGAAAATATGTCTCAATGCTCCCACTTAATTTCTTGCAAATGTAAGCATATTCATCGTATCTAATAAAACTAAACCTTTTAATCATTTCATCACGGTGAATATTCCAACTCCGCGATGCTTACTTCAACCATTGAAGTTTGCATGACCTTTTAGCATCCTTTGAATTTACAAAACCCATTGGACCATGATGACCCACAAGTATAGGGGGTATATCGTAGTACTTTCGATAAATAAGAGTGTCGAACCCAACGAGGAGCAGAAGGCGTTGATGAGCAGTTTTGATCAAGGAATCACTGTAAATACTAGCAAACAGGTTTTCAGGGGTATTTGGTAAAATGAGTAAATAAAGTGCGAGTAAATAAAAGACAGTAGTAACAATTGTAGCAAGTGGCCCAATCCTTTCTTCAGCAAAGGACAAGCCGGTTGTGTACTTATAATAACCAAACGTTCTCGAGGACACACGGGAGTTTCTGTCAAGAGCTTTCGCTTCATAGAGCCAATAGTATTTATTGGTTTGATAGGTGTTATGGGGGTGAACCTGTGCTAGCGCACTACCCTTACTAGGATAAATACACACTTGTGATTATACCCCTTGCAAGCATCCGCAAATACAAGAAAGTAATTAAGATAAATCTAACCACAGCCTTAAACTCTAAGATCCTACGCTCCCTGGTGCAATGGTTTCCCAATGGAGGTTTAGGTTTCTGTCACTCCAGCAACCCCACAATCGGTAGCCAAATACACAATGCATCTCACTAGGCCCATAAATGGTGAAGTATCATGTAGTCGACGTTCACATGACACCACTAGTGAAATAGCACCACAACAATATGAAACCATTAAATATTTCTTAACAATAATTCACTACTATCATCTTGACTTCTCCCATGTCCTCAAGAACTAAATGAACTACACACAAGACATCATATGGATCATGATCAGAGGTGAAATAATGGTAAATAACAATCTGAACATAAACCTTAACTCAACGGTTCCACTCAATAGCATCAACTACAAGAGTAATCAACACCGGGAAAGTTTCCCCTATGAATATAACAAGATCCAACTCAAGATGTTACAGCGGGATGGCGTGGTGATGGTGGAGATGAAGGTGCTGGTGATGGAGATGATGATGATGATGATCCCGATGAAGTCCGGTGCGATGGTGATGATGATGGCGACGATCTCCCCTCTCCAGGAAGGAATTTCCCCGGCAGATTTCTCCCTGCCGGAGAGCTTTCTCTCTCTGGTGTTCTCCGCCCCGCAGAGGTGGCTGTGTCTAACTCTGAGCCCCCCCTTTGACTTAGGTTTTTGGGGACGATGATGTACGCGAAGGGGCGAGACCAGACGTGGGCCAGGGTGGCCTCACGCAGGGCCCGCGCGGCCAGGGGGCTGGCCGTGCCACCCTGGCGTGTGGGGCCCCCCTGGCTCCTCTCGACTTCTCCTTCTGGCTTCCTGAGTCTTCTGGGAAAATATAATTTTTGGGTATTTTTCTGGAATTTTCCTGATCTTCAAAATATGGTCTCTTGATGGTCCTTTTTCTAGCAGAATCCTGACTCCGGCAGCAACTCCTCCGATGATCATCAAACATGTGAAAACAAAGGAAATAACATAAGTATCATATCTAAATATGAAATATATCAATAAATAGCAGTAAATTATGATACAAAATAGTGATGCAAATTGGACGTATCAACCCCCCAAGCTTAGACCTCGCTTGTCCCCAAGCGAAAACCAAACTCGGTAAACATGACTACAGGTTTATGGAGTGAAGTGTCGATAATCAAAATACGGACAAGAAGCATCACATTCACTAAGGCACAAATTATAATAGACAGCAACTTCCCTTTATAAGATATAGACTTGCAATAAGTAAAAGGGAATCACATGTAAAGATGCACAAGGTAAACTATAATTGGTAATGGCAAACCTTAGTTCTTGGTCAAAGAATGGAGAACAAACTATTCTCTCTTTTAAATGGAGCCTTTTAAAACGGAGCTAATATAGCAAAGACTATATGCTCAACAAAGTAAACTTTTGCATTCATAGAAAGCTTTCAAAGATATATTCCTTCAGACAAAAGCATTATACAAAACAAGGAAGATAATAAACATGATTAAACGGATCAACATATGGATGAGTGAAACATAACAACTCAAATGCTTGCTTGAGACAGAGGGAAATAGGTTGACTCAACATAAAAGTAAAAGATAGGCCCTTCGTAGAGGGAAGCAGGGATTAAACATGTGCTAGAGCTTTTCATTTGTAAAACAGAGGTAAAAATTGTTTTGAGAGTTGGTTGCTTTTGTCAACGACTAGCAACGGAGTTCTTGATATCTTCCATACTAAACAAGTGAGAGCGGTTCCGAGATGTTTGATTAATTGGCACTTTGGTGCTCTTTTATAACTTTGCACTCCTCCCCACCTTTTTCCTTTCTCAAACCATGGCTGACCGATTCCATCGGGTGCCGACCAACTTTCACATTCCATTGGAGGAGTGCCTTTTTTCTTTCTTTTTCTTTTTCAGATTATAATGGTCTGACCAGCTCCCTTGCAAAATTAATGACGAGCAGATGAAGCTGCCTAGTCGAGGGGTACTTAATTTAGTATGGAAGATAACAAACCCATCCACTACGTCCTCATGAGCTAAAAACAGTGGCACAAAATGAGAAGTGTTTGAAGGTTTTTGAAAGGTAGCACATGAAAATTTACTTGGAATGGCTTGAAATACCATGCATAGGAATTTGTAGTGGACTCTTTGGAAGTGACTTGGCTTTTGGGAATTGGATGCACGAGAAGTATTTCCTCTCAGTACGGGTTTTTGGCTAGCAAGGCTGGGTAGCAAGCATAAGAGTTGCATGAAACAAACAAACAAACATACATATAATAAGAACAATCATGCAAACTCCCTTGAAGGTATAATGATTTTGACTTTAAGAATAACAATGCTTATAAGCCAAACATAAGGGAAAACTAAAGTGATGTAACTACAAGCACTTCTTTATTCTTTTCTACTCAAACCTCAAGGTAAAGTTGCTACTGACCAAGCTAGGTTTGCCAAAACCAACTAAATCTACTCATGCTCCCAATGTGATACCAATACCAATCAACAAGACTAGTCATACAAGAGAGATTGCAAACTAACATAAAGTGTGCAAAAAGTAAACGATAAAACTTCTCATTAATATTTTATTACCGCAACTCACACCAAGGGATACATAGATATCTAACTAAGGAGGATACTTCCAAACTGCAAACTATTCTATATGATAACTTCTTTATTCATGATATGACTCTACTTTGAAAGGTAAATGAGCGAAAGGTAATGATGTGATACCGAGGCACTCCCCCAAGCTTGAAACAAGCTAAGGGGATGCCTAAACCAATGACGAATTACTCCTTTGGTGGTGGCGGTGGATAATCTCTAATAAGCTTCTCAATCAAGTCCTTCAGATCATCAATCTTGTACTCGAGATTACGAATCATCTCGGAATTGTGCTCAACACGGTTCATGAACCTGTCAGCAAGAGAATCCCAGCTCTTGGAATTATTTCCCCATCCTTCTTCACCCTTGGAGCTTCCTGTCCCTGCATTGTTAGAACGATCTATATCCCAGCTAGAGGGTAATTGTGATTTGGGCACCTTTTGGAACTGACGTTCATGAATTAGAGTATGGAAAGGATTTTGGCTTGGCGGAGATGTCCGTGGAGCTAAGGTGTGACGCGGCACACCCCCTCCGGTCCTTATGCGAGCACTCTTCTTGAACTTGTCTTGATCTGTCACCACCCCTATGCTGGCAATCACGGTGTTCGGCCTTGGACATTGATTGATGTCTACGCACTTCTATTCTTGTAGACACTTGTTGGGCCTCCAAGTACAGAGGTTTGTAGAACAGCAACAAGTTTCCCTTAAGTGGATCACCCAAGGTTTATCGAACTCAGGGAGGTTAGAGGTCAAAGCTATCCCTCTCAAGCAACCCTGCAATTACGATACAGAAAGTCTCTTGTGTCCCCAACACACCCAATACACTTGTCAGATGTATAGGTGCACTAGTTCGGCGAAGAGATAGTGAAATACAAGTGGTATAGATGATTATAAGTAGCAAACGTGATGTGAAATAAATATTGCTGCGAGCAAACAAGTAACAAAACAGCAAGTAAACGGTGTGCAATGCTTGGAAACAAGGCCTAGGGATCATACTTTCACTAGTGGACACACTCCCAACAATATAACATGATTGAACAAATAAACAACTTCTCTCCACTATGGTACTCTGAATTACTCTCCTATTGAATAACACTAATCATTGCGTAGTGGCTACGGAAGCACCCCTTAAAGTTCATCAAGTACTTGACAAACACCACTCATAGAGATATCCAAATCAGATCACAACTCAAGATAGATTTCATTGCAACTTAGACCAAGTACTAACACGGTGCACACACTGTCAACATTACACCATGAAAGGAGGAATAGATCACTCAATACTATCATAGTAATAATTACTCTCATAATCCACAAGAGATCACGATCATAGCCTAAACCAAGTACCACCACGATGCACGCACTGTCACCGTTACACCATGGCAGGAGGAATAGATTACTTTAATAATCACCACTAGAGTACACTATAATAATTAAGCATAGGAGTAGCATAATATCTGAATAATAACATCTACTTGTTCAACATGATACAAAGCTCACGATCATATAAAGATCACATCATGGGAGAGAGAGGTGAACCACATAGCTACCGGTAGAACCCTCAGCCCCGGGGGTGAACTACTCCCTCCTCATCATAGGAGACAGCAAGGTTGATGGAGATAGCGGTGAGGTCGATGGAGACGGTAGAGACGGCGATGGAGACCGATGGAGATGGCTCCGGGGGCACTTCCCCGTCCCGGCAGGGTGCCGGAACAGAGACTTCTGTCCCTCGAAATTCGTCGGCGATGGCGGCAGAGCTGCGGAACTCTTTCTAGAAAATTGTCGAATCCCCTAGGGTTTTCCGTCCCGAGGCTTTATATAGGCGAAGGGGCGATGTCAGAGGGCTGCCAGGGCCTTCTCCCACATGGGTGGTGCGGCTAGGGCCTGGGCCGCGCCAGCCCTATGTGAGGGAGGCCTATGGCCCCTCTCCTTCCTCTCTTCGGATGTCTGGATGCTCCTGGGAAATATAAGACTTCTGGCTTTTGTTTCGTCCAATTCCGAGAATATTTCCTGTGTATCACTTCTGAAACACAAAAACAGCAGAAAACAGGGAACTGGCACTGTGGCACTTGTTAATAGGTTAGTTCCGGAAAATACATAAAAGTGCCACGAAGTGTAACGAAACATCGGGTAAATGGTGTAAAAACAAGCATGGAGCATCAAAAATTATAGATACGTTGGAGACGTATCAGCATCCCCAAGCTTAACTCCTGCTCGTCCTCGAGTAGGTAAGTGATAACAAAAGAAATAATTTTTGAGGTGACATGCACCATCACAATCTTGATCATATATGTAAGCATTGTGAGCTGGGATCAAAAGAACTTAAAACATGGGCATGAAAGATATAATCTTGACAATAAGAACTTAGCAACCATGTTATAAACATGAAAATGAACACATACAAAAGATCATGAATAATGAAACAATGAAAGTCAAACGTGTCTTCAAATCATAAGGAAAAACATACAAATGGTTTTCAGCTTGTCCTTCATGGAGAGCAAAACATAAATGCATAGGACACCTTCAAGTTTAAGAGGGCGACTAGATACAAATAATTTAAGAACAAGTGAAACCAACAATATGAATCAATCAATAACCATTGGGACAATGCATATCACACTAAGAATGACAACTATGCTCTCTTAATGGTGCATAAAGAAAGAAGGTGGTGACTCAACATAAAAGTAAAAGAAAGGCCCTTCGCAGAGGGAAGCAGTGATTGCAAGTTTTATAACCTTCAAAAATTATGGTACTTACCGGCTTTGAGCTCTCATTGCCCCCATCATAAGCATCTTGAATGGTTAAAGTTAATGCGAGAACAATTATGATGCATATGCTTGACAAATCATAAGTTGAAAACCTCGTGCCCCGTGAATACGAGTACCCAAACCTCATGCTACTTTACTTAGAGTCCCAAGCAAGGCTCTTGTCATTGTAAGTATATGCATATCATTGAGAACCGCCAATGGGGTACCTCCGTGCCCGATGACATGGAACAAGCCCACACCAAAATGACAGGACAAGCAGACAATGAACACCTCGACATCTCTTTTATTTGCCTTTTGTTTAGCTTTTTATTGTGAGATGCGTCATCGAATGTTCACCATGGGTATGCTGCAAATTTCCACCATGAATTATGTATGGCTTTGATTGGCAGCCCGGCGTTTCCCTAACACATATACAAACTGCATGATCCCTACAAGATTCCCAATTCATTTCACACCGCGGGCATCCATAAACAAAAGATCACGATATCAACTCAAATAAGAAGTGCAATGTTGAAAGCTTGCCCCATGACATCATGGATGGGCTAGAATCAAACTTACAACTTGCAAGCATAACAACTCAACATAAGAGACCACAATGTCAAATTTTTAAGAACAGGAAAAAGTAAAGTGTGCCTTCCGGTTCATGAGAGCTTTACTGACCGAATTTCGCATAACACTGGTAAGAGTTTAATTTGAAGAGAAAATAAAAGCAAGTCAAATTTACTTGGAATAGCAAATTGCTAGTAGGCATGTATGGTGGACACTTTGGAAAACTTTGGTTTTTAGGAGTTGGATGCACGAGTAGAGCTCATACTCAGTACAAGGCGAGGGCTAGCAAAAGACTGGGAGCGACCAACTAAGAGAGCAATAATGGCCATAATCATGCAAAGCGACAAAGCGACATTAAAAGAAGCATAAGATGGCATCAAAAGTCAAAAACTAAATGATCATGAAGGCTATTGGTGACTTTGTGAGAGTCTAACATGTGTGAGCATGCGCCAAGTCAACCCAAATAAAGCATCAAGGAGAAAACCAAAATAATGCTTCCATACGATAAAAATAACGCATAATTTTTTTCAAAGGCTCATTAAGCAATCTCAGTTATTTGAGACAAGTCATGCTACAGCAAAACCACTAAGCATACTATCAAAAAGATATCAAGCACAACATGCAAAAGCCTAGGCCGCAGTCTACACAAGCTCCTTCTTGTACCACTATTTTGCACAAAGCTTTTTCTCTTTTCCGACACCATTTGAAACTTTTTTAATCCAACTCTTTTGAGGAAAACCAACATGGTCCAGAGGCAAAAATACACCTTGATAAATAAATATAAGAAGATCTGAATGCAAATCAAGGCAAAAACGAAAACCAAAAGCAGTAGCAGAAAAAGAAGAACACTCGGTGAAACGATAGGAGTGAAAACGGAGTGTTCTTGGCAAATGAAAAGCGAGTTCATCTCCTCCAAAAGAAACATGATGTGATCTAACTATTTATTGCAGCAAACAAAACAAAACTAAAAATGAAAACTAAAACAACTGACGCTCCAAGAAAAACACATAGTGCATGAAGCAATAAAAATATAGTGTCTTGAAAGGTGACCTGATTTTTGCCGATGAAGAAGGGGTGCCTCGGGGGCATCCCCAAGCTTTGACGCTTGTACTTCTTGGATATTTCTTGGGGTGATGCATGGGCATCCCCAAGCTTGAGCTTTTGTCCATTCTTCAACTCATCTCATCATTCTCCAATCCCTACACTTGAAAACTTCCTTCATACAGAACTAAACACAATTCTATTAGCAACATTAGTGTAGCATAACATATAATCAACCTCTTTTTGCTTCAGGTTTCAACTCAAAACCACCACATATTAAGCATATACTACTGTAGCAACTTCCCCAAAAGTTCCATGATCAAAAGAACTCAAAAAGAAAGCGATAAAGCGACAAAAACGAATAGTGGCAGAAATTTGTCAAAACAGAACAGCTGACAAAGATCGAATTTTTGATGGGTTTTCTGTTGCTCAAATAAAAAAGTGTTCAACTAATGAAAGTTTGGATATAACCTGGGGCATATGCACAAGAAATCGCAGGTCTAAAAGATATTCAGAGAATTTTTACGAATTTTTACGGTGCAGCACCGAAAACAGTTTCAGGACAGCAACATCCCCAAATCTTACCTCACTCAAAATAGAGGCTTCTCTTGGCACAACAACGAAATAAAAAAGATAAGGAGCAGTTATTACAGTAGTAATAACTTCCAAGACTCAAATAAAAGAAAAAGTACTGAAAAATAAACAATGTGTTATCTCCTAAGAGTGCTTTTCTTTAACGCCTTTGAGCTAGGCACAGTAATTTGCAAAGATGCTCATGTGGGCGCCATATAAGAGCTTGAGGCAAAGGTGCCATATAGTAACTTAAAGCAATAGAGAGTATCAAAAAGCAAATGTGAAAGACATTTATATCTGAACCACTTCCTATGCATAGGAATCTTGTAAGAAAATAAATCAACGAGGCACATAGTAGCAAGCATGGATAGATAAAACAAGTGCCACTTCAAGATTTGCAACATAAAGAGGGGAAACTTAATATTGTTGAGATCCATCAAACCATGTTTTCCTCTCTCATAATAACTTTCAGTAGCATCATGAATAGAACTAACAATATAACTATCACATAAAACATCCCTATCATGAGCCACATGCATAAAAGAATTAATACTCACCACAGGAACAATAGTAGTAGGAGCAGATTCAATAGAATAATTATTCTCATCACCATAATCATCATAAATAGGAGGCATATTGTAATCATAACTAATTTTATCCTCAATAGTAGGTGAACTGAAAATATTATACTCATCATCATAGCCATCATAAACTAGAGGTTTAGTATCATCACAAGCTAGAGAGCAACTATTTCGCAAAGCATATTCTTCAAACATATCATCATAAGAAGGAACATCACATATGGGAGATAAAATATTATTAGAGCAAACTTTCTCCACTAAAGCTGGGGAACTAAAAATATCATGCTTAACAAAACCAGCTTCCCCAAGCTTAGACTTTTCTATAGCATTAGCAACAACGGTGTTCAAAGCATTCATACTAACAACACTATTAGCATGCAAATTAAGCTCCAAAGGTTTTTCAATTTTCTCTTCAAACACTTCATATCTAAACTCAGGAAAAAGACTACAGAACTCATTGTTTTCCATTAAGCCTAACTAGTGAAAATAAAAACAAGAAACAAAAAGATGTAATTGCGGAATCTAAAGGAAATAACTCCGAGCACTCACACAGGAGGATGCGAGTACCTTTTACCTTACCTCCCCGGCAACGGCGCCAGAAAAGAGCTTGATGTCTACGCACTTCTATTCTTGTAGACACTTGTTGGGCCTCCAAGTGCAGAGGTTTGTAGAACAGCAGCAAGTTTCCCTTAAATGGATCACCCAAGGTTTATCGAACTCAGGGAGGTTAGAGGTCAAAGCTATACCTCTCAAGCAACCCTGCAATTACGATACAGAAAGTCTCTTGTGTCCCCAACACACCCAATACACTTGTCAGATGTATAGGTGCACTAGTTCGGCGAAGAGATAGTGAAATACAAGTGGTATAGATGATTATAAGTAGCAAACGTGATGTGAAATAAATATCGCTGCGAGCAAACAAGTAACAAAACAACAAGTAAACGGTGTGCAATGCTTGGAAACAAGGCCTAGGGATCATACTTTCACTAGTGGACACACTCCCAACAATATAACATGATTGAACAAATAAACAACTTCTCAAGATAGATTTCATTGCAACTTAGACCAAGTACTAACACGGTGCACACACTGTCAACATTACACCATGAAAGGAGGAATAGATCACTCAATACTATCATAGTAATAATTACTCTCATAATCCACAAGAGATCACGATCATAGCCTAAACCAAGTACCACCACGATGCACGCACTGTCACCGTTACACCATGGCAGGAGGAATAGATTACTTTAATAATCACCACTAGAGTACACTATAATAATTAATCATAGGAGTAGCATAATATCTGAATAATAACATCTACTTGTTCAACATGATACAAAGCTCACGATCACATAAAGATCACATCATGGGAGAGAGAGGTGAACCACATAGCTACCGGTAGAACCCTCAGCCCCGGGGGTGAACTACTCCCTCCTCATCATAGGAGACAGCAAGGTTGATGGAGATGGCGGTGAGGTCGATGGAGACGGTGGAGACGGCGATGGAGACCGATGGAGATGGCTCCGGGGGCACTTCCCCGTCCCGGCAGGGTGCCGGAACAGAGACTTCTGTCCCCCGAAATTCGTCGGCGATGGCGGCGGAGCTGCGGAACTCTTTCTGGAAAATTGCCGAATCCCCTAGGGTTTTCCGTCCCGAGGCTTTATATAGGCGAAGGGGCGATGTCAGAGGGCTGCCAGGGCCTTCTCCCACATGGGTGGCGCGGCCAGGGCCTAGGCCGCGCCAGCCCTATGTGAGGGAGGCCTGTGGCCCCTCTCCTTCCTCTCTTCGGATGTCTGGATGCTCCCGGGAAATATAAGACTTCTGGCTTTTGTTTCGTCCAATTCCGAGAATATTTCCTGTGTATCACTTCTGAAACACAAAAAACAGTAGAAAATAGGGAACTGGCACTGTGGCACTTGTTAATAGGTTAGTTCCGGAAAATGCATAAAAGTGCCATGAAGTGTAACAAAACATCGGGTAAATGGTGTAAAAACAAGCATGGAGCATAAAAAATTATAGATACGTTGGAGACGTATCATTGATCTTCCTCTTCGTCTTCGCTTTCAACCTCTTCTTTCAGCCGAAAATCTTTGGTGTCATCTTCTGGAGGTGTCTTCTCCTTGTCACCGCTGGAAGAGGCCATGACTCCTCCAAGCTTAAGATCAACTCCTGACAGAAATAGCTCGAAACAAAACACGATGAGAAAATGATATACAGACCTCGGGGACTCCGGAGGATTAAATAGGTGAAAATTATACATCAAAACGAAGTCACAGGAGGAAACCGGGACGGAAAAGAGTTCCGGGGTGTTCTCACACCCAGGTGGCGCGGCCAGGGGTGGGCCCGCGCCACCTGTGTGTGAGACACACACGGACTCTTTTTCCTCCCCGTTTTCGTCACGTGATTTTTCATATTTAGTAAAAACAGCAAAAATGTTAAAGGAAGAACTTTTCGCGAAACTTTTCTGACTAGAACTGTTACCTATTCGAAAGCGAACTTTGCAGGTACCTGCAATTTGTCTTGGATGTAATCTTTCGAAGAAACTGTTTCAATAACATCAACATCTTCATTATAAGAATCTCCAGAAATATAATGCTTGAGTCTTTGCCCATTCACCACTTGTGTAGAGTCATCTTTCAGTGAAGCGATCTTTATAGCACCTGAGCGATACACTTCCACAATAACATATGGTCCTTCCCACTTAGAGAGTAATTTTCCTGCAAAAAATCTGAGACGAGACCTATACAATAGAACTTTCTCACCAACATGAAACTCTCTCTTAAGAATTCTCTTATCATGCCATTGCTTGACTTTCTCTTTAAAGAGTCTGGCATTCTCATACGCTTCGTTTCTCCACTCATCTAGAGAACTCAAATCTAACAACCTTTTCTTACCGGCTAGTTTAAAATCTCTATTAAGCTCTCTCACTGCCCAAAAAGCTTTGTGTTCTAATTCTAAGGGCAAGTGACACGCTTTTCCGTAAACCATCTTATAAGGAGACATACCCATGGGATTCTTATAAGCAGTTCTATAAGCCCAAAAAGCGTCATTTAACTTACTAGCCCAGTTTTTTCCTAGATCTACTAACAGTCTTCTGCAAGATAGACTTAATCTCCCTATTTTAAAGCTCTACCTGCCCACTAGTTTGGGGATGATAAGCAAAAGCAATTCTATGATTAACATCATATCTAGCAAGAGTTTTTCTAAAACTACCATGAATAAAATGAGAACCTCCGTCAGTCATAAGATATCTAGGCACTCCGAACCTAGGAAAAATAACATCCTTAAGCATTTTTAATGAAGTCTCACCATCAGCACTCTTTGTAGGTATGGCCTCTACCCATTTAGTAACATAATCAACAGCAACAAGTATATGGGTATAGCCTTTTGAAGGAGGAAAAGGACCCATAAAGTCAAATCCCCAACAATCAAACGGTTCAATAACAAGAGTGTAATTCATAGGCATCTCATTGCGTCTAGAAATATTACCAACTCTTTGACATTCATCGCAAGATAAAACATACCTTCTGGCATCTTTAAAGAGGGTTGGCCAATAAAAACCTGACTGTAGAACCTTTTGTGCGGTTCTGTCTCCAGCATGATGCCCTCCGTAGGCACTGCCATGGCATTTTCTTAATATCTCTTGTTGCTCATATTCCGGTATGCATCTTCTCATAATACCATCAACTCCTTCTTTATATAAGTGTGGGTCATCCCAAAAATAATGCCTCAAATCATAGTAGAATTTTCTTCTTTGCTGAGCTGTAAAGGTTGGAGGCAAATACTTGGAAACAATAAAGTTAGCATAATCAGCATACCAAGGAAGGTCTCGCAAAGTTACATTTATTGCAGCCAACTGTTCATTTGGAAAACTATCATTAACAGGAATAGGATCAAAAGAAATGTTTTCCAATCTAGACAAATTGTCAGCCACAGGATTTTCAGCACCTTTCCTATCTACGATATGCAAATCAAACTCTTGTAAAAGCAACACCCATCTAATAAGCCTAGGCTTAGCATCCTTCTTAGTCATAAGATATCTAATAGCAGCGTGATCAGTATGAATAGTAACTTTAGAATCAACAATGTAAGATCTAAACTTATCACAAGCAAAAACAATGGCAAGAAACTCTTTCTCAGTAGTAGCATAATTCTTCTGAGCAGCATCAAGAGTCTTACTAGCATAATGAATAACATTCAACTTATTATCTACGCGCTGTCCAAGAACAGCACCAACAGCAAAATCACTAGCATCACACATAATTTCAAAAGGTAAATTCCAATCAGGTGGTTGAACAATAGGAGCAGTAGTTAAAGCCTTCTTAAGAGTTTCAAAAGCTTTCTTACAATCATCATCAAAGACAAATGGTACATCCTTTTGAAGAAGATTGGTAAGAGGCTTTGAAATCTTAGAGAAATCTTTAATAAACCTCCTATAGAAACTAGCATGACCAAGAATACTACGAATACCTTTAACATCTCTGGGACAGGGCATTTTCTCAATTGCCTCCACTTTTGCTCTGTCAACTTCAATACCTCTTTCAGAAATTTTATGTCCAAGGACAATTCCTTCATTTACCATAAAGTGGCATTTCTCCCAATTAAGAACAAGGTTAGTTTCTTCGCACCTCTGCAAAACTTTATCAAGGTTGTGCAAACAATTATCAAAAGAAGTTCCATAGACGGAGAAATCGTCCATGAAAACCTCCACAATTTCTTCACAAAAGCCATGAAAAATAGCAGACATACATCTTTGAAAAGTAGCAGGAGCATTGCATAAACCAAACGGCATACGTCTATAAGCATAAGTTCCATAAGGGCAAGTAAAAGTGGTTTTCTCTTGATCATCCTTCTTAACAGCAATTTGAGAAAAACCAGAATAACCATCAAGGAAACAAAAATGAGTCTTCTTAGACAACCTTTCTAGCATTTGATCTATAAACGGTAATGGGTAATGATCTTTCTTAGTAACTTTGTTTACCTTCCTATAATCAATGCACATTCTATAACCAACTACTACCCTTTGAGGAATAAGCTCGTTATTCTCATTAGGCACAACAGTCATACCTCCCTTTTTAGGAACACAATGAACAGGACTAACCCATCTACTATCAGCAATAGGATAAATAATACCAGCATCAAGGAGTTTTAATACCTCATTTCTTACCACATCCTTCATCTTGGGAATTAAGCGGCGTTGATGCTCCATAACTGGCTTCGCATCTTTCTCCATATTAATGGCATGCTGACACAAAGTGGGGGAAATCCCTTTTAAATCATCAAGAGTATATCCCATAGCTCCTCGGTGTTTCCTCAATATCTCCAATAATCTTTCTTCTTCCTTTCCTGAAAGTTTAGAACTAATAATAACAGGATATATTTTCTTATCATCTATATAAGCATATTTAAGATTATCAGGCAAATGCTTTAATTCAAACACAGGATCTTCTTTAGGCGGCAAAGTGGTGCCAAGATCCTCCACAGGTAGGTTATGCTTGAGTAATGGTGGTTGACGAAGGAGAATATCGTCAATCTCTTCTCTTTCCTTGCTGAAAACATCACTTTTGTGATCTTCCATGAATTGCTGCAAGGCATTATTAGGAGCAAGAGCAATAGAAGCAAGCTGTTCAACTCGAAAATTTTCATTAGGCGTTTCATTCTCATAAGAAGTCTTAGCAAATTTGGAAAAATTAAACTCATAAGACTCTCCATTAAACTTAGTAAAAAAAATCTCCTTCTTACAATCTATCATGGCCCCAGAAGTGTTCAAAAAGGGTCTAGCAAAAATAATAGGACAAGTTTTACTAGCCTCCTTACCAAGTACTAGAAAATCAGTGGGGTATTTAGTCTTACCGCATAAAACTTCCACATCTCGGACAATACCAAGCGGCCAAACAGTCTCTCTGTTAGCAAGCTGAACAACCACATCAATATCTTCAAGTTCACAAGCACCAATCTCGTGCATGATTTCTTTGTAAAGCTCTAAGGGAATAGCACTTGCACTAGCACCAATATCACATAAACCATAATAGCAATGATCTCCAATCCTGACAGAAATAACAGGAACACTTGCTTTCCTATGCTTTTTAGGATGTGAGAGAATGTTAGAAGCATCTTCACAAAAAAAGAATATATTCATCTCCTACATCTTTAGTAACAAGATCCTTCAATATAGCTATAGGAGACTTAATAATAATTTGCTCATCAGGTTCTGCAGCTTTCTTAGTACTTTTATTAGACACACTTACCAAAGTAGAATACTTCTTTACCTTAGCAGGGAAAGGTCTCTTCTCAAAATAAGGTTCAGGCACAATACTATCAACAGTACAAACTTCAGTAGCTGCAGCCGGTATATGACTAATAGAGTCTTTATAAGGCGCATGATATTTGTTCCAATCTTTCTTTGGAACATCAATATAAGAGGCAAAAGCCTTAAGACAATTAGCAAGTATTTGTGAATCAAGACCATAAGCAGCGCTAACACTATGAAAGTCACCAGTTCCCATAAAAGATTTAATGCATTCATAATCATAGTTTATACCTGACTTTCTACCTTTGTCATTTTCCCAACCTTCAGCATTCTCTTGTATACGGTCAAGAAGTTTCCACTTAGCATCTTCTTTCATATGAGTAAATGATCCAAAGCAAGAAGCATCCAAATAATCCTTATCAGGAAGAGTAAGCCGCGCATAAAAATTATCAATAACAATATTATTGGGGAGCTCGTGAATGGGGCATTTGAGCATTAGTAACTTCAATCTCCCCCACGCTTGGGCAATACTCTCTCCATCATGAGGCCAAAAATTATATATCCGGTTACGGTCTTTATGAATTTCACTTGGAGGATAAAACTTGGAATAAAAGAGAGGTACAATATCCTCCCATGCCATAGATGGACCATCTTGGAGTAGTCGATACCACTCTTCAGCTCTGCCTTTCAATGATAATGAGAATAATTTCTTCTTAACCTGGCTTGGTGAAATACCTGCACATCTAAACAACTCACATAATTCATGTATAAATAATAAGTGATCACCCAGATGGACAGTTCCATCTCCTGAATAGCAGTTATCCATAATACGCCCAACAATTTTCATAGGTATTTTAAAAGGATCAATTTTAGCAGGCGGCGGCGGTGGTGGTTCCTCCGCATGTGCAGCAGTAGTAGTAGATATGTTTCCAAATAGGAAACCAAATGGAGAGTCCTCCATAGCAAAGTAAAATAGAAATAAAAGACAAAATAAAAAAAATACTCATAGTGACGGTTACCTTTTCCAATTCCACTCTTCAATAGCGCTACACTCCCCGGCAATGGCGCCAGAAAATAGTCTTGATGACCCACAAGTATAGGGGGTGTATCGTAGTACTTTCGATAAATAAGAGTGTTGAACCCAATGAGGAGCAGAAGGTGTTGATGAGCAGTTTTGATCAAGGAATCACTGTAAATACTAGCAAACAGGTTTTTAGGGGTATTTGGTAAAACGAGTAAATAAAGTGCGAGTAAATAAAAGACAGTAGTAACAATTGCAGCAAGTGGCCCAATCCTTTCTTCAGCAAAGGACAAGCCGGTTGTGTACTTATAATAACCAAACGTTCTCGAGGACACACGGGAGTTTCTGTCAAGAGCTTTCGCTTCATAGAGCCAATAGTATTTATTGGTTTGATAGGTGTTATGGGGGTGAACCTGTGCTAGCGCACTACCCTTACTAGGATAAATACACACTTGTGATTATACCCCTTGCAAGCATCCGCAAATACAAGAAAGTAATTAAGATAAATCTAACCATAGCCTTAAACTCTAAGATCATACGCTCCCTGGTGCAATGGTTTCCCAATAAAGGTTTAGGTTTTTGTCACTCTAGCAACCCCACAATTGGTAGCCAAATACACAATGCATCTCACTAGGCCCATAAATGGTGAAGTATCATGTAGTCGACGTTCACATGACACCACTAGTGAAATAGCACCACAACAATATCAAACCATTAAATATTTCTTAACAATAATTCACTACTAACATCTTGACTTCTCCCATGTCCTCAAGAACTAAACGAACTACTCACAAGACATCATATGGATCATGATCAGAGGTGAAATAATGGTAAATAACAATCTGAACATAAACCTTAACTCAACGGTTCCACTCAATAGCATCAACTACAAGAGTAATCAACACCGGGAAAGTTTCCCCTATGAATATAACAAGATCCAACTCAAGATGTTACAGCGGGATGGCGTGGTGATGGTGGAGATGAAGGTGCTGGTGATGGAGATGATGATGATGATGATCCCGATGAAGTTTGGTGCGATGGTGATGACGATGGCGACGATCTCCCCTCTCTGGGAAGGAATTTCCCCGGCAGATTTCTCCCTGCCAGAGAGTTTTCTCTCTCTGGTGTTCTCCGCCCCGCGGAGGCGGCTGTGTCTAACTCTGAGCCCCCCTTTGACTTAGGTTTTCGGGGACGATGATGTATGCGAAGGGGCGAGACCAGAGGTGGGCCAGGGTGGCCTCACGCAGGGCCCGCGCGGCCAGGGGGCTGGCCGCGCCACCCTGGCATGTGGGGCCCCCCTGGCTCCTCTCGACTCCTCCTTCTGGCTTCCTGAGTCTTCTGGGAAAATATAATTTCTGGGTATTTTTCTGGAATTTTCCTGATCTTCAAAATATGGTCTCTTGATGGTCCTTTTTCCAGCAGAATCCTGACTCCGGCAGCAACTCCTCCGATGATCATCAAACATGTGAAAACAAAGGAAATAACATAAGTATCATATCTAAATATGAAATATATCAATGAATAGCAGTAAATTATGATACAAAATAGTGATGCAAATTGGACGTATCAGACCATGTCATGTATATGTCCTAGGTAACCATTCTATTCGAAGAATGTTGTCTTGTTTGTTCAACTAACATATACCAAACTTGGCATATATAGTGGTTGCTACAGTAATCCGTCTAGACAAAATATCGCTATGAAATATCAAATCTTGTCACAGTCAACTCCTTGAACATAATCGTAAACAGTTTTAACGATATGTCGACTATTTCATAGATGTTAAACATCCTTGTCTTTCTTTATAGATCCTAACACGCTCACTGGGCTTCATGCCTTTCTGAGGGTCTTCCAAGTTCAGAAACTAGGTTTCTCGTGTATGGAACTATCACGGATTTTATGGCTTCTAGCCATTTGACGGAGTCAGGGCCCATCATCGCTTCTTTGCATGTAGTCGGTTCATAATTGTCAAACAATAATGATCTGTTCTCAAATCTAACTATTTGATTGTTACCCGACTCACGCAGTTCAATAGGAACTTAGATCTACGTGACCACAACCTTTGAGGTACGACAGCCATGCGCATTGTGGCCGCCTCCGGGACACTTCCGGCACTGCGCTACTCAGCACATATAGCTTAGGTTCAATAACCCAATCAAAGTTCAATTGTCCTCCCACTTAACCTTTTGCGAAAAAATCCTTCTCAAGAAACTTGACGTTTTCAGCGACAAACACTTTTGTCTTAGGTGTTCTGGAGGAATACCCAATAGTTACTTTGGGATAACCTACAAAGACGCATTTATCCGACTTTGGTTGTAAAAAAATTACATATGCCTAGCATACCAAAATTTTAGAAAAGACAATTTGGGTTTTATCCCATGCCATATCTCATATGGTGTCATTTCAACGGATCATGATGGCGCTCTTTTCAGTGTAAAAGCGGTAGTCTCTAAAGCTTTATCCTTAAAATATAATGGCAGTTTTATAAACGACACCTTTGATCCAACGATGTCAAATAAAGTTTGATTTCATCTCTCGACCACTCCATACTCCTATGGTGTTTCGGGAAATACAAGTCTATGGAACAATTCCTCAACTTTTAGGTGTGTTTGCTAAACTTGTAACTCAAATATATTCCTTTATGATCAAATCATAAATTCTTTATTATCTTGTTACAACAATTTTCCACTTCATCTAGAAATACTTTGAACAATATTCAAATATTTCATCCTTCTTCCTTATCAAGTAAATATACACATATATCTACTCAAATCCTTGGTTAAAGTAGATGAAGTTCAAAGATCCACCACACACGGCTACAAATAATGGACTATATACATCAACATGTACAATATCCAATAAGTTAGTCGTCCATTCTTCTTTGGCCTACAAACGGAGTTTTAATCATCTCTAGGAAATTTTCACAAGTGTCAATTGATTCAAAATCAAAAGGACTCCAAAATTCCATCAACATGGAGTTTCTTCATGTTTACTTTCCAATATGATTTAAACGGTGGTGTCACTCATAAGTGATCTTCTAATCATTTGTCTTGAGACACTTTTAGCATTAGTGTTATGGATGTGATTTCTCCAACAAGATAAGCGTTCATTCATCTTCTATGAATGCGGTAATAATTTGAACAACCATTGTTCTCATAATACCAGAACAAAATAACAATTATTCAAACAAATCTTGAAGGCTAGGTTTAATTCCAATGAAACACAATAACACTTTATTTGTTTTCGATGAGAATCATCCCATATTCATTTGCTAGTTAATTAGGCCATTGTAGTTCTTGTATTGCGTTGTTCTGTATGACAGTTCATACCAACCAATTTAGTATCAAATACCCAAGAACCACATCATGTTAACAAGCAACGAATACAGCCATAACATGTATATCTTCTATACACCTGAGCTGGACATTTCCAGTCTTTTCTTTTCCACCAGAATAAATTTTGGATTCTCTTTTAGCAATTCTTTTCCTTCTAGAAGAATCTATCAACATCAATAGTGGCACCATTCACATGGCACATAGTTCAAGGCATGATTAGTCAAACACTAATACCCTTGGACTCACACTTTGAAGTAGATCACCATTATCAAATATTTGGCGTTCTTCCAAAATTCCATTCTTTAGTAATCTTTTAATGTAGTAAACATTTTACCGACATCTTGTATTCATCCTATCATGACAACTTTCATGATCAAGCTACTATAGCTCGTGAGGATGAATTGTGAGTATAATGCTAGTTCCCAAAACCTTTTTAGGAGATCTAGACGCCTAGCATCTTTAATCTTCGCAAATTCTCATATAATATGAGAACATATGTCTTACTAAATTATACTCTATCACATTGCAACCATCATTGTTTCAGATATCACAATATCTTCCACACATGATAGTTTATGAAACAATTCTTTCAGCTCCTAGATAACCTTGATACCGAAAACAACTTTTGAATATCAAGGATCATGGAGGCAAGTGTGATACTTAGATACTAACACTGGAATTGTTACTCTTGATTTAATACTACTTATTAAATTTTATCGAGTAAACAAGGTTTGCTAAAAGTTTGCAATAGGACTTTAAACTTTAGATTGACATTCAAACAATACGATACCAGTTCGTAAAGTTAACATCCAGAATTCTATAGTTCTATTATCTCAATTATAGCTAATCGTAAGGTAGTAAACGGATGCCAATGCCTACAACAAACTATGCAAATTCACTTTGATTTAGTTCATGATAAATTGAGTTCTATAATTCAAAATTACTAAGTGAACTCCCACTTAAAAACAACATCCCTCTTAGTTTTCTTAAGTGATTACACGAACCAAATTCACTATACCGCAACCGATCGTCACATGCAATGGTATAGTTTCAAAGGCGAACATCACCATGTTCATCATATCAACCATATGACTCATGCTTAACCTTTCGGTTCATGTTTCGAGGCCATGTCTGTATATGCTAGGCTCGCCAAGTAGAACCATAGCACTCGCATGTGTAAAACTGTCTTACACCCATCGTATGTGAACGTAGAGTCTGTCACACCTGATCATCACGTGGTATCTTGAAACGACGAACTTTCTTGACGGTGCATGCTATGGAAGAACACATTTTTATCTTGATATTTATGTGAGAGGGATCATCTTATAATGCTACCACGCGATCAAATCTAAGCAAAATAAGATGCACAAAAGGATAAACATCACATGCATATATAATGTGATATGATATGGTCCTTCACGCATTAGATCTCTGATACGTCTCAAACATATCTATAATTTTTGATGCTCCATGCTTGTTTTTACACCATTTGCCTATTGTTTTGTTACACTTCATGGCACTTTTATGCATTTTCCGGAACTAACCTATTAACGAGTTGCCACAGTGCCAGTTCCCTATTTTCTGCTGTTTTTGTGTTTCAGAGTGATACACAGGAAATATTCTCAGAATTAGACGAAACAAGTTCCTGAAGTCTTATTTTACCCGGAAGCTTCCAGAGATCCGAAGGAGAGTAGGAGGGGGGCCACCAGGGCCCCACACGCAGGGGTGGCGCGGCCAGGCCCCTGGCCGCGCAGGCCCCACGTGAGGGCGCCTGGCTCCTCCTCTGACATCGCCCCTTCGCCTATAAAGACCCCCCGACGAAAAAAACCTAAGTACCCGATCAGTTTTCCAGAACATATCGCGATCCGCCGCCGCCGTCGACCCGAAGATCGGGAGGGTCCAGAAGCTCTTCCCGACACCCTGCCGGAGAGAGGAATCGCCACCGGAGGTCTTCTTCATCGCCATGCTTGCCTCCGGAGCGATGAGTGAGTAGTCTACCTTGGACTATGGGTCCATAGCAGTAGCTAGATGGTTGTCTTCTCCACCATGCGCTTCATGTTTAGATCTCATGAGCTGCCCTACATGATTGAGATCACCGTTATGTAATTCTACATGTTTGGTTTGTTGGGATCCGATGAATATTGGTGTTTATGATTGAGTTGCTGTACTGAATATTATCTTTTGTTATCTCTATGTTGTTTATGATCTTGCATGCTCTCCGTTATTAGTAGCTATCTTGGCCGAGTAGTTGCTAGTGACTCCAAGAGGGGGTATTTATGCTTGATAGTGGGTTCATGCCTCTATTTCACCTGGGGGAGTGACATAAATCTCTAAGGTGGTAGATGTGCTGTTGCTACTAGGGAGAAAACAATATTCATATGCTCAAGGGCATATGCTTTGTTTACATTACACACTTTGCTTAATGCAATTATCTGTTGTTCGCAACTTAATACTACTGGGGTGTTCGGATTGATATCCCCGGGAGTGGATTATTAGTCATAGATGCAGTTGGATGGCGGTCTATGTATTTTGTTGTAATGCCCAGAGTAAATCTCATAGTGATCGTCTTGACATATCACGTTTATCTTTATTCTATCAATTGCCCAACTGTAATTTGTTTACTAATCATGTATTATTTTATCTATGGAGAGACACCACTAGTGAACTGTGGACCCCGGTCCTATTTCCATCATATTGCTATCACCTGTTTACTTTCTCGCACTATTTACTTTACTCGCATACTTTTACTATTTTCCACTCGATACACTCATAACCTTTGTTTCAAGCAAACCGGTGAGATTGACAACCTCATCGAAAGTTAGGAGCAAAGTATTTGTTTGTGTGTGTACAGGTTCCGCGTTGCAGCTAGCAAGCAAAGCTTAGACGAGGCGCCATATATAAATTGTCCGCAGCTATCGCAAACTAGCAAGCATCACCTTCAGTCGTTTGTCTCTCCTCTCCTGACCGATATTAAACCTTGGTTTCTTAACTGAGGGAAAACCAGCTGCTATACTCATCACACCTTCCTCTTGGGGTTCCCAACGGGCTGGTCATTCACCATGCACAAGGACTGTTGCTGGGGGACAAAGAAGAATAATCTCCTTCATCAACTAGCCATCAATCTCCATCTTGTGCGTCATGGCATGATCTCTATCATTCCACCGGCGCAGCACCAAGGTCCATGGCGCGCCACCTTGATTGTCTTCCTCCATTACAATATATCACTTTGATATATATATTTGGCACGCAGGCTATTTAAATGTAGAGACAACCATATGGCTCCTGCCGGTTGTTTATAGCTTACAAAAAGGATCATTGCATACAATTTGTAACATAAACAATTTAACCATATCACATCACATGCCCTACAAAAACAAGTTAGATGTTTCTAATTTGTCTTGCATATTTTACATGGTTTGGGGCTTTCTAGGAAGAACCGTTCTTACCTACGAACATGTAACCACAACGGTAATAAAATATTATTTACAACTCTTTGTAAAATAGATCATAACTATAGTGGGAGAAACATGCACCCGCAAAGCCACATATGTCGAAGCATGTCAAGTGTGGGACAAGTCTCGTGAACGCGGTCACGTAAGGTTAGTCTCGGGCAGCTTCAATCCCACTATGCCACTATGATCCAAAATACCAAAAAATTGCAATAACATGATCATCAACGCCCACATCCACATGTGTTCTAATCGTACATACCAACTACGCATAGAGATGGCTCTAATACCACTGATGGGTTCGTAGCATAGAAAACAAAAAAATTCCTACGCAAGAACACATAAACTAGCCAAGAACATCTACGAGATGGTAGCAACGGAGACTAACCCTCGAAGACCGTTAGCGGGGATTACGTTCCCGCACAAACGTTGCCGATGGAGAGTCGATGAAGACGCACGTAGTCGACGTAGTGGTTCACTTGACGTAGTCGACGTAGTGGTTCACTTGACGTAGTCGACGTAGTGGTTCACTTGACGATCACGAGATCGTGTACATGGCGCCACAACCGGCGGCGCCCCCGTGCTCGGATACACGTACGGCTTGTCGTCGACTCCTCCACGCCCTGGGTACAGCGGGGCAGCGGAAGAAGGGATCCGCCAGACACTCCAACACTCACTTCTCTAAGTGTGTGAAACTCGAACTAACAATCCGGTAGAGCTTCGCTTAGCCAAGATAGATTTGGGGCAGCAACTATGCGAGGAAGGGAAGAACCAAAGTGTGTGAACCATGGAGGATGAGGGGGGGTTATAGGGGAGGAGAGGGCAGCTCCCCTAGGGGGTGCGCCAGCCCCTAGGAGGAGGTCCTCCTCCTCATCATGGTGGTAACCTCCCTTTCATGGCCTTCATGGTGGTAACCCCCTCATGAACATGAGGTAACCCCCATTTTAATTTTGCATGACATTCATGCTAATTAAAATTCACACTTATTGATTTAATAAAACATTTTTATTTAATATTTGTTAATTCATTCGATTAATAAACATTAACAAATACACCCTTAAGTTATTTCGATATCCCGAAACAGTTTTGGTACTTTTCTGAAACAACCCTCATGCTGTCCTGTAATTCGATCGGAGTATCGTATCCACTCAAAAACGACGGCGAACCTTAAGTGTGTCACCCTATGGTTCGTGAATAAAGTGGACATGATCGAGACTCCTCTCCGATCAATAATCATCAGCGGGATCTGGAAATCCATGATGACTCCCACTTACTCAACGATGAGCTAGTGATCGTGTGAACCAATA
The DNA here is from genome assembly GCA_007115705.1 of Dactylis glomerata. Lineage (NCBI taxonomy): Eukaryota > Viridiplantae > Streptophyta > Magnoliopsida > Poales > Poaceae > Dactylis > Dactylis glomerata. Next base: position 350,662 of record QXEO01000737.1, on the reverse strand, counting down.
ACGAACATAGTTATTTCCTTTTGTCTCGCGATATTATTACTTGTCCGAGATCCGATCATTTGGTATCAACCATACCTAGTTCGATCTCGTTTCCGACAAGTCTCTCTACTCGTTCCGTGATAATGCATTCCCGTGACCTAGTCACATGCTTACAAGCGATTCCAATGCAATATCATCGAGAAGGGCCCAGAGAATATCTTCCCGTCATCGGGTCGGACAAATTCCACTCTTGATCCATGAGCCTCAACTAATACTTTCAGAATGCCCAAATCAACCTTTATAATCACCCTGTAATGGTGTGACATTTGATATCATCAAAGCACTCTTCTGGTATCAGTGATTAACATGATCTTATGGTCTGAGGATTAGAACTATTTCGTATGAGTTTGATATAGCAATGAATTTGATGACTTGATCGTATTGCTATTCGTACTATGGGTGTGAATGTTCATCACATCATTCTTCTAATGATATGACCCCGTTATTAACAACATCCAATGTTCATGATCAGGAAACCTTGATCATCAGTTAATCAATGAGCTAGTATGAAAGAGAGGCTTTACTAGGAACCCTTTTAGTTTATTAATCACACAAGTATTAATGTTTCCGATTAATACAATTCTAGCATGAGAAATAAACATTTATCATAAACATGGAATATGATAATAACCACTTTATTATTGCCTCTCGGGCATATTCCCTTCACAGGCGCCGTTTCCCTTCTTGAAGGTGACATCGAGGTCTACTCCCCCCTCCATATCCTCCCTGTCTCGGGTGAAAACCTAAAAATTTCGATTTGGGCGGCGGCGGCGCACGTGCGTCATTCCCTTCAAGAAGGCATCGCCTTGAGACAGTGGGGTTGTTAGTTGAGCTCGGTGTTGGGTGGTTGGTGGCCAGTAACGGTTGTTTCTTCTCAAGTGTTGCAGTGCAGTGTCTAGCCGAGGCCCTGGTGCTCCGCTTCCTCGATGTGCCTGCTTGCTGGCGGGTCGACGCCCTCGAACCTGGGCGAGAGGGGAAGTGCTCCCCTCTCCGGTAGCGGCATCGTTGTAAGCTGAGCCGACTCCTGGCCATGTTTCCTGTCTTCATCACCAGTCTTTCACCGCTTCTTCAGTGACGATCTTCTCTCGGCAGTATGTCTTTCATGTGGTCTGTGCTGTGGGTGGCGTGTTGTTCATGGCCGGCAGCTTGATGAGGCGGCAGTGCTCAATCCCACATGTGATCCTCTGTTTGCCAATGTTCTTGTGTGCTTAGGTGAGCTAATCTACCTCTCGACGGTGCGGCGCCTGTAACGACCCGGAAAAATACCCAATAATAGAATTGCTTGTTATTTTCTTTTTCACGTCATTGTGACATCATGCATCCTCATGCATACTATCACCTTGCATGTTTTTGACAAATCTAAAATTATTTGGTTTAAAATCTATTTTTTTATTTTGCTTGTATGGTTTTATAACAAACCCTCCTCTTCTTCTTTTCTTATTTCAAATTAAAACCAAAACTTTAATATGTGTGAACTTTAAAATTGTTTGGAAACAAAATCAAGTTTTGAAAATGTGGCTTCAACCTTTGCTTTCCCCCTCTTCTTTCATTGGTCCTCCTGCTCTTCTTCTTTGATCTATCTCTCTCTTTACCTTCCTTCAAAAATTCTGGGAGAATTCAGCAAAACTCGAATCTGTTTGAAAAGATACATTTTTTTTAAATATCTTGGTCTCCTCTCTGTTTCTCTTCCGGCTTTAAGCCACCTGCGGCCCACTTTTGTTTTTTCCCTCAGCAGAGCGAGTTAGGCGGCTACTTGTTCTGTCGTCTTCTTTGGTGGAGCACGAGAGACGCGTGACTCATTCTGTGATCACGTCACAGCGCACCACCAAGCCAACGCCAACCACTCCCTCCTCCTCTTATCCTCATCAGATCGAGGTCCCTGTGAAACCCTAGCCCTCCCCATCTGCATATCGCGCCGCCACCTAATTCCCCTTTCTTCTTCCTTAGGCCACCACCGTCCCGGCCAAATAATCCGTTGCCTCTGTACTTTTCGACCTTGGAAGCATGGAGAAGCCTTCTAGGTGACGTTCTGTTACTCCCCGTCCTCATCCCTTTCTTTTCCGTGATGTGAGTTGTGCCCTCGGTGAACGTCCTGCAGGCCCGCTTCCGTCGTCTCCCGTCGCAGGTTCATGTCGCCGGCCATGCTCCGGCGAGGATTTGGACTCCGGTCCACCAGTTTGTGGCTCCCCGCAGTAGGCCGCATCTTCCTCATCTGCTATCGTGTCCCGGTTCGCCCTTGATCGACGACTTCCATCCTCGACCGAAGTTTCTCCGCCATGGCCGACACCGTTCTTCTCTGCTTCAAGAAGCAATCCATGCTGACGATCTGGTCCAAGTTAGTAACATCCTTGTTATCTTCAGATCTCAGTGTCAGCCTAGCTGGTCTGATCCTCGTTATCAATCTACAGGTTTCGAGTTCGAATCTCGGTTCAGGCAACAAGCCAACCCCTTTTCTTTTTCTGTTTTTTTTCCAGATCCGGCGCCCCTGTTGGGCCTTGGCCCAGATTCGCCCAGAGCAGTCCGTCGCCCGCGTGCGACAGTTACTTTCCGTCGCCCTTTGGGCTCAGGTCCGGCGCAGTTTTCAACCAGCCCAGAGCTCTTCCTCCATTTTTTCGTTTTCTGAAATTTCTGCAAATATGCAAAATTTGTTAAATCCATATCTTTTGATTGGTAACTCGAAATCAAAAGTATTTTATATGAAAGTTTATCAGAAAAATGTGGGTAATCTGAATATGACATCCATATCCTTGTTTGCACTATGCATCATGTAGTGCCGTGATAGTTTGCATTACAACTATTAAGTAACATATGAAGTAATTGTGAGATACCAATTATGGTTTCACCACTTCATTTAATTTTGCGTAGCTCACCCATATCTTGTTCTTGCCATACTAATCAACATATAAATTGTCGTGTAGTAAAGCAACTTGAACCCTATATGTGTGTGTTGGGATTTCGATTCCGCTTAATTTTGTTAAGTTGCATTGCATCATAATTGCCATGTCATGCATGCATTCACATGATCATGCCGATTCTTTTTCCGTAATAGTAAGGGTTGCATCCGTTGATTGTTGTAGCGATTTGCTTCTTCCCGCATAGGACGCTTCGTGGTGATGTGAGCAACGACAAGTTCTTCGGGTGTTCTTCAACAATCTTTTCAGGCGAGCCCTTTTCTCTCTACCCATTTACACTTTTGCTCTCGCTAGCTCTATATTCTAGCCTTGTGTCACGATGCTTTGTTCGAGTCCCGTGTCCTATCCACCTGTTTATCTAAAGCAAAGCCATAGAACCTTCCATACATCCTATTACCCGTGTGCTTGTTGTTCGAGTTGGCCTTGCGAGTCGTAGGCATCTTCAGGTTGTCGGAGTTATTTTATCTTATTGGGTTGGGAAAGTTATCACATGCTCTACTTTATGGATATATGTTGTTGGAGATAATCATGGCTTACTTTAATGTTAATGATTAAAATTGAATTAAGCAGAGGCATCGGTGAGTCATTTTGCTGGTTTTACGATGGCTCACTTGTGTCCCCTAGGATCCTGAGATCGCATGAACTGTTCTGAGACAGAGCGCTCTAACCAAACGTGGGTACGTTTACGGGCCTCCCCTTGATCACTGCCGGAATCTACAGACTTGTCCAGTGGCCACAACTAGTTCGCGGTGTTTCCATTTGCTTCTTGTCGGACGTGTAGCTCTTGTTTCTTATGGTTCGATTTACTTTGGGGGAAGCCGTGTGTGCCTTGTAACCCCTTTTGTTTCTGCACGTCCGTATAGGTGGGATACGATGTTAAGCGGTTTCTGAAAGAGTGAGGTCTCTGGTCATCTCCCTAGAGGAGCTCTGATCCAGGGTGCATCTCCTAGGAGCTGACTTAGCCGTAGACTCAAACAACTAGGTCCGTCTCAGAGATTCGGCCGGACTCTCGATTCGGGTTAAACTTAGTTAGGTGGCTTCCTGGACTTGTTTGTAGTGAAGGAGAGTGCGAGTCGTGACTATCCTAATGGCGCACCTGTTTTTATTAAGGGCGCGAGATTTGCCTAAAGGATTGATCGAACGTGTGGGTACATTTGGGCACCCTTGCAGGGTTAAATCTTTTCGAAAAGCCGTGTCCGCGGTTATGGACGACTTGGAGCTGCACTACTCGATCATAGAACAACTTGCACCTGCTTTTTCAATACTAATAAACTTGTGTAGTAAGCTAGCATAACTACAACAATAAACCTGCAATAAAACTTGGTAACCGTGTGCGTGCCTTTGTTACTTGCTTCTTCGTTTGGTCACGAGGAGGTGATTCATCGGCTGGGTTATGTTTGGTGTTAGTTTCTAGTTGTTTACTTTTATGCGCTCTCTTATCTTATCTATTTAGACGAAAGTTGTAGCGTGTCTCTGTAGTACTTTTGTTGCCGCTAAGTCCACCATATAGCCTGTAGGCGAGCACAGCTGAATTCCAGTCTCGCGAGTACGTGCCTCGGTACTCACCCTCGTTTCTTTTTTTCCCTTTTTCTCTTTCTCCCTCCTTGTTCGGCAACCTTTGGCCCGACGCTTTTGACAGGTATGGGAGCGACGACGTTAGCAAGGTTAACCTTCCGGCTTGGCCTGGGCAGGGTTTGGACGCCATCGTTTATCTTCAGGCCTCTTAGGCCCATTTGTATTCTTGTCCGTACTTGGATACTATTTTGCTTTATGTATGATTCGGATCTTTGTATGTATATTTGGATATTTTGACTCGTGGAGTCTTCGTGGTTATTATATTCTTTTGTGGGTTCCATCGTGAACTTGTGTAACTGTTGCTTACTCGATTCCACCCGCATCACATGCACGCTCCAACGTGCACGGGGCGCTTGGTGGTGCGTTTCCAAAGCGACATCATGTAGATTGTGGAGTATTCGCTATCATCTGCAAGGTGCCGGTTTTGGGGCGTCGATGTGCACATTATGCCTGGTGGGCGTTTCCAAAGCGACATCGTGCGTGTTGTGGCGTGATCGCTACGATACGCAAGGTGCCGGTTTTGGGGCGTCACAGCGCCCTTCGATCCAGGGCGAGAAAGCAGGGTGCTTTCTCTGGAGGTGGACACAATAGACATTGCAACTGGTTCTCCTGGAGGTTGATGACAGCATGGACTTCCTCTGTGCTTTCCTTCTCCGACTCTACTTCCTTTCCGGTCGGTTCGCAAGGCGTGACAAGGATCTCGAAGTTCAAGCGGCGCTTCTTTCTTATTCTTTGTGCTTGTTTTTTCATTGTCTGTAAGCTGTTTTGCAGCATCATGTAAACTCTGGCCGTTCGTGGCTTTATTAATTTAAAGTCGGGCACTTTTGTGCCTTCTGTCTAAATTTTTTTTAAAAAAAATGATGACAAAAGGTTTGTCTCAATCTATTAATTAAGAATAAGAGAATGTCTAGTTAATTAATAGAAAACATGATGAAAATCATACAAGAAAAACACCACGGGGCCACATCCACACTCGCCACGGAAACAACAACGCTAACGCCCACATAGCATCATGGGGCCTTGCCCAACTCCACTTCGCCAAGACGAGACGGCCAATCACCACCGCAAGAGAGAAGACGCCAATACTGCTATGGGAGGAGCAGGCCCGAGACGCTCAAACGTAGATGAAGAAGCCAATCCGAGGAGCCCTCAACACTGCTAAAACTTCAGGGCTGCCACCCCGACATCTAACTGCTCCGCCATGCCGAGTGGACCACCATCGCCATCTTCTGGGACCACCGTCCCGACTTACCACCGCTCGGACTCGAGCCACGACGCCGCACGACTCGGCCACCCGCTACCCAAGCTGCATAGGGTAAACCACTCGTAGACCTTGGCCAGCGTACCAACATCCGGGGCCACCGCCCCGGCCAAAAAGTCAAACGCCTCCTCTAAGACATATTGACCGAGCCGACACCCTTGCCGCACTGGCAAGATTATCACCCAAGCCATGCGAGCAGCTGCTCCACCTCATGAAGTTTCTGCCCGCCATCCCTAGGTCGCCATCTCGACGCACAACCACCATCCGGGACCGCTACCGTAACGCCCGCCGACCGCAACGTAAGAGAAGCCATGCATAACCACCAAAGCTGACTCAAGGTGACGCCCACAAGAGGGAGGTAACGTTAAAGCCATCATCACCCGCTACGGTTGACCGAAGTTTGGGTTTTCACCAAGAGAGCACGAGCCATACTCAGCGGAGGAGGGAGTCCACCATGAATAGTGAATATTGAATTAGTTACAAACAGCGCTGGTATACAAAGTAATGTGAGGAGAGAGCACCAAAAAGGGTGTATCTTTAGTGCATGGTGTCACATGGATGTGTTGATCAGGATACCAATTTGCTAGCCATGCAAAACATGGTCCAGCAGCTCATGACAGCATATAGCCACCATATTTGCCATCGGTGCTTTTGTTGTACAATGTCAGTTTTTTTTAACATACAGTGCCAGATTTTTTATTTATCAACGCCCGTAGGCAAGGTAACTATCAATATACATAACTAGGTAGAAAGGCGCGGCTTGCCGCGCGCTTGCCCGTCTACGACGGTCAAGCGAATACTAATAACAGATAAAACATATTATTTAAATTATCATCAGGCTAGCAATTGAAATTTACGTGTTATCTTCATATTCGTGTAATATGTACATAGAAAACGCTATTGTAGTCAGGATATTTTTACATTAGGAGTCTATATCATATCATATTAATAGAACATAGGATTGTCCTAGCAGTTCATCAAGTTTGCAGTGAATACACATACATTTTAACATGAGTTAATAGTTTAATACACTGTCTTTGCAAAGGCTTTAAGAAAGAGATATCTAGATGTTGGTATATGTACATGACAGTAGAGCGAGATAGACACACCCACGATTAGTTTGCAGAATTCTTGCCTATAGGATGAAACAAGATCATGCACTACTGAGCTGTTCATGTTCATTGAAGTCGTCTTATTGTGGTACGGATATGTACCTTTTCTTTGAATTAGATCAGTTGATTGAAGGGCTAATTGCTTAAGGCCTGAAGCGGTCTTATCGAGTTCAAGAAGCACCGAATTGATCTGCATTTTTCATCCTTTTTTGACTCACACAAATTTTCTTGAATGATTTCCTGAATTTTATATCAAGGGATCCAAGTCTTTGGTAAGTTGGTTAATTTCTTGGTCAGCTGGCGAAAAATACATTCAACAGGCTCTTGATTTCATTTCAGCCTAGCATAATTATAGATTTACAGTATTTTGGTGGTCTTTAGCTCAACACTCCATGTACTAAATTGTTGCATGCACTGCTTCATTTTGAGCAGCATGGAGATTGCTATTTGGATAGCTCTCGCACGAGTATGGTTCCTCTGATGCAGGAATTTTGCTGATGGAAAGAACACTGCTGTGGCAGTGACGGTACCATTTGTGTTGATAACAGTCTCGGATGTTGACTTTGGTAGTTGCAGCTCATCTAGCATTGCATCAAGTATAACTTCGCGTCGAATTTTGATGGCCTCCATGGTGCACACCTGGTAATGAGAGAGGCAAATAGCAAATAAGACAAGGAATCATAACTGGACATAAGGTATATGTAAACAGCTTCCACACACACCTGCATGACCTAAATAGCTAAACTAATTAGGACTTAGTGTCATGTGAATCATGTAGACTAAATTTTATAATAATTTACCATCCTGTAACAAGCAAACAATTTGACAGGCGACTTAGTAAACTTGCTTTATGTCATTAGTGACGGACTTACTATAAATGAGACTACAAAGTCCATTACATAGGCAGCTTTAAAGTGCAGTACTAATTGCATAATGGCAGGATAAACATACATGAACATGAACGGTTATACATGTAAAAAACTATTTTCAAGTTGACTAACAGTACTACAATCTAAATATATCAATGGTGACCAGTTAGTCACTAAATTATCAGTATACACACCCTCACCTCAATGGGTAAAGTTAAGTTAGAGGATTCGAAGCAGCACACTTGGCCTTCAGAAACAGCACCATAGATGCTATGCTGACTTCAGGTGAGGTCCTACGACTATTTAGTTAATAGTTCTAAATTTTTCTTATGAGTCAAACAGAGTAAGTGGGATTCCTATCTCTGTGTACCATTTTTTGTCTATATGGTCTGCACAGCATAATATCAATTTCGATGCTCCTCTAGACTTTTTTACTTGCAAGCCAGACTGTCCAGATCACTGTCTTCACCGCTGTGAAGTTGATTACCGTCAAATCTGAAAACATATTCATCAAATTTTTATGCCAAGCATGCCGGATACACCATAAAAAATCAAAACCGGGCTATGGAATACTTCCCAGTTCAACATAATACATACTCACACACCCCTGCCCCAGGAAAGAATGCACTAATAGAGAAGTATTATGTACCTTATAATGCTAACGTCGGTCAAGGATCATCCATAATGAAGCCACCCAGTTACCACGTTGGATCTTTTGCACGAATTCAATCATAAAGAGCGCCCATCCATCTTTATATAATTTCAGTATTTCACGATAAGTAAATTTGGCAGTTATTATTCAACCAGCAGAAATTGCATTTCTATTCTGGTTGAAAATAAAGATACTATGAACACTATACTGCAAAACATCGAACAAGAATGCTGTTATTGAATCAAAGAAAAATTTCAACTACTGCAAAAATAAAAATGACATTGACAAACCTTTAATTTTTTTGTTCCAAATCATGAATAGGAAGCCAGTAAACTGCAGGTGCCATACTGAATCGTCTGCCGCAATCTGTCTGAACACCCAAGACAAAGGTATCATTATCTATAAAATCTTCAAAGAGAAATATTTAGTCCTCATGATTTTCAACCAATATGTTAATACTAACAGCGTCATCATCGTCAAGTGCATAAAAAAATGTTATACTTTCCTTTCCACCCTCCTAAAATATCTTTGGGCATCAAGATCATCACGATTTGATGGTCTCCCTTGCCTTTGGCCATTTCAGTATGTCTCTGGATTATTGCCTCAACATGAATACCAAAATAGAGCAAAGACACAACTTCAGGAAGTAATTCATCAGATATGTAAAGAAGTAAAGGTGCAAACAATACTTTCGTCCGTACAGCCATCTTATCCATGCTTATTGTGGTTACAAATCAAAAGAACCAGCGATGGTTCAGCAACCAAATGCTTCACAATAAAACAGGAAGCACATCGCCTCTTTGTATTAGGATGACCAGCGGGTGTTTCCTCTTTCCACAAGGGCAGTTGCTAGGCCGGACGGCGCCACCCTTTCTATAATCATCCGGGCCAAAAGAACACCAATACCTGCATGCATTGGTGTCATCATATTTACATATTCTGCTTAACTTATATCAACTCAAAATAGGGATAATAAAATAGTGATAGCCTGAGCGTGGAGATGCTAAGAAAAAGCTGTGAACAACTTCATGTCCTAGCACAAACATTGGGTGTGCTTCATTTACTTACAAATTATACTTGAGTATCCCATCCGCTTTTGGTTTCCATTCATGGTTTGGAGGATTATATCTGTGATTTTTTAGCGGTATGGCTGCCGGCGACGAGTTCTCCATCGCCGGCAGTGAACAGGGGCGCAAGGCACCATACCAGTACCACCTGCGCTGCAGCACAGCCACCGGGTCGTTGGTCTCCTTCCTCATCGAAGTACAGGTGCAGCAGCCACAGATCTTCCTGCCACTATCTGCTCACAGCAGAACACAAAATTGGAAGGTTCAGTTTAGCTACTAACAGAGTAACAACGGCACCTAGAAGTGTATATGCGTTTTCTACTATTCTACCACCAAAGTTCATCAGCTCAATCTTATAAGGAAGATGGAGGAAGTTGAGAGCAATATCATGATATGAAAATGCGAGGGGTCCATAAATCCATCACACAGAACCGGTAATAAATTCTACAAACATATTCCTCTTACACTTTGCAGCAACAACTTGAAATAGACAGCACGCTAAGCACCGTTGATTTGGCATGGGAAGTAGTAGCTTAGAGGGTAAACTAAGAACTAACTTGATAACAAAGTGCATGAATATAACACAAAACAATGCAATTTGATTTGTTTCCACTATTCACAAACACCAACAGCAGCAACATGAGTTTATACCTCCCCCGCAAAAAAAAACATGAGTTTATACCTACTTGAAGGGATTCAGTACCTAATTTTTCATGTGCATATCCAAATGACAATTCCCAATCACAACACGAATTCCATTCTAATATATATAGAAGAAAAGGCTGGAGGCCATTCTATTAAGTAAAATATGCATAGAAAAATAAATGCTATCTTGTTCGAGTACAAGCTGAAACAGCGGATGCAACATAGGAAAAGTTCATAATACTGAATGAGAGTATAATACTGAACATTTGTTGTTTTACGTCAGACCAAACTAAATTAGTGGATCCTTGGGGGAATTCTGTTTTAATTTAGGTTTCTATAGGATGGACTGTGTAGTGGATACTTGGGGGACTGTGTAGCTCCTATCTATCTTCACTCAAGTTATGTTTCTGTTCTAGTTTAGATTTCTATAGGATAGACTGTGCATGGATACTTGGGGGATTTATCCAAATAAAAACTACACATATGCTCTTTTGTGAAGTAAAATTCTTACGAATGGTAAGTAGCAGAACTTGAATAATACTTGCCGCCACCAGTAGGCCAGCAACTCCACCGGCAACAACACGACCATCTGGGCTTGCAAAAAAATAACACTTGTCCCACCTGACCAAGTTCATGCTCAATTTTTTTTTAACAGTCACAATTTCCTTCCTCACAAAGCCTATTGAATAATTCGTCCTAAACAACTAATCCAGTAGAAACTCAAACCTGCATTAGCGAAGAGTAACAATAATTTAGAATCCAGACCAAGATAAGTCTGCAGCAAACCAAAAGAAATAAGTAAAACTGATCAATCCCGACTACAACATAAAAAATAAGCTGCCATGTGTTTGACAAAATCTAGTTTAATTTTATGAAAAGTTTGGGCATGAAAAAAAAATATGTAACCTAACATGCAACCAGCAGATGTAAACCCACATAGAACATGTAGCTTCAGACTTATGCTCAAGTACTTCCTGAAATAAAAATTATAATTATAGTGGTAAAATAAAACTAAAGTGTTATCTAGTAGATCAGAGAAAAAGAAAACGTCTGCTAGGACGTCTACCTATATGAAAAGTGTGTAGGTCATGCAGTTGTGCGAGCCAGATCTGCATCTCTCTCATAGCGACAACCGAGGTGTCACACACTCTTGAGGAGGCCGCTGCAGCGTTGGCTAATCTCGGTAGTGCTCCTTCTATCTTCGCGCTGCCTGCCACCGCCGAGCCAGGAGCACAGCCATGTTCTCTTCCATAATGGGAAACATAGAGCTCAAGCTATTTGATGGCAAGAAACCAAAGACAAGCTAGAAGCAAACTGGGAATTAACCTGCACACACAAATGAAAAACTGCTTAGCACAAAGGCGAGAGATGCATCTTCCATACAAATTTTCTTATATGGACATGCTCTTATTTATTATTCTCTCATGTACATGATTTGCCTTTTGTAGTGCTCTAAAAAAATGGTGCCCGGAAGGCGGATCCCTGCACCAGCAGTCTGCCACAGTTATTTGGCATGACTGCCTCGTCGGAGGGGACGGCCGTCTATTCTCATTCAATCAGTTCTCAATACAACTTCTTCTCAGTTGCAGCAACATCGTGGGATAAATTACTCTGACAGACTGAAACATAGATGCTGGGTTACTTCATGGTCATTATTCAGAACTTTTGGAAGGTGATGCAACTAATGAATTATAAGGTTTGAGAGGAACGGGATTACATGGAGTCAAATAGGTTGGATTGGAGCATACTATGTAAAAACTAACAGGAAAGTAGCAAAAAAGAAACAGTGTTCATGGCTAGCAAGCTTGTCTAGAAACTGATCTACGAATACACAGAGAATTCTGTACAACTACAAAGCCTAAGCCACCACGACTCCATGAGAGAGAGACAAACAAAGAGAAAGTGAGGGAGGGAGAGAGAGAGACCTGTAGGTGGAGTAGGTGATTGACGAGGAGGACGGGATTGGGCTCCTGCAGGCTGTAGTGGCAGCAGAGGCGCAAGTCGAGAAGGGCCTCGTCTAGCCAAGCTGTGGTGTTGTTGAAGGGCCCTCGCCTAGACGCCGGTGAGACCCTCCTCGCCGCTTCGCAGGGGCTGCGGTGGTCTCCGCCGCTGAGGCACTTCGTGCGGCCGAACATAGCTGCGCCGCCGGCTGGGGACACGAGCCACCGAGCCCAAACTCACCGTGCCTCTTTTCCCCATCTGCTGGCGGCGGCTAGGGTTTCGAGGAGAGCAAGAGGGAGCAGGAGTGGGCAAGGGGAGGAGGTTCTGATGAGGGGACCCTGCCCCTCCCTCCTCCTGGACAAGGAGGGAGGCCCTCCATGGCCGGCGACGTCGGGAGCTTCGTACCCGGCGACGAAGCCCAGATCGCCACGCACGAACGGGCTGGTGAGGAAGGACGAAATGAGATCTGAAATGTCTATTTTGCCCCTGGCCCCTGGCCCCTGGCAGAACAACAAATATGCCACCGCGTCTCTCCTCTCCCTTCCACCTACACTAGGAACAGAACGTCGAATGATCACTGACGATAGGTCCCCGCACAATGCAGGCCCACCTTTCAGTGAGGCTGGCTAGCATAGCACGTGTGAAAGAAGAAAATAGAGAGATAACGGACGGCCAGGATTAAGCAGGCCATCCGGATCCGACGGCGCGGACCATCTGTGGCCTCAGATGGCCTGAGAGCCCTGGGTGCCTCGCGGCTCTATTTTATAGAATATAGAATAGTCATGTGGTGGCGTGATGAAAGCGTCGTTGCTGGTGTGGGACTACCACGCCATCAATCTAACGCTAATGTTGTTTTATAATAACTAGTAAAATGCGCGTGCGTTGCTACGGGTGATAATATATTTAAGTAAATATAATTTTATAAAACTTATATTTTAACCAAACTTTTTTGAATAAAAATGAATCATAAATGAACGAATTTGCGCACATGATTGAATCCTGAAAGAACCATCTTCAATGATTAAAATGAAACACATGGGGTACATACATAATTTTAAATATAGAGAGAAAATTTCTTCAATATATAATATCCGTATAAAGTGCGTAATATTAATTGATTTTCAAATCTCACGATACACCAAAACAAAACGTAATCATCTTATTGTCTTTTACTGGATATTAGATTATTCTACAAACACAACCTCATGAGTCGTGAGATCAAGCATGCACAAGACGGTCATGAATCTTTGCAAAACAGATATGGAGTGGCTGCATATCAAGTTGCTTCCTGCGTCCTTCTTAGAAGAAATTTTGTTGATAAATACACCTGTGTGACCATGAAAACATTGGAAATTTTAGTTCTGCTGCATGGTAAAAAAATATACAGTACAAATATAAGCATGCACAATAAAAATGATAAAGTATAGTTATGTAAAGTATAAGTGCGAGATATCTCACCTATGATGTAATAATCTCTTTATAGACAATGCTCTTCGTGTGTGTACCAATAGGACAACGAGAGCTCTTGGTTTTGCTATTATTCAAACTCTTTTTATCATCTAGGTTCTTTTTCTTGTTAACAGCATCCGAGATGACAAGAATCTTGACATTCTTCCTAGTTGTGGACATAGATAGCGCTACATACAACCGACCATGAGAAAACACTGGCTCGGGCAAGTAAATATCGGCATTTGGGATAGTTTGCCCTTGTTGTGCCTTATTAACCGTCATGGCGAAGCTGAGTCTAACAGGAAACTGATTCCTCTTGAACTTAAAAGGGAACATCTCATCATCAAAGGGGCAAAGCGGGATCCTTGACAAGAAAATCCTCTTTCCAGCATGTTGTCCAAATATAATTTCTGCATCGATGACATTTCTTTGGAACCCTCAAACTACCAACCTCGTGCCATTGCAAAGGCCATTCGTGGGTCAATGTTTCGAAGCAATATAATAGGGCGGTTGATCTTGAGCTACAACAAACGTGGCAGTTGATCTCCATGGAATCAGTTGATCATGTTCAAACTAATCCTATTGCTCTGAAAGTGATGTAGTTTGGGTCTGGCATGTTAGCACCAAGACTGAGAAAAACATTGTATATTAGTTTATCAAGGTCGGCGTCCTTCTTCCCAGTACACGACACACATATCTCGTCTGGAAGGCGAATGCCACCATCACCATTCTCTCCTCCTTACCATCACCGATGCGCAATAGGTACTCTGCAAACCACTGATCACTATGTGCCCTCATTATATCACGCATACTGTTGTCCAGTGAGTATTCACTGCCTGTCTCTTTGTCATGGAAGCCTCGTTCCAAATAATGAAAGAAGTTGACCGTAGGAGATTGGCGGTACCACTCCGCATGTGTTTCAAATTTGTTTTGAAAATTTTAGGGATTGTAGCCATGCATGTTGTGAACACTCGTTAATTGTTTTCAATTTTTTTAGAACTTTATAAAATCAAGTTTTTAAAATGGTATCACGGTATCATGTATAGCCTAGGATCATGTGATATTTTTCCTAGAGGGTGGATAAGAGGGGCAACATGACCGAATTCCTACTATTTCTATATACAAAAAAAGGTGTGTGCGTCTTCTTCCTGTCCTCTTCTCCCAAAAATCCTGCTCGCCTCCTCCAACTGATTCCAGTGCCGCTGCCCCCAGCCCTAGCTTGCTGGCGCCGCCGCTCTCTCCCTTCTCTGCCCCTCTCCGGCAGGTGCCTCCGCTCCCTCGTCCCTCTCCCAACGGCTGGATGTGCATTCCCGTGGTGCTCCGGTGAGCAGGGGAACTCCAGGTCGTGCCAGAGGCCGGATGCGTGGCTGCGCTCTCCCTTGGCATACCCTCGCACGGGAAATGGAGGTCGCCGCCAGTCCCTCTCCCCGCCACGGGGTCGCTGGCCTCCCCCTCCCCCGTCAGCGCTACCGACTGAGCTCGATTCCGTTGTAGTCGGATCCGACCGGGAAGCACACATTCGAGCTCGCCGGGGGCTATTCGGGCCTGTCACGCATTCGAATCACGACGATGCTTCCGCTACCGCCTCCGTCCTCTCCTCCTCTGGTGAGCTCCCCCGATTTCCCGAACCCTTTGGCGTCTAGCGATCTCGGCTTTATCCGAGGGTGGATTTGCATATGTTGAGGCTTTTCGATTTGCTTAGTGACCAGTTCTCGATGGATTTCAACAAAAAAATTCTCTGAGTAGGTGAGATTGCTGCCACATATTAAACCATCAGCCATTGTAGAGAGTGTACAGAGACATTAATAACTTAAGTTATCCATTATATGCTCAACGAATAAGTGTGTATTTAACAGTAACATATCTCAGTCTGTGTTCCATTTTCATCTGATGATCGGTTTCACTAAGCATTGACTTGTTTACAAATTCCTCTTTTTTTCGTCTGCAGCCTGATGATATTAACCTCATAGATAAACCAAGTGCTCATCTTGATTCAGAACAGCACCTTCTTGCAGCAAAGGTGATAACAAGGTTTTTCCTTCACCAAAAGAAAACGTCTTTCATCATGTACTCATAGCACTGTTGTTACAATATTTATTGGCTTTTGCAGAAGGCTTTCACGAAGGGCACCTCTATTCCTGCAAAAGCTCCCATCTACTGTCGCATACATATGCCTCTGTTAGTGCTCACTGCATAGTCGGTATTTTGCTTTGCACTGGTTTTTCATGCCAGTTCTTGATACATGTAGATGAAGGTTCCTGACGCGGTAATATCATAGCTTGTTTTTTTTGCAAGACTGCTTTGGCACCAGGACATGACTGGCTCGGCAATACAGCGAAAAGAACATTATGAGATTGCAACTAAAATGCAAGCGGTGAGTACTATGACTTGGGAGTTGGGAAGTAACGCTCCAGTGAATTTCTTAAAGGCACTTTTATTCTATGTTTATACTAACCTCTGTCTTGAAAAGACAACCCTGTGGAGTTGGATGGTGTTTTAATCTGTAGCGCTTGTTATGTGCAGGTTATATCGATATAATTTGGGAGCAATCGGTTGAAATTATTCCGTGGATGATATTTGCTGAACAAGTGATTGCATCAGGATTTATTGCTTGGTGGATCTTGATAAATGAGATGGTACAGCCTGAAGCTATGATAGCTTTCCCTGTCAAGTGTCCTATTATTGATATTTCAGGCAATGGTTTTTTTATCATATGAGGCGTGTTGAAATAATGTCTTTGGTAGTTTCTCATTTTTAATTTCATGTAACTTTGCCTAATTATATTAGGCTTATGGAATTTAATTCATTTGAGTTATGCTTGGCGATCTTTCTCTGGTCATGAATATGTAGGATTTGTTTCTAGCTGCTCCAGAAAAATTCTAAGCTGGTAAAAATGAAGCCATTTTACATCGGTATTTACACAGTGCAAAATTTACTGCTGATTTTTGTTTTTGGTCTCTTACCTTCATGAATTACTCCTATTCACTATGCTTACTGATTTCTACAGAGCGGTGAAAAAGAAATTGAAGGAGCAGATGGATGATTTTCAGGTATTGTTTATTCTAGCTGGAATGTCTAACTTGTCATGTCTGTGATGACTGTCCTGTTATGTGATTAAATATTTCCTATGATGCCCAATAATTGTTAAATACGCAGAGGCAATCAAAACAGTCAATATTTCTATTTACAATGGCTGTTTAATATATGCCTATAGAGCAGCAGGGAGAAACCACTCTGCTTCCCATGCCTATGAGACAACAATATAGATCTTCATAAGCAGGGAATGTGGCTTCATTGATTCTTGTATGTTCTTACAAGTGAAAAATACTTAGCTTATTGCCCCAGTTTCAACTTTCATTAGCTCCCCCGGTGGTAAGAATCTAGAAGAGCCTTGTGTTTGTTAGTCACTACGATAGATTAATAGTGTGGATATTATCGCCCTGATGTCTCTGAAGAAGCCATTGATTACATTTCATGTCATAGTGACTTTCATTCTGAGGGTAAGGCTCTAGAAGAGCCTTATGTTTTTTAATCACAATGATAGATTAATAGTATGAGTACTGTCGGCCTGGTGTCTCTGAAGAAGCCATGAAATTCATTCTGGCACCATGTTACCCCACTGATGCAGTGTTTGAATGACACCATGTTACCCCACTGATGCAGGTATTGAGAGAATCAGTCCGGCAAGAGTATTGGGAAGTCATTGAAAGAAGGGTATTTACTGTAACTGGTAATCGTCCTGATGAAGAGGTAAATAGCTGCAACAGTTTTGATCTATGGTTAACTTTGTAATTTGCTCTGCAATGTTTTTTACATGGTCAGTTTACACATAATGATCACCACACATAACCTAGAGATCTCGCGCTAATCTCCTAAAAAAAGAGATATGGCGCTAAGGAACGAGCCCCTTCAACGCCACCATATCGCGCAACACGCACGCGCGTGGTGGGAACGTTAAGCCAAAACGGCAACGGCTCCACCGATCATCCATCGATGCCACACACAATAATTAAAAACAACACACCCAGTAGACACTCCGTGAAGCTTAGCAAGCAGGGGCAGAAAGAGTCTCACCTCGCAGGAATGATCAATCGCCGGCGAGAGCATTGGTCGGCCACTGAGGGTTTTTGCCT
This sequence comes from Dactylis glomerata, assembly GCA_007115705.1. Taxonomy (NCBI): domain Eukaryota; kingdom Viridiplantae; phylum Streptophyta; class Magnoliopsida; order Poales; family Poaceae; genus Dactylis; species Dactylis glomerata. The sequence continues at coordinate 333,007 of QXEO01000737.1, read as the reverse complement.
CCCCCTCCTCACCTTGTTCGCTGACCTTTCATTGTTCCAAGATAACCGCAGCAATCAGGTTGGTCCCCGCCAGCACGGCGGGGACGTTGTTGATGGCGAGCTTGATGTAGAGCCGCTGCTGCCATCACGGTGAGCGGCAGGCACAGACCCTATCCGTCGGCGCCGACCTGGGCGTCGGAGAAGAGGTGGAGGTGGACCATAGAAGCCGCGAGGCACTAGTTCCTGTGAAGTGGCCCTGGGTCTCGCGAGGCTTACGTGCAGGTTTACCTTGTTAGTTGGGATCAAATTTTGGGTGAACTATCAATGGAGTAGTGTGCATATGCTATTTGTTAGGCGAGTAATGAAAATATTCCTTTGGTATAGTGGGAAGGTAATCTCTCACCTTAATTATTAGGAGGCGTGATTTGCTTATGTCTTCATTATGTCCCCTGCGTTAAAATACAAAAGTTACCATCTTAAGCAGTATTCCACATTCATAGGGCACAGTGGTAAATAGAAATTAAATGCATATAGCCTTTGTTTAGCACAGCGTAGGGTTGTGTTGTCTATTTCAGATTAGGCATCGTACTCATCACTTCGGATCCCCTGGAGTTGGATACGACTCCACCGCGTGGAGTTGGGCAAATCCCAGCCCTCCTATTCTGTTTATGGCCCAGATTTAATCAGACGTAACTACTTATAATTATCTACTAATTTGTAGGAAAGTTTTTTTTTCTTTTGATTGTTCCCTCCAAAAAGAAGTAGTCGCCCCATTTTTCCCACCAAAACAACACGACCTGTTGTTGTTTCCCACCAAAACTAGCATATCGATAGTCTTCTTTCTTTTCCTGATCTATATTCTTCCCCAAACCTTCAGATCTGTATAGAAACCTTTAGATCTGTATACTTCTCCTCTCCGCTGGTGATTCACTAATGCAGACAGAATGCAATAATGGACATCTCAGCGGAAATCTCAACGTGGGCAACAACCACGATCATGCTGCAAGTTGGACTCCCAGGCTAGGTATGGAATTCAGTACAACAGATGAAGCATGGAATTATTGGGTTTCTTATGCAGGAAAAATTGGATTTGATGCTAGAAAACACTATAGTAATAAGAATAAGGATGGTATTGTGACATCAACAAGATTCTTATGTGGAAAAGAAGGTCATCGATCAAGAGATAAACGTGAGGATCAATACAAGTCATCGCGAGCTGAAACAAGAACAGGATGTCCCGCACGAATCGGAATTCTTTTGAACAGGAAAACTAACAAATACCAAGTACATGACTTTGTCGCAGAGCACAATCATGTTTTTTACCGGCCAGATATGATTCACTTGATCCCATCTCAGCGAAAAATATGCCCATTGGATGCCATGGACATAGATGCAGCAGATCACGCCGGGATTGCACCAAAGGCAGCACATGTCTTTTCTGGAGAAGTTGTTGGTGGAACATCCAATCTTGGATACACACTGCAAGATCGCAAAAATTACTTGAGGAGTAAGCGCCAACGAAGCTTGCAATATGGAGAAGCAGGAGGTTTGTTAAATTATTTTCAGCAGCAAGTCATTGATAATCCATCATTTCAGCATGCTATTCAGCTAGATAGTGAAGAACAAATAACAAATGTATTTTGGGCTGATGCTAAAATGATAATAGACTATGCTTTATTTGGTGATGTGATTACATTTGATACCACATATTCTACCAACAAAGAGTACAGGCCATTGGGAGTTTTTGTTGGATTTAATCATTTTCGAGAAATAGTGGTTTTTGGAGCAGCTCTCTTATATGATGAAACAGAAGATTCTTTTAAGTGGTTGTTTGAAACTTTTCTAGCAGCACATAATCAAAAGCATCCCAAAACAATTTTTACCGATCAAGCTGCAGCAATGGGCAATGCAATTGACAAGGTGTTTGTGGATACAATACATGGTTTGTGTTGCTGGCATATGGGTCAAAATGCAGTAAAGCATTTAAGCTCATTTAAGGAAGAAGAAAAACCAGAAGAGGTCCTCCCTAGTGACCCTGGTCAGAAAAAGTATGATGAACAGATGGAAGGGGCCCTTCCTAGTGACGACCCTGGTCAGAAAAAGGATGATGCAGCAACAACAATTTTGAAGGAATACAAGCGTTGCATGTATTTATATGACAAAGAAGAGAAGTTTGAAGAAGTTTTCAAATCGATGCAGTCTAAGGTGAAGAAAGGAAGTTGGCTGGATGGTATTTACAAACTAAAGCACAAGTGGGCTTATTGCTACATGAAGGATGTGTTCACATTGGGAATGCGAAGCACGCAACTCAGTGAGAGCTTCAATAAGGATCTGAAGCAACATCTGAAATTTAATTTAGATATAGTGAGGTTCTTCAAACATTTTGAAAGGGCCGTGCAAGAGAAGCGTGAGAAGGAGGTAAAATCCGAACATGAAGCTAGGAAAAAATTGCCAATGCTAAAACTGAAGGGCACGCCAGTACTACAACAAGCGGCAAATGTGTATACACCACCAATATTTAAACTCTTCCAGGAGGAGTTTGAGAAGTCAACAGCAAATTATATCAAGGACTCAGTGCAAACTGATTCGATCACCGAGTTTAGTGTTGGCACTTGCAGTCTTGAAGGAAAGCCAACTAATGGTTATGGATATAAAGTTTATGTTCACTCCATTAATCAAACAGTTTCTTGCAGTTGTAAGAAATTTGAGAAGCATGGGATCCTTTGTAGCCATGCTTTAAAATCACTAGATATGATGAATATCAAGTGGATTCCAGAAGCATACATTCTTCAGAGATGGACAAAAGAAGCAAGATCATGCATCGTGCAAGACAACAACGGAAAAGATATTGTCGAAGATCCTAAGTTAGAAAAATTGCACCGATACAAATCTCTATGCAAAATTTTTGCTCGCATAGCTGCCAGGGCAGTGGACTTTGATGAATCATATTTCTTACTAGACAGTTCACTTGATTCACTGAACAAAACTATAGAAGAGAAGATAAAGGAAATTTTCAAGCCAGAAGATTCCCATGAGGAAAATTTGCCTATGTCACACCAAACCATTGATAATACAGTGGCTGGTTTAAAAAAGAGAGAAGGCCGGAAGAGTAATAAGAGACCAAAGGGTTGGGTTGAATCAATGCAAGATAAGGCTAAAAAGAAAGAAAAAAAACAGGCCAAGTCAACGCAAGGGAAATCCAACAAAAGAAGCAAAAGTGGAACAAAAACAAAGGAAAGTCAAAGTGATGAAGTACAATACTACAACAATAATGTAAGAAATACTCCTCCTGGCTTCATAAATTTTAATAGATGTATGAGTTTAACCATACAATTGTTTTTATTAACTACAGGGTGTCGAGGTACCAATAGATATCTTGTGGATGAATGAAAATGGAAATGCTACTGGATTTACAGAATCGTTGTTGGTAAGATATTAACTAGTTTATTTACGACAAAATTGAGAACATTAAACTTTGGTTTCTCACAAGTTTGTATCATGATTCAGGGATCAAGCGATACTGGTTTACCCCCATCACATACTAATCTGACGGAAACCACATCATACAGTCAAGTATGTAATGCATGCTATGTGATTGGAACTTAATCAAATTGCAGAACATAATATTTCATTTCATGCTTACTATCTTTTTTGCATCTACTATCTGACAGGAAACAAGTATTAGATATATTCAAGATGAGCAATTGAATTTTCCTCATGTGGGCAGTATTCCAACAAGCCAATTTGCAGGATACTACAATCAGTTCCAGTGAAGAAGCCAAGAAAGATTATCTATTTCATATGTCATAACGAATATGTACCAGTTATGTGTTTTGAGCATATACGTGCTAGTTATGTTTCTAGCAGATATACCAAGATATAATTTCAGTTCTACTGAACAAGCCACAATACAGTGCATATTTCCCCTTAATTGGTTAGTGCAAGTACCATCGGCATAGTAGCAGTTTAGGAATCGTAAATGGATTGGCCTCCTTACCTTTTCTTGCTCGAGTGGCTGCTGCAATCGTTGTGTGCGCGTTGTGTGCGCACCTTCTCTTCATCCAATGAAGCTCCACTTCATGTAGCATGTGCACTTTGGGGGCGAGCTCGCGGTGCGAACTCGGCAGAGGCTGCAAAGTCACGATTTTCTGGCGCGCTCCTGGTGCGGCGAACACTCCGTGAAGGCTGCAAGCCCGCGGTGTGAGGCCAGCTCCCGGTCTGGCGGTGACTCAGAGGAGGCTGCACGCTCACGATTTGGGGCGAACCCACGCTGCCGCGCGGCTTGGGGGAGGCCGCAAGCTCATGGCGAAGCAGCAACTCGGTGGAGGAGTTTGGTTCGGCGGGGAACCTACTGGAGGAGGCCAGGTTCAGTCCGCCGGCTGGTTGCCGGAGCTGACATGGGTGTATGATTGAGGAGAGACAGAGTGGGAATTGTGAGGTTGTGCTGAAGCTTGAAGACCTTATCCAAAAGAGAAAAGCGGTGGTTTTAATAAAATATGGAGACATGGATAAATCTGAGCCATAGAAAAAATAGGAGGGCTGGGATTTGCCCAACTCCACGCGGTGGAGTCGTATCCAACTCCAGGGGATCCGAAGCCCGTACTCATAGGGTCATTCTGATTATCAGTGTCAAATTGATTATTTGATTACACAATACACAATATTGATTACTCAGATAATACACAATGTATTTCTGTCCATCTACTATTATCCACAATATTTGATTAGTTGATCTCTGTCTATTTTAGGAGAAGTTCTTACAGATTGGTCAGCAAGGATGGCTACGTAGAATACGTCCCCACCCCTGGTGTATTTCATTCGGCAAGAAATAATTTGCACCGTTGCTTCCTAGGATGTACTGTACGTATGCAAGTCTTCAATGTTGCTGAATTGAACATCTCTGTGATAAGAAAATAGAAACGTGAGAAAAAAGATTAAGCGGCCAATCTAAGAGAAGGGTATGGTTCGTTGCCAGGTGATTGGAGTAGGCGTCGGAGGAAGCACAACGACGGGAGCCGAGACATATGGCAGTGAAATCAACCTTGGCGCTATGACCCACTTCGAGTTGCGACGGCCAGGGAGAAAGTATTGAGTCGCCATTGAGGTATAGAGAAGATGGATCGGCAGTGGTATACTTTTTGACAATATGTTTATAGGCTAAAAGGATAGAAGATGTGTTTTATATAGCAGGTGTAGGTGTGAGTTTTGGGTTGGGCGATTGAAGGCATTAAAATCAGCTTGATTTTAGGAAGTGAATGCCCGTGCATTGTAATTGGAAGCGTGATTTCTGGGCGCATCTGCCCTCTTGCGTGCGTATAGGCTCTCATTAAATGGGCTTGGCCCATTCGGTCGATGGTACTTGTTGTGAGCCGACGAAAGTCTGACGAAGGGGCTTGACGTATTGAGGACGACGGAATGTGATTCTTTTTTTAGATAGTAGAGATAGTGTGGCACGATACTATTTTTAACACGCTGCTGTATGTAACAGTGGTGTCGCACCAAATTGGTGTACCGCTATTAGGTTAACCCATATAAGAGTTTCCTAGTAGTGCATCTTCCACGCAACTAAGCAGTTGCCTCGATTGATCTCCAGAAGAAAGCTCTACTTAGTTTGTCAACTGTCTCCAAATTTGATTTATCCGTGTTTAATATGATACTTTGAGAAGAAATGGGACTTGTTCAATATGATCCTTCTATTACGGAAATGTACTTTTGATCTCATGCATATGCTCTCTTTATGCAGAAAATATATCTTAAAATTAAAAAAATAGAAAAAGTATGCATGTATATTTCCACATTCTATGTGCTTAAACAAATTTTTGTGAGAAGCGGATACTTTTCGTGACCTCTACAAAAAAAGACAAAAAAAAATGTGTCGCGAAAAGGCTTATCTTAGCACCAATTTTTTTCTTTTTACATAGACCACGTATGCTTTTTCTTGAAACGACTTCGTGGACAGGTAGAATATGGAGATGTACACGAGACACTTTTGTTTGAATTTTTAACATATTTAAATATGTCAAAATGCCTTTTAAATAAAGGGTGTATATGCACCTAAGAGAAAAAACCATGTCAATTAAAGTTCATAAAGTTTGATTTTAACCAAACCTAGAACACGAAGTAAATATGAACAGATGGAGTATTTGCAAACAACAGATATTACATCTAAGAAGTCAAACGGTTCGATGTGATTCTAAACTGAAACAAATCAAACTAGTAGTAGAGATTTTTAAAAAACTTGAGTTAACAGGAACAATGGAACAGGAAACGTGTACTATAAATTAAATCAGAACCATAAAACAACGAAACATAGAAACAGTAAATTTTGTGTTATCTCAAAAAAGGATTTCTTAATAAATTCCATAAATTCCAAGAAAATAACGCTAGAAGGAGGGCTTGAACCTCCGACCTTGTGGTTAACAGCCACACGCTCTGGCCAACTGAGCTATTCCAGCTGTTTGTTTCTTTTACGCACATTTATGTTAAAGAACAACTCATTACTGCCACGTCTTCCACCCTCCTTCGAATAGAGAATACCTGTGGCACTGTTTGTCATGGTGGAACAGGAAACTGAGCTTATAATCCTTGAAAGAATAGCAAACATCGGCCCGATGGACAAGAAATCCAAAGACGTGATGCACAACGTGGCAAGGGTCTTCTTCGTGATTATCAATTAATCCTAGGAGCCAATACATGTAAAGCTATCTGAGGTACCATTTGTTGCAATAGTATATTAATTTTACTATACATATGAGTAATTTACTGCAAAATACTAGGCGGCTCAAATCAGGCTAAATGGCCAATACAATGGTGAAGAAAACATTCGATTTTTGCCCCACTGTCCATAGCCGATTGAATGGTGGATGAAACGACCGATTTTCTCCCCGCCGGCGGCCGACTGACGGCTAGCATGATGCTTTCTGCTGTTATAGTAAATAAACACTTCCGAAAAAAATAGAATATGAAATTACGAATCTTATTTCTATTTCTGCAGTCACTCCTCAATCCTACGGATCAAATAGCAAGACACATAAACCAACCACGTGTGTCAGGCAACAGACTACACCTGAAGCGGTAACTGAAGGGATGGGCCTCACCCAGCACCGGCCTCAGCCCAAACGCATCGTGCAGCAAAACAAAAGGCACGTGGGACTAGAGTGGACCAAGTGAAGCATCTCCATCGTCCACCTACAAATACGGAGAGAAGACACCTGAAGAAGATCATCCTCGGGATCAGGCTTAGGCGGCGGCGGCGGACTCGTTCCGTTGTAATACTTAGCACTTGTTCTCGTTTCCTTCCTGTATCGCTGGATCAAACAACATTACATGAAACACTGAGTGCAATCGAGTGAAACCCTATCATCTGGTATCAGAGCCACTCCGATCCAACTCCCCACAAATTTTTTTTCCAATTTCGTCCTGGAAACGCGCAAGCGCACCGCCGATCGGCAACGGCTGTTCGCGGCCATGGATCCGGGTCTCAAGGAGTACCTCGATCGCCAAGAGCGCGCCGCCATCGAGAGGAGCGACGCCATGATCGCCACCCAATGAGATCTTCAACAGCAACTCGACGCGCAGTCTTCTCACCTGCGTGATCTGGCCGAGTGGAGGCCCGATCTGGAGAATCGTATCTCCAAACTCCAGGAGGCGGTTATCGATCTGCAGCGTACCCGCCTACCAGCAACTTCTACTGAGGGTGGATCGGCGGCGGCCCACCTCGTCGCCAAGCCCCACGTCAACAAGGATGGGGCGGTCCACGGGCGATTCGGCCACGGCGAGGATCTTCTTCCCGGGGGTTTTCTGGCGGTGACCTCCCAGTCCCCGTTGGCACCTCCGGTCACGGGTATGCAATCTCTTCATACGCCGAAGGCTGGCACTTTTGATGCTCAAGTTTTGTCCAGCCAAATCATGGCCGGCTTGGGGGCCAACGCACCAAATTTCCCTTTCCCACAATTCACGGGTGACAACCCGAATTTGTGGAAAACACAGGCAGAACAATATTTCCTCATGTTCACTATACATGAATCATATTGGGTGCCCATGTCGATTTTGCACTTCTCTGGCGCCGCGGGCATATGGTTGCAGTCAGTTCAGAAAAAGATAGCTAGCCTCGAGTGGATTTCTTTCACATCCCTCTTGTGCACTCGTTTTGGTCGGGATAGACATCAACTTTTGATTAGACAGTTTTATACCATTAAACAAATCACCACAGTCGCCGATTACATTGAGCGATTTGATATACTGATGAATCATTTAGTTTCTTATTCGGATACTACTCACCCATTCTATTTTCTCACACATTTTATCGAGGGACTTCGTTCGGACATTCGGGCAGTGGTCATGGTGCAGAGGCCGACTGATCTCGACACAGCTTGCTCTCTGGCTTTGCTCCAAGAAGAGGTGGTCGAGAACGAATCTGTTTCACCACCCAGACAGTTGGAACATCGATACGTCCGGGTGCCCAGCAGGAATTTCACTGCAACACATTCTTCAGTGCCCCCTACCCCGGGAGGCCGTGCAGTGGACAATCGTGACCCTGACTCAACTCGATCCTCTGCTGCTGACAAAGTACAAGCCCTGCGTGAGTAATGCAAATAGAAGGGGTTATGCTTCAAGTGTGGCGAACGTTGGGGAAAAGAACACTCATGTCCTCCTACAGTCCAGCTTCATGTGGTTGAGGAACTGCTCGATATGTTCTCGCACGAGGATGTCACAGGAACTGACAGCCCAGAACGCTACTCAGATGAACATGAAATGATCTGCTCCCTCTCGGTTCACGCACTTACAGGTGATACTGCCAGCGTTCCAGCCGTCATTAAACTACATGCCTACATCGCTGAACATGAGGTACTGATCTTGGTGGATTCTAGAAGCTCTACCTCCTTCATCAATCAGACACTAGCTGAGCAACTCCAGGGAATTCAGCAACTCCCCAAACCATGCAGCGTCAAGGTCGCCGACGGGTCGCAACATCGCTGTGATCGTTTCATTCCTAACTGTCAGTGGTCTTCCCAGGGCAATTCTTTCACCACTGACCTCAAAGTTTTACCACTTGGCTCATTCGACGTCATTCTCGGTATGGACTGGTGATGACCCACAAGTATAGGGGATCGCAACAGTCTTCGAGGGAAGTATTACCCAAATTTATTGATTTGACACAAGGGGAGCCAAAGAATATATGTAAGCCTTAACAGATGAGTTGTCAATTCAGCTGCACCTAGAAACAGTCTTGCTCGCAGTGGTTTATCAGTAGCAACAGTTTTATAGTGGTGACAGTAGTGAAACAGTAACAACAGTAGTAAAATAGCAGCGGTAATAGTAACAGTTGTAAACAATAGGAACAAATACTGTGGGCATAGGGATGGATTACGGGCGTTGCATGGATAAGATAGTTCATGAAATCAATGAGACAAAGGCATTGCAGATAAATAATGATAAAGCATCCTAGTACAAACAATCATAGGCATGTGTTCCGTATATAGTCGTACGTGCTCACAAGGAGAAACTTGCACGACATCTTTTATCCTACCAGCCTATTGCAGCAGGGCCTCAAGGGAAACTACTGGTAATTAAGGTACTCCTTTTAATAGAGTACCAGAGCAAAGCATTAGCACTCGGTGAACACATGTGATCCTCACATCATAGCCATCCCCTCCGGTTATCCCAATTTCTGTCACTTTGGGGCCTCGGGTTCCGGACAACAATATGTGTATACAACTTGTAGGTAAGACCATAAACAACAAGTATCATCATAGAAATAATAACATGTTCAGATCTGAAATCATGGCACTCGGGCCCAAAGTGACAAGCATTAAGCACAACAAGTTGTAACAATGTCATAGGCACTAAATAAAGATACTAGGCACTATGCCCTATCAAACTCATATCAAATTACATGAACAATCTCATCCAATCCCTACCATCCCCTCACCTACAGCGGGGGAATTACTCACACATAGATGGGGGAGTCATGGATGGTCGATGGAGGAGCGTCGGTGGTGATGGTGATGAAGATCTCCTCCGAATCCCCGTCCCGGCAAGGTGCCAGAACGGAGTTTCTGGTTCCGAATCACGGTTTTTGATGACGGCGGCGCAGCGGAAGTCTATCTGGAAAAAACGCCGTCTCCTCGATATTATGTCGTCAGGGGGTATATGTATGCGAGAGGGGAAGTCGAGAGGGGACCTGGGGCCCCCCCACGCATGGGTGGCGCGGCCAGGGCTGGGCCGCGCCACCAGTGCGTGACGGCCCCTCGAGCCTCCTCTCCCTCCTGTCTTCTGGCTCCGTGGGTCTTCTGGTGAAATAGGATTTTTCATGATTTTTCCCGAATTTTTACTGGAAGTTGAATTTCTGCACAAAAATGAGACACCAGAGCAATTCTGCTGAAAACAGCGTCAGTCCGTGTTAGTTGTATTCAAAACACACAAATTAGAGGAGAAACAATAGCAAAAGTGTTCGGGAAAGTAGATACATTTTGGATGTATCAACTCCCCCCAAGCTTAGCTATTTGCTTGTCCTCAAGCAATTCAGTTAACAACTGAGAGCGATAAAAGAAACTTTCATGAACACATTTGCTCATATGATGTATATATACTAACTATGTGATCAAGTACTCAGGCAATTCATAATAAGAAATATGCAACTAATGTCACCTTATAGTCAAGCAAGCTATGAAAGAGTGCCAATGCACTAATAACAAGTAACATGTGCATGAGAAGCTACAAGATTGTAATATGCATAAATGATATGAAAGAGTAGTATCCCGATTGCCTTTATTTGTGGAGCAAAACATAAATGTTGAGGCACCTCCGAAGTCCAAGGGAAGACTAGAAGTAGAAATATCAAAGATACAAGCATCAAAGTTATACCACAATTAACCGTGTTCTGGGACAACCACATTACACTAAGAATAACAGCTATGCTCTCAAGAAGTGCTTAAAGTTAGAAGATGAAGACTCAACATAAAAGTAAACGAATGGCCCTTCGCAGAGGGAAGCGGGGATTAAACATGTGCTAGAGCTTTTCATTTGTAAAACAGAGATAAAAGTTTCTTTTGAGAGGTGGTTGTTCTATGTCAACGACTAGCAATGGGGACTTACTATCTTCCATAATAAACAAGTGAGAGCGGTTCCGAGTTCTTTGAAATTTGGCACATTGGTGCTCTTTTATAAAGCTTTGGCACTCCTCCCCACCTTTTTTCTTTCTCAAACCATGGCTAACCGATTCCATCGGGTGCCCACCAACTTTCACATTCCTTTGGAGGAGTGCCTTTTTTCTTTCTTTTAAGATTAAGATTATAATGGTCTGACCAGCTCCCTTGCAAAATTAATGACGAGCAGATGAAGCTGCCTAGTCGAGGGGTACTCAATTTAATATGGAAGATAGCAATTCCGACCACTACGTCCCCATGAGCTAAAAACAGTGGCACAAAATGAGAAGTAGTTGAACATTTTGAAAGGTAGCACATGAAAATTTACTTGGAATGGCTTACAAATACCATGCATAGGAATTTATAGTGGACTCTTTGGAAGACTTGGTTTTTGGTAATTGGATGCACGAGTAGAGCTCATACTCGGTACAAGTGAATGCTAGCAAAAGACTGGGAAGCGACAATCGAGAGAGCAATAACTGTCATAATCATGCTTGTGACAAAACAAAATTAATATAGGCATAAAAATGATACAAGAGCTCTGAGGTAATTTAGATCATCGAGGCTTAATTGACTTTTTGTTCAGTCATATGCATGCTTGAGCATGTGCCAAGTCGATTCAAATGAAGCTTTCAGAGGTGGATACCACAATATCATACCATACTATGAATAAAACAATGCATGCAAGCGTCTACATGACATGCTACAGGCTAATAGTAAATTGAAACTAATCATATGAGAGCAAGAACTACAAAGCATCCATTAGATAACATATCCCTTACATCAACCAACTAAGCATGTCCACATAGATGAGTATATATACAAAAATGAAAACAAATAGAGTTCATACCAGCCTCTTACCACATCTCGGATTGTCATATATCGTCATTATTGCTCTTCACTTGTGTGGCTTGAATAATATAAAGTGAATACCAAGCTCCAATGGAGTAACGGGAGACTGAACTCTGCACCAAACTTTACAAAACCGAAGAAGAACAACAAATATTTTTGGGGTTTTCGATTTTTGAAACAAAAGCGGAAGGAAATGGCAAACAAAGCAAAATATTTTTGGGTTTTTCAAGTAGCAAGCCGAAAATAGCAAGTAAAGCAAACCAAAGGTAGAGAACCAAAGAACCAAATATAGAGAAACAACTGAAATTATTTTGGTCTTTTTGTGTTTTGGAAAAGTAGAAGTAAGAACTTAGAACAATAAAGAAAGTAAAACATGCATATACAAAGGTCCGACAAAATATGATATGTAGATGAGTGAATCGTCGGCGTACCTCCCCCCAAGCTTAGACTTTTGGCCTAAGTGGAGATCAATCCCAACTCGGCCAACTCGGCCATGAGGTGGCACCTCCGTAGTGTGACGAAGAAGCATCATCGTCCTGATATGAGTTCGAGGATGCCCCGGAGTGGTACGTGGTGAAGTGATAGGGCGGCTCCTCCTCTTCCTCCTGGACCACCACGCCGTGTTGGATATTGAAACCAAGCAGCCTAAGCTGATTGTCCAACTCCACCTTCGTGCGCGACCATGGCTTCATGTGAATGCTGAACAAGTTAGGCTGAGGCAAGGGAATTTCCCTTTCCTCTCCATCAATGAATAACATCCTGTAAACTAATTTCCCTGCACAAGAGTTAGCAGTAACAAAATGATGGAGTTTCATAGAAGCAAGATCAAGGCTCTGTGGAGCCAACAATACATCATTAGGAGCAATAGAAAGTCCTAGCTCAGCAACAATGTGCGCGGCAATAATACCTCCATAAATAGGTCCCCTAGCGGCTAGGCGACGAGCAATAACAGCACCAAGGTTATACTTCCTACCAACATCAAGAGCGGTAGCTAGAAAAGCTAAATGATAGTTGGAGATATTGCTAGTGTTTTCTCTACCAAGTACACTAGTTGCAAGATAGTAAGTAAAATATCTAATAGCTGGGAGCTGAATATTTCTTATCTTGCCACGCTGTGCATTGCGGTCATCATCATTGGTCACCCCTCGGTAAAGCTCCAACAAATCAGCGGGGTGATTCTGTATCTTCTTGGCCGTTCCAAACATGGGAATACCTAAAATAGAACAAAACCTCCCCAAAGGCATGGTGATAGACTTATCATAAATCTTAAATGCGACGGAAGGGTTATAATGAGCGTTAATAAATTTAAAACTTTCAACGAAAATCTTTGTAAGCAAAGCATATTGGTTTCTTTCATCTGCCACGTAATCGGTCAACCCAACCCTGTTAATAAGGAGCAAGAAATCATCAAGAATCCCTGCATCACTCAAAAAGTTAAAACAAGGGAAGGCGGATGGATGTGCATCTCCATCGTCCCCTTCAAGGTTTGGTGACATGAGATCCTCATTATAAGACATTCTATATTGAGCGGTGGATCTTGAGGGCCTTGATGACCTTGGTGCATCACTTTCAAACACTTCTCCATATGTGAAGTTGTCCATCTCCCTTCTCTGATTTTTTTTAATAAACTCATAAAAAGTGATTTAAAGACAAGCAAGTGTAGGAAACTACTATGGTGAGTTACTAGAGAGCTATCATGCATCAAAATAACCTTTCTAAGCAATAGAACAAGCATGCATACTCATTTATATTGTCACCTACAATGCTAAAATACTCAAGAAGTACTTTACCAAAAGAAATTCTACTTGGACAAGTGGAGGAGTCACATACCGGAGAACAAATGATCCAAATTTTAGCAGAAATGTTGGGCTGAACAAGGAGATCGAAAAAATCCAGGTGAAGAACAGCAAGAACTCGGGCTTGAGCAAATGGGGCGGTGTTTTTTGGGAGAGAGAAAGAGCAGGGGAAGAAGAGATGAGTGAGGTGCCTGGTGGGGCCCCCTCACACCTGGGTGGCGCGGCCAGGGCTAGGCCGCGCCACCTGTGTGTGAGGTGGCGTGGCTGCCCCACCTGGTGCCTCCTAGGTGTCTCTCTGCCCCATTTTTGACATAAAAATTTATAAAGAATTTTCTAGAATTTTTTGAGAAACTTTATTTTCGAGGATTTTTTAGAAATTGGCATATCGATAAAAAAAAACTCAGAAAAACTAGGATGAAAAGATTTCAAGCAAATCAAAACTAAGCATGCAGCAGCTCTGAGATACTCTTAATCATGCAACTAAACTGAAGGGATAAAATTTGATGAAAGTAAATACAAGTGAGGTGGAGTGGATGCGGTGAAAACGAAATTTTGTTCATATAAAATCACTTTGCTAACAAGGTTGATCAAGTCTTGTTACCAAACTAACTTTTTATGAGGAGAAACTTTGCATATCACTTAATGCTTATGTTACCTCAACTTTGATAGGTATAGTCCCAACCATAACAATTTGACATTCTTCCTTGGGCTTTCGCTCTGAACAAATAATTTGACCAACTTTGATGGTCTCAACATGCTTGATTGAACTTAGAGCAATCTTCCTATCAATCTTCTTGGGAAAATATACCGTATACTCTTTGTCATTGACATTGAAAGTGACTTTTCCTTGATTGCAATTGATAACAGCACCTGCGGTGTTTAGAAAAGGTCTCCCAAGAATAATAGACATATTATCATCTTCAGGCATTTCCAGCACAACAAAATCAGTTAAAATCAAACAGCTGTTAGCAACTTGAACATGAACATTCTCACACATACCAATAGGAATAGTAGTAGACTTATCAGCCATCTGCAAAGATATATCAGTTGATACCAATTTTTCTAAATCAAGTCTCTTATAGAGGGAAAAAGGCATGACTCTAACTCCAGCTCCCAAATCACATAAAGCAGTTCTAACATAGTTATTTTTAATGGAGCAAGGAATAGTTGGTATACCTGGATCTCCAAGCTTCTCTGGAACTTTACCATCAAAAGAATAATTAGCAAGTAAAGTGGAAATTTCCTCACTAGGAATTTTCCTTTTGTTAGTGACAATATCTTTCATATACTTTGCATAAGGAGGCATTCTAATAGCATCAGTCAAAGGAATTTGCAAAAATAAAGGTCTCAACTATTCACAAAACCTGTTGTAGTGTTCTTCTTCCTTGAACTTGTGTTTCTTACTAGGAAAAGGCATTGGTTTATGTACCCAAGGTTCTCTCTCTTTACCATGCTTGTTGGCAATGAAGTCTTCTTTGGTGTACTTTGCATTCTTGTCAATCTTCTCTGGTTCTTCTTCAACTTCTTCTTTATCTTCTTCTTTATCGGAAGCATCTCCTGGTTCAGTTTCAGCATCAGAAATAGAAACACTGTTAGGATCTTTACCTGCATCAGAGGATTCTGCAGTTGTTGTATGCTTCTTCTTCTTCTTCTTAGAAGGAATATCATCATTTGAAGTGCGTTGAGAATCTTGCTCGACCCTCTTAGGATGCCCTTCAGGATATAATGGGTCTTGAGTAGCAGCACCACTTCTTGTGCGTATTTCACATGCTTGCTTCTCTCTTGCGGCATTAACTAGCAAGTCTTTTTGCACCTTGGTAAGCTGATCAATTTGTGTTTGAACCATTTGAAAATGTTTAGCAAGTATCTTCACATCATTGGCGGTTCTCTCCACAATATCTTGCAACTTGTTAATAGCTCTAGAATTTTCCAACAAATGATTATGTACCATTCTATTAAAATTTTCTTGCTTAACAATAAAGTTATCAAATTCATCTAAGCATTGATCAGGGGGTTTAGTATAAGGGATATCTCTTTCATCAAATCGTTGGAGAGAGTGTACCTCAATAGTAGATGAGTGAGGGATTGGCTTACATAATTCTTCAATAGGAGGTAAATTCTTCACATCTTTGGCCTTAATACCTTTCTCCTTAAGAGATTTCTTAGCTTCCTTCATAACTTCATCATTTAATTCAATCATCCCTCTCTTCTTCGGTGTAGGATCTATAGATGGCGCAGGGGTTGGTGCTGGTGTTGGCTCAACTAAGGTCCAATCATCATGATTCCGGCTTATTTTAGCCATTAATTCTTCTGCTTCAGCCGGAGTTCTTTCCCTGAAAACACAACCAGAACAACTATCCAAATATGACTTAGATTCATCCATTAGTTGAAAGATCATATCGAGCCCCATGTGTGGTTTTGGTAATTAATGACAATCCCTATGGACTAATGGTTGCATTGAGTTATATGTGTAGGACTTGTCCATAGACAATGCTTGAACCATTTGTTGGAGTCAAGGTTGTAAGAAGAAGATTATGTGTTGACCAAGGTGCTATTCAAGGAGTGATCCAAAGATTGGTCTTAGGGGAGTTGAGCTTATGTCAAGTGTGTCTTGAAGAATAAGATTGAGTGAGCTCTCATGTGTATCCTCAAGACACCATCATTATGGAGAAAGAAGAATTGATTCGAGGATTGATCAAGTCAAAGCGCAAGTTCAAGATGAGCAACTAGAAGAGAACATATGCTTGAAGCTTGCCATCTCTATTGTGATCATGGATATGTGAAGATATGCTTAAAGAGAGTCTCTTCCATAGTGGAGTATGGGGGAGCAATCCGCAAGACTTCACCAAGCAAGTTCAATCAAGAAAGGTGGTCCAACTTGAGAAGATCAAGATCGTCTTTATCCACCTCAAGTGGAATGCTCAAGGCAAAGGTATGATAGTGTTAGGGTTTCCTTCTTACCGGTCTCATGGTGTTTGTTGTGAGACCGGGTTATAGGATCGGTAGCCGTACTATCAAGAGGGGCTCTCGAGTGAGTAACTTAATTGTATCGTTCGGAGAGAGCTCAAACCTTTGCATACTTGGCATCATCTTTCTTGGTTCTTATTTGGGTTTTATCCATGTGAGGTTTTAGAGCTTGTGGTTATTTCCATGACAAGCTCTAGCTCATCAAAAACGGATTTCGCATGAAACTCTTATTGCGTTTTTGATGTTTGGAGGTTTTACTGGTTTGCCTTCAAAGAGAGGGCAAACCTTTCATCATTTGGTTTTATACTCCCTTGTTGGACTATGATGTTTCTATGGATGAAGTTGTAGAGCTCGTTGTGGTGATTCCAACGAGCCCAAGATCATCGAAAACGGAGTCCGGATGAAAAAGTTATCACCGTTTTCGTATTGCAGTTTCTGCTCGGCGTCACCCAGTAGGGGGGGGCGGATATTCCGGCCAGGGGGGGCGGATTATCCGGCCTGGAGCGAAAATTTCGGTTCGGAATTTCTGCTAAGGACCTGGCTCGGCGTCATGCAGTATAGGGGGGCGGATAATCCGGCCAGGGGCCGGATAATCCGGCCAGCCGGATATTCCGGCCATATTTTGGCCGGATAATCCGCCCCTCCAAGGCTGCAACGGCCATATTTCGTGGGGGATATAAATACCCCTTCTTCCTCCTTGGGCTGGGCACGAATTGGGCCTCTCTCTCCTCCATTGTTGACTTTGCAAGCTTGCCCTTCCTCCTCCATTCCTCCCATGATTCTTGGATATTTTTGAGGGAAAAGGGAGAGGAGATCTAGATCTATATTTCTACCAATCCATCTCTCCTCTAAGTGAGGGGAACATAGTCAATCTAGATCTTGGAGTTCTTTGTGGATTTCCTTTGTTCTTCCTCTCATATCTCTCCATAGCATTAGTTGCTTTGGTAGGATTTGAGTGAGAAGGATTTGAGCACCTTGTGTGCTCTTGCCATTGCATAAGTTGCATCGGTTTGAGTTCTCCCCGGAGATTCGAGTAAGTGAAAGTTTGTGAGCTTATTACTCTTGGGTTCTTGGAACCCTAGACGGCTTTGTGGCTTTGTGGTGCCTTTGTGGCTATTCTTGGGAGCCTCCAATTAAGTTGTGGATGCGTGCCCCAAGCTTTGTGTAAAGGCCCGGTTCCGCCTTGAGGAACCCCTTAGTGGAAGAGTGAGCTAGGCCTTTGTGGCGCAAGCTCACACCGGAGAATAGGGTGAGGCCTTTGTTGCGTTGGTTAGGCCTTTGTGGCGATACCACACCCCTCCAACGAGACGTACTCCCTTTCAAGGGAGGAACTCGGGAATACATCATCGTCTCCGCGTGCCTCGGTTATTTCTATACCCGAGCTCTTTACTTATGCACTTTACATTGTGATAGCCTTCGTGCTTGAAGTCATATATCTTGCTATCACCTTGTTACTTGTATTGCTTAGCATAAGTTGTTGGTGCACATAGGTGAGCCTAGTTTATTTAGGTTTTATGTGCTTGACAAAATAAACGCTAGTTTAATTCCGCTTTTGTTCAAGCCATTCGTAAAATTTGATATCGCCTATTCACCCCCCCCCTCTAGGCGACATCTGTGTCCTTTCAATTGGTATCAGAGCCCGGTCTCTCATTTTAGGCTTCACCGCCTTGAGAGCAAAGATGTCGGCTAGGGGATTAGTGCACTATGACACTTTTATATTCGATGGCACAAATTATGATACTTGGAAATTTCACATGCTTAATTATTTTCGGGTCATGGACCCATCTATGGAGCAAATTGTAGATGTGGGTTTTTCTCCTCCAAAGGATACTCAAAATCTATCTTTAGAGGATGAGAAAAACTTGTATCTCAATGCTCAAGCTACTCATGTGATTGTTAATGCTTTGAGCGATGTAGTTACCTTCTCCATCACGCCTTTTCGGAGCGCTCATGAGATATGGACAAAGCTTCAAGAAAAATATTGTGTGTCCAAGATTATTGGGGATGATTGTATTCCTTCCACTTCCGGCCGCAATGAACTTTCATCCACTTTACCAAAGTGTGTCAAGACACAAGGTAATGATATGGTGAGTGGTGATGAAACTTGCAATGGTGATAGTATGCTTACTTTTGATGATCCTTCATCTCTATCTCATTGCAATGCTTCATCTTTGGACTTAAACACTTGTAGCCCCATAAATATTTTACATGCTTGTGTTGATAGTCCTTGCATATCATGTTTATGTTTCTTGAATAAATCTCATGATGATATGCTTGCTTTGTCTTGTTGCCATGATACAAATGCTTCTATTTCCTCTAGTATTTGTGATGCTAACCATATAGAGGAAACCGAAGAGTCTTTGGGCCAAGACAAGGTCTTGAATGGAGCTTCAAGTATTTCTTCATCTTCCTCTTCTCACGGTTCCCACATATGCCTTATGGCTAGATCTTCAAATCATAATGATGTTGAGGACAATGGTGAGGATGAGGAAAATGAAGAAGACTATATTGAGTATTTAAACAAGAAGGGTAAGGTGGTCTTTGATGCTTTGCATAACCATAAAAATGTTTTGCCCAACTTCTTTGAAATCATGAGTTGTGCTATTGAGAGCACAAAACTCATTGAGATGAAGGAAGAACAAATTGATAAAATGTTTTCTCTTGAGCGTGAGTATGCCAATGATATCCATGATTTAAAATATGCTCTAGAGGAAGAGCAAGAGCTTCGGGTTTCTCTTGAGGAGAAGCTTGAATCCATTGAGGAGTCATGTAATGAAATTATTTCTAAACTCACTAAAGAACGTGACCTCGCTCTTGCTAAGTTGTCTTCTCCTATTGCTCATGATAATGATGCTTGTGCTACTAACTCTATTTCTTATGAAGCATCTATTGTGAAGGAGAATGTTGAGCTAAGGGCTCAACTTGAGTTGCTAACTAGAAAGTATGGGAAATTGGAAGAAAGTCATGAAAAGCTATCTAGCTCTAATGAGGATCTTTTAGTGTCCCATGCTCGCCTAATGTTAGCTCATGAGGCTATATCTACAAAGGTAACATCTTGTGAGCCTCATGTGGACGCTAGCACTATTTCTCAAAATGCTATATTGACATGTGCTAGTCCTAGTAATTCATCCACTTATACTATTGCTACATCTAGTGATGAATTACCCTCCTTGCCTTGTTGCTCTAACAATGTAGCCTCTACTTCCACTAGTACTTGTGTTGTCACTAACCATGTAGAGGAAATCAAAGAGCTCAAGGCCCAAGTTACTTCATTGAAGAAAGACTTGGAACAACGTCATGAAGGGAAGTCCACACTCAACAAGATCTTGAGTGTGCAACAATCCCCCAATGACAAGAGTGGACTTGGATTTATCTCTAACAACAAGAAGAAGTCCAAAATATACAAGAAGAAGAAGGGCCAAGAACAAGTCAAGAATTTGACCAAGATTGTTTGCTTCAAGTGCAAAATTGAAGGGCACCATGTTAGATCTTGCCCTTTGAAGAAAAAGGCACTTAGTGAGAAGCAACAAGGGAAGCGGCCTCAAGTTCAAGCCCTTGCTCAACCTCAAGTTGAAGAAAGGTCACTTCCCAAGAAAAATCAAGCTAATGCTCCCCTTGTGGAGAAATCAAGTGAGAAGAAGGTGAAGAAAAGAACTTGCTACATATGCCATGAGAAGGGTCACCTATCTTCTTCATGCACTAGTGGTAACTCATCCAACCCTATCATAATTGAAGATGCTTATTCACTTTGCAAGGATAAGGTTGGCAATGTGTTTGCCAAATTTGTTGGTGCTCAAAGTGGTGTCAAGAAAAGAACCATTTGGGTTGCCAAACCTATTGTTTCTAACTTCTTAGGACCCAACTTGGTTGGGGACCAACAAGCCATTACTTGAACAATAGGTGTTGATGGAGGGCATTGGAGACTTGGCTATATCATGAAGAATTAAGGGATCTTCATCAATTATATTTTCTCAAGTCAAGTCATTTGGATTATCTTATTTCTATCATATATCCAATGTTCCTCCTTGCGGTAACATGTATTCAACTTATCTACCTTGAAAGTTACTCGCCCCTTTGCATGTGTTGAGTTTTGTATCTTGCATGTGTTTGTATATGTTGTGCTTCCTACTTGCTTCATTTTGAGTAATCAAGTATGTGCATGTTGGTTTGCACACCATGCACGGTTGTTCTTGTTGAGCCTATTGCATCTCGTTTTATCTTACTTGGCTCTTGTGAGAGATTACTGGACTATCCCATTTTGGGGGAGTGATATGCTTTGCACTTCACAATCCTAAAAATGTGTGTACATGAGGAATACCACTTAGTGTTGATATTTAAAGATTATCTAGTCTCTATGTGGTATGTCATTCTCATGAGAAATTCAAATTCTATAATGTCCATTAATCATCTTGTCGGATTTTATTTGACTCTTGTGAAAAATAAATGTTTTATCACATTATGGGGGAGTAATATGCTTTGTGCATACTACAAACCAATATAATGTGTATATTTGAGGTTGTGTCACATAGTGTTGATATTGTAAATTATCTTGCTTCTATGTGGCATGTTTTCTCAAACAAATTCCAATTTGCCAAATTATTTTATTCCTCTTGTTTTGGATCTTGTTTGTGAGATACTTTCTTGGTAGGGTTTTCCTAAAATGTGGAATTCTACATCAAAGTTGGAAAACCATTTGCTTCAAGTTATCCTAATCATTGCCTTGCGCGATTGTTTAACTATTTGAGTCTATCAAGAATATCTTCTTTTGCATGGTTTTTAATTCTTATCCTTTTACATATGCTTCTTTGTTGTGAAGATGATCTTGGATTTATATGTACACTACCACCGGGAAATAAATCCAAATACCTCTTGTTCTTGGACAATTGGTACTATATCATGTGGGACATGTATATTGATCATCTTTACATTGGCTATTGCTTTTAATTGTCTTATCTCTAGCCAAAATGTATTTGTTTTAGCTCCCATTGTCTTCCATGACTTTTGTTATTCCATTTGATTTTGTTGAACTTGTTTTGTGTTATTTATATGTAGGTAGATATGATGATCCCACTTGTGTGCATTTTGTATTCAAATGCAAAATCATTAATAATGCACTAATCTCGGGGGAGCTCTCCTATATTTGTTATAACACACTCTTTGTGCTTATTTCAATCGGTATTGGTTTTTTGTTGGAAGACAAATCTTTTCTTTTTGGTACTTAGTGTGCCATCATAAAAAGTGTGGAGAGTTTGGTTTGTTTGTTTGAACCTTGCTCTCTTTGGGAGTTGGTGATCTCATTCCTTATTATTTATTTCTTACTCTTAAAATGAGATATGTCTTTGAGCATGTGTGTTTTAGTTATATTTTATGCTCATTGGCTTTTGCTTGGTTCACTAGTTGAACTTTGGAGTCAATCTTGTGTTGATTTGATTCTTCGATATAATTTGGACAACCTTTTGTAGCTTCACAATTTTGTGTGCTCGCTTGTCCTTCTTGGTGTTTTGTCCAAATTGTATCTCCTTTGGCTCTTGAAAGTCTTGTGCATGCATATTTACTAAATGTATATTGTATGGCATGCTTTTGCTTTCTTTGATCAAATATATAGGAGAAGCTCCATCAAATCCTAAATCGGCTAAGATGTGCATGAAATTCAATTTCATATATATATGCACATATTTATGTGGAGTTTGTCCTATATGTTGTAGTTTCTAACTACTTTGGACCCAATGAGTTTGGGGACCATCTTGTACTTGAACTTTGTTTTAGGTACATGGAGATATATTGGTGCTTGTCTCAATAATAAGGATGAAGTGGTGACTAAATGATAATTTGAGGCAAGCTAGGATTATTGAAGAACTCCTATCTACTACATCCTACCTTTAATATCTCGGTAACAAGTATCTTTTTATGCATACTTCTCTAGTATCCAACCTTGTGTAGGTTATTTTATGGCATTGAAAATCTTTATTTGCAAATGTTGTGCTTTTTGCAAGGATTCTAATGAAACCTCTTTTTTGCAAATGTGAGCAAGTTGAGATGAGGACATATTATTGGGAACATATAAAAATCATGCTCATGATTCTCCTATCCCATATATGTCATCTTAGCAATCTTTTTGCATATCAATTCCTCAATAAGCTCACATGTGCAAAATTGATGAAATTGCAAATTTATTTCTTCCATTTGGTATCCTTCATTTTGATACTTGTTGTTTTTATCAAAGCATCCCAACTATCTTCTTTCCCTTGTTGATATTTGTGATGTCTTTGACATGTTGGTGGTTGAAGTTTGTCAATATACAATAAGATAAATTGAGCCTTTGGCCATGCTTTAAAAGCAAAAATCTCATTGGTATATTGCATGCCTTCATTTTGGATATCATGTTCTATTCTTAGTATCTATTTTGTGTGTACATGTTTCTTTGTGATAATTATCTTTGTGATATTGTCTACTTAGAAACTTATACACATGAGAGATGATATCTCATTATTTGATATCTTATTTGAACCTTATGTGTTGGGATAGAATGCTAAGCAATTTCATTCATTGAAGACTATGTGGATGCTCTATGCTTATCCTTGTGTTAGTCTTATAATATTCTTTGTCATTCCTATCACACATTTCTTTGGTTGAGCCTTTTAATATATTGTCCCTTGCTTGTTGCTCAACCATTTGGTTGACGCAAGTGTAAGCTTAATTTCTTCTCTATGATCTCTTGCAAATGGTTGCGTTTTAAATGTTATTGAGGGAGTGAGGACTCCATGTTGTGCAAATTGTATTCAAATATAAACATTCCAATTTTTGCACGTACCTTGGGGAGCTTCCTCATTTCATTTAAAGCACCATTTTGCGGTTAGCATAGTATTTAATTTCACTTGGTATCATTTTGTTTTGAATAATATTGAGGGAGTGATGATTCCATATGTGTGCACCTTATACTTCAACTCAAATAGAATATTTTGTGCACACACCTTGGGGAGCTTCCTCATATTATTTAGAGCACCTTTTCGATCTTATCATAATATCCTTATTCGATTTGTTCTTTGGATTGTTTGATTGCTATCTTCATTTGTTGAAGTTTATCCATCGTGTTATCTTATTTTTTTTTGCAATCTTTGATCCTCAATATAGTTTGGTTTCCTTCATATATTTGTCTTTGCATATGTGCATGTGTCTTCACTTATTTCTTTTGGATATGCACACCGTTTTGGAGGAACTCACACTATATTGGCCTTCTAAGTTTTTCGCCCATTTTGGCAATGGATGCCAATGGGGGAGAAGTTTCGAGGGTTTAAAGGGAATTGGCTTTTATGCTTTGGTTTGTTCTTAAGCATTTGCCTTGCATGCTTTGCATGGTTGAGTATATAGTGGAAACTCCACCAACAACCTTGGTTGGCAATATATGCAATGAAATCAAGATCATTCACACGTGCATAGATTGTGGGGGAGTTTGCTCTATATATGGTGGTGTTACTAACATCACATACTTTTGTAGTATTTGATGTTAGTACAACCATTTTGGTTCTTTAAATTCATTATATAAACCCTCTCAAAGAGATTGTCATCAATTACCAAAATGGGGGAGATTGAAAGATCATATCGAGCCCCATGTGTGGTTTTGGTAATTAATGACAATCCCTATGGACTAATGGTTGCATTGAGTTATATGTGTAGGACTTGTCCATAGACAATGCTTGAACCATTTGTTGGAGTCAAGGTTGTAAGAAGAAGATTATGTGTTGACCAAGGTGCTATTCAAGGAGTGATCCAAAGATTGGTCTTAGGGGAGTTGAGCTTATGTCAAGTGTGTCTTGAAGAATAAGATTGAGTGAGCTCTCATGTGTATCCTCAAGACACCATCATTATGGAGAAAGAAGAATTGATTCGAGGATTGATCAAGTCAAAGCGCAAGTTCAAGATGAGCAACTAGAAGAGAACATATGCTTGAAGCTTGCCATCTCTATTGTGATCATGGATATGTGAAGATATGCTTAAAGAGAGTCTCTTCCATAGTGGAGTATGGGGGAGCAATCCGCAAGACTTCACCAAGCAAGTTCAATCAAGAAAGGTGGTCCAACTTGAGAAGATCAAGATCGTCTTTATCCACCTCAAGTGGAATGCTCAAGGCAAAGGTATGATAGTGTTAGGGTTTCCTTCTTACCGGTCTCATGGTGTTTGTTGTGAGACCGGGTTATAGGATCGGTAGCCGTACTATCAAGAGGGGCTCTCGAGTGAGTAACTTAATTGTATCGTTCGGAGAGAGCTCAAACCTTTGCATACTTGGCATCATCTTTCTTGGTTCTTATTTGGGTTTTATCCATGTGAGGTTTTAGAGCTTGTGGTTATTTCCATGACAAGCTCTAGCTCATCAAAAACGGATTTCGCATGAAACTCTTATTGCGTTTTTGATGTTTGGAGGTTTTACTGGTTTGCCTTCAAAGAGAGGGCAAACCTTTCATCATTTGGTTTTATACTCCCTTGTTGGACTATGATGTTTCTATGGATGAAGTTGTAGAGCTCGTTGTGGTGATTCCAACGAGCCCAAGATCATCGAAAACGGAGTCCGGATGAAAAAGTTATCACCGTTTTCGTATTGCAGTTTCTGCTCGGCGTCACCCAGTAGGGGGGGGGGGCGGATATTCCGGCCAGGGGGGGGCGGATTATCCGGCCTGGAGCGAAAATTTCGGTTCGGAATTTCTGCTAAGGACCTGGCTCGGCGTCATGCAGTATAGGGGGGCGGATAATCCGGCCAGGGGCCGGATAATCCGGCCAGCCGGATATTCCGGCCATATTTTGGCCGGATAATCCGCCCCTCCAAGGCTGCAACGGCCATATTTCGTGGGGGGTATAAATACCCCTTCTTCCTCCTTGGGCTGGGCACGAATTGGGCCTCTCTCTCCTCCATTGTTGACTTTGCAAGCTTGCCCTTCCTCCTCCATTCCTCCCATGATTCTTGGATATTTTTGAGGGAAAAGGGAGAGGAGATCTAGATCTATATTTCTACCAATCCATCTCTCCTCTAAGTGAGGGGAACATAGTCAATCTAGATCTTGGAGTTCTTTGTGGATTTCCTTTGTTCTTCCTCTCATATCTCTCCATAGCATTAGTTGCTTTGGTAGGATTTGAGTGAGAAGGATTTGAGCACCTTGTGTGCTCTTGCCATTGCATAAGTTGCATCGGTTTGAGTTCTCCCCGGAGATTCGAGTAAGTGAAAGTTTGTGAGCTTATTACTCTTGGGTTCTTGGAACCCTAGACGGCTTTGTGGCTTTGTGGTGCCTTTGTGGCTATTCTTGGGAGCCTCCAATTAAGTTGTGGATGCGTGCCCCAAGCTTTGTGTAAAGGCCCGGTTCCGCCTTGAGGAACCCCTTAGTGGAAGAGTGAGCTAGGCCTTTGTGGCGCAAGCTCACACCGGAGAATAGGGTGAGGCCTTTGTGGCGTTGGTTAGGCCTTTGTGGCGATACCACACCCCTCCAACGAGACGTACTCCCTTTCAAGGGAGGAACTCGGGAATACATCATCGTCTCCGCGTGCCTCGGTTATTTCTATACCCGAGCTCTTTACTTATGCACTTTACATTGTGATAGCCTTCGTGCTTGAAGTCATATATCTTGCTATCACCTTGTTACTTGTATTGCTTAGCATAAGTTGTTGGTGCACATAGGTGAGCCTAGTTTATTTAGGTTTTATGTTCTTGACAAAATAAACGCTAGTTTAATTCCGCTTTTGTTCAAGCCATTCGTAAAATTTGATATCGCCTATTCACCCCCCCCCTCTAGGCGACATCTGTGTCCTTTCATTAGTCCATTATAAAATATATCAAGGAGTTCATTCTTAGGCAATGGTTCTTTAGGCAAAGCTCTAATTAAAGAACAAAATCTTGTCCAAGATTCAGGCAATATCTCTCCTTTTCCCTGTTCAAAATCAAAGATTTTCTGCACAGCAGCATGTTGAGCACTAGCAGGAAAATATTTCTGAAAGAAAGCATTAACCAAAGCAATAGGACTAGTAAAAGATCCAGGAGAAGCCATTAAACCAAGTTTTAGCAGCATCTTTCAATGAAAAAGGAAAAATCTTAGCAACAATATAAGTGCGGAGCTTAATATCATCAGAAAACAAATTACTCAAAGTAGAAAGCTCATTCATGTGCTCCATAGCACTCTCATCTTTAGTACCACAAAAAGGAGTTTTCTCAACAATAGATATGTAAGATAAATCCAAAGAGAAATTATAATCCTTGTCTCTAATATTTATGGGAGAAGCAGCAAACTTAGGATCAGGAGACAAATTATATCTAACAGAACGTCTTGCAAGAAGTTCTTTAACATTACCTGCATTACGAGCAGCACGTGCTTCTGCAATAAAATCATCATTAAGCTCAATATAAGCATCATCATCATAATCATCACTAGGACACTCCCTAGACTCAGGTGAACTAACAGGTGTAACAGTGGTGTTTCTCAACTTAGCTCTAGCAATAGTAGCATCTAAAAAGGAACCTAGTGAACCACTCTCATCAAGCACAGTAGAAGCATCATCTAAATTATCAGTGGCATTTTCAATCTCAGCAGAAGTAGTAGCAGTAGCGTGTGGGTGTGGTGGTGTGAGCAACTTACTCATAACAGATGGCGAATCAAGAGCAACAGAGGTGTTGAGAGTCGTACCTCTTCTTGTAGTGGATGGCAATATAGGAACTTTTCCATCACGAGGTTTACCCATGATGAAAGGATTGCAGCGAACAATATGAATACCAAGTGAACTTACAAATAAAGCTATGCTCCCCGGCAACGGCGCCAGAAAATAGTCTTGATGACCCACAAGTATAGGGGATCGCAACAGTCTTCGAGGGAAGTATTACCCAAATTTATTGATTCGACACAAGGGGAGCCAAAGAATATATGTAAGCTTTAACAGATGAGTTGTCAATTCAGCTGCACCTGGAAACAGTCTTGCTCACAGTGGTTTATCAGTAGCAATAGTTTTATAGTGGTGACAGTAGTGAAACAGTAACAGCAGTAGTAAAATAGCGACGGTAATAGTAACAGTTGTAAACAGTAGGAATAAATACTGTAGGCATAGGGATGGATTACGGGCGTTGCATGGATAAGATAGTTCATGAAATTAATGAGACAAAGGCATTGCAGATAAATAATGATAAAGCATCCTAGTACAAACAATCATAGGCATGTGTTCCGTATATAGTCGTACGTGCTCACAAGGAGAAACTTGCACGACATCTTTTGTCCTACCAGCCTGTTACAGTAGGGCCTCAAGGAAAACTACTGGTAATTAAGGTACTCCTTTTAATAGAGTGCTGATACATCTCCAACATATCCATAATTTTTGATGCTCC
Organism: Dactylis glomerata; assembly: GCA_007115705.1. NCBI lineage: Eukaryota > Viridiplantae > Streptophyta > Magnoliopsida > Poales > Poaceae > Dactylis > Dactylis glomerata. The sequence continues at coordinate 304,916 of QXEO01000737.1, read as the reverse complement.
ATGCTTGTTTTTACACCATTTACCCGATGTTTCGTTACACTTCGTGGCACTTTTATGCGATTTCCGGAACTAACCTATTGACAAGATGCCACAGTGCCAGTTCCCTGTTTTCTGCTGTTTTTGTGTTTCAGAGTGATACACAGGAAATATTCTCGGAATTGGACGAAACCAAAGCCAGAAGTCTTATTTTGCCCGAAAGCTTCCAGAGATCCGAAGAGGAGTAGGAGGTGGGCCACAGGGGCCCCACACACACAGGTGGCGCGGCCAGGTGTGTGAGGAGGCCCTGGCCCTCCTCTGACATCGCCCCTTCGCCTATATAAAGCCTCGGGACGGAAAACCCTAGGGGATTCGGCAATTTTCCAGAAAGAGTTCCGCAGTTTCGCCGCCGCCACCGACGAATTTCGGGGGACAGAAGTCTCTGTTTCGGCACCCTGCCGGGATGGGGAAGTGCCCCCGGAGCCATCTCCATCGATCTCCATCGCCGTCTCTGCCGTCTCCATCGACCTCACCGCCATCTCCATCAACCTTGCTGTCTCCTATGATGAGGAGGGAGTAGTTCATCCCCGGGGCTGAGGGCTCTACCGGTAGCTATGTGGTTCACCTCTCTCTCCCATGATGTGATCTTTATGTGATCGTGAGCTTTGTATCATGTTGAACAAGTACATGTTATTATTCAGATATTTTGTGTACTCTAGTGATGTTATTAAAGTAATCTATTCCTCCTGTTATGGTGTAACGGTGACAGTGCGTGCACCATGGTGGTACTTGGTTTAGGCTATGATTGTGATCCCTTGTGGATTATGAGAATAATTATTGCTATGATAGTTTGAGTGATTTATTCCTCCTTTCATGGTGTAAAGGTGAGAGTGTGTGCACCGTGTTAGTACTTGGTCTAAGTTGCAATGATTTCTATCTTGAATTGTGATCTGATTTGGATATCTCTATGAGTGGTGTTTGTCAAGTACTTGATGAACTTTAAGGGGTGCTTCTGTAGCCACTACACAATGATTAGTGTTATTCAATAGGAGAGTAATTCATAGTACCTTAGCAAGAGAAGTTACTTGTTCATTCATGTTACATTGTTGGGAGTGTGTCCACTAGTGAAAGTATGATCCCTAGGCCTTGTTTCCAAGCTTTGCATACCGTTTACTTGCTATTTTATTACTTGTTTGCTCGCAGCGATATTTATTTCACATCACGTTTGCTACTTATAATCATATATACCGCTTGTATTTCACTATCTCTTCGCCGAACTAGTGCACCTATACATCTGACAAGTGTATTGGGTGTGTTGGGGACACAAGAGACTTTCTGTATCGTAATTGCAGGGTTGCTTGAGAGGGATAGCTTTGACCTCTAACCTCCCTGAGTTCGATAAACCTTGGGTGATCCACTTAAGGGAAACTTGCTGCTGTTCTACAAACCTCTGCACTTGGAGGCCCAACAAGTGTCTACAAGAATAGAAGTGCGTAGACATCAAGTACCGGAGCAAAGCATTAGCACTCGGTGAACACATGTGATCCTCACATCATAGCCATCCCCTCCGGTTATCCCAATTTCTGTCATTTTGGGGACTCGGGTTCCGGACAACAATATGTGTATACAACTTGTAGGTAAGACCATAAACAACAAGTATCATCATAGAAATAATAACATGTTCAGATCTGAAATCATGGCACTCGGGCCCAAAGTGACAAGCATTAAGCACAACAAGTTGTAACAATGTCATAGGCACTAAATAAAGATACTAGGCACTATGCCCTATCAAACTCATATCAAATTACATGAACAATCTCATCCAATCCCTACCATCCCCTCACCTACAGCGGGGGAATTACTCACACATGGATGGGGGAGTCATGGATGGTCGATGGAGGAGCGTCGGTGGTGATGGTGATGAAGATCTCCTCCGAATCCCCATCCCGGCAAGGTGCCAGAACGGAGTTTCTGGTTCCGAATCGCGGTTTCTGATGGCGGCGGCGCAGCGGAAGTCTATCTGGGAAAAATGCCGTCTCCCCGATATTATGTCGTCAGGGGGTATATGTACGCGAGAGGGAAAGTCGAGAGGGGACCTGGGCCTCCCCCCCACGCATGGGTGGTGCGGCCAGGGCTGGGCCGCGCCACCAGTGCGTGACGGCCCCTCGAGCCTCCTCTCCCTCCTGTCTTCTGGCTCCGTGGGTCTTCTGGTGAAATAGGATTTTTCATGATTTTTCCCGAATTTTACTGGAAGTTGAATTTCTGCACAAAAACGAGACACCAGAGCAATTCTGCTGAAAACAGCGTCAGTCTGTGTTAGTTGTATTCAAAACACACAAATTAGAGGAGAAACAATAGCAAAAGTGTTCGGGAAAGTAGATACGTTTTGGACGTATCAACTGGTTGGAACAACACAACCCCACTATTGACTGGATTAAGAAGACTCTGCACTTCACGGGGGGCGACAGCAAAATCAGTCTGCAGGGAATTCCAGCCACCTCACTTCAGTGTTCTACGATTTCTGCCACTGAACTGTCCAACATCTGCAAGATGCAGTCTGCTGCTCATCTGATACATGTGTATGCTCTAGATGGGGTAGTCACAACTGAAGAAATTATTCCTCCTACTGTTGAGGAACTCATCTCCACCTTTCAAGATGTTTTCCAAGAGCCTACAAGTCTTCCCCCCCACCCGCGACTGTGATCACAGAATTCCATTGATGCCTGGGTCGCAACCAGTCAATATCCGTGCTTACCGCCACAAACCCGAGCTCAAGACTGAGATTGAGCGCCAGGTCGCAGAACTCTTTGCATCCGGTGTCATCCAACGCAGTACCAGCAATTTTTCTTCCCCCGCGATACTGGTGAAGAAGAAGGACGGGACTTGGCGCCTCTACGTTGATTATCGTTGTCTGAACTCCATGACAGTGATCAGCAAGTACCCAGTGCCCATAATTGATGAACTACTTGACGAATTGTGTGGTGCACAGTGGTTCTCAAAACTTGATCTAAGGGCAGGATATCACTAAATTTGCCTCGCTCCAGGGGAAGAACACAAAACGGCGTTCCAGACTCACTCTGGCCACTGGGAGTATACGGTCATGCCGTTTGGCCTGGCAGGCGCGCCCGCTACTTTCCTCGGAGCCATGAACGCCACTCTCCGTCCTCTCTTGCGTAAGTGCGTTGTCGTTTTCTTCGACGATATCTTGGTCTATAGCAGCTCTCTTGAGGAACACAAGCAACACCTCCGCGCTGTACTGGAGTTACTCCGCCGTGATAATTGGCAAGTCAAGCGATCCAAATGCTCTTTTGGTCAGCAGCGCATTGCCTACCTGGGCCATGTGATTGACAAGCATGGCGTCTCATCTGACCCAGACAAGATCGCAAAGGTAGACAAGTGGCCTACACCTGCTTCTGCCAAAGATGTCCGTAGTTTCCTGGGCTTGGCAGGTTACTACCGCAAGTTCGTGCGCCATTTTGGCATCATTGCACGCCCTCTGTTCAACCTGCTGAAAAAGAACACGCCATTTGTATGGACACAAGCTACCGATCAAGCATTCCACTTACTGAAGCAAAACCTGGTCCAGGCACCTGTCCTACGCCTTCTAGATTTCAACAAATCTTTTGTGGTCGACACTGATGCTTGCGACACAGGAGTTGGCGCCGTCCTTCAACAGGAAGGCCACCCCATCGCTTACATGAGCAAACCTCTGGGCATCAAAAACCTTGGTCTTTCCACGTACGAGAAGGAGTGCATTGCTATTCTGATGGCAATTGAGCAGTGGCGTCCTTACTTGCAACACAAAGAGTTTCTCATCCGGACAGACCAGCGTAGTCTTGTGCACTTGGATGATCAGCGTCTGACGACCCAATGGCAACACAAGGCTTTTACCAAGCTCTTAGGTCTGCAGTACAAAATCTGTTACCGCAAAGGACCAGAGAACAGCGCCGCGGATGCCCTCTCGCGTCGCCAGTATGAACATCTCCATGCAGTCCATACAGTCACCACTTGCCAACCTCTATGGCTGGATGAGCTTCGCGACAGCTACAGCAGTAATAATCAGGTTCAAAGATGGATTCAGAAACTCCAGATTGCCCCTGACGCTAAGAAGCGTTTCACTTGGCAGGACAATCTTTTATATTTCAGGGACAGAATCTGGTTGGGGGGAGTACCACACATACAGGAGAAAATCATGCACGCCTTTCACTCTAGTAAGCTTGGTGGCCACTCAGGATTCCCAGTTACTTACAAGAGGCTTCACCGTCTGTTTGCTTGGCCTAAAATGAAGACTCACATCAAGACTTTCGTTCAGTCTTGCTTGGTCTGTCAACAGGCTAAACCCGAGAGAGTGAAGTACCCAGGACTACTTGAACCTCTACCTACTCCTGATGCAGCGTGGAAGGTGGTCACCATGGACTTTGTGGAGGGATTACCTACATCTGGATCTGCTAACAACATAATGGTGGTGGTGGATAAATTCACCAAATACGCTCACTTTATCCCACTTCACCACCCATTCACAGCAACCAAAGTGGCATCTGCTTACATTGACAACGTGTTCAAATTGCATGCCCTTCCTGAAGTCATGATATCGGGCAGGGATCCAATATTCACAAGTAAATTCTGGCAGGAATTGTTTGCCAGCTTGGGCAGCGAACTACGCATGAGCTCGGCATACCACCCACAAACTGACGGCCAATCGGAGAGAGTGAATCAATGTCTGGAGATCTACCTCCGCTGCTTTACGCATGCGTGCCCGGCTAAGTGGAGTCAGTTCCTGTTCCTCGCAGAATTTTGGTACAACAACTGCCATCATTCGGCCATCAATATGACGCCTTTCGTCGCACTCTACAACAAAGAACCTAGACACTGGGGCATCGATGCAGTGGCCACGTCTCCTTTGCCACAGTTAGCAGATTGGCTGGAAGAACGCAAACTAATTCAGCAGCTCCTGCAACACAATCTGAATCATGCCCGCCAACAGATGAAGCACCAGGCGGACAAAAACGGACTTTCCGATCTTTCAGCCAGGACGAGGAAGTTTTTGTCAAGCTCCAACCTTATGTTCAGTCATCTGTTGCTTGCCGCGCCAACCATAAGCTCTCCTTCCGCTACTTCGGGCCCTACAATATTCAGCGGGTCATCAACCCTGTCGCTTATGAAGTAAAGCTGCCAGAGGGCTCCAAAATCCACCCCATCTTTCACGTGTCGCAGCTCCGCAAAGTCCTTCGTCCAGGTACCCCGGTCTCCCCAGTTCTACCTGTTCTTACTGACGATATTGCCATGCCTGTGAAGATTCTTGCGCATCGCTGGCGCCGAGGACCACACGGGCATCGTGAACAAGTTTAAGTCCAGTGGTCTGATCCAGCAGCGCTGGATATCACTTGGGAAGATAAAGAGGAGCTTCACCAGCGGTTCCCGGCGGCGACGGCTTGGGGACAAGCCGTAACTGAAGAAGGAGGGGATGTCAGGCAACAGACTACACCTGAAGCGGTAACTGAAGGGATGGGCGTCACCCAGCACCGGCCTCGGCCCAAACGCATCGTGCAGCCCAACAGAAGGCACGTGGGACCAGAGTGGACCAAGTGAAGCATCTCCATCGTCCACCTACAAATACGGAGAGAAGACACCTGAAGAAGATCATCCTCGGGATCAGGCTTAGACGGCGGCGGCGGCAGACTCGTTCCGTTGTAATACTTAGCACTTGTTATCGTTTCCTTCCTTTATCGCTGGATCAAACAACATTACATGAAACACTGAGTGCAATCGAGTGAAACCCTATCAACGTGCATGCCAGGAAGCTTCACTGGAGTTCAGGCTTGGCCGGCCCCTCACGTGACATACTGCCAGATGTAAACGAACTCCCCTCGGTGGGCCCCGCATGTCATAGCCAGCAGTGGCAGTGAACTGTCGGTTGTCTCACCCTCACCTCGCTCGCGTCATCTCCTCCATCTTCAACAACCTCGATCTCTGCTCCAAAGAAACCTCTCCTTCCACCACCACCTCCACCGCCACCCCCCACGCCATTCCCATCCCCCGAGATCCCACCCCGTGTCGCCACTTTAGACCCATTCCGCGCCGGCGTCGCAGCAGGGGAGCCGCGCATTGCGGACTGGTGACGTTCCAAGAATCCGATCTCGCCTCGGATCTGACCAGGCGGCGGCGCGTCCGGCGGCGACATCGTTCGAGCCCAGAGAAGGAGGGGAGCGGAGACGAAGACGGGGATGGCGCCGCCGCGGAATGGGGGCGGAGCCGCGGTGCGGCTGCCGCCGATGAACGCGCTGGAGGTCCTGCGGGAGACGGTGCGCGTGCTGCGCGCGGACCCGCACGCCTTCACCTACGTGCTCTTCCTCCTGCTCTGCCCGGCCTCCGGTTTCCTCCTCCTCTCCGCCGCCGCGCTGGAGGGCGCGGTCGTGCTGCCGCTCGCGCGCCGGCTCCTCGTCGCCGCCGCGGACTCGGGCCTCCCCGTCACGCATTTCGTCAAGCAGCTCGCGCACCACCTCGCCGCCACGCTCGTCGCGGCCGTCGTCTCCTTCCCGGCGCTCCTCACGCTCCTCCTCGCCGCCCGCGCGGCCGTCGCGTACACCGTCGCCGCAGTGTACGCGGGGAAGCCCCTCCCCGCCGCCGACCTCTCCCTCCTCGCGCGCCGCGCGTGGCCGCGCCTCGCCGCCACGTACGGCCTCTCGTGCGCCGCCGTCGTTGCCTGCCTTGCCGCCTTCCTCGCCCTCCTCGTCACCGTCTGCTCCACGCTCAAGTCCATGCTCTACCCGCCGGACATTGTCGTCAGCTCCGGGCTCCTCACGGTTCTGGTTTTCTCCGTGGTGTACGCGCACACCATCATAGTATCCAACCTCGGCGGAGTCATTGCCGTTCTTGAGGACGTGGCCGGACTCAACGCGCTGCGCCGGTCGGTGCAGCTGATGCGCGGGCAGACTCATGTGGGGCTGCTCATCTTTCTTCTGTCCACCATTGGTCTGGCCTTCGTCGAGGGGCTGTTTGAGCACAGGGTCAAGACGCTCAGCTACGGAGACGGCACCTCACGGCTCTGGGAGGGGCCATTGCTTATCCTCATGTACTCTTTTGTGATGCTCATCGATTCCATGATGAGTGCGGTGTTCTACTTCACTTGCCGCTCATCCAGCTTGGAAATTCTGGATGAGGAATGCGGCTCGGTTGCGGAGCTTGAGATGATGGTGGATGGCAAGTCGGATGAAGTCAGGTGATGAGGATAGGATTATTTGTCCAAGGTGTGTTTGTTCATATTCTCATGGGAAATAATTCAGGTTGGGCAATGTCCTGTTTTCTCAAGATTGAATGGTGGGGGTTGTGGCGCCATGACTATACGGTTGATTGGTAGATGGTCATGGCAAATCAGGTCTTTTGCAGTCATTTGGGGTCTTCTAAGCTCATGCAATGGCGCCGATGCAAAAGAGAAGATTTGGTACTTCTTGTTCAGTATCGACAGTGATATGAATGAGAGCTGGCAATGTGTGTAACATTCTTTTGGAATGATGTAACTAGTATATCGATTCAATCGCGATAGAGATTTTTTTCCATCATCTTAAACACCTTTTTGGCTATACAGAATGAGAGATATTGTACTACTGAGATACTGGTTACTCTGAAACTTGATTCTTGAAGTGTCGCTTAATGCAAATTTACTTTTCAGTGACTTCCAAGCTTGTATTCTGAGTGACGCTTTTTTGGCAATCACATAACAAGTACTGCTAACCATGCTAAATATTGTGCTCAATTTGAGTTTCATGTTTTTTTTTCTCTTCTTTTAGTTCAGAAGTCTGATATGTCTACATTTTGCTTATTCTCATTCTCCAAGAAAATAAGTGGAAATAATTTACAGGATGCGTAGATGATCCTTTTTTTTCAGCAGAGACTGGAGTTTTCCACCACAGATGATTTATTCGTATATGGAGCGAAGATACGTTCATCGATTTTCTCAGTTTTCTTTTCATTGCTGGATCTTCTGGTCAGTACTTTCTCAACTCTGAAGCTTAGGTTCTTGCATATGAAGCATCTTCTGCCTTCCATCTTGTTTACTCATGATACCTTCTTGGGGCAGGACTTCAACTCTTTTCTTATAACAGATGTACGTTTTTTCCTACGTTAGATCATGAACAACAGCACGTTGACTACCATTTAGTACTGGCCATGCATTGTCCCCAAGATGGAACTTGTTTGTTGAACCATAGAAGTATTCGATTTGTCAAGTGTTTACCGGAGACGCGAATGAAGCAAGACTGCAAGATTCAGCTTTCTGTGTGTAAGCTATCAGTTGATAATTGAAACCGACAACTACACTACATCTTTTTTGCCCTTTTCCTTTTTGTGGGTAATTACATTACACAGTTTGCTACAAAGTTACTGTAAAATATTTGAATTATCCCTTGCATTTTTACTTATTTTTATGTGCCAAGAACAAAAAACCCGGAAAGAACAGTGCTATTTAACTAAACTGAATAAATATCTCTTACCCTCTAAATAGATACTTATGTTTTGATAATGGATGACTCAAACCTTATTTGGTAGCACAATTTTCACTAGCCAAAGCAAAACTGGTTCAGTTGACCAGTCATCACATCATCATATGTCGTCCACTTGTCCTATATAATAGTATGTGTTATATAGTCTCAGATCTAGTATTTGGGACATGCTTGACTTGCCTGTGCACTTGAAGGCTTAATCAAACTACTCAGGACTTCATCAGATGCTTAAATATGGGTTGCTAAATGTGATCCAGATGGATGGATTGCACAGGCTATAGCATTTCTTAATAGTTAGATAGCTAGTTCAAGACGATGAGCTACGGAGATGGCACGTCCCGGGCTCACGGTTCTGGGAGGGGCCATAGCTTTTCCTCACTTGCCAGTCATCGAGCTTGGAAATTCTGGATGAGGAAGGCAGCTTGGTTGCGGTGCTTGATATGATAGTGGATGGAAAGTCAGAAGAAGTCCGGTGATGAAGATAGGATTATTTGGCCAAGGTGTATTTGTTCATATTCTCATAGGAAACAATTGAGGTTGGGCAATGTTTTCTGAAGATTGAATGGTGGGGGTAGTGGCACCATGACTATACCCTTTACGCGCATGATTGATTGGTCGAACCTCATGTAATGGCGCGGATGCAAAAAAGAAGAAAGGAGAAATCTTAGAATTGGTATTTCTTGGTCAGTATCGACAACGATCTGAGATCTGGCAATGTGTGTAGCATTCTTTTGGAATGATGTAACTAGTACATCAACTCAATTGCGATAGAGTTTTTTCATCTTAACACCTTTTTGGTTATACAGAATGAAAATATTTGTACTACTGAGATACTGATTACTCTTGAACTTGATTCTTGAAGTGTCACTTAATCCAAATTTACTTTTCAGTGACTTTCAAGCTTATATTATGAATGATTCCTTTTTTGCAATGGCATAAGAAGTACTGCTAACCACACTAAATATTGTGCTTAGTTGAGTTCCATGGCTATCTCTCTTATGCTTTTTAGTGTACAAGTATGTCTGCATTTTTCTTATTCCAACTCTGTAGATGATTCCTTTCTTTTCAGCAGAGGCTGGAGTTCTCAATATATTGATTTATGGAGCAAAGAAGAAGCCTTCATTGATTCCTGAGTTTTCTTTTCTTTTTTGGATCTTCTAGTAAAATACTTTCTCAACCCTGAAGCTTAGAATCTTTGCATATGAAGCATCTTCTACCTTTTATCTTCTTTACCCAATGATGCCTTCTTGGGAAGGACTTGGAACTCTTTTTTATATGACAGATGTACATTCTTTTTCTTACCTTCATCAGGAACACGGCTCATTTGACTTCCATTTAGTACTGGCATGCATTGTCCCCAAGATGGAACTTGTAGTATTCATTGAACCAGGTGTTTACCGGAGAAGTGAAGACTAAGATTTGAAATACTCCTATTTGACACTGACAACTACACTACATCTCTTTGCCTTTTCCACATAGTTTGGTAAAAAATGGCGGTTAACATTTTAATATACAGTATTGCATTTATATTTACTTTTATGTGCCAAGAAAAAAACAATAAGTGTTATTTATTTCACTAAACTGAAGAAATAGCACTTACCGTGTAACATAGATACGTACGTTTTGATAATGGATGACCTTAAACCTTTCTAGGTAAGTAAATCTTTACTATCCAAAGCAAAACTGGTTCAGTTGACTGGCCATCACATCATCATGTGCCGTTATTCAGTCTCAGATCTAGTATTTGGAACATTGTTGACTTGGATGTGTACTTAAAGGCTTAAACAAAGTAGTTAGGAATTTGTCAGATACTTATCAATGGGTTGCCAAATGTGATTCAGATGGGTGGATTTGCAATGGCCATAGCATTTCTTTAGACAACTAGTTACTTATCATGCCATTATTTTCTTCACACGTCACACAATAGGACGCTAACAAGTCAACCTCAAGAATAGTTTTACCCTTAATAAAACTCGGTAACAGTTGGCAACCAAGAAAATGAGGCAGTAATCAAATGCACATTTGTTATCTGACAGCAAAACTACAAGCACTTAAGCCCTCCGCGGATGAAACAACTCTCCTTCCCTACCTACCAACTATGAAAATAACAGCTTACACATCGGTGAGACAAAGATCTTTAACTATGGAACAGAAGGTGATGACAGACGCGGCAGGACACGGGAATCTCTAATTGGTCATTTACATTCTCAATTCCCTCTGCTGAGCATGGACTTGATCTGAAGTCAAGGATCTGTACTTCGGCACAAGGATGCCAGATGAGGACGCATTCTGATCAGTGCTGAGGATGATGCTTGCCCAGTTTGAGGATCGGTGCACTATCCTCGACGGAATACGGTCACTGTCTTCACCGCCTGATGCTTCATAGCCATCGCTAGTTGATCTAGACAGCAGGATCCCTTGATATGGAGTGCTCCCTGGGGCAGTGGGAGCTGCCAGCTGCAAGTCTTCAGTTGCAGATGAGGAGACAGCTGAGAATCGGTACAGGTGCAGATCAGGTGAGTCCAAACTGCTATCTGGAGATGACCCATCAACGTTAACAGAAGAAGCAGCTCTACTTGGATGAAAAGCACTCCGCGCCTCAAGTTGTAATGGTGCTAAACTGGATAATGCTTCAGGGCCCATGTCACTGCCATTACTAGCAATAACATCTGTTGATATTTTTGCAACAGGTTTAAGAGAGAGATCACCATGGGGCCTTCCTCTCATGTTTGTTCTCCTGGTGTCATCAGGCCCTAGATCGATCCTACTGCTCATGCCTCCATAGCTACTATCTGTTTCATGACCGAGCGAATAATCATCTTTTCTGATAGGCACTAAAACTTTGGACTTCTTCCGAGCCTCGGCAGCAACTCGAGAAACTTCTTCTGCATTAAGACGAGCCAATGCCCATGGACTAATTTTCACAGCCCCTGAGGTTTTCTTCCTCCTTACTTCATCTTCTTTTCTCTTGGTAGCAGAATTATGTGATGAGCCAGCCTCCGATTGAATAACATCGAACTGCGAAGAAGTTTGAGTAACTTCAAATTATTTGTGAGCTGATGGAAAAACACTGAATGCAAAAAGGTCATGCGCCTATCTTAGTATCTTGTACAGACATGTGACGCAACTCATGATGGCACACACGTGCATATATTCTTATTTACAAATGCAATATTATAATGATTCAAGAAAGTTCAGAAGGTCCAAGGCATATCAAGAATCCGCATGACTTTTTAAATAAGAATCCAAGAATTAATTTGATAACTTCAGTTCACATGAGTAACTACTAAGATTAAAAATCTAACATATGATGTAGAAGCAACCACCTTCACTTTGCGAGCTACAATGCCAGTTCTAACGCTAATTTATCTGCCTCATTATTGTTCATTAAGTTTGAGATATAAGTCTCTCACCTGATCCTCGAGAAACAGTCTTGGAGGAGTGCACCATGAACCACGACGGAGTGCACCAAAGGAACTAGTGCTGCTAAGCCCACCAGTATAGGAGCTTACATGAGACATCTGTGGACTCTGCTGCCCACTGACCTCTTCTTGTTCTTGCTCTCTAAGGGCAATAATGTAGTCATATGTACTGATTCCCTGCATGAAGTTCCCAAAATTACGCTTAGATTTTTCAATTTGAGACCACCTTGAAAGGCAACAACAGAAATGATCCATGATATCTCTATATATTTTCTAATTCAGAATTAAAACAAGCAGCACATTTAGTTTTTTAGTTTTTCACTGTGCCCTTTGCAGTTTATCAGTGATATTATTTGGAAAAAATGGACTAGTGATATAACAGTTGTTTGCTCAGTGTGTAATGCTATCAATTTTAACACTGCATGCCAGACAAAGTGTCACAAGTTTACATTTTCCACAAAAATATCATTGTGGTACTCTGAGAATCTCAGATATAGCTAAGTCACCAATAGCACAGGGATAATATGGAATTGCTTGTATAACACGGATTACATAAATCCGAATGGTGTCAGGACTTGCCTTCTGGATGAGAAGGATGTGGAAAAAGAGAAGTTGAGCAATTGGCAGTAAAGCAACCATAGCTAGGATGGTACAGGATGCCTGCATGGACGAACATCAACAATTTTAGTAATAATTCAAGAAAGATTGAGTAAAACACTTGAAATAGCCACTATTAGAAGGAAGTAGGATGACTGAATATACCACCACAATGATGAAAGGCACTATAGAGAAGCTGCTTCCTAGCTTTGATACAATTTGCGTAGAAAATTCCTTTCGCTCAACAAAGCAGAGAACTAGCACCAATACTCCAGTTGTCGATTGTAAGATAAGCTGGCCCAAAGTGCACAAATCATGAAGACCTGTCAATGGTCAACTAGGATGAAAAGGACCAGGAATAAAATGCTCTCTGCAAAATTGATAACCAAATTCAAATGCACGAGTGTTTTAGAATGCAGTTTGATGCTGGCTACATGCTAACACAACTATACTAATGTGAGCTATCTGCAGCATTTTCTATGGATACAATCATCAGAGCATGATAGAGAAGATGAGCTTACCAAGAAAAGGGCTGTTGTCATTAGAAGAAAAAACCGCCTATAGTTTCTTTTCCCAATACAATTGTTGAGCCACTGTTGAGATTGAGGAAATCAAGTGAACCACTGTTTATAAGCTAATAGAAATTAGAAGAGAATTGTTCATGCTTATATAAAGAAGACAGATATTATTCAGGAGTATATTACTCTGCAGTGATGATCAAAACCGTCAACACATTTGTCACAAACTCGACAATGCTTACTGTACTTCAACACCTACGAAAAAAAATAGCAGCTCATTAGATACTTACTTGCATAAAAAAGCACACATCAACACCAATAGATGAAAGAAACATACCTCAACTTCACAGAGGCTGCAGAAAAACATCCCATCCTCACTGTCTTGCTTCTCAGAGGACCACTCACGTGATTGGCAGCAGGAGAAAACAAAAGAGAGAGGGTAGAATATGAGGAGAAGTGCAGAGAAAGTTGCACCGCAGCAAGATGAGCTCTTCTGTTGAGTTATTACGTTTTCACTAGCCTCAGTAACCTCGCGTTCTTTCTTTTCTCTAGTTTCCTCTAGTTGTAACCCAACATCTGAAACACCTTGTCTGGACTCCTTCAGATGCCTATGCTTGCAGCTTGCATACAATCTTAGGTACTTCTTTGATTTGAAGACTCCTGGGTCTGCTGGGTCCGCCGCAGCACACCAGATGTACAGAAAGAATACACACAAAACCTAAGAAAACAGATTACAGACTTTTATCATTAAATGTGTAAAGTTAAACAGCAACTTCAACCATAGCAGTGGTAAGTAAATTCATAGTTGGGTTTTACTGAATATAGTATTTTCCTACTAAAGGGTACAACTTGATAAAAGAGAATGGTCACCATATAGTCAGAGCAAATTATCTTATTTTAGATCTGTATTTACCTGTAGTAAAAAAGTGCTTTTGGGAAAATAATAAGGCAAGTTGTGGTAGGGCAAAAAAAGGAGAAAGTGCAGTTAGGATTAAGTGTTTCAAAGAAAATTATCTCTACAATGAAATCATGCTCTAGTGCCTTCCACCATCACAACAGAATTCCTTTTGGAAAAAAATCCGATTCCAACCAAAATGTAAGCAAGCCATGACTGCCTGATCCTGAGTGTAACAAACACATGTTTAATGTTTGTTCAGAAGAAAAAAGCCTAAGCACGGTTAATCATGAAGAGAATAAAAGTGTGTTGGCATGTGGTGCACGCCACTTTGTAGTACATGTCAGAAGACAATATGGGCACCCTCAAGAATATTGCTGCTCATTATAGCATAAGTACAACAGCAGGTAGGACTATCATATTGCTATCACTCTATGAGCTACAAAGAAGTCAAGAATAATGCAGGGATAAGCCATTTACAGGAAATAACATTGCCCAATTCAAGGAAACTCCTTTCTCATCTAGGCATGACTATAAATAGAAGAAAGCACCAAAAACGATGCCATGGTATCAGAAGGATAGGACCGTAAGAAACAAATAATGTTAGTGTAGTATATACAAGCTGTGTCACATCACTCTCCATTTAACAGAGTTACAAACTGTTACCAATCAAACACTGAAAGAAGCCAAGAACCCTGTACCACCCAAAGGCACTACTATTCCCCGCAAAAAATGCACTAATATTAAATGGGCTGTCTGAAGAAGTCACTGAATTACAAAGGTTTTTAGGACCTTAAATTTGTTTTGTAAAATAAAAGAAGCACTAAGAGTTTACACTGTATAGTCCCTGCTTGCCCTTAATCATATGAATTATTTTCATTGCCATCACATACAGAAAATAGCCTGCATATGCTGTTCTTGGCCTTGAAAACAAAGCATAACTCACCAACTATGAATGCTGGAGCAAAGCTGCTGAACAAACTACACAATGGCTTGCAGAGTTAGGCAGGCATGTGTCACATGACATTGCCAGAATTGGCCAGAAGACTACCCTCAAAGTCTAAGCAGCTTGTACCACCCTCCAACAGACAAACAAAACAAAAAAATCATGGAAACCCAACCGCATATGCAGAGTGCTAAATAGATCATTTCTCTGAGACCTACTTAATTTGGCACTTCCCCAAGTTCCAGCAACCACTACTTAATGGGCCCATCACGCAGCACCAAAATCGGGATCCAAAATGTGTCAAACCGCAGGGCACTCACTCACTCTGTCAGAATGTCACTGATTCACCTTGACAGCAAGGAGAGGGGGCAGCCAAGAAGCTAATTACCAGAGGAGTGTAGAGCCCCACGGCGGCATCCTGGAACACCTTCCTCCCAACGAAGGGCGCGAAGAACACGTAGAAGGCGAAGGCCAGCGCCACGAACACGGACACGGCGACCACCTGCAGCAAGCAATCCATCAGTCCTTGAACGCAGGACAGACGAAGCAAAGGCACAAAATTTCCCCACGAGGAAGAGGCAAGAACAGACCTGGAGAGGGTGGTAAGGGAGCTGCCACCCATGGCGCCTCATCGCCGTCGCGTCGCCCCCGGACGACTAGAACCGCGGGGAAAGAAGACGGAAGAAACGCAAACGGAAACCCTCCTTCCTCCTTATGGGGTCAAAGGGCGCCGCCGATCAGCGCGAGAGGGAGAAAGGACCGGCTTCTCCAGGAATCAAGAACTGGCGCGGCCGGCCGGCGCATGGATTTGATCTGTGGGAGGAGGGGACTTTGGGGAGGAGGAGGGGTTTGGGAGGGAGACCGGAGCAGAGAAGGGGCATTAAATGCGGCGCTGCTCAGATTTACCGGGCGGAGAGAGGGAGGGCGAAGCAAATCAAGCAGCGAGGGAGGGAAGGCTGGTTTTCTTTGGGCGCTCACGTGAAGCTAGCAGCTAGCTAGCTCGTCGCTCCATGGCGAGGACTGTGGCAGTGGCAGTGGCAGTGGCAGGGCCAGGGAGAGTCTGTATGCTGGACCGGACTGACTGCCTGCCTGTCGCTGTGGGGCTCAACTCAACAGCACGGCCGTTTCCAGTGGCGTTTGGTTGATAGCTGTTTGTTTCACTCGCACGATTTTGCAGCCGTAACAAATCTCTAGCGGATTAGAGCATATCTTCAGCAAGTCCACCCAGCAAATCCAAACTGTCTGAATTGGTTCGGATGAGTCGGACCCGGATCGAATTTGGATAGTCGTCCGGAAGGTTTTACCAGTGCGTCTGGCAACGCCATCCATCCTGCCATCGCTGGCTATTTTGGCTAGTGTAGCACATTAACATAGCTAAATATTTAAATTGGCAAACAAATAAAGTAGCAAACACGTGACATTGTCCTCCAGGTAACACCAACAAGTGATCAGTTTATCCCAAATTTGCAAAATAAGACAATATCATACAATATGTCCAAAAAATATTAAATTCTTCACGAGTGGCAATCATCTATGTCATTGCCCTTTAAGCATCACTAGCCCGATCATTTTCTGCCTCTTCTTGAACAAATCCTTTTGATCGGGGTCGGTGATGCTCTCCAAGTCGATGAGCATGATCTTGTTTTCCTCGGCCATGAGCTTGGCTTCCTCCACCAAGAGCTTGGTCTTGGCATCGGCCTCCAAGAGCCTAGCCTTGACCTTGGCTTTCAAGGCCTTTTTCTTGGCCTCGGCCTCCAAGAGCCTAGCCTTGGCAATGGCCTTGTCGGCTGCAACAAACCTCTCTTGGAGACCAACAAAGCTCTTGACGGTGGCCTCTTTGTCTTTGCGCCGCCTCTCCTCCCTCTCGGCAATGGCCTCTTCTTTCTCCACTATGATCTCTCGAAAGGTCTCTTGGAACATTAAGGAACCAGCCTGGCGGGCGATGTCAGTCTTGGAAGCCTTGTGGCCTAGAGGCCAGCGGGCATGGCTACCAGACGCCAGGCCATCGCCTGCAGGGTTGCCAAGGTACTCGCCTTTTTTCATAAAGGTTGATGACACCATCCTTTGACGCATTGCCGTTGCCATTGCCCTTCTTCTTCGCCTCAAGTTCTTGCCAAAGGACAAAGCTATCTTTCCATTTTTTGGAGTCCTTGCTCAAAATCCAACAATAGCTCAATGTGAAGGCCTTGTTGTCATGGGCCACCTTGAAATGCTCCAAAGCTTTAATAACCTACACACTGACAATGTCTCAATGCATATGCAAGGTACATCAACAAGGGAGGTAGAGGTTTTACCATGTCAACCGCTGAGATCCCGCTTATTTGCCTTTTCTTGATCTTCTCGAACGAACCTTGGAACTTGCTACACCCGGCATGGATGGTACCCCATATCTTGGAAAGGGAGAGATCATTTCGATCGCTGTGGAAGGGTTTTGTCGCCAACTTCCTTTGCTCATGAAAGAACTTCCCCACCTTTTTCCAATAGGAAAAACCCTTCATCTCGACGCCGCATATGGGATCGGTTGAGATCTCCAACCAAGCTAGGCATAGAATCTTGTCCTCTTGATAGGTGTAGCTCGTGGTCCTTTGGCTTGTCCTCGACAATTGAGGAGGCAAGTGTTACGGTCAATGCTGCGGCTGTGATCCCCTCGTCCACGGATAGGCCATCGTTTGGAAACAATGGCTCATCCGCAATGTCATAGGCATCTTGTTGAGTCTCACCTTAGGTGTAGCCACCGTCGCCATCTTATCTGCTCGTGTTGATCATGTCATGCATGATCGCCGAGCCATTATTCTCCATAGATTCCTACACACATATTGGCCATGACTAGGTGCCGACAAAGGCTATTGGCAAATGGGAATGAAATTATGCGACCTTATCGCATCGGTGGGCAATGGAGCCTGCCCAGTCATTTCGTCGAACATGTTGACTGTCGTTGGCATGCCTGTGGGAGAGATGCGCCGTGGCTTCTTTGCCCATGCCGGGATGGTGTCTCCTGTCGTGGGAGTTTGGTTAAGGTCGATGGAATCCCTACCGACTCCAACAACGTCGGCCAAAGCTCACCCAACAGGGAGAGCGCGCCACCGGTCCTCGCGTGGGCGCCCAGGGATGGCGTCTATGGGTCTGGCGTCCTAGGCTGAAGGGGAGGCCACCTGTTCGGCATCGACATGATCGAGCTGGTTGACGATAGGCTGATCACGGGGTGGCCAGGTATGACGACGCCACCGTCGAGCGTGACGTTAAACATCTCCTGCTTCTTCATCATGATGGCCTGCACAACGGCTTTGTCTCCTCGCTGTTGGCCGTGACTTACACGACGAGGAAGCGGTCGGTCTCTTGCCGTTGCTCGTTGTTGAGCCGAGCAGCGAGCACACGATTTTGTTATGAAGCTTTAACAGTAGGAAAGGATCCTACTGATTCTGATGCATTACTATAAAGAGAGTTTTACATAATTACATATTTACAGATGGCATAGCCATCAACTAAAAGATCAGCAATTTTCTACCACTTCAGAAATAAAAGGGTGGTATTTATCCTTGGTCCTATGAACCAGAAGCTTAAAAGCAGACTTAAACCTAGCCTTCCATGAATTAACTGATGGGACAATCCCTTCAAATAGCATTTGGTTTCTCTCCTTCCATATATTCCACGCACCCACCATCATAGTTTCCATCAATATAGGTTTGCTCCACATCCTCCTCCCTTGTTCTATGATGTCCAGTCTATTTCCATTAAAAAGCATGCGATTTTTGGCGGCTTCTCTCTGGCCTACGCGCTTCTCTGGCTTGGCCTTCCACTCATCCGGCGTCATGTCCTTGGCTAGCTTTCTCACCTTGGCCTACTTCTTGGGGATGTTACCGGCGGCAAGTATAGCTGCGGTAGTGGCGACGTGATCCATCGCTTCTGCTGTCTCCGCTCAAATTTTGGGAGAGGGTTTTTGGAGGGAGAAGAGAGTGTCTTGTGTGCCACTAGGGGGGGGAATAGAGAAGGTGAGTAGATGGGCGCGGGAGGACATGGGAGGATGTGGGAGCTATCCGGCTTGATGCAAACTTGGCCCAAATTTGGTGCATGGATGGGTCAGTCCGCACGAGTCAATCAGGATGGGTCGCACCTCCGGGGGTGTGCGGCCAACGCTTGATGGCATCAACTCTATTCTTTAAATGCCACTTACTAGGACTCCAAGCACAAAGTGATGCAACAAGAGAAGTTTACCCCTACAAGGGTGACTCGGAGTTATTATCAAACTCCCGGTGAAACTTGAGGTGGTTCCTTATCTTCACTTTTCAAGCAACCTACAACAGCAAACAAACAATTCTACATCCCCAACTAGTGATGGTGGTTGTCAGTTAACCACGGCTCGCAAAATTAACAAAACCAAATGAAAAGTGAGAACAAGATTTTGGTGAAAGGACTGATCATAAAACATAGCAAAAGTAACTAGAGAACTTACAATTAAAAACTGGACTATGGATCATGTTTTCACTTGATCTCCCTCTCTCATAAACATGGTGCTAATAAAGCACAAACGATAAATTATGAGCATGCAACTACACAAGATGTCACTCAATAAGTACAAACATGGGCATCACGTCCAAACATAGAGTTGGTGTTTAGTCAACTCACTAATACTCCTTTGCAAGGGAGTCCACCTCAAGTAAAATTTAAGACTTAACAGAGTATTGCAAAACGCACTCTAACATGATGTTGAAAATACATGCATCATTGCAAGCAAGGGGTCCCTTCTTTCACTGAAATTTTATGCATGATGAACCATTCTCCCTAGTGAGGCAACCATAGAAAGGTGAAAACCTTCGAAGCCCAGAGGTTGTTGTCACTTCCCCCAAACCACTACAAAGTTGCTTCAACTAATGCACACATCCCCCACACACGCCCTAGCATACTAGTGTGATCAAGACCAGCAAACAAGAACGGGGTAACATATACATCTACTCATACATCAAGGACATAAACATATTTGCATCTCATAAATCATCTCACGAACATAAGATCCACCACATGGGCAATACAAAATATGGTCACAATCATGGTAGACAGCTCATCTGAGTTGTGACTTTAATCTATGAAGCGCAAGAGAAAGTTTGATACAAATTACTTCCACAATCCCCATGTCCAGGGGGTGAACTACTCCCTCTTCATCATGCTGCTGAAGGAGATGATGTCGGTGGAGTCGAACGGGGAATCGAGAGCGGCTCCGGTAGCATCTCCCCTCCTATCTTCGCAGTCTTCAGATCATTTTTGTGTGGTTCGTGGTTCTGCGCCGCACCGTAGCAAAATCGTCGAGGGTGGCATATAGTCGGTTTTAGGTCAAACCCAATCCATGGAGTCCAAGATTGTGTCGATACGACGCTCAAGGCCCAAGATGGCCCCAACCACACGGCCAGGAGCGTAGCCCACATGGTGGGCCCTTTTTTGGCCCTCGTGGCATCCCACGTTGACTTCTTCTCTAGCTCTTTTGTTTTTCAGAAAAATGACGTGGCAAAATGTTTGGGTCCGTTTGACGTCGAGAAGGTCTCTGAAACTCAAAAACATTTAAAAACAAGGAAATTTGCTTCGCAGTGTTAAAACTGGATGAAATGAGATTATTTAGAAAACCCCCCGAAAACAATGGAAAACAAGTCCAGGTCCTTATGAAACTATCGAATAACTAAAAATATGACTTAATAAAGTATAAAGATCATGTATGCATTTTACATGCATCAACGCTCGTTTCCGGTAGGACCAGTTCGGATGCGGTCGAACTATTTACGTCAGCCTGCTGGAGATACCCTTAGGGCACCTTACTGAAAAGTGTAGGAATAGGAAGCCTGTAGGATTTGAATGTCATGTCTAATTAAATTCTATGAGAAGATTGATTCTCTTTTATCGTAGTAAAGGATATTCTGTGAGGTCCAACCTCATGCTTTTTTCACATGAACTTTACAATACAGGATTTTTAAAGGATTATTTCCTATGAATCAAACGAGCCTTTACTAGATGTTGCCATGTTTTTTTATCAAAATTGTGGTGATCAAGTTTTTTAGCCACATTCATGTGACTTGATATTGTCCATAATTGTTTGGTTTATATGAGATTTGCCAAGAAAGAGTGCAAGAATAATTCAACTTTTTATTGTTATTCTTTTAAAATGGATGTGACTGTCTTTTGAAAAGGTAATGAGAACATAGGTAATATATTTTTGCCACGTGGATCCGTGCAACAGTGTGATACAATAATAGCAAGCCATGGTATTGAAACTATACAAAATACAGACCTAAATTGGACTTAGACGAGACCTTAATGGTCGATGGCGACATAAGGATTTACCATGGAAACGTTTCTAGGATACAATTTTAAAATTTTCTCGTGTATAAATATGTAAAAGCAACATAAAGAGAGACGACAGATGCAATCCCCGAGACAATCTACGCTTCTAGGACAAAATTTTAAATTTTTCTCATGTATAAATTCTTTGGTCCCTATTTCTTTCTTGGGAAGTGCTACATGCACTTCTTATGTGGGAATTGAAACTTTACATTACCTTCTTTAGCATCAATGATAGTACCTTTAGTTCTCAACAAAGGTCTACCAAGAATTATAGGACTATGGTTCATACATTTCATGTCCATGATAATAAAGTCAACAGGTACAAAAGTCATATGTAATTCAACAAAAAAATTATTGAATCTACCATAACCATTAGAGATAGAGAAACCAAAAGGTTTCAAGTCAATGTCACACTTTTCAATAGGAGGTAAATCAAGATGATCACATAAAGACTTAGGAATAGCAAAAACACTAGACCCAAGATTAAGTACTGCAGGCCATGTGATTTTTTCTATAGTGACATAAATCCTTGGTTCCCATACATCCCCAAGCTTAGGTGGAACCATGGACTCCTTATGATACTTATTCAACTTTACTTTAATAACATGATTAGCAATAAGAGTGTCAAAACCTACTAGGTTAGAATCAACATGGGGATCAGAAGCATGATTTTGCAATATAGAGACAATTTTATCAAGAGTGCAAAGCATGATTTTGCAATATATAGACAATTTTATCAAGAGTGCAATTTTTAGGAGAGGCTAAAGGATCATTTGGTATATCATCTAACATCTTAATCTCCTCTACTTGCCTACTCTCTTCTTTCTTCTCTTCTAACTCTATTTCTTTTCTCTTCTTAGCCAAAGGTCCTAGAAACATAGGGTTTATAATTCCTGCTCTTACAAGGCTGTTTTGAATTTTTCTCTCCACCAACAAAGTATCCAGGATAGCATGAGTTGTTCCAACAGTTAGCTCCATAAATAATTTATCTCCTTTTCCTTCCAACAAGCTTCTGGTCTTTTCATCCAAACCACAATAGAAACAGTGTAAGACAATATAATCATGAAGACCATGCATGGATTTAATAAGGAATCCAAATCTCTCGCAAGCATTAGTTAGAGTCTCATACTACCTTTGTTTAAAACTCATAATTTCTCTTTTCATCCCATCAGTGATCTTAGGTTCTCCAAAGTTTCCAACAAAAGCAGACCTAATAATAGACCACAAGATTTTATTATGCCACTTAACTACCCAATTTTTGGCCTCTCCTTGAAGAGAATGAGTAAACAATTTAGCTCTAATTATATCATTACTAACATCACAAACACTTAGTCCCTCACATCTTTTAGCAAACATGTAAACATGCCATAGATTATCATTCTTTTAATTGAACAAATCCAAACAGATGGCCTTTACTTGATTATAGTCTAACTCAAGAGGACTAGACATAAATGCAGGAGTGGTGACAGTAAGATTTTTGTTCATGCTTGCAAGCAAACACAAACTTCTACAACTAATTTTTTGGTTTTTTTTCAAAAACAGCAGCAAAAGCAAAAATTGGAAAGAAAAACTATTGCAAAGTTAAAGGTGAAAGAAAAGCTCACAATGGTGAAGAACCTCCTACTGCTTCCCCGACAATGACGCCAAAAACGTTCTTGATGGTAGCAACACTATTCTTCAAAATATCACTCGTTGGGACTCTAAGCGCAGAGTGATGCAGCAAGAGAAGTTTTTCCCACAAGGGTGACTTGAGGTAATTATCAAACTGTCAGGGAAGCCTAAGGTTGGTTCCTTTTTCTCGCTCTTCAAACAACCCACAATAGTGAACATATAGTTTTGTGTCCCCAACTAAGTATGGTGGTTGTCAAGCACCAACAACTTGCAATATTAACAATACAAAGGAAACAATGAGAACAATTTGTTGGTGATTTTCAGGTTTAAAGAACTAAAAGTAAAACAATGCAAAAGTAACTAGAGAATTTTTTATGATTAAAAGATGGACCAGGGATCATACTCTCACTTGATCTCTCTCTCATAAACATGGTGGTAATAAGCACAAATGATAAATTAAGAGTATGCAAAGACACAAGATGTCATTGATAAGCATAAACATGGGCATCACGTCCAAACATAGAGTTGATGCACACCAACTCACTACTACTCATTTGACAAGGGAGTCCACCTCAAGTCAAATTTAATACTTAATAGAGTATTGCATGAAGAACTATAACATGATGTTGAAAACACAGATGCATCCTTTAAACAAGGGGTCCTTTCTATCACTAGACTTTTATGCATGGTTAACCATTCTCCCTAGTGAGGCAACCATAGAAAGGTGAAAACCTTAGCAATTCAGAGCTATCACTTCCCCAAACCACTACAAGATTGCTCCAACTAATACACACATCCCTCGCATACTAGTGTGATCAAGACTAGCAAACAAGAACGGTGTAACATATACATCTACTCATACATCAAGGACATAAACATCTTTGCATCTCATAAATCATCTCACATACATAAGATCCACCACATGGGTAATACAAATATGGTCACAATCATGATAGGCGACTCATGTGACTAATCTATGAAGCACGAGAGATAGTTTTATACAAGTTGCTTCCACAATCCCCATAGTCCAGGGGGTGAACTACTCCCTCTTCATCATGTTGCTAAAGGAGATTGTGTCGATGGAGTCGAAGGGGCAACCGGGAGCGGCTCAGGCAGTGTCTCCCTCCTATCCTTGTAGTCTTCATATCTGTATGGTGTCTTGTATGGGATCGCAAATGTCGGCGGGTTTTGTGTCACAAGAACACGGGGTACCACGCAACGGACCCAAAGATTCGAACGCAGGGGGCTGAACGTGTGAGATCTCGGACCGCAACGAAACACGGCGACGGAAGCCTCGAGTGTCGAACGCCCAACGCACTGCAGAGAAAGAGACACCGAGCTTACCCAGGTTCAGGGCCCTCGTGGTGAGGTAAAACCCCTACTTCCTGCCTTCCTGTATTTCAACGCGACACCTCGCGAGGAGTACAAGGTCTTGGTACAGAGCTCCAACTGGTCAGAGGTTGAAGAACCCGCCTACCCAGCTAGAGACTTGGAGGAAATTAGATCTAGGATCCGATCCCCTTCTAAGGGGTGACCTCCCTTCCTTTTATAGCGCCAAGGTCCTCCTTCCCCTCATCTTCTTGGGGAAGGGGTTGCCACACATACGGCCAAGGAAGGGTGGACAGCTGTAGACTATCTTCTTCGGTAGACTTGGTCTTTGTAGAGTAGTGGCGCCGGTCCACAGGAGTGGGTGGAAGAGGCTGACGTCCTCCTCTGGCGCCCTGCACCGTCCATGCTATATTTAGGGGGGGTGGCCAACTGCCACTGTGCCGCTTTGGACAGACACAGCGAAAGTTGGTCTCCTCCCTGTCGGGGGTAGCGTGGGCGGTACGCGGTCTTCTGCCCGTTATCTTCTTGCTCTGCACGCAAACGTGCTGAGCTGACGTGGGCGAGATTCCTCTCCTCACCAGCAGGGGCTCGTGAGGAGGTCTTCTGGTCCTTAGCGGTCTCCGTCGTCGTTCTCCTCACGAGGCGCCTCCTCGTGAGGGTCTTCTCCGTGGCCTGGGCTGAAGATGGGCCGAGGACGGGGCCCAGGAGCAGGTGGACCGGGATACCCCGGTATCCATTCCACCGACAGTAGCCCCCGGGAGCCCGGCCCGAAACGCGCCCTCTCGAGGAAGCGAAGGGACGGGGGCCCCCGAAGCTGTTGGGCCCTCCAACGGCGCACGTCGATGCACAGTCAGAGGACCATGTGAAGTAGTGGAAGACTTCGGACGCGTGGCGCCCTTGCAGTTGAGGAAGCGAAACGGCGACAACGCCACAGTCTCCGAGGCGTCTCCCCTCATAATGATGCGTCGCTTGACTGCGGAGCGCTGCGCCAACGCTTCGGTTCCCGCGCTGGGATTTGACGCATCGACGCCGGATGCTCCCCTTAAATAGGTCCTCCTCGAGACCTTCGGACCTTCACCTCCTTCCTCCGGTGCTACTCCTGTTTCTTCTTCCCTGAGAGCATGGACCCCTCCAACTCCGCCGCCGCCGCCGGCCCAAGCTCTGGGGTGAAGCGCCGAGGGCGCCCTCTGGGCAGCGGAAAGATGGCGAAGGCCGCCGCCCAGTGGACGCCCGGCGCCGGCGGCCCCCTCCGCATTGGCGCGTCGCCGCTGGGCGAGGCGAACCGTGCCGCTGCGGGGGTCTCCGGCGCGCTGACCCTCAGGGGTCCTGCGCGCGGAGGCGTCCTGAACTCGCCGCCGCCGCCCGCGTCGGCGCCTACTCCCCGCGCCTCGGGGAGCATCGACCGGGCCCTCCGAGAGATGGAGGCCGCCCTGGGCCCGCCTCCTCCTGCTGTAGATCTTCCGCTTCCGCCGGTGAATGGAGTGGTTGCCACTCCGCGCCACCTGGCGGCGGCGATGCTGGGACCCCTCGTCGCCCCGGGGTCCCGCTTCCTGGAGCTCCTCGTCGTCGTCGACGCCCCGGGCTTCAACTCCCTCCGGCTGCCCGACGCCATCCGGAGGGTGATTCACGCCCACGGCAACGCCGCCGGGGAGGTCCTCCTGGGGGAGCAGAGCAGGCCAGGCATCTTCTGGCCTGTGGACATCCTCCTCGGGGACGGCGGCAACGTCGTCCTCGCTGGCCGCTGGAGGGCCTTCGCCGTCGGCCTTCGCCTCCGCGTCGGCGACCACATCGTCTTCCGCTTCAAGCTGGGGACGCTGGAGGCCTTGTTGCGGGTCTTCACCGCCGGCGGAGTGCGCCGCACCTACCCCCCGCTCCCAGCGCACTGAAGAGGAGGGGCCGGCGCGGTAGTCTTCTGGGGAGGGGAGCTAGTCTCCTCCCCTTTTTGCCTTGTAGTCCTTGCCGGCGGGGTATGCCCCGTCGCGCTTCGCTCCTTCCCCCACTGGGGGATTTTAATGAAATCCAGTTGTTGATCCGCCTGCTTCTCTTCATGGTCCTGATTGTTTGCTTCGCTCGAGAGCCCTATTGAGCTATTGACATTAACGGGAAGCCTCCCTTTGCCTTAGAGCTCGAGACGGGGTCGGCGTTGGCGGTGCATCGGACGATGCCTGAGAGAAGAAGTTGAAGAAAGAGTTGGAAAACAAAAAACCCCAAATCCCCAAAAACGAAAAACAAATCGACAAAACAAACGAAAAAAGAAGGCGAATAAGATGCCCCTGTGACCGGCACAGGGACCTTCTCCGTCGTGGAGGAGCGCGGCACTATCTGTGCCAGCAGCTAAGAGCAAATTGCCGCGCGTGGCGATTCACGGGGCCTTCCTCGTCGTTGAGGGAAGCTGGACCCTCATGGACGTGAAAACGTCGACGCTTAAGAGAGCCCAAAGACCGTCGACACCCCACAAGGATTGCTCATGAGGTGAAGGGCCTGGCGCGGACCTCCGGATCTGCGTCTCCTTCGCAAGATTTATCGGAGCGGCCTTGGTCTTCAATAATCCTGCCACGTTAGGCCTTCCTCGTGAGAGGGAATCTTCCTGCGGATGCTAGTGCATCGACGCGTGTTTGCTCCCTCGTGAGGGTTGCTCACGAGGGGTAGGTCCTTAGCGGGTGCCTTGGGCACACCTTGGACTTTTCTCGAAGATTTTTTATTTTCTGGAGTACTTCGCGAGGAACTAAGCACCATGGGCATCCAGAGGTGATCGTTAACGGGGCCGTCGCCCCCGACCAGAGCTCGCTCCCTTCGGGTTTTTCGGGCTTGCTGTTTTCCGGGCGAAGGCCCCAGCATAGACACCGTGCCTAGCCCCCTTCCGCGAGGAGTACAACAGGAAATAAATGGACTTCATGCCATTTTGATGTCATGCCGAAGCAGAGGCGCCACATTGCGCGATAACTTAATATCAGTGCTTAAGAGCAGGCTGAGCTGATACAAGTGCCGTGAAAACGGTCTTTTCCCCTCGTGAGGAACCTAAGGGTAGAACTTTCGCAGATGAGCTATGTTCCACGGGTTCCCCACTGGCACGCCTTCTGCGGTTTCCAGCCGCGCCGAGCCTGGCCTGGCGATGTGCGTCACCTTGAAGGGCCCTTCCCACATTGGAGACAGCTTGTGCAGGCCCTCGCGAGAGAGTATTCTCCTCAGCACCAGGTCGCCGACCTCCAGAGTCCTTGCTCGAACATTGCGGCTATGGTAGCGGCGTAGTCCTTGCTGGTACCTCGCGGCGCGGAGCGCGGCTTGGCACCGAGCTTCCTCGAGCAGGAGGAGGCAATCCTTGAGGAGGTCTTCTGGTCCTCAGCGGTCTCCGTCGTCGTTCTCCTCACGAGGCGCCTCCTCGTGAGGGTCTTCTCCGTGGCCTGGGCTGAAGATGGGCCGAGGATAGGGCCCAGGAGCAGGTGGACCGGGATACCCCGGTATCCATTCCACCGACAGTAGCCCCCGGGAGCCCGGCCCGAAACGCGCCCTCTCGAGGAAGCGAAGGGACGGGGGCCGCCGAAGCTGCTGGGCCCTCCAACGGCGCACGTCGATGCACAGTCAGAGGACCATGTGAAGTAGTGGAAGACTTCGGACGCGTGGCGCCCTTGCAGTTGAGGAAGCGAAACGGCGACAACGCCACAGTCTCCGAGGCGTCTCCCCTCATAATGATGCGTCGCTTGACTGCGGAGCGCTGCGCCAACGCTTCGGTTCCCGCGCTGGGATTTGACGCATCGACGCCGGATGCTCCCCTTAAATAGGTCCTCCTCAAGACCTTCGGACCTTCACCTCCTTCCTCCGGTGCTACTCCTGTTTCTTCTTCCCTGAGAGCATGGACCCCTCCAACTCCGCCGCTGCCGCCGGCCCAAGCTCTGGGGTGAAGCGCCGAGGGCGCCCTCTGGGCAGCGGAAAGATGGCAAAGGCCGCCGCCGAGTGGACGCCCGGCGCCGGCGGCCCCCTCCGCATTGGCGCGTCGCCGCTGGGCGAGGCGAACCGTGCCGCTGCGGGGGTCTCCGGCGCGCTGACCCTCAGGGGTCCTGCGCGCGGAGGCGTCCTGAACTCGCCGCCGCCGCCCGCGTCGGCGCCTGCTCCCCGCGCCTCGGGGAGCATCGACCGGGCCCTCCGAGAGATGGAGGCCGCCCTGGGCCCGCCTCCTCCTGCTGTAGATCTTCCGCTTCCGCCGGTGAATGGAGTGGTTGCCACTCCACGCCACCTGGCGGCGGCGATGCTGGGACTCCTCGTCGCCCCGGGGTCCCGCTTCCTGGAGCTCCTCGTCGTCGTCGACGCCCCGGGCTTCAACTCCCTCCGGCTGCCCGACGCCATCCGGAGGGTGATTCACGCCCACGGCAACGCCGCCGGGGAGGTCCTCCTGGGGGAGCAGAGCAGGCCAGGCATCTTCTGGCCTGTGGACATCCTCCTCGGGGACGGCGGCAACGTCGTCCTCGCTGGCCGCTGGAGGGCCTTCGCCGTCGGCCTTCGCCTCCGCGTCGGCGACCACATCGTCTTCCGCTTCAAGCTGGGGACGCTGGAGACCTTGCTGCGGGTCTTCACCGCCGGCGGAGTGCGCCGCACCTACCCCCCGCTCCCAGCGCACTGAAGAGGAGGGGCCGGCGCGGTAGTCTTCTGGGGAGGGGAGCTAGTCTCCTCCCCTTTTTGCCTTGTAGTCCTTGCCGGCGGGGTATGCCCCGTCGCGCTTCGCTCCTTCCCCCACTGGGGGATTTTAATGAAATCCAGTTGTTGATCCGCCTGCTTCTCTTCATGGTCCTGATTGTTTGCTTCGCTCGAGAGCCCTATTGAGCTATTGACATTAACGGGAAGCCTCCCTTTGCCTTAGAGCTCGAGACGGGGTCGGCGTTGGCGGTGCATCGGACGATGCCTGAGAGAAGAAGTTGAAGAAAGAGTTGGAAAACAAAAAACCCCAAATCCCCGAAAACAAAAAACAAATCGACAAAACAAACGAAAAAAGAAGGCGAATAAGATGCCCCTGTGACCGGCACAGGGACCTTCTCCGTCGTGGAGGAGCGCGGCACTATCTGTGCCAGCAGCTAAGAGCAAATTGCCGCGCGTGGCGATTCACGGGGCCTTCCTCGTCGTTGAGGGAAGCTGGACCCTCATGGACGTGAAAACGTCGACGCTTAAGAGAGCCCAGAGACCGTCGACACCCCACAAGGATTGCTCATGAGGTGAAGGGCCTGGCGCGGACCTCCGGATCTGCGTCTCCTTCGCAAGATTTATCGGAGCGGCCTTGGTCTTCAATAATCCTGCCACGTTAGGCCTTCCTCGTGAGAGGGAATCTTCCTGCGGATGCTAGTGCATCGACGCGTCTTTGCTCCCTCGTGAGGGTTGCTCACGAGGGGTAGGTCCTTAGCGGGTGCCTTGGGCACACCTTGGACTTTTCTCGAAGATTTTTTATTTTCTGGAGTACTTCGCGAGGAACTAAGCACCATGGGCATCCAGAGGTGATCGTTAACGGGGCCGTCGCCCCCGACCAGAGCTCGCTCCCTTCGGGTTTTTCGGGCTTGCTGTTTTCCGGGCGAAGGCCCCAGCATAGACACCGTGCCTAGCCCCCTTCCGCGAGGAGTACAACAGGAAATAAATGGACTTCATGCCATTTTGATGTCATGCCGAAGCAGAGGCGCCACATTGCGCGATAACTTAATATCAGTGCTTAAGAGCAGGCTGAGCTGATACAAGTGCCGTGAAAACGGTCTTTTCCCCTTGTGAGGAACCTAAGGGTAGAACTTTCGCAGATGAGCTATGTTCCATGGGTTCCCCACTGGCACGCCTTCTGCGGTTTCCAGCCGCGCCGAGCCTGGCCTGGCGATGTGCGTCACCTTGAAGGGCCCTTCCCACATTGGAGACAGCTTGTGCAGGCCCTCGCGAGAGAGTATTCTCCTCAGCACCAGGTCGCCGACCTCCAGAGTCCTTGCTCGAACATTGCGGCTATGGTAGCGGCGTAGTCCTTGCTGGTACCTCGCGGCGCGGAGCGCGGCTTGGCACCGAGCTTCCTCGAGCAGGAGGAGGCGATCCTTGATGAGGTCTTCTTGGCGAATTTCGTCGAAGGCGAGCACTCTTGGCGACCCGAACTTGACGTCGGTGGGAAGAACAGCCTCCGCCCCGTAGACCAGAAAGAAAGGAGTCTCTCCAGTAGGCTTGGCGGCGGTAGTCCTGATGGACCACAAGATGGATTGGAGGTTGTCTAACCATTTTTTGCCGCAGGCCTCGAGCTTGGCGTTGAAGCTTTTCGTCTTGAGTCCTTTGAGTACTTCTGCGTTGGCACGCTCGGCTTGGCCATTGCTCCGGGGGTAGGCGACGGAGGCGAAGCAGATTTTGATGCCGGTCGATGCGCAGTACTCCCGGAACAGCCCGCTGGTGAACTGGCTGCCGTTGTCGGTGATAATGCGGTTAGGCACTCCAAAACGACAGACCAGTCCACGGATGAACTTGACTGCGGACCTCGTCGGGATTGTGCACGCCGGCTCCACCTCCACCCACTTGGTGAACTTGTCGACGGCGACGTAGAGGTAGCGATAGCCCCCTTGCGCTCTGGGGAATGGACCGAGGATGTCCAGCCCCCAAACGGCAAAGGGCCAAGTGAGTGGGATGGTTCGCAGCTCTTGCGCCGGCTGATGTATCTGCTTGGCGTGGAACTGGCACGCCTCGCACCTCTTGACCATCTCCGCTGCATCCCCAAGAGCCGAAGGCCAGTAGAAGCCACTTCGATATGCTTTGGCGGCTAGAGTTGCAGCAGAGGCATGATGGCCGCACTCTCCGGCATGGATGTTCCTTAGAAGCTCTTGGCCCTGGTGAGTAGATATGCACTTCAGAGCGACGCCATTAGGGCGACGCCGGTACAAGTCACCGTCCTTGACGCAGTAGCCCGAAGCTTGTCGCACAATCCTCTCGGCCTCCTCTTCATCCTCGGGAAGCCTGCTGCTGGTGAGGTAGGCCTTGAGCTCGATGATCCAATCCACTCCCTCCTGCCGAGCCAATGCCAGAAGGACGCGGTCGCCCGAAGAAGGCCCGCAATCCGGAGCCCCCTGCTCCGGCGGAGGCGGCAAAGCAGAAAGAGGAGGGGAATTGGATGTTGGTGGAGAGGCGGACGGTTTGAAGAGACGCTCCTCGAAGACGCCGGCGGGCTGCGCCAGGCGATGAGAGGCGCGCTTGGCGATCTCGTCGGCCTCCACATTTTCTCCCCTCGGGATGTGCCTCAGCTCCAAGACTTGGAAGCGCTTTTCCATCTTTCGATGCTCCTCGAGATAAGCTGCCATGTGCTCATCCCTTGGAGTGTAGCTCTTGTTCGAGAAGTTCACAACCAGCTGTGAATCCCCTTTGACGACAAGGCGCTTGATGCCCAAAGCGTTTGCCGCCCTTAGGCCGGCGAGTAGCCCTTCGTACTCCGCGATGTTGTTGGAGACCTTGTTCTCAGGCTTGAAGCAGAGCTGCACAGCATAGAAAAGCTTGTCTCCAGAGGGAGAAGTTAGGACAGCACCCGCTCCCGCGCCGGGGAGGTTGAAGGCACCGTCGAAGTGCATGACCCAGAGGCCTGGGGCCACCTCTCCAGGGAGAGTTGACTCCACCTCTGGAGGCTCGTCGACGAACGGATCAGTCCATTCTGCAGTGAACTCGGCCAAAGCCTTGCTCTTGATTACCTTTGTAGTTTCGAAGGAGATCTCGAAAGGCTGAAGCTCCACAGCCCACTCAGCCACCCGCCCGGTGACATTGGGGTTGCGGAGAACGGTTTCCAGGGGCCGATCGGTTACCACCTTAATCGGGTGACCCTGGAAGTAGTGGCGCAGCTTCCGCGAGGCGATGAGCAAGGTGTAGAGCAACTTTTGCTGCATAGTGTAGCGCTCCCGCGCGTCGCGCAGTACCGTGCTGACGAAGTACACAGGCTTTTGCACCTTGACGACACCCTCGGAAGGCTCCTCCTCAGGAGGCTTTTGAGCGTTGCTCTGAGAGAGCGGCTCGGTCGGTGAAGATCCCTCGGGCGGCTCCTCTTGAGGGGCGGGAGGCGAAGCGGCCTCTTCCTCGCGAGGAGCCCCCGAGCTTGGAGGAGTGACCTCCTCCCTGGCGATTACCTTGACGCCTCGCTCCGCGACGAGAACGGCGCTTGCAGTCCTTGGAGTTGCCGCGATGTAGAGTAGCAAGGGCTCGCGGGGGGTTGGGGCAACCATGATCGGTGGGCTCGTGAGGTACCTTTTTAACTCGGCGAAGGCCTTGTCGGCTTCCGGAGTCCACTCGAACTTCCCGGTGCGCTTCATGAGCTTGAAGAAGGGCAAAGCTCTTTCCCCACTCCTCGCGATGAAGCGCCCCAGGGCCGCCATGCACCCCGCGAGGCGTTGCATTTCCTTGAGATTGCGCGGAGGACGCATTTCTTCGATGGCCTTGACCTTGTCGGGGTTCGCCTCTATCCCGCGGTTGGACACGAGGAACCCCAACAGTTTCCCCGATGGTACGCCGAAGGCGCACTTGGCGGGGTTGAGCTTGATGTTTACCTTTCTCAGGTTGACGAATGTTTCCTCCAGGTCCTCGATGAAGGTGCGACCCTCGCGAGTCTTGACGACGATGTCGTCGACATAGGCTTCCGCGTTCCTTCCCATCTGAGCCCCCAGGGCCTTACGCATGAGCCTTTGGAATGTAGCTCCTGCGTTCTTCAGGCCGAAGGGCATGTAGACGTAGCAGTACACCCCACAGGGCGTGATGAAGGCGGTCTTTTCTTCGTCCTCCTTTGCCATCTTGATTTGATGATAGCCGGAGAAAGCATCCAAGAAGCAAAGGAGGTCGCAGCCGGCGGTGGAGTCGACGATTTGATCAATCCTCGGGAGAGGGTAAGGATCCTTGGGACAAGCTTTGTTGAGACTCGTGAAGTCCACGCAGAGGCGCCCACTGCCGTTAGCCTTCGGGACGACCACCGGATTAGCGATCCAGGTGGGGTGGGCCACCTCGCGTATCAACTTGGCCTTCTTCAGCTTCTCTATCTCCTTAACGATGAAGTCTTGCTTCTCTTGCGCTTGCTTCCTAGTCTTCTGCTTTACGGGGTGTGCCTGAGGGCACACGGCTAAGTGGTGCTCAATCACCTCCCTGGGAACACCGGGCATATCCGACGGAGTCCAAGCGAACATGTCAGAATTTGCCCGCAGGAAGGTGATGAGCGCGCTTTCCTATTTGGGGGAAAGCCCTGCCCCGATGGTGACGAAGTTGTCGCAGCCCCCAGCCTGGAGCGGGACCTTC
This sequence comes from Dactylis glomerata, assembly GCA_007115705.1. Taxonomy (NCBI): domain Eukaryota; kingdom Viridiplantae; phylum Streptophyta; class Magnoliopsida; order Poales; family Poaceae; genus Dactylis; species Dactylis glomerata. Next base: position 271,548 of record QXEO01000737.1, on the reverse strand, counting down.
TTGGTTGCCGAGCGCTCCTGGGTAAACTGGGGCCTCCTGCCTGAGGGTACCGCAGCTTCCCCAATGCTCATGTCCTGCATCGGATGGTCCAGGTCCTTGCTCGGCGACACAGGGGCGGCGGACTTCTTCCCTGATGAGCCCTGCAGGTGGGGCTCAAGAGAGGCCTTCTTCGCGGCAGCTCGCTCTTGGGATACGAGCTGCTTCTTCCTCGCGAGGTCGCCGGAGTGTTCCAGTAAATCTTCGTCGGCGGGGAACATGGTGGCGGCCTCACGATAGACATGCTCAACTGATCGGAGAGCGTCCTTCTCATTGCAGCGCACGGTAATCGTGCCGTTGGCGCCCGGAATCTTGAGGACGTTGAAGCCATGATGCGTTGCTGCCATGAACCTAGCCAAGGCTGGGTAGCCGAGGATGGCATTGTATGGCAAGGCGATGTAGGCGACGTCGAAGTCGAGGCTTTCCGTCCTGTAGTTGTCCCGGGTGCCGAAGGTGACGGGCAGGCTTACCTGCCCGATTGGCGTTGTAGATCCCTCGGTTACCCCGAAGAATGGCCGAGTCGGCATGAGCCGGTGGTACGGTACCTGCATCTTTTCGAAGATCTCGACGGAGATGATGTTGAGGCCCGCCCCTCCGTCGATGAGAGTGCGATTGACGGCGACGTTGTTGATGGTTGGCGTGCACAAGAGGGGGATTGTGCCCACACCCCTTGTGGAAGCCGGATGATCCTTCTCGTCGAAGCCAATCTTGCACGTTGACCACTTCATTAAGCGATTGCCGAGGCTGGGCTGCGCCGCCGCGATTTCTCGCGACAGTTGCTTGAAGTGTCGATTCGACAGAGGAGCCTGAGCTCCGCCCAGGAGGCAAGCGACGAAGTCTCGTGGCTCTTGATAGCCCCCCTGGTTCTCCTCCCGACGATCGTTTGCTGGTGGGAGCAGCGGCAGCGGCTCGGGATCGTCTCGAGACAGACCCCCACGGCGGCGACCCTCTTCGCGGTCGTCGTCGCGGCGATCGCCCCGGGATCCGCTCTTGCCGTTGCTGCGGCCGCCCCCGCGACGCTTGGCGACTCCATTTTCCTCGTGAAACTTCCGGACAACCCAACAATCCTCGATATTGTGGGTGTCCTTCTTGTGGATGATGTAGTAGCGGCGACGTCGACCTTTATCGCGATCAGAGCGGTCCCCGCGGCGTTGCTTATAATCGGGCTCCACCGCGAGGGCAGCAGCCTCTTTTCGCTTGGGGTCTTTGGACTTCGGCTTTGGGGGAGGCGCCTCCGGCTGATTGTGCACGAAGAGCCTCCCCTCCTCGGCCTTGGCGCAGCGGTCGGCGATCTCGAAGAGCCTGACGACGGAGGTCAGCTCATCATTCACGGACAGCTTCTCCCGCATCTTGACGTCGGAGACGCATGTGGAGAACGCGGAGATGACCTCCTCGTTGGAGATCCTGGGAATCTTGTTCCTCATCTGACTGAAGCGCTGGATGTACTGGCGCAGCGTCTCGCCCTTGTACTGATGCACCGCCTTAAGGTCGTTCTTGGTGGCGGGGCGCTCGTACGTGGGCATGAAGTTGGCCACGAACTGACGACATAAATCCTTCCACGAAGTCACGGATTCGTGAGGAAGATTCATGAGCCAAGTCCGCGGAGCGTCCTTGAGGGCCATGGGAAACCAATTGGCCATGGCGCGCTGATCTCCACGCGCAGCCTGGACGGCGACGACGTAGAGTTGGAGGAATTCGACGGGGTTTGTGGTCCCGTCGTAGCGCGTGGCGATGTCCGGCTTGAACTTGTCAGGCCAGACAACGTAGCGCTGCTGGCGAGTAAGGGCCAGACACCCGGGGTTGTAGATCGGGACGCCGGGGGTCCTGACGTTCTTGCCAGCCTCGCCGATGTCATCGATGGCGCGGTCGTGATTTTCACGGCGGCGCTCGAGGGAGACGCGTGCATCTTCCGGAGCGCGTTGGACGATTTGGCAGCTGGGCTCCCCGCGCGGCGAAGATGCGGCGCGGGAAACCACCTTCTTGGCCTTGTTGGCCCCTCCATCTCCGGCACCCGGGACGCGATGTCCCGCCGCCGGATCTGGGCTCCCCGCGCCCTGGGCTCCTCCCAAGGCCGGATCTTCGTTGGCGATGGCGACGAGCTCGGCGATTCGAGCGCGCCACCCCTCGCGCCCGTCGTCAGTGGGTTGATAGCGCAGTAGCTCCTGCGCCATGGCGAGTGCCTGCGCAGGAGACAGCTGACTCCCAGAACGAGCGCGAGAAGTGGCGGTGGCGGTGAAGGAGAGCGAAGGCTCTGTCCGCCCGGACGGGAGGTAGGAGGATTCCAGATCTTCCTCCTCTTCCTCCTCGGCCGAAGCCTCGTGACGACGGAAGATGGGCTCAGTTTGCCCCCGAACAGCGTTGCGACAGCGAAGACGCTCAAGCCTTGCGTTGGCGTCGGCCATGTCGAAGCAGATCTTTGAGAAAACACACCACAGCCCCCTACCTGGCGCGCCAAATGTCGGCGGGTTTCGTGTCACAAGAACACGGGGTACCACGCAACGGACCCAAAGATTCGAACGCAGGGGGCTGAACGTGTGAGATCTCGGACCGCAACGAAACACGGCGACGGAAGCCTCGAGTGTCGAACGCCCAACGCACTGCAGAGAAAGAGACACCGAGCTTACCCAGGTTCAGGGCCCTCGTGGTGAGGTAAAACCCCTACTTCCTGCCTTCCTGTATTTCAACGCGACACCTCGCGAGGAGTACAAGGTCTTGGTACAGAGCTCCAACTGGTCAGAGGTTGAAGAACCCGCCTACCCAGCTAGAGACTTGGAGGAAATTAGATCTAGGATCCGATCCCCTTCTAAGGGGTGACCTCCCTTCCTTTTATAGCGCCAAGGTCCTCCTTCCCCTCATCTTCTTGGGGAAGGGGTTGCCACACATACGGCCAAGGAAGGGTGGACAGCTGTAGACTATCTTCTTCGGTAGACTTGGTCTTTGTAGAGTAGTGGCGCCGGTCCACAGGAGTGGGTGGAAGAGGCTGACATCCTCCTCTGGCGCCCTGCACCGTCCATGCTATATTTAGGGGGGGTGGCCAACTGCCACTGTGCCGCTTTGGACAGACACAGCGAAAGTTGGTCTCCTCCCTATCGGGGGTAGCGTGGGCGGTACGCGGTCTTCTGCCCGTTATCTTCTTGCTCTGCACGCAAACGTGCTGAGCTGACGTGGGCGAGATTCCTCTCCTCACCAGCAGGGGCTCGTGAGGAGGTCTTCTGGTCCTCAGCGGTCTCCGTCGTCGTTCTCCTCACGAGGCGCCTCCTCGTGAGGGTCTTCTCCGTGGCCTGGGCTGAAGATGGGCCGAGGACGGGGCCCAGGAGCAGGTGGACCGGGATACCCCGGTATCCATTCCACCGACAGTTTTCGGGTTTCGTGTCACAAGAACACGGGGTACCACGCAACGGACCCAAAGATTCGAACGCAGGGGGCTGAACGTGTGAGATCTCGGACCGCAACGAAACACGGCGACGGAAGCCTCGAGTGTCGAACGCCCAACGCACTGCAGAGAAAGAGACACCGAGCTTACCCAGGTTCAGGGCCCTCGTGGTGAGGTAAAACCCCTACTTCCTGCCTTCCTGTATTTCAACGCGACACCTCGCGAGGAGTACAAGGTCTTGGTACAGAGCTCCAACTGGTGAGAGGTTGAAGAACCCGCCTACCCAGCTAGAGACTTGGAGGAAATTAGATCTAGGATCCCATCCCCTTCTAAGGGGTGACCTCCCTTCCTTTTATAGCGCCAAGGTCCTCCTTCCCCTCATCTTCTTGGGGAAGGGGTTGCCACACATACGGCCAAGGAAGGGTGGACAGCTGTAGACTATCTTCTTCAGTAGACTTGGTCTTTGTAGAGTAGTGGCGCCGGTCCACAGGAGTGGGTGGAAGAGGCTGACGTCCTCCTCTGGCGCCCTGCACCGTCCATGCTATATTTAGGGGGGGGTGGCCAACTGCCACTGTGCCACTTTGGACAGACACAACGAAAGTTGGTCTCCTCCCTGTCGGGGGTAGCGTGGGCGGTACGCGGTCTTCTGCCCGTTATCTTCTTGCTCTGCACGCAAACGTGCTGAGCTGACGTGGGCGAGATTCCTCTCCTCACCAGCAGGGGCTCGTGAGGAGGTCTTCTGGTCCTTAGCGGTCTCCGTCGTCGTTCTCCTCACGAGGCGCCTCCTCGTGAGGGTCTTCTCTGTGGCCTGGGCTGAAGATGGGCCGAGGATGGGGCCCAGGAGCAGGTGGACCGGGATACCCCGGTATCCATTCCACCGACAGTAGCCCCCGGGAGCCCGGCCCGAAACGCGCCCTCTCGAGGAAGCGAAGGGACGGAGGCCCCCGAAGCTGCTGGGCCCTCCAACGGCACGCGTCAATACGCGGTCAGAGGACCATGTGAAGTAGTGGAAGACTCCGGACGCGTGGCGCCCTTGTAGTTGAGGAAGCGAAACGGCGGAGCGGAGATCGTGCGAAGTGGGTGGGGCAACGGGCGTTTTTCGAACCGTCGCGTCAAGGTCGACGCTTCGGAAACCGCGCCCTAGCCTTCTCCTTAAAAGCTTGGCAGGGAAGGCTTCCTTTCTTTCCCACAGCACTTCGCCGCCGCCGCCCCCTTCCTTGAAGATCTTGCGCATCCAAATCCTTTCCTCGCCTCCAATCCTCTCACCGCGTCTCACCCGCGCCCAGATCCATGGCGCCGCGCAGGGCTGGTGGAGCGGCGAGGCCTTCTGCTGCAGCGACTCGGCCGGCGGCGCCTCTGCTCGATTCCCGAATCAAGAGCAGCCGCGAGCTCCAGACCGTTCGGGAGATGGTCGGGAGCAAGAACAACGAGTGGGGCGCCACCCGCATCTGGCACGGCCGCGCGCCGCGGGGGACTCTGCCCCCGACGGCGCAGCCGTTCTTCCTCTTCTCCGTCTTCGCTGGACTGCTGCCGCCGTTCTCCCCCTTCTTCCTGGCGATTTTGGAGACCTATGGAATACAGGCCATCCACCTGCATCCCAAGGCCGTCACCTTGCTGGCGGTCTTCGCCTACGCCTGCGAGGCCTGGATCGGCATCAAGCCGTCGGTGGCGTACTTCCGCCACCTCTTCTCCCTCCGGTCCTCTGGGCAGAACCAGAGTTCCGGATGCGTCTCCTTCATCGCCACCGCCGGAACGGAGGGCGACTTCATCGACTTGAAGTGGGTGAAGAAGGTTGAAGACTTTCGGAGCCGCTGGCTCTTTGTCGACATCCTCGAAGAATCAGAGCTCTTCCTTGTCACGGGGATCCCTCCCGTCAAGCTCAACACCTGGGCCAGCGAGGCCCTCCCTGAGGAGGCCCTGCGGACGCTCCGCCCGCGAATCCGTGATCTCCGGGATGCCGGTGTTACGGGGACCATGGTCGGGGTGGAGTTTGTTACCCGACGCATCGCCCCCCTCCAGGACCACCGCCGGGAGATCTGGAGGCACAGGTCCGGAGACAACCTCAGGCTGCACATCACCGAGCTCAACGCCGACGCCCGGGAGGAGGTAATCAGTGCCTTCTTCTCTTCGGTTCCCATCCCCGCCATCCCGCGTAGCGCCCTGCCGATCTACTGCCTGGGGGCTCGAGAGATCAGCCGTGCTACGGCGGGGATCTTGACGTTCAATGCCTGGGGCCCATTCCTGGCGGACGGCGTCGTGCCTGGTCCCCTCCCGAGCGCACCTGCGGTCAGCTCGGAACAGGACTCGGCAGCCAGGGGAACGGGACCCACGGCCTCGGGAGATGATGATGATGATGACGATGCAGAGTCCGGCGACCAGCTGATCCGCAGGAGGCGTCCTAGGGGCACCGTGGTGCTCTCAGACTCCTCCGACGGCGACTCAGCTTTGCCGGACCAGCCCACCGGTGGAGACGCCAGCGCGTCCTCCTCGCGAGGTCTAGAAGGGGAGGGACGCCGAGCTTGCCTCGAGGTGGAGCGTCGCTCCAAGTTCAACGACGAACGCGCCAGCCGGCAACCTGAGGCGAGGGCCACCCAAGGGAAGGAGCCGGCTGGCGAATCTTCTGCGCCCCCGCCACCGCCGTCCTCCCTCCCGAGCAAGAGAGGATGGGTGGAGAGGGACACCTCGTGAGTGTTCCTGCACAAAGACTTTTACCTTTTTTCCTTACCTTTCCTCTGACCTCACTCCCTTACCCCTTCCTCTCCAGGGACGCCGAGGAGAAGAAGGAGGAGAAGAAGAGGAGGAAGAAGAGGAAGACCAGCCAGACCGCGCCGGGCCCTGACCCGGCGGTCACGACCACACCGGCGACGCCGCCGCGCGCCGCCGGAGAAGAAGAGGATCGCGCGTCCGCAGGCGCGCAGTCCGCCCCGGGAGCCACCGCGGCTCCCGGCATGACTGAGCCCCCCAGAGGAGGGGGCGCGCCAGAGTCGATGGGGGCAGCTCCCGCTGCCCCCTCTGCTGCCGGCACCACAACCACCCCAGAGGCACCCCCGGCGCGGACCGCCACACCGCCCAGCTCGGGGGCAGCCCCCGAGCCCAGCAGCGAGAAGGGAACGCCCTCCACCGAGCCGGGGCCCTCCAGGGCTACATCGCCCCCCCTGCCGGAGATACTGGGGAGGCCCGCGAGGATCGCCGCCGAGCCCCACGCCACCGACCCATGGGCGAGGGTGTTCGCGACAGTGTCCGGCGCCCTCCGCGACGAGGTCGGCAGGGCACATGCCGCCGAGGAGGCGCGCATCAACGAGGGCTGGGCCCTCCTGCACCAAGCCACGGAGAGATGCCGCCTTCTCGACCAGCGCGCCGCCGAGCGCCGCGAACAGTCGAGGAAGGAGGCGGAGGAGATCCGCGCCAGCGCCGTTGAAGAGGCCGAAGAGGCCCTGGCGACCGCCAGGGAGTCGGCGAGGGGAGTCCTGGCCAGGGCGCACCAAGAGGCCATGAAAATTGTCTCCGAGGCGCGCCAAAAGATTCCTCCCACCATCGGGCCTCCCAACCCAGCCTTGGCTGGTGAGGAGGCTAAACGGGCAGCCCAACACCTCCTGGACGAAGCCAGGACCAATGCCGACGGCCTCCTCGCCAACGCCCGGCAGAGGCTGGACGAAGTCGAGGACCGAGAGGCCCTCCTCCACGCTCGCGAGGAGAGCGCTAACTCCAGGGCGGAGAGTCTGAGCCGGCAAGAGGCTGGGCTCGCTGCCCGAGAGGCAGAGGTCTGCGAACGCGAGCGGGGGCTTCGCCTTCGAGAGGAGCAGCTCCTTGCCCTCGAGGATCGGCTCAACAGGGAGCGGGAGGGCCTTGAGGGCCGCGAGGCGCTGGCCAGCCAGTCCAACGACGACCTGACCCGTCGCCAAGAGGCGCTGGACCAGCGCGAGGCTTCCCTCCAGGCGAAGGCGGACCAAATGCTGAACCAGCGGCGGGTCAGCATGGAGCAGGAGTTTGAGCGGAGACGTGCCGAGTTCACCGAGGCGTGCCGCGCTGACTTCCGCGCCAAGACCAACGACGCCCTGGCGACGTACAAGCGGGGGCGCGAGACCCTGGAGCGCCGGGTCCGCGACCTGGAGACCGAGCTGAAGGGGGCGCACGAAGCACGCCGGGGTGCTGAGCGCGCCCTTGCCGAAGCTGATGCCACCCTCACCTCACTCCGGCGTGAAGCGCAGAGGCTTGAGGAGGAGAACGTGGCGTCGGCCCTGCAAAGGGTGGAGATCTCCAAGAAGTTCCAGGAGGTCAGGGACGCCGAAAAGGAGGCGAACGTGCTGCGGAGGCAGCGAGTGCAGATGTTCCGCGGGTTCTCAACCCGCGTAATGGCGGCGGCGCACCGCCTGGGCATCCACGGGCTGATCCTGCCCACCGTCCCCGAGGACGACGGGTCGATCTTGCTCTTCTTCAACCAGCTGGCTGAAGAGCTGGACGGCGCGTCGGCGAGGGTCCTGGAACTCATCGACGCCGAGTGCCGAGAGTTGCTGGGACTCGCGGGCACGCGGATCTTCACCAACCTCCAGCGTCTTCGCCCCGACCTCAACCTGGAAGAGGTGCTGCAGAGACCCCCGCCTCCCCCGCCAGGGACTCCCGATCGTGCGGCGACGACCCGGGCAGAGCAGAGGGAGATCGCCCTGCGACGGTTGCAGGCTATCTACGCTCGCCCAGGTGCCCCTGCCGCCGCCGGCGTAGAGAGCTCTTCCAGCGGTGACACCTCCGGCTCCGAGGAGTCCGGCAGTGAGGAAGCTGAGGAGGAAGAAGACGGGTCGTCGGAGTCCAACGGAGACATGTCCTCGGGCTCCAGCCAAAGCTCCGGCGATGGCAAGGGCGAAACAGCGGTCGCCCAGTAAGTTCCTTCTAGACATCCTCCAGAAGGATTAGGTTAGCTGCACACTTAGCAGCCATTAGACATTGCCCTGCTGGGCCAGTTTAAGTTGTAATCGCACCTAAGGCGTTATTCGCCAAATTATCCTTGTTTGCACCCTTGCGCATTTTTCCTTGTCTCGTCTTTTGTCTGAGGAATGTTCTACGCCGTCCAGGGGCCAACCTCCGAGCGGGACAGCAGCCTAACGCTTAGTATGCAACTCGTGGTGCAAGGCTAGCGGGCACTGGCGCTCCAGAGGTGACTGTAATGGCATACAGGACTATCTCCCTGCAGCCCCCCAGGCGTCCAAACACAACAAAGGCGATCCCAGGAGAAGAAACACAAGGCCGCAGACAAGGGCAGCAAGAGACTTAGAGCAAATCCACACGAATTGTGCGACTCTCGCGCGCTCATGCGCCTTCGAGCGAGTGTCGCTCGAGAGGAGAGAGCACCATGGATCGTATGAGATGACTGTAGTGGGTCCCTTCCCGAGTCAGAGCTCGATCCGTTCTGGGTTTTGCGGGCCTGCTGTTTTCCGGGCGAAGGCCCCAGCGCGGACACCGTGCTCCTGCTCTTTCTCGAAAGGCAATCGAGCGAAAACTCACGTTCGCGTTAAGCCGCAATTAGCGAAGATTGCGAGGCTGGTGAGGCCAAAACTCGCGACTCCAGACGGTTTCCACAGTTTAGAGGGAATTAAAGGCGAGTGAGGACGGCCGTTACACTTTGCTCCTTACGCAGGTGAAGAGCATCCGTTTCCTAGGCGGAAGGAAGGGATGACGACGCCCAAGCCTCCCTGCCTCGCCCTCAAGTCCATGAGGAAAGGGCCACCGAGGACGGAGTAGGCCTACGCGTCCCCGGCGCAGGTCCCAAGGACGCGTATCTGTCGAGGAAGCGCTCGCAGAGTTCCCTCCAGGACGAGATGGACTTTGGTGGCAGCCCACAGAGCCACCGGCGAGGCTTTCCTTTTGTAACCATCACGAACCAATTGGCCATGACACGCCCATCGCCTCCAGCCGCCCGAACACTGCCCGCGTACTGCTGTAGGAACTCCACGAGATCGGAGGTCCCATCGTAGCGCGCATCAGTGTCCGGCTTGAAGCGAGGCGGCCATGCCGCATGACGAAGGGGCCCGGCAAGAGCCGCGAAGCCCCCGAAGCCGATGTCGCCGACCTCCGGCTCGCCCTCTCCAATGGCCTCCAGGCCATCGAGGACTTGGAGACGCTCTCGGCGACGACTTTCGTAGACAACGCGAAGGCGGGGACGGTGATGACGATCGTCACCCATGTCGAAGCAGATCTTGAAGAAGACACACTACAGCCCCCTACCTGGCGCGCCAAATGTCGGCGGGTTTCGTGTCACAAGAACACGGGGTACCACGCAACGGACCCAAAGATTCGAACGCAGGGGGCTGAACGTGTGAGATCTCGGACCGCAACGAAACACGGCGACGGAAGCCTCGAGTGTCGAACGCCCAACGCACTGCAGAGAAAGAGACACCGAGCTTACCCAGGTTCAGGGCCCTCGTGGTGAGGTAAAACCCCTACTTCTTGCCTTCCTGTATTTCAACACGACACCTCGCGAGGAGTACAAGGTCTTGGTACAGAGCTCCAACTGGTCAGAGGTTGAAGAACCCGCCTACCCAGCTAGAGACTTGGAGGAAATTAGATCTAGGATCCCATCCCCTTCTAAGGGGTGACCTCCCTTCCTTTTATAGCGCCAAGGTCCTCCTTCCCCTCATCTTCTTGGGGAAGGGGTTGCCACACATACGGCCAAGGAAGGGTGGACAGCTGTAGACTATCTTCTTCGGTAGACTTGGTCTTTGTAGAGTAGTGGCGCCGGTCCACAGGAGTGGGTGGAAGAGGCTGACGTCCTCCTCTGGCGCCCTGCACCGTCCATGCTATATTTAGGGGGGGTGGCCAACTGCCACTGTGCCGCTTTGGACAGACACAGCGAAAGTTGGTCTCCTCCCTGTCGGGGGTAGCGTGGGCGGTACGCGGTCTTCTGCCCGTTATCTTCTTGCTCTGCACGCAAACGTGCTGAGCTGACGTGGGCGAGATTCCTCTCCTCACCAGCAGGGGCTCGTGAGGAGGTCTTCTGGTCCTTAGCGGTCTCCGTCGTCGTTCTCCTCACGAGGCGCCTCCTCGTGAGGGTCTTCTCCGTGGCCTGGGCTGAAGATGGGCCGAGGACGGGGCCCAGGAGCAGGTGGACCGGGATACCCCGGTATCCATTCCACCGACAGTGTATATAGTCGGTTTTAGGTCAAAATGATTCTGTCGAGTCCAGGATTGCGGCAAAACAACGCTCGAGGTGAAAGGTGGGCCCCACCATGTCCAAAGTTGTGGCCCATGTGGTGAGCCCTCTTTTGGTCCTCATGGCATCCCCATTGTCTTCTTCTTCTCACGGTCGTATTTGCCAAAAAATGACATGGCAAAAAGTTTGGGTCCGTTGACATCCGGAAGGTCCCTGAAAGTCCAAAACATGCAAAAACAAGCAAATCTGTTCACAGTGTTAAAACCAAATGAAAGAGGATTGTTTAAAAAATCTAGAATCAATGGAAAATAAGTCTAGGTCCTCATAAAACTAGCAAATAACTAGATTATGATCTGATAAACTACAAAGTTCCTGGATGCATTTTACATGCATCAGAGAGGAGGAGGATGCGCGCGCTGTCCATGGCGTGTCCGGGCTGATGCATTCCCTTCTTAAATTTGGGCTTGAAATGGGTCACCGCGGACGTCTCAGTCCATTTTTGTTGGCCACTTGGCTATTTTCTCTCTCCTCCTATCTGTGCGACCAAAACAAATAGCCATGGTTTGTTTGGGTCCGTCCGCTGAGATGCCCTAAAAGGCTAAGACTACTACTAGTAGACTGAGATGATGAACTGCAGTTCCAAAAATATGAAAATCATACATTAGTGGCTTCATATATTTGTACACCATACTTGCATTTAGCCACCTCGATTAAAGAGCTAATTGAGCTGATATGAAGAGCTGATATGATCTTATATTGTTGACACAAAGAAATGCATGTGCAAAATTAATACAAACCATATACACATCGATCAGGGCTCGGCTTCATTTTTCTCCCTTCTCGACAATTACTCGGGGAGAACCAGAGAGAGCCAGCCCAAACATACGCCGCTCTTGCCGGTGATGTCGGCCGGGAGTGGCGGAGGGGCGGCGCCGGTGACTGTAGTTGGTTTTTGTTTTCCTGCTTGCTTGTAGTGGGCTATATGACCTTATGCGGTGGTGCACCAAGATCTGAGCAGCCAGATCTAGAGCTTAGGGTTGCTCCTCACCGTGTCCGTGCTTCACTGGAGGAAGCAGGTCATGGTGCTGGCAGCCGATGCCGCCTCCAATAAGCTGCCAGTGTGGTGGCCTTACCGTGGTGCTGAGGTGTGCCGCTGTGCTTCTCCTTGTCGGTTGTGGTGGTGAGGAGTTGCGTGGCGGTGTGGTTGACTCATTGCTTATCCCCTCCTGGCCAGCCATGGTGGCAAGGGGGAGAGGCGGAGTGACGTCTTCTTCTCTGCAAGGTGTGGATGGTGCTCCCCTTGCCGGCGCTCGCAGTCCATCTTCCACTGGTCGCAGCGGTGGCGAATCATTCGAGCTGGGATCTACTCCTTTCTAGAGAGAGGCTTCGTGGGAGCTCCTCTCCAGCGGCTTACGGCGGCAAATTCCGATGTCCCGTCCAAACTCAAAGGTGTAGGGCACCGCTCCCTCTGCTTCACCCGTGCCAAACTGGCGTGTCTCCCACCACCCCACTCCAAGTGGTGTGTTCCCCGGTGGTGGTGTGGTGGCTGTGCTCGGCGACCTCGTCGGAATCATGGAGGAGTCAAAGGACCTGATCACTTTTCTAAATTTGATTTGAGGTCTTTTTTGCAGTTTTGCAGGGCTTGAATGTAATTTCTCTTTTCTTGTGGGCCTTTCTACAATTGTGTACCCGACACGGATTAATAAGCACTTTCAGGGTCTTTCCAGACCCTGTCCCGTTCAAAAAAAACACATCGATCGGCACATGCCATGAGACTTGACCCTGGAGATCTCTGACGCATGTACTACTAAACTGACCTTGAGCTAATGCGTTTATTGGGTTGTTGGTGTGCCGCGTGTGCGTGTTTGTCCCTTTGCTGTTGTTCTCCTTGCAGCACTCAGCACTGTCTCCATGGGCTTTATGAAAGATCTACAAATATAAGCACATAGAAGACGAGCGAAGAATACATGTGGTCTAGGTGGACACAAGCAGTGGTGGAGCTTAGACGACGGAAAACGAGGAGTGGACAAAAACAACGCTGACCTAAATTTCGTTTCAAACCTAGAATAGGAGCAAAAATGCCAATAACTTGTAAGTGAATAGCTACTATGTCTCACCGAGACAAGACACTTGTGATCATAGGATAGCGCACACTACCTATTATTAGAGTGATAAGTATCCAAAAATTCTGAACATCTTAACGAAAGAGTCAATTTGAAACCTATGGAGAATGTCAAAAGTTCTATGATCATAACCCTAAGGGAGGAGGCAAAAACAATAACCAACTTTTGAAAAGCTATTGTGACTTTTGGGTCGCCACATTTCAAGTATTTTTGTTAAAGAATACGTCAAAGACGTACATACCTTACTTTTATATAAAGCAGTAAGGAGCTTTTACAAGATAATATCATTGTCGCGAGCAATGTAGCAGAGGATTACACCACACATAAAGACTCGTAGGATTACACTCTCACATACAATCATTTCTCCTCCTCCGATACCCACTCTTTTTTCCAAACAGGACATATCGCGATCGGGTTTCTTTGCCAAGCACCCGGTCAGCATAAAAGATCATATGCCGAGCGCCTCGATAAAATGCGCTCGGACGCCTTGGCATATAGATTTTGCTCGGTAACAGATCGATTCCGGTTGTGCAGAGCTTAAGCTCATTTCAAGTATTCATTTTTCCTGAATTGGTCTTATCATGCCATCACCATTGACAGTTGCATCCCATGCTTGAACAAGAAAATCACCTTTGTATGCATGCGATGAGCCGATGAGGTATTGCAAGAGCGGGAAGTATGCACCGGTTCACTATTTATGACCATAATGTCATTAGACTCATCTTGTGAAGTTCTTTCATATTGTGTGTTTTGTTATTATTTTCTACTCCCTCCTTACCATATTACTATAAGACATCTTAGAATACTAAAACAGTGTGCTATAATGTCTTATAATTTGGTACAAAGGTAGTAGCATATTGTAGTCAAATACATTGGTTACAGTTAAAGTATAGGTATGTAGCTTTGGTTGTAAGAGCGTCTTCCAAGCTCCTGTCATGGCTGGTAAGGTTTATGGGCGGACCTAGCCATCCCTAAGCCCAGACAGCCACCTAAGCTTAGCAAACGACTCAAAGCTTATAGTATATGATTTCTAAAGTAATTTCATCTAAAATTTGGCAACTTAGCCTTGTTTGTCCAGGCTTCTGGATGTTTCTAGATTCGCCACTAGTAAGGTCCAAGGATCGTCCTTTAGCAATTGATGATATAGTGTCACGTGGCATTTGTTAATAATACCAACCTACTAATGTCAACCTTTTCTATAAAAAAATGTATATGCTTCTGATTCCACTAAGGGACACGGCAAAATCGCGGTTTATCCATTACAAATTCTGGCATCCTATTGTGCCACACCATTGGAGTATCACGAGCCAAATCATTCCCATGATTTGCTAGCTTATGGGCTACAGATCAGGAATGAGCATAATATCTGAACCGACAAAAGGAAAAGGTTCAAAATCTCGAGCATCTGAAGTAGCCCCACGTACACTCAGCCGAAACAAAATGACACACTTCTCACCCATTGTGCTGCTCCAGTGAACAACCCTTAATCGGATTGAGATGGTAGATGGCACCATGCGTCCATGCGCACATGTACTTAACTTCTTACATGTGTCCCTTACTAGCCCATGGTATCATTACATGTCTTTAGCCTTTAGGGGTTGGCATTTGGCTATTGGCAAGACGGGAAGATGCCTGATACCTCTTGTGATCACTAGGGTCAGGGTGACAAATGAGTGAGTGAGTTCCTGTGACCAAAGGCATAAAAAAAGTTGGTTTGTGACTTCTTGCGGTGAGCAGGTCTCTTGGTCTGCTTTGGATGATGAGGGTGTCACTTGAACATTTCGATTGAGCCGAGCACGTGATTTGGCATGATAGTGCATGGAAAGAGTGATGGCTATGGCCTCGGGCTGATATAGTACAAGAAAAGGAGTCACAGTCGCCTGCTTGTTTCACCTAAGCAATTGTCCTCTTGTCAACGGAGGAGACAAGGCATCGGGCCATGGACCCGTCCTGACACCGCTGATTTACGTGGTAAGTCGGCTAAATCTAACCCTTTGTGAAACTTTACCTCGAAATTAACAAAAATAAAAATTTGCTAGATCTGACCCTTTTTGTGGCGCCAGGCCTAACATATCACTCCACGCCTAAGGCTACAGCCAGATCTCCTGGAAGTACCACGTCTAACTGTTAGAGCATGACTAAGATTTTAAAAGAAAAAATATCATTTAGAGCCAAAGATTCAGGAAATACTATGTTAGATTGTCAAAATTGCCGATTTGCGCTTTGTAGAAGCATGTAAATTGAGTCTGGACAAATGGAAGCTTTGCTTTTATGTAGCCCCTTTTTTAAAATAATCGAAAAGCATATTTACAAGTTTTTAAAAAAAAATATTTAGTTGCAGATGTATCTACACGGTTAAAAAATCTTAATATGAAATTCTTTATATTCTAATCTACATAAAAACAACAAATTTGGCAAAAAATTTACAGTTTGAGCACTATTCACTATCCTCAGATATCCACAATTTTCATTTTTTTAGCCTAAAATATATAGTGTGTATTCACATTTTGCACGTTTCAGCATACATTATTGGCTACGTTCAAGATCTTTCATAAAAATAAAACTTTTAAACATAATTTTCAATTGTTTAAAAATATGCATGTAGCTCAACCTTCATGGAGTTTCCGCATGCAATTGTGATTATCAAATCCATTTTGTGATGATTTTTTTATCTCAATAGCGAGAAGGGCCTCGAATAATTGCAAACTGAGCTTGCAACACAACAAAACCAGTGGATTTGGCGTGTCTTTTTAGGAAGCTTCTTCACATTGGGCAAAATGGGGTTGTATTTTACTTTGAGGTATTTACCATAAAATATAGATGTCGTCAGCTAGATATTAACCCATGGTATATTGATGACCATTGCCCATTAACAGTGTATTTGCAAGCTGGAGCATTTTCACTTGCAAGCCTAGCAAATAGGCAGGAGGTTAATATCATCGAGAGATTACGACAGCACCAAAAAACAATGCCAAATCCAATCAATTAAACATATAATGAATGGTTCAAATACAAATAATGAATGGATGAGTCTTGGTTGCAGGGGGTCTTCTAGCAGGCTTATGTTGGCAGTTTTTTAAAAATAAGGGTTTGGAAAATATACGGGATCTACGTGGGACGATTATCAAGGTCAAAATCATTAAAAAGCAGCTATTGTAAGGGCTTGGGCCTATTTGTTAAACAACAATGCTACACTTACGGACTCCACGCTACGGAATTCACTTATGGAGAGGTATGGATGGGACTTGGTTCCGCTTATCCATTGGTTAGGTTAACCTAACCTAAAAAATAGTCTAATGGGCCTTGTGGATAACCAGAAAACATTTTTGGTTATTTAGGTTCGCTCCTGTTCAAGCCTGGGCATGGGCAGCCCGGCCTGACCCAGCCCAAAAATAGCCCGGCCCATCGAGCCAAAACATGTAGTTGGGCCGGACCTAGGCAGGAAATTTTGGCCCGATAGCCTAGTTGGGCTGGGCCTGGGCAAAGAAAATGAGTGATTTTAGGAAGGTTCAGCCTGACAAAAAACAGCCTCCACGGGCCGGGCCTGGGCTGGCCTTTTTTGCATCAGGCTTTTTCTGGCCCGGCCCGGCCCGAGAAAATGCCCAGCCCAGGTATACTCCTGTTTAACCAAAGGTTTACCTGTCACGCACCTATCAAGTATCACCCAGCGCCGACTGTCCTCCTCCGCATTCAACAGTGCCGATGAAGTGACAAGCTGCCGCTAGCCTCGGCTGCGCGCCCCTGCTCGCCAGCATGCCCTTGCTCCGTAGTGTGTGCGAGGCTTGATAGTTGCAGCAGCTTGCCGGCCGTCTTGCTCTGTCAGTTCGCTGCACCGCATCGCATGACAGCCCGGCTGCGCCTGCTAGGTGCTCGCCGCGCGCGAGAGGCTTGCTGGTAGCAGCAGCTCGCCGTGCTCACCGGTTGTCCCAGTCGTCGACCAGCTCGCCGGCCGTCCCAATCCCAATCGGCCAGCTCGCCGCTCTTGCACACGCATCCGTCGTCGCGCTCGCCAGCTGATGCGTTGCTGCAACCTGCAAGCTGGATTTGAGATGCGTGCCGCATGCGTGCTAGGCTAGCTCAGCTGCTAGCTGCGCGTACAAGTCATGCGAGCAGCCAAGCACGGTGGCGCACCCGGCGAGGGCTTACAAAGAGATCACAACGGAGGTTAACCACGGTTTTTTCCACCCAAGCCTTTGAGCTCGCAAGTCGAGCTTTGTGAGTATTAGACATTTGCTATAAAATGTTCACATTTCCTAGTAAATTTTAACAGCCTAATGTTAAAATTGGTTTGAACCTTAATAAGCAATGGTTAACCATTGTAACCTAAATAACCTAATGGTTAACCTATTTTGTTCCATTACATGAATTGGTTCGATAGGTTAGAGTTCAGTAGAAAAATGGTTAACCAAATCCCATGTTAAAGTTACTCTAAGAAGCCAACATAAGCCTGCTACAAGACGGCCTGCTAAATGCTTATGGCATTTTCAACTATAGGAGTAACTGGCAAATTAGAAGCTCCATGACACAAAACCAAAGCAGTCAGAGCATTGTAACTGAAACAGAGCGCCTCGTGTCCGTAGGGTTCATAAAAAAAGGTAGGTAGTTCAAAAGGGTCTCCCATCTTGTTATCGCAAGGAAAACCTTGGAAAATGTTTCTAACTATCTTCCCCACATGTATAGAGCAATTAGTCCATCAAATGCGACAGCACCTCAATCGCAGCTGATAAAAGTAATCATACAACCGATCATGGAAAATTATGGTAGGCTAGCTACAAAAAATATGATTGCCCGCACTACAAGTGCATTTACATCTCCTATTACTCTACCAAACACATATTCTTTGCTACCACAGTTCTCTACTCTTTCCCTACTCCTATTTGTACAATTCGCACCTTTGTGCCTTTTTGTACTTTCTGCCTGACCATCCTAACTCTACGGCTGTACTTGGCCACCGGTGTTAGAAAGAACAACATCGCACAGGTAAGAAAAAAGAATGATGTTAGCTTCACAGTTAGTTCTTTACAGCAGTCAGATGTTGCTACTGAACCCATGCTGGCCGAAGGGAAAAAATAGTCGACCATTGCCACTGAGACCTGACAACAAAAAATAGTTAAGACTACCGCAGTTCAGTACATTGTTTTGAGGCAAAGTTCTGTGTACACTACCGTAGAGGGAGTATGCGCAGTTGCTTCGACACGTGCTACTTCCGCTGACTGCATCCATTCCCACACCTTCTCTTCCCTCAAACACAGTGTGAATCCTCGGTCCTTCCCATGCATCGAGCTGGGCATGTATGCCCCACGGGCAGATCAACGTATACTGGAGTTGGTAATCTCAGATCATCCAGTATCTTTTCCTCGTCTACTTGTAGATCTCGTTTTCTCCAACGTTTGTTTTGCTTGCCGGCTTGGATTTGAAGCTTTCGAGTCCTGCAAGCAGATAAAACACATACATATAGAAATTCTGGGGGTTGAGTAAAACTGTGAAACATGTATAATCAAGGATCTATACATTTTTACTGGCCAACTGTGCGCTTTTAGTCTTTTCTGCTTCTGCTGCCTCTTTTAAAGCCTTTTTCTTCTCAAGCTCAGCTTGCTTGACATTCTCCTCGTGTGCTTTTCGAAACATTGTTACAAATGTCAACAGGGTAGACATAACTGCAAGATGATGATCACCATATAATAGTAAAGGTCAGGTAGGTGAGCAAGCAAACAAACAGAACATGCATGTTCAATGCTTAAAAAATACTCCCTCCGTTTCTAAATATTATATGTTTTAGCTTTGTGAAGCAAATGTATTTAGACATCTTTTAGTGTGTAGGTTCACTCGAATATACACACTAAAACGTGTCTAGATACATTTGCTTCACAAACCTAAAACATCTTATATTTTGAAACGGAGGGAGTAAAATATAACTGATCAGATCTGCTTCAACCAGTTGCGTCCTCACAAAATAAAGCACACCACCATAAGTGTGCTGGAGCATGCCCCAGCACTATATACAAAATAATCAATCTTGAAAGGTATTCCAAGAATATATAACAAGCACAGGGTGCTGATAAAAATAACCTCATTAATAATTCACCTTGAATACTAAAAGTAATCAATCAAACTGATCTCCTTTACCTTGTTCAAATGGGCAACGGACAGGGTCCTCACCAAAATATTTGATCAGCTGATCAGCCTTTTTTCCCTGCAAAAAGAATGAAACAAGAAAATCAAAGACAACAAGAATGCATGCCAACTAATCTTCGTAGAACCAAACAACAGAAACATACCACTTCAGAGAACAGTGAAGACAATGACTGCACATCTGCTCCAGCATTGTCAGTGAACTCTTTCAGTTTCTACACAATACAGTAATACTAGTTTAGAACATATGGCATTCATATGAACACAAATTCACACGATCAAAACCAGAACTGCTGGCATTTCAATAAGGTGCTAATTCAGCATAAAGATAATTTTAGTGAACAGAACATCAGCAACTGAAATATAATTAATATTTACAGAAACTTCAGGATAACTGGATATGAGCACCACCCTGTTAAGGTATGGGGTTTGTATTTACGATCGGGTAACTTATCTACAAAATACTAAGAAAAGTATTTACAGAATCAGGACATCAGGTAGCCGACAAAGGAACCTGAACTAGTGTATAGCACAACTTTTTAAATTTTGCTTTGTCTTCTTCATTTTTCTCCTTTGGAGTTGTTCTCTTAAAAATTAATGCAAGCCATCTGACTGTCTGAGCCCTCCATCTATGGACAAGGTGCATAATCATGTAATTTTGTCCAAAAGAGGGTTGCTCCAAATTGACAGGTTGTATTCGCTAGTAAGGTACTGTCCAAATCATACACACACAACTTTCAAACCTGAAATTCAAATGAGACAGTGTGTTACCTCATGGAAAATTTCTGACACGGGACCATCACTTTCTGAAGCTTTAAATTCGTGCTCAACTTTTTCCAGCCCTTTACTGACTGCTTGCATTTCTTCTGCTAACATTTTCAGTTGTATCTGTTCAAAAGCATCAAATAGAAAAATCTTAAACGAATAACATACTACAGATGCTACATAACAGATAAAATGTCAAGAGAAAAACCCAAACCTTTGATGTAGCTTCTAAACTAACAAGATCCACGTAGAAGTTCAAAAGCTGTGGTGATTTTGCAGCAAGCACCTGATATTAAGATATTTCTCTGTTAGCACGAATATAGGAGATAGATACCAATGTGGCAATGTGCAGATCATTTAAGTTAATTATAATTATTCAGACCCAGGAGTATAATCTACCATATTCAGACACTCAAATTGTAGATTGCTCTAGGATACAGAACTAACACATTGTGCAAAGTAAATGGAGTTTGTATTTACTGTCATGTACAGTCAATTAAAATCAGTAACACATACATTAAGAAACTTGAAGGTGTCTTGAGACTATTATATCCGTTACAGGTTTATTACTCAAGGTAGCCTGAAAATTTCAAAGTTGTTCGATTTCTGCGACTGCTCTAACTATTAGATAAACGTAAACTGATTGCTGACAAACTTATATAAAATTTGTGTATTACAATTTTGTTAGAAAAGGATAACTTATTGTTAAGTTTCCCATGTTTACTTTTGCTTACATCTAGGATTCTGATGACCCCAAAACCATAATATATCTAATCTCTGCATCCACTTTGCAGCGAAGATGCCACAGAAATCCAGAAGCTACTCAGGCTTGTTGTCAGCCCAGGCAATTGCCATTTGACATTCCGTTGATTATATACATCATGTGAACTTCAAGTTCCACCAGAAAATCGAATTTAACACTCCATGGTCCTGAACGAATAAATAACTCGATGCAGACCATGGCTTATAATTTCCAATTAACAGTTACCTATTGATGAAGGGTACTAACACACACATGAGAACTCAACAGTACAGGACAGATAGATGCATACCTTGCAGAGGTAGTGCATTAATGTCATCTTATTATTTGTTGCCCGGGTGTCTGTAAGTTTTAGCAGACTATCCAACCGGAAGCCAACTGCAGCACCTATAAAAGATATACAGATGTGAACCTGCCAATAAATGGTAATTTTCCTCCACATGAAAATTTCTATCCCCCGATTAATGACTTCGCTAGTCAGCAACAATGACTTAATATTAATGATCTCTGATTCCAACTGCCCATTTTGGAGGAATGTATAGAGTTATCAAAATCTTAACATCATGATACTTGATTAAGACAAGAAAAGAACTTTCTGATTTTCCAACGCTGCACTTAGAAGCTCAAGACAATATGCACACATATTATTAGTGGTGTAAGTGTAACCCACTTGGCAATACGTCATGCATTGTATTGTGCTAATTTCTACTCTTAAGGAAGTTGAATAAGAAATAGAACCTCAACAGGATAGAATGCTAACAAAGAAGCTAACATAAACAGGCTTACAAGTTACAACAACTCTAATATCCTTAATACATAGGAAGAACAAGTTTGTATTACCTCTAGCAGTTCCCTGGTTCAATGTATTTCCAAGGAGAAGTATTTTCTTCATTATTTCCTTCAACTTGAGAGAACTTCGAATCTGATACGGTAGAATATCACTTAGTACACAACAAGCAAAGATCAGATCATATCACTATGCCCAACTATCAACATACCTCATTACATGAAGAATCTATTGTTTTCAAACTTTTCCCAAGATCTGCAACTTGTGAACCAAACTGGATCTTGAAGGAAAACACTCGCAGTTTTGACTCCATTCGCGGGACTTTCATTAATTCTAGGAAGAACTGCAACAAGAATGCAATTGTTTAAACACTGACCTACTCAAATAGGTAAGCATGAACTGTTGTGTTCTAATGACATTTTCTGCAAAATTGGGCCTAATCATATCTAACAAGCTCACATACATATCTAACCTGGCTACTTAAAATTCCCGGGGTTAATGATAATCAATCTAAGGAATAGATGTAACGGTCCTAGTATTTAAATTTGATTCAAACTAAGGCTCACATACATATGGGTGTCTCAACTCTGAGTCCTTGACTATTGTTGCTGTGCTTTGATATTAAATTATCGCAAGTTCACAACTACCAATTAAGACAAACCAAATAGTATGAGGTGTTGTGCTTTCATTTTTCAAGAAATCTGGAACTTCCAAATTCAGCAAACGCAATATCAGTAAACTTTCTGATGCTAGTATTAAGTAGCGCACAAAATAAAAACATCATAGATCGTAGATAGTTAGTACCAATTCACATTTTCCCAGAAGCTCCTTGTCTCCAGTATAGTTCTGACAAGAAAAACGGAAGGTGAGGCCGTGTTAATATGACATCACAAACGAGGCAAAGCAAAATTTCATTAATATACACCTTAAGAAGTTCCATTTCCTCTTTTGTTGGACAGAACTTTATGAGATTCTCCACTTGATCAACATCCAAAATAGATTGATCCAGGGCCAGGGCCGCATTCTGTTGAAAATTTAGTGATCATATAAATAATCTTACCATGTCATAATTAACATTAATTTTGTTTTTCTTGCTCAAATTCTTACCACCAAGTCTGGCAGTGGCATTTTCACTTTGGTCAGCATGATCTCTGTGTTGTTTGCCCTCCTCAACTCAATCTATTCACATAAGCTACCAGATTAGATGAAAGCTTACAGGAAACTAGTTCTTTCTCAAAATTGTACTAGTTATGCTAAAGGGATAAGTAACAATGTACCTATGTAAAGAGTAGCAATCTAATGAGATTAACAAAGCAAGGAAAAAAAAAACTTCGCACAAGAATATTTAGTTATTGTAACCAATTAAAATTACAAGACATCTAATTCAGTGATGGCAATCGCATCATAATGCATCTTCATTTTGCTTGCTAATATTAACAAGCCGAAATGCTACAATGACTTTAATTTAATGCTGCAAAATTCAGTCCAAAATATCACCATTTTACTTACCAGGTGAACTTTCTCTGGCTTTGATCCAAGAGATTTTCTCCGGTCAGTTTTGGAGGTGTTATCGGACTTTGGTACGACTGCTGGAAAAAGGCTCTCCAGTTCGGATAAATCGAACTCCGATACACTGCAGAAAACAGCCCCACAACATTAAGGTAAAAGATATCAAAAGGTGTCAATCATATGAATGTGATGTGATCATGGCGTAGAGCTGTATAAATTATGAAACAGTTGCTTTGTCTCAAGTTGATGCTACCATCGTGAACCATACAGCGGACAGCATTAAATCTAAAAACACTGGATCAACCTCATAACGATTACATTACTGAAGTGGCACACATTACAGTAAGCATAGATGAAATAATATATTTAATCAAGAGGACAGAAAATCATACCTCTGTGGATCATCATTTCGCTGCAATTCCTCCCAGAGACTACCTTGCACAGCCCTTGTCACTTTGATCCAATGCAGCGGCTTTAGCGTTGATTTGCGTGCAGCTGCAGCCCCAAAACCTGACGCTGGAGTACGTACAGCCCCGCCGCGCCCTCTACCTAAGGAGTTCGATGATAAACTACTAGGATTGCCTCCTGGTGGTGGTGGCGCACCAGGTGCTCTAGGAGGAGGTGGTGCACGGCCACCTGGAGGAGGTGGAGGAGGCCCACCAATCCTTCCACCTGGTGCAGGTGGTGGTGGAGGTGCTCTCCCGCCACCTCCAGGTGGAGGCGGAGGAGGTGGAGCTCCTGGTCGGCCTGGCGGAGGCGGGGGAGGTGGAGCTCCTGGTCGCCCTGGAGGAGGCGGGGGAGGTGGAGCTCCTGGTCGGCCTGGAGGAGGTGGGGGAGGTGGAGCTCCTGGTCGGACTGGAGGAGGTGGGGGAGGTGGTGCACTTGGACGGCCACCAGGTGGGGGTGGGGGAGGTGGAGGTCCAGGACGTGCACCTGGAGGAGGTGGCGGAGGTGGAGGTCCAGGACGTGCACCTGGAGGAGGTGGCGGAGGTGGAGGTCCAGGACGTGCACCAGGAGGAGGTGGGGGTGGCGGTGCTCCTAGATGTGCACCTGGAGGAGGGGGCGGGGGAGATGGTGCTCCTGAACGGGTCATTGGTGGTGGTGGTGGTGGTGGCGGTGGAGGAGGAGCAGTAGAAGATGTCCTGGGAGGAGGTGGTGGTGGTGGCGGTGGAGCACTAGAACGTGTCACTGGAATTGGGGGAGGTGGCGGTGGAGGAGGAGCATTAGAGCGTGCCATTGGTGGTGGAGGTGGTGGAGGAGGAGGAGCACCTGAACGTGTTATGAAGGACTGAACTGGAGGAGGTGGGGGCGGGGGTGGAGGTGGAGGCGCAGGTGGAGCGCTGGCACTGCCATTTAACCTTGGAGGAGGAGGTGGAGGTGGAGGTGGTGGTGCAACGTTTCCACGGGCACCTAGCCCTGGGGGCGGAGGTGGTGGGGGAGGAGGAGGTGCAAAGTTCCGTGTTTGTGCTCCAAAAGACATAGGTGGAGGTGGAGGGGGAGGTATGTTTGACAAGCCTACTGAAGCCGGTGGTGGTGGTGGTGGCGGCGGCGGCGGTACGTGCTTCGTAGCTGAAGTTGGAGAAGCATAGAATGGAGGCGGCGGCGGTGGAGGTGGAGCAGGAGCTGTAGCTTGGATTCTTGGCGCAGATTGTGCACCTGACAACAAGGGTCGTTGTGAAGGGAATCGAGGAGACAGTGTTGCATCCTGTGTTAAGTGATTGACATACAGTTTTCCAGGTAGTACTAGGGGTGCACCTTTTACAACATTGGCTTTGTTATCTGTAGGCACGGAACGGATAGCTAGTGCAGCTGGAGAACTGTCATATCTGGATGGAGGGTGAGAGGGCCTATGGACAGAGACAGTTTCAGATTCCTTCTTGGGGGAGACCCATCTGCGTATTGTTTTTGGTTTGGCAAGCTTTGATTGATCTTCCAGCTGTTCGTTATGCCCAAGTATTGCTTCCAATAACACACGTTCAGGTGCATTACCTACTGGTATCTTCTTTGATACTGAGGGAAAAGATCTATCTGGTGCTTGCCTTTGGACTTCACTTATCCTTGGGCTATTATCCCTAGTTTCTATTTTACTTTGAGGAAGAGCTATGCCCAAATCCCATGTGCCACCATGCTCTTCCCGCTTGGCTTTCATTTGTGTCGCTATTTCATTAGCTGGTAACACAACAATACTGTCCTGCAGACTGATTTTCTTTGCAGGTATGGTATCTCCAAGACCAGATTTCAATTTACTTTGATCCAATCTTCGGTCAGCTGTATCAGCAGTCCTGACCATTTCTACCTTGTAATAGTTGTTATCTCGTGAGTCCATATTCCCAATATCAGTTCTTTCTACTTTTGAAATAGCACTCTCTTCCTTGACAACATTTTTTACCTCCTGCATTACGCTCCCATTATCAACTACTGTTTTCTCTTCATAGATCAGTAGCTCGCTATCCACAGTTACTGTGCTTTCAGTAATGATCTTGATGTCACCATTCTGATGTCCTTCATTTGGCAATTTCCTCAAGTGGATATCCTCAACCATACTAGATAATGTTCTAGGAGGACTGAAAGCAGTATAGTCCAGATCATCGTATCTCGATATTTTTGTGGACTCACCTGGGTGACACTGAACTTCATCACTGCAACTTGGATCGGCTGCAGTGACTAAGGTTTGTGCAATTACACCTTTTGTATCCTCCTGACAGTTAGATCCAAACTTGCGCCCTTCTGAACCTATAGAAGCAGCAACCACCTGTATGTCCTGCACAGCATGGTCCTCTTGGTCACTTATGTTGTTTAACTTAGACTTCTCAAGAGCCATGCATGCCTTCTGTAACACTCCTTGATTTTCCAAACTTGGAGCAGGTGCAGTTGGCCCTTTGTTACTCATGCTACCTGAATTCTCAGAGATAATAATCTTCACATCCTCATTAGTCAGATGATTCTCTAGGGCGCTGTTTTCTTCACATGCGTCACCATCCAATTCTGTGTTGCCAACTTCTAATGAATTTCTTCCGTCGGTTGATTTAGTTTCTGGATCATGCCAATCCTCCTCTGCTTCATAAAACTCATCTCCTGTATCTACCGAAGCAACATCAGTCTCATCTCCATCGTCACCAACCTCTTCTACTACAGCAGCAGGCTTGAAGGAATCAGGGTCCGAAAAGAGTACCTGGATCAGAATTGCAGCTCCAGCCTTAGGTTTCACAATGCACATGGGACAGAAAGAAAAGAAAGTAGAAGAAGGGCAAGCAGGTGAATTTAGTACCTCTGCTCGGAAGTCCCTCGGGAACTGATTATTCACATTCCAAGCAGCATCAATATCATCACGATTCAGTCCAAGGACATTTGATTGAACGAATGCAGTGTTGAACATGACACGGAACATTGTTTCCTCATGATCTAAGTTACCGCCAATGTGGATGCATTCAAGAACCACATCTCCCTGAACACGGCAAAAAGCACTAATCTTCACCGGAACTTCGGCCTGCATTGCAACCATTTGTCAGAGCTGAGTTTGGATGGTGATACATATTTCAACAGCTTAGAAGCAACAACCATTACCTGCCCATAACGCCGGAGATGTTTCTTGGTCTTTGGCATCTCAAAAAGAACCTTTGCACTCTTGTTACCAGAACTTGAGTCTTGCCCGTGTATACGCAAATACGGCCTACATCCTCCTTCAGAATCAAATCTAGGAGCAGTGTGGAGAACTACTGAATCCAAGACGAGAGTCCGGCTAACAGGAGGCCATTCCGAACCACTTCCGTGTCGTGTTACGTAGTGTAAATATCTAAGATGCGAAGGCTGAGGATTCAACTTGAGGAATTGCTGTATAAAGTCCCTGCGAGCCTGCTTGTAGACCATCTCTAGAGTCTTCTGCTCACCAGTGTATGTTTTCCGATATAGAAGCAGTCCGGCCAGCATGAATGCAAGCACTGGCCAACCCCCTCTTTCGCAGTGCATTAGAAGCATGTTCTGCTGCCCTTCCAGTGACAACCAGTTTTCACATGATTTCAAGAAATGATGGATCATCTCAAGCTGAAGGAGTGGGCACCCTTCGTATTGCTGTGGGTAGTCCATGACTGTCATGTCATACTCAGACAATATATCCGAAATCCCGCTCCTCTTGTCCCCGGACCAGAAATTGGAGACCATGAATGACGCATCGGGGAAATAGTCCTGCAGCTGTGCGACAATGCCACTCAAGTAATCCCTGTACTCATCCTCACCCATGGCTTCCGCTGAGAAGCAACAGTCGAACACTGAAAACACGCGCACACTGGTATTAGCAACATCACATTATCACATACGCATCATTCAACTAACACAATAAAAATGGGGAACACACACGTTAGTGATGACAGGCTAGCAGGATCCTAGTTTCTACACTGGGTATCCAATAGGTAAGTAAGAACTCCATCATAATTGATAACTAGCTAGGTTTGAACTAAGCAATAGTTGAAAGTGTGGACATGATACAGGCACTAGATGGTTCTTGTTAGTTTAAGCCAAATGCAATCAAATCCAGAAGCTTCCTAAGTGCAAACATCAAGCAAATAGCAGCACAAAAGTCGAGAACGAAGAACAAAAGCCGATTTAAGTGAAATGCAGCTAAATCCAAGTCTCGTGCGCACACTCAACGCCCAACGTCTAACTTGAAGTTTTACCAAATCTAGCTCACTACGCTCCCGAACGCGCCGGATTCCAGCTCAAGAAAAAAACCTCCTCGAAAACAGCACTCCCCCAAAAAAATCGGAACCCCAAAAATCGGCAGCAAACCCCAAAATCCCCGCCGGAGAAGGCGGCTCCCCGGCAAATCCCGCACTCGACCGGCCGAACTCGACCCGGGGACGTGGGCATTATACCGTAGACTCGCTCGGAGATCTCGAGCAGCCGATCCGGCGTCTTCTTCAGGAAGAACTTGCGGAAGAGCGCCATCCTCCTCTTCCTCTGCTTCCTCTCCCTTGGGCGCCGCCTCGGCCTCTCCGGCGCCCGCCGAGCTGCTGTGACGGCTGACGCGGCCACCGATCGGGTCCGATCGGGGCGCCAAAGGCATGGGGCCGCCCTCCCCCGCCGCCGGCGAGCTGGGGGGCGTCGCCGCCGCGCCCCGGGCGAGAGATCTCCGGCCCCTAGGGTTCCGCGGCGTCAGCGAGCGCTCGCGGTGGTGGTGGTGGGAGCCGGTGGAGGCGCCGTGGGATTGGGACTCCTCTCCCTCTGCTACCCTTCTCCTCTCGCTGTTTAAACTCTACTTTAATTTTTTTCCTTCCTCTTCCTTCCCCTTGCTGCTAAGCTTTCCTCTGCTGCTAGCTAATGCTTCCCGAGTTTTTACTGCTACGACTTCTGCCTCTGCCTGCGTCTTTTCTTTTTCCGTTTTATTTTTTTGACTGGATGTTTCGCGTGCCAGCGGTGAAGGCTGCGTGCTGCGCTTCGCGACGCTGGCTGCTTGGAGCCTCTCTCATTGATCCGCGGGGTCCAGCTGTGGCGGGACCCAGTTGTCGGTGAGTAGGAGTGGATATTTAGGTTTGGACTGGCGTGCGTGTGTGGAGAGGATTGGGCCTCGGTGGCTGTGCCTGCCAGTACGGACGTCTCCGGATTTTCCTTCTCCTTCCATTGCAGGTGCAGGCGATTCTTTACTGCGACTCTCTCCCTAATTCTCCGGGGAAGGTTGGTTGCTGTGGTGTGTGTAAGGAGGATATCATTAACGTGAACGTGGTTGCTATTTTAGGGAGGATCGATCATGTGCTGTTTCGTCAAATAGGTGTACTCTACTGTATTTAGGCTACCACATTTGGGAGCAAAATATTTTACTGCCATTTGTAATCGGGTTAGATGATTAAGATGAAATTATGGGGCTAAGAGCATCTACACCGCGCAGCACCAATAGCATCCCGCTAGATTTTTAGGGCTGCTGGTTGCATTTTGTGCTCACTACGCTGGCCCCTACACAACAAGGAACGGGACGGGTGCCCTGTCACTCCGTGCCATATCGGGTCGCCTCCTCCGGG
Organism: Dactylis glomerata; assembly: GCA_007115705.1. Lineage (NCBI taxonomy): Eukaryota > Viridiplantae > Streptophyta > Magnoliopsida > Poales > Poaceae > Dactylis > Dactylis glomerata. Next base: position 242,914 of record QXEO01000737.1, on the reverse strand, counting down.
CTCGCTTGGTAGCCGCACAACCCAAATTCTACCTCTTTTCCGCAACAAAACGGAGAAGGCCGAGAAAAATGTTGCGCCTTCATCAGGCGGAATAGATGCATACATTGACAAGATGATGGCCTCAATCAGCACCAACACAAAAGAGAGCGATGAAAGAACCGATGCAAGGTGGAAAGCAATGATGCAAAAAAAAACAAGATATGAAGTTGGAGCTTCAGAAAGAAAAGGTTGGAGACATCAAGTTTGAAACGTAAGCCACCATGCTCAAGGCGATGAATGAAGCGGCAAACGTTGGATTGGCGAAGATGGAGGAGGAAGCAAAGATCTTGACGATGGACTTGTCGGGCATGCCGTCAGCATAGGCGTGGTACACGATGTATAGTGAACGCGTCGGCAAGGAGATGATGGTTGCATGAGCATAGGCGGTATCGCCGACCTCGGCAACACCAACACCGTCGGTGAGAAAGGAGCCACCAGAGACGAAGGAGCCGGAGGTAATGGGCGCCACCATCCATTTGATCTATATGCGTGTCTCATGTTATTTTGTTAGCCCAACTTTGATGACGATTGGGTGGCCAAAGGTGGTGGCTAGAAACTTGTATTTTATTTTTAAACTGGATGTGCGAGACTTTGAAAGTATATTTCCATGTGCGGGACTTTGAATTAATATCTATTTCATATGAGACTTTGAATATATCTAGAGTTAAAATGTTTATTGAGCTACCGTATTGGAAGGGCCACTGTGGCCAGCCCCTCCTAATATGGTGGCAATAACATATGCCAGCGTCTCTAATAGCATCTGGTCAGCACTGTTGACAGCCACGCTTTAGGGGTCGCCTGTAGAGATAGCTCTAAGCCTTTAACAGTTACATTTTTTAGGAAAGATATACTCCTATAGTAGTGACAGCTCTCTACTTTGGCTGCTTCATTTCCTGATTAACTATGCATTATCAGTACGTAAGCGACCGAGTGGGAGGAACATTTGTGCGTGTGGTACAATTAACACATACTCACCGATGATGGGATGATATTTTCACTTCTTAATCTCGGGCAAGAATATCGAAATGTGGTGCTTGAAAAGCATTGCTGCAAAAGACCACTGTATTAAAATGTGACCACCAACAACCAACAATATTCGTACAAGAACCAGTGACCCCATCATCTGCTAGGTCCGCTTAGCAACGCATTATTGTCGCCTGGTCTCTTGACGTCGAACTCATGTTATCGGCTAACTATTAGAGAACAATGAAAATTGACGTTATGATGTTACCTAGTTCAGGAAACAACAATATGTGTGCTAATTTGTGCCTAAGCCACTTGATGTCTCGATTGATGGAGTGTGTCCGATAGCATTGCTAGTTTCTGAGCGAAGTGTCATGTTTGTAGTTCATCTTTAGTGAGCTTTCGTGACCAGAAAATAAAATCTGGGAAATTGATGGCAGCATATATGCAACGTGAAAAAACAAATATATGAAGCGTATGTGGATAACGCACACAACAAACAGAGGAACGTGTTTGCAACATGAGAGAAATTCCCTTAGGGTCCGTTTGGATGTCGATATTCAGGCAAAGAATTCAGAATTGGTATTTGGTCTTATCTAATTCGGCTGTTTGGATGATCATGGAATTGCAACTTGGAAACTAGTCCAAATTCCGTCTAGTATTTGCAACATTTGTGCAATCCGCCCCAACTTTTCGAGGTTGCAGCCTCGGAATTTGCTAAAAACTATCAATAAGTTCTAGCTCACTAGGATTCCATGAGCCAATTTAGTGTCCAACCAAACATGATTTTAGAATTGCTAGCTTACTAGGATTCCATGAGCCAATTCAGTGACCAATCAAACACATAATCCGAAATTAGGTCAGTTTTAGATTCTTCACTGATTTGGTATTTGAGCATAATTCAATTCCAAGGCTCCCAATATCGACAACCAAACGGACCGCTGCAACAAGGTGAGTGTGTGTATGTAGCAAACGACATACTAAAGCATGTAATTTTTTTGAAAAAAACCCGGTTTCACTTACCTCTCACGTCAACAGTAGAGAAGAGAAATTTGTTGGTTCAAGCTTGACGGCCATGAATCCTCATGTCGGAGGCGCATCAGAACTAGATCGGGTGACCGATGGACCACTCCACTTGCGGACGTAGTCTTCTTCTTCACAGCAGTATGAAGGGAGCTCGTCGTCCTTCACCCGACGCGCTGTAGGAGAAGCATAGGATGGAGCAGGCAGCTCCGGTCGAGAAAGGCGGCCACAACAATTAGATCAGTGGGCGGAGGAGCAGCAACAAGCGGTACAAGAGAAGGGCAGTAGCCGGCTCACCTAGAGTAGCGCGGACGTCGAAAATCGCCGAGCAGCAATCGACGGAGTGGGGGAGGAGGAGGAGCACCGGGGCTGTGGAGCGGCAGGCGCGCGATTTAAATCAATTAATGTCTTCCAAAATTGCGCGTCCAAATTATTATTGCCTAAAATTTCAAATGATTAGCAACAATTATCCATAATTAAATGTTTTACCATTTAAACTTTAGCAACCAAAAATAACCTCCTAAATAAATCACCAACCAACTTTTAACAGGGAAGGGCCCGAAGGACCGAAAAACTGCATTAAGTTTCATCGGTGGCATTAAAAATTACAAAGAGGACCACAAAGAAAAATTTAATTACATCATATCCCTAAGTACAAAATGACCCCAAATAGGAAATGATGATCGCTATCAGATTCTTCTCCACGGAAAATGGTTGGGGGCTCTAGAACACGGCCACCAGCCCCACCGGCCACCACCCACCGGGCAATATGCCACCTTGGGTGTAGCAGGCGAAAGTTGTTTTGTTGAAGCTGATTCCAAATCCCTTTTGGATCGATGATGGGGAGGTTGTAGGAGATATAGCACGAGAAGCACTCAGTGCTAGAGCTCGAAATGCCGCCCTTCGGCCATAGAAGTCACTGGTACACCCTTCCATGATCGGTGGAAGGCCACTAAGGATGCGCTCATGTACATAGTTGTAGTATCCACACTTCCATGTCGCAAGATCTACACGGGGCCTGAAGAGGAACCTCAACCTCGCCAACTCAATCTGAGCAGCAAACATGCTTATTGAAGAATATCTCACTGGATCTTATCTCCAACAGAAAACTCCACCATGAAGCTCTGTTGGGAAGAGATGTGAGTGACCATCTAGGGCTGCGAGAACACCAAGATGTCAAGGCACTACAGAAGAATCACACACCAAGGACAGAGCATGTAGCTTTAGTGCAGAGCAGCGGCTGGAGCAACCAAAGGAGTGGTGCAAGGAGCAGTTGTAAGCACCTAGGTGGTAAAAGGAAAAGGTAACAGTCAGGTCACCCAAATAGCACGACCGTCGATAATCGTGGTGCACCAGTCAACCAACAGAGGGACAAGGAGCAACATTAGAGCGGCAGTTGATGACCCACAAGTATAGGGGATCGCAACAGTCTTCGAGGGAAGTAAAACCCAAATTTATTGATTCGATACAAGGGGAGCCAAAGAATATTTATAAGCCTTGACAGATGAGTTGTCAATTCAGCTGCACCTGGAAACAGACTTGCTCGCAGCGGTTTATCAGTAGCAACAGTTTTATAGTGGTGAAAGTGGTAAAATAGTAGCAGCAATAGTAAAGTAAAGACAGTAACAGTATCAATAGTAAACAGTAGGATTAAATACTGTAGGCGTAGGGATGGATGAGCGGGCGTTGCATGGACAAGATAATTCATGTAATAATCAAGATATGGGCAATTGCAGATAAATAATGATAAAGCATCCTAGAACTAAACAACCATAGGCATGTGTTCCGTATATAGTTGTACGTGCTCGCAATGAGAAACTTGCATGACATCTTCTATCCTACCAGCCCGTTTGCAGCGGGGCTTCAAGGGAATCTACTGGTAATTAAGGTACTCCTTTTAATAGAGTACCGGAGCAAAGTATTAACACTCAGTGAACACATGTGATCCTCACATCACAGCCATCCCCTCCGGTTATCCAAATTACTGTCACTTTGGGGCCTCGGGTTCTGAACAACGATATGTGTATACAACTTGCAGGTAAGATCATAAACAACAATTATCATCATAAAACAATAACAAGTTCAGATCGGAGATCATGGCACTCGCGCCCAAAGTGACAAGCATTAAGCACAACAAGTTGCAACAATGTCATAAGCACTAACAGTAGATACTAGGCACCACGCCCTAACAATCTCATAGCAATTACATGAATGATCTCATCCAATCCCTACCACCCCCTTCGCCTACAGCGGGAATTACTCACACATGGATGGGGGAATCATGGATGGTTGATGGAGAGGTGTCGGTGATGATGATGATGAGGATCTCCTCCAAATCCCCGTCCCGGTAGGGTGCCAGAACGGAGTTTCCGGCTCCGAATCGCAGTTTCTGATGGTGGCAACGCAGCGGAACTCTATCTGGGAAAAACGCCGAACCTCGATATTTTCAGGTCAAAGGGTATATGTAGGCGGAAGGAGGGCTCGAGGAGATGGCTAGGGCGGCCACACCTTCCCCTGGCGCGGCCAGGCCTGGCCCGCGCCACCAGGTGGTGTGGTGCCCTCCTGGCCCCTCTCCGTCTCGTACTCTGGCTCCGTGGGTCTTCTGGTAAAATAGGATTTTTGCAGTATTTTCCGGGATTTTTCCAGAAAATTGGATTTCTGCACAAAAATGAGACACCAGGGCAATTCTACTGAAAACAACGTCAGTCCGTGTTAGTTGTATTCAAAACACACAAATTAGAGGAGAAACAATAGCAAAAGTGTTCGGGAAAGTAGATACGTTTTGGACATATCAACTCCCCCCAAGCTTAGCTTATTGCTTGTCCTCAAACAATTCAGTTAACAACTGAGTGCGATAAAAGAAACTGTCACGAACACATTTGCTTCATAAGATGTAAATATTCTCACAATATGATCAAGTACTTAAGAAATTCATAATAAGAAGTATGCAACTAATGTTATCTCGTAGTCAAGCAAGCTATGAAAGAGTGCCAATGCACTAATAACAAGCAACATGAAACATAAGAAACTACAAGATTATAATGCTCATAATAAGATATGAAAGAGTGGTATCTCGCTTGCCTTTATTTGTGGAGCAAAACATAAATGCCAAGACACCTCTGAAGTTCAAGAGAAGACTAGAAGTAGAAATATCAAAGATACAAGCATCAAAGTTATACCACAATTAACCGTGTTCTGGGACAAGCACATTACACTAAGAACGACAGCCATGCTCTCAATAAAGTGCTTAAAGTTAGAAGATGAAGACTAAATATAAAGTAAAAGAAAGGCCCTTCGCAGAGGGAATCAGGGATTTAACATGTGCTAGAGCTTTTCATTTGTAAAACAGAGATAAAAATTTGCTTTGAGAGGTGGTTGTTTCATGTCAATGACTGGCAATGGGGTTCTTGCTATCTTCCATACTAAACAAGTGAGAGCGGTTCCGAGTTCTTTGAAAAATTGATACATTGGTGCTCTTTTATAAAGCTTGGCACTCCTCCCCACTTTTCCTTTCACAAACCATGGCTAACCGATTCCATCGGGTGCCCACCAACTTTCACATACCATGGAGGAGTACCTTTTTCTTTTTCTCTTTTTTTATTTAGATTACAATGGTCTGACCAGCTCCCTTGCAAAATTAATGACGAGCAGATGAAGCATGCAAGTCGAGGGGTACTTAATTCAATATGGAAGATAGCAATTCCTACCACTACGTCCTCATGAGCTAAAAACAGTGGCACAAAATGGGAAGTATTTGAAGGTTTTGAAAGGTAGCACATGAAAATTTACTTGGAATGGCTTTGAAATACCATGCATAGGAATTTATAGTGGACCCTTTTGGGTTACTTGGTTTTCAGGAGTTGGATGCACAAGAAGTATTCCCTCTCAGTATAGGTGAACGCTAGCAAAAGATTGGGAAGTGACAATCCAGAGAGCAGTAACTGTCATAATCATGCTTGCGACAAAAAAATTAATATAGGCATAAAAACGATACAAGAGCTCTGGGGCAAAGTAAATCATCAAGGCTTAATTGACTTTTTGTTCAGTCATATGCATGCTTGAGCATGTGCCAAGTTGATTCAAATGAACTTTTCAGAGGAGGATACCACAAAGTCATACTGTTTTATGAATAAAACAATGCAAGCAAACATCTACATGACATGCTACAAACTATTAGTAAATTGGAACTAATCATATGAGAGTAAGAACTACTAAGCATCCACTAAATAACATACACCTTACACGAACAATCTAAGCACTTCCATATGGATGAGTATATGTACAAAAATGAAAACAAATAGAGTTCATACCAGCCTCTCACCACATCTCGAATTGTCATATGTCGTCATTATTGCCTTTCACTTGTGTGGCTTGAATAATATGAAATGATAACCAAGCTCCAATGGAGTCAGGAAGACTGAACTCTACAACAAACTTTACAAAATCGGAAAAGAACAGCAAATATTTTTGTATTTTCGAATTTTGAAACAAGAGCATACGGAAACAGCAAACAAAGCAAAATCTTTTTGGATTTTTCCAATACCAAACCAAAAATAAGAAACAAAGCAAACCAAAACTAGAAAACTAAAGAGGCAAACAAAGAGAAACAACGGAAATATTTTTGGTCTTTTTGTGTTTTGGAAAGTAGAAATAAGAACAAGAACAACAAAGAAAAGAAAGAAAGCGAAACATGGATGTACAAAGTACCGACAAAATTTGATATATAGATGAGTGAATCGTCGGCGTACCTCCCCCAAGCTTAGGCTTTTGGCCTAAGGGGAGATCAATCCCAACTTGGCAATGAAGTGGCATATCCAAAATATGACGAAGAAACACCTTCGTCCTGATACGAACTTGAGGGCGCCCCGGTATGGTACACTATGTAATAGTCAGCTGGCGCCCCCTCTTCCTCCTGGTTCTCGACGCCCTGCTGTATGTGGAAGCCAAGCAACCTAATCTGCTCGTCCAACTCCTCCTTCGAGCGCGACGAAGGTCTCCTGTAAATACTAAACAAACTAGGCTGTGGCAAGGGGACTTCCCTTTCATCTCCATCAGTAAATAATATTCTGTAAACTAATTTCCCTGCACATGAGTTAGCAGTAACAAAGCGATGGATCTTCATGGCAGTAAGATCAAGTCTCTGTGGGAAACTGAATGTCCAAATCATGCGGTACTACACCATGCAAGGCTAATAAACAAGAAGCAATAAGTCCTCCACAAACTCCCCCTTTCTCGCGGTTAGTAGCAAGACGGAAAGCTATCAAAGCACCCAAATTATAAGTTCTATCCTGTCTCAAAGCAGCTGAAATAAAAGCTAAATCATAAGAGGATAACTTGTTTGCAGTATTCCTAGAAAGAACACACTTGGCAATAAAATAGGCAAAATATCGAATAGATGGGAAATGAATATTCCGAATTTTACCACTCTCTTCTGAGAAGCTTCTTCCTTGGCAAATCTCTTCATACAAGTCCATCAACGGCCTGGGTTGCTCCTTTATCCTTCCGCGCGATCCCCACTGTGGTACTCTAATAGCTGCACAGAAAACATCAAAGGGCAAGTCCACAGTTTTATTGTAAATTTTATAATTAACCATAGGGTTAGGCAAAGACCAACTGAATCTAAAATCCTGCACCACAGACATGGTTAGTCTAGCATATTGGTGAGTGATACGTCTCAAACATATCTATAATTTTTTATGCTCCATGCTTATTTTTACACCATTTGCTTAGTGTTTTGTTACACTTCGTGGCATTTTTATGCATTTTCCGAAACTAACCTATTAACATGATGCCACAGTGTCAGTTCCCTATTTTCTTCTGTTTTTGTGTTTCAGAAATATTACACAGGAAATATTCTCGGAATTGGACGAAACAAAAGCCGAACGTCCTATTATTTAATGAAGCTTCCAGAAGACCGAAGAGGAGACAGAGACGAGCCAGAGGCTGGCCTCACCACCAGGGGGCGCGGCCCAGGCCCTGGCCGTGCCGCCCTATGGTGAGGGCCACCTGGTCCACTTCTGACGCCGCCCCTTCGCCTATAAAGACCCCCCGACGGGAAAAACCTAAAGCCCTGATCAATTTTCTAGAAACATATCGCGATCCGCCGCCGTCATCGACCCGAGATTGGGAGGGTCCAGAAGCTCTTCCCGGCACCCTGCCGGAGAGGGGAATCACCACCAGAGGTCTTCCTCATCGCCATGCTTGCCTCCGGTGCGATGAGTGAGTAGTCTACCTTGGACTATGGGTCCATAGCAGTAGCTAGATGGTTGTCTTCTCCACCATGTGCTTCATGTTTAGATCTCGTGAGCTGCCTTACATGATCGAGATCCGATGAATATTGGTGTTATGATTGAGTTGATGTGCTGAATATTATCTTATGTTATCTCTGTGTTGTTTATGATCTTGCATGCTCTCCGTTGTTAGTAGCTATCTTGGCCGAGTAGATACTAGTGACTCCAAGAGGGGGTATTTATGCTCGATAGTTGGGTTCATGCCTCTATTTAATCTGGGGGAGTGACAGAAACCTCTAAGGTTGTAGATGTGTTGTTGCCACTAGGGAGAAAATAACATTCTTATGTCCAAGGACATATGCTTTGTTTACATTACACACTTTGCTTAATGCAGTTATCTATTGTTCGCAACTTAATATTCACGGGGTCCTTGGATGATTCCCCGTGGGTGGATTACTAGTCATAGATGCAGTTGGATGGCGGTCTATGTATCTTGTTGTAATGCCTAGAGTAAATCTCATAGTGATCCTCTTGACATATGCACGTTATCTTTATTCTATCAATTGCCCAACTGTAATTTGTTTACCCAGCATGTTGTTATTTATCTTATGGAGAGACACCACTAGTGAATTGTGGACCCTGGTCCAATTTCCTTTACATTGCTATCTCATGTTTACTTTACTCGCACTGTTTAATTTCTCGCATACTACTATTGCTTTCCACTCGATACGCTCATTCCTTTGTTTACAGCAAACCGGTGAGATTGACAACCTCATCGTAAGTTGGGAGCAAAGTTCTTGGCTGTGTTGTGTGCAGGTTCCGCGTTGCTACTAGTTGAAGACGCTCTAACAAGTATCGTTAACGGCGCCCTTGTTGGAGTCTCACTAGGCTAGCAAGCATCACCTTCTGGAGTTTGGCTTTTTCCTATTGGACGATTAAACCTTGGTTTCATAACTGGGGGAAAACTTGCTGCTGTGCTCATCACACCTTCTCTTGGGGTTCCCAACTGGCCGGTCCTTTTCTGGCGCCGTTGCCGGGGAAAAAGAAGACTTTTGCAAGGGGAGTTTCGCACGCACATTCTTTACTTTGTTTTAAGTTTTGCTTTACTTTATTTTTACTTGCATCATTTTTATCAAAAATACAAAAAAATTAGTTTCCTTATAGTTGTTACTTTATTACTTTTAGTTCATTATGTTGTTCCCTAAGTACGTTCTGGAGGACCTCTCAGTAGGTAGTGGTTCTATTATTGGGAAAAGTAACATCGAGGAGTTCTTTAATCATATTAGTATGCATAAAGATGTTGAGGAAAAGTCTTTGGCTGAGCTTGCTCCTAGTTATGAAGCTGCTTCTGCTTATTTAGTTCACATGTTGGAAGCTAGGTTTGCTAGCCTTAATCCTTTTATGCAACACATGTTTCTTAAGCTTCATGATATTGAAGACCCCAAAAAGAAAGCTTTTATCTTGGAAACTTTGCGTAGAGAATTTAGAGATGTTGTTATTGAAGCTAGGAAAGTTTTTAAGCGTTTTAATAAGCTTGGCTTGCATGTAGAGGTTGTTGGTACAACCAATGAAGATTTTAAAGTACCAATACCTTGTAAACTTGTAGGAATTCATGATGCTTTGGAAAAGAATTTCAATTCGATATGTCCTGAAAATCTTTTTGATGAAAGTAGTGTACCAAAGTGTGATCATAAAGGATCTTCAAAAAATCATTTGGACACAATTCTATTCATTGTTGAAAAGACTTCTGCAGTTGATCTTAATGCTTCTTTCGAAAATACTTGATTTCCACCTTTCTGCGCCTAGCTCAAAGGCGTTAAAGAAAAGCACTCTTAGGAGATAACCCAATGTTTACTTTCAGTTCTTTTTCTTTTATTTGAGTCTTGGAAGTTATTACTACTATAATGACCTCTCCTTATCATTTTTATTTCGTTGTTGTGCCAAGAGAAGCCTCTAATTTGAGTGAGGTAAGATTTGGGGAAGTTGCTGTCCTGAAACAGATTTCGGTGCTGCACCGTAAAAAATCGTGAAAATTCTCAGAATATCTTTTTGACCTGCGATTTCTTGTGCATATGCCCCAGGTTATTTCCAAACTTTCATTACTTTAACCCTTTTGATTTGAGCAACAGAAAACCCTCTAAAAATTCAACCTTTGTCAGCTGTTCTGTTTTGACAGATTTCTGCCACTATTTGTGTTTGCCTCTCGATCGCTTTCTTTTTGAGTTCTTTTGATCACGAAACTTTTGGGGAAGTTGCTACAGTAGTATATGCTTTATATGTGGTGGTTTTGAGTTGAAACCTGAAGCAAAAAGGGGTTGATTCATTATTATGCTTACACTAATGTTGCTAATAGAATTGTGTTGAGTTTTGTATGAAGGAAGTTTTCAAGTGTAGGGATTGGAGAATGATGAGATGAGTTGAAGAATGGACAAAAGCTCAATCTTGGGGATGCCCACGCACCCCAAGAAATATCCAAGAGGTACAAGCGTCAAAGCTTGGGGATGCCCCCGAGGCACCCCTTCTTCATCGGCAAAAATCAGGTCACCTTTCAACACACTATATTTTTATTGCTTCATGCACTATGCGTTTTTTTGGAGCGTAAGTTGTTTTAGTTTTCATTTTAGTTTAGTTTTGTTTGCTGCAATAAATGGTTGGACCCAAACAAATTTCTTTTGGAGAAGTTGCCTTGCTTTTCATTTGCCAAGAACACACCGTTTTTCACTCTTATCGTTCAGCGAGTGTTCTCTTTTTCTAGAACTGCGTTTAGCTTTCGTTTTTCACCTTGAATTGTGTTCAGATCTTCTTATATCTTTGCATCAAGGTGTATTTTGACCTCTGGTCCATGTAGGTTTTCATCAAAAGAGTTATTCCAAAAAGGTTCGAATGGTGTTGGAAAAGAGAAAAAGTTTCATGCAAAAAAGTGGTACAAAAGGAGCTTGTGTAGACTGCGGCTTAGGCTTTTGCATGTCGTGCTTGATATCGTTTTGATAGTATGCTTAGTGGTTTTTCTGTAGCATGACTTGTCTCAAATGACTGAGATTGCTTAATGAGCCTTTGAAAAAAATCATGCATTTTATTATTATTTGGAAGCATTATTTTGGTTTTCTCCTTGATGCTTTATTTGGGTTGACTTGGCGCATGCTCACACATGTTTGACTCATACAAAGTCGCCATAAGCCTCTATGATCAATTATTATTTGACTTTTGATGCCATCTTATGCTTCTTTTAATGTTGCTTTGTCGCTTTGCATGATTATGGCCGTTATTGCTCTCTTAGTTGGTCGCTCCCAGTCTTTTGCTAGCCCTCATTTTGTACTGAGTATGAGCTCTACTCGTGCATCCAACTACTAAAAACCAAGTTTGCCATTGTGTCCACTATAAATTCCTATGTGTGGTATTTGTAAGCCATTCCAAGTAAATTTCCATGTGCTACCTTTCAAAAAACCTTCAAAACACTTCTCGTTTTGTGACACTGTTTTTAGCTCATGGGGACGTAGTGGTCGGATTTGCTATCTTCCATATTGTCTTATTCCAAAAAGAAAAAAAAAAGAAAAAAAGAAAAGAAAAAAGGTGGGGATGAGTGCCAAGCTTTATAAAAGAGCACAAAAGTGCCAATCTCTCTCTCAAAAACTTGCTTCATTTTTGTATGGAAGATAGTAAGAACCCCATTGCCAGTCATTGACAAAGACAACCACCTCTCAAAACCTAATTTTTATCTCTCTGTTTTACAAATGAAAAGCTCTAGCACATTGATGGCGCGGTGATGAATAGTGCCAGAGAACTTGTTGGCGTGTAGTTGATGAAGTAAATGACCGGCCAGTTGGAAACCCCAAGAGCAAGGTGTGATGAATATAGCAGCAAGTTTTTCCCTCATTAAGAAACCAAGGTTATCAATCCAGTAGGAGGACGAATACGACTGAAGGTGATGCCCGCTAGCTTCGCGACAGCTTCGGACAATTTATAGGGCGCCTCGTCCAAGCTTTGCTTTGCGAGCGGCAACGTGGAACCTGCACACAACACAACCAAATACTTTGTTCCCAACTAACGATGAGGTTGTCAATCTCACCGGTTTGCTTGAAACAAAGGAATGAGCGTATCGAGTGGAAAATAGTAATAGTATGCGAGTAAAGTAAACAGTGCGAGTAAAGTAAACAGGTGATAGCAATATAAAGGAAATAGGACCGGGGTCCACAGTTCACTAGTGGTGTCTCTCCATAAGATAAAATAATACATGCTGGGTAAACAAATTACAGTTGGGCAATTGATAGAATAAAGACAAGGTGCATGTCGAGAGGATCACTATGAGATTTACTCTGGGCATTACAACAAGATACATAGACCGCCATCCAACTGCATCTATGACTAATAATCCACTTGTGGCAAATCGATCCGAGAACTCCACAAGTATTAAGTTGCGAACAACAGATAATTGCATTAAGCAAAGTGTGTAATGTAAACAAAGCATATGCCCTCGAGCATTGAATGTTGTTTTCCCCCTAGTAGCAGTAGCACATCTACAACCTTAGAGGTTTCTGTCACTCCCCCAGATTAAATAGAGGCATGAACCCACTATCGAGCATAAATACCCCCTCTTGGAGTCACTAGCAACTACTCGGCCAAGATAGCTACTAACAACGGAGAGCATGCAAGATCATAAACAACATAGAGATAACATAAGATAAAATTTAGTACATCAACTCAATCATAACACTAATATTCATCGGATCCCAACAAACACAACATGTAGAATTACATAAAGGTAGTCTCGATCATGTAAAGCAGCTCACGAGATCTAAACATGAAGCACATGGTGGAGAAGACAACCATCTAGCTACTGCTATGGACCCATAGTCCAAGGTAGACTACTCACTCATCGCGCCAGAGGCAAGCATGGCGATGAAGAAGACCTCCGGTGGTGATTCCCCTCTCCGACAGGGTGCCGGTAAGAGCTTCTGGACCCTCCCGATCTTCGGGTCGACGGCGGCGGCGGATCGCGATGTGTTCTGGAAAAGTGATCGGGTATTTAGGTTTTTCCCGTCGGGGGGTCTTTATAGGCAAAGGGGCAGCGTCAGAGGTGGACCAGGGGGCCCACACCACCAGGGGGTGCGGGCCAGCCCCAGGCTGCGCCGCCCTATGGTGTGGCCGCCCTCTGGCTCGTCTCCGTCTCCTATTCGGTGTTCTGGAAGCTCCGTGAAATATCTGTACGTCTGGCTTTGGTTTCGTCCAATTCTGAGAATATTTCCTGTGTAACATTTTTGAAACACAAAAACAGCAGAAAATAGGGAACTGGCACTGTGGCATCTCGTTAATAGGTTAGTTCCGGAAAATGCATAAAAATGCCACGAAGTGTAACGAAACACTAAGCAAATGGTGCAAAAACAAGCATGGATCATCAAAAATTATGGATACGTTGGAGACGTATCAGCATCCCCAAGCTTAACTCCTGCTCGTCCTCGAGTAGGTAAGTGATAACAAAAGAAATAATTTTTGAGGTGATATGCACCTACACAATCTTGACAATATATGTAAGCGTTGTGCGCTGGGATCAAAAGAACTTAAAATATAGGCATGAAAGACATAATCTTGATAGAAGAAACTTAGCAACCATGTTATAACATGAAAATGAACACAAACAAAAGATCATGAAAATGAAACAATGAAAGTCAAACGTGTGTTCAAATCATATGGAAAAACATACAAATAGTTTTCAGCTTGTCCTTAATGAGAGAGCAAAACATAAATGCATAGGACACCTTCAAGTTTAAGAGGGCGACTAGATACAAGTAATTTAAGAACAAGTGAAACCAACAATATGAATCAATCAATGAAAACTTTGGGACAATGCACACTATACTCAGAATGACAACTATGCTCTCTTAATGGTGCATAAAGATAGAAGGTGGTGACTCAACATAAAAGTAAAAGAAAGACCCTTCGCGGAGGGAAGCAGTGATTGCAAGTTTTATAAACCTTCAAAAATTATGGTACTTACCGGCTTTGAGCTCTCAGTGCCCCCATCATAAGCATCTTGAATGGTTAAAGTTAATGCAAGAACACTTATGCTGCATATGCTTGACAAATCATAAGTTAAAAACCTCGTGTTCCGTGAATACGAATACCCAAACCTCATGCTACTCGACTTAGAGTCCCAAGCAAGCTCTTGTCATTGTAAATATATGTGTATCATCGAGAACCGCCAACGGGGTACCTCCGTGCCCGATGACATGGAACAAGCCCACGTCAAAATAACAGGACAAACAGACAATGAACACCTCAGCATCTCTTTTATTTACCATTGGTATAGCTTTTTATTGCGAGTTGCGTCGTCGAATATTCACTATGGGCATGCTATAAATTTCCACCATCAATTATGCATGGCTTAGATTAGCGGCCCAGGCGTTTTCCTAACACATATAAAAACTCCATGATCCCGCAAGATTCCCAACTTATTTCACATCGCGAGTATCCATAAACAAAAGATCACGATATCAACTCAAATGAAAGATAGTGCAATGTTTAAAGCTTGCCCAATGACGACATGGCTGGGCTAATTCCCAACTTATAACTTGCAAGCATAACAACTCAACATAAGAGACCACAATGATAAAATTTTAAAACGAGAAAAGTAAAGTGTGCTATCCGGTTCGTGAGAGCTTTACTGCCCAATTTTTGCATAACACCAAAAAGAGTTTAATTTGAAGGATAGATAAAAGCAAGTCAAATTTACTTTGGAATAGCAAATTGCTAATAGGTATGTATGGTGGACACTTTAGAACAACTTGTTTTTTAGGAGTTAGATGCACGAGTAAAGCTCATACTCAGTACAAAATGAGGGCTAGCAAAAGACTGGGAGCGACCAACTAAGAGAGCAATAACGGACATAATCATGCATAGCGACAAAGCGACATTAAAAGAAGCATAAGATGGCATCAAAAGTCAAAAACTAAATGATCGTAGAGGCAATGATGACTTTGTATGAGTCTAACATGTGTGAGCATGCGCCAAGTCAACCCAAATAAAGCATCAAGGAGAAAACCAAAATAATGCTTCCAAATAATTAAAACAACGCATGATTTTTTCAAAGGCTCATTAAGCAATCTCAGTCATTTGAGACAAGTCATGCTACAGCAAAATCACTAAGCATACTATCAAAAAGACATCAAGCACGACATGCAAAAGCCTAGGCCGCAGTCTACACAAGCTCCTTCTTGTACCACTTTTTTGCATAAAGCTTTTTCTCTTTTCCAACACCATTCAAACTTTTTATAACCAACTCTTTTGATGAAAACCAATATGGACCAGAGGCAAAAATACACCTTGATGCAAAGATATAACAAGATCTGAACACAAACCAAGGCGAAAAACGAAAGCTAACGCAGTTCTAGAAAAAGAGAACACTCGTTGAAATGATAAGAGTGAAAAACGGAGTGTTCTTGGCAAATGAAAAGCAAGGCAACTTCTCCAAAAGAAATTTGTTGGGGTCCAACCATTTATTGCAGCAAACAAAACTAAACAAACTAAAAACTAAAAACAACTGACGCTCCAAGAAAAACGCATAATACATGAAGCAATAAAAATATAGTGCGTTGAAAGGTGACCTGATTTTTGCCGATGAAGAAGGGGTGCCTCGGGGGCATCCCCAAGCTTTGATGCTTGTACTTCTTGGATATTTCTTGGGGTGCGTGGGCATCCAAAAGCTTGAGCTTTTGTCCATTCTTCAACTCATCTCATCATTCTCCAATCCCTACACTTGAAAACTTCCTTCATACAAAACTAAACATAAATCTATTAGCAACATTAGTGTAAGCATAACATTGAATCAACCCCTTTTGCTTCAGGTTTCTACTAAAAACCACCACATATAAAGTATATACTACTGTAGCAACTTCCCCAAAATTTCTGTGATCAAAAGAACTCAAAAAGAAAGCGATAAAGCGCCAAACACAAATATTGGCAGAAATCTGTCAAAACAGAACAGCTGACAAAGGTCGAATTTTTAGAGGGTTTTTTGTTGCTCAAATAAAAAAGTGTTAAACTAATGAAAGTTTGGATATAACCTGGGGCATATGCACAAGAAATCGCAGGTCCAAAAGATATACAGAGAATTTTCACAAATTTTTACGGTGCAGTACCGAAAACTATTTCAGGACAGCAACATCCCCAAATCTTACCTCGCTCAAACTAGAGGCTTCTCTTGGCACAAAAACGAAATGAAAATGATAAGGAGAGGTCATTACAGTAGTAATAAATTCCAAGACTCAAATAAAAGAAAAAGAACTGAATGTAAAAACATTGGGTTATCTCCCAAGAGTGATTTTCTTTAACGCCTTTGAGCTAGGCGCAGAAAATGCGAATCAAGTATTTTCAGAAGAAGCATTAAGATCAACTGCAGAGGTCTTGTCAATAAGGCATTCTATTTCATCCACATAAGTTTTTGAAGACCCTTTGTGATCACGCTTTGGTTCACTCAAATCACTAAAAAGATTTTTGGGACAGATCCAATCAAAATTATTTTCAAAAGCTTCATACAATCCCAAAAGCTTGCTAGGAATAGGTATTTCGGTTCCTTCATTGTTTGTACTAATAACCTTTATAGGTGAGCCGAGTTTATTAAAGCGCTTAAGAACTTTCCTAGCTTCAATGGCAACATCCCTAAATTCTATACGCAAAGTTTCCAAGATAAAAGCTTTCTTTTTAGGATCTTCAATTTCATGAAGCTTAAGGAACATGTGTTGCATAAAAGGATTAAGGCTAGCAAACCTAGCTTCCAACATGTGAATTAAATAAGCAGAAGCAACTTCAATACTAGGAGCAAGCTCAACCAAAGACATTTCCTCAACTTCTTTATGCATACTAATATGATTAAAGAACTCCTCAATGTTATCTTTCCCAATAATTGAACCACCACCTACTGAGAGGTCCTCCAAAACGTACTTAGGGAACAACATAATGAACTAGAAGTAATAAAGTAACAACTATAAAGGATACTAATTTTTTTGGGTTTTTGATAAAACGATGCAAGTTAAAATAAAGTAAAGCAAAACTTAAAACAAAGTAAAGGATATGCGTGCGAAACTCCCCTTGCAGAAGTCTTCTTTCCTCCCCGGCAACGGCGCCAGAAAAACTTGTTGATGGCGCGGTGATGAATAGTGCCAGAGAACTTGTTGGCGTGTAGTTGATGAAGTAAATGACCGGCCAGTTGGAAACCCCAAGAGCAAGGTGTGATGAATATAGCAGCAAGTTTTTCCCTCAGTAAGAAACCAAGGTTATCAATCTAGTAGGAGGACGAATACGACTGAAGGTGATGCCCGCTAGCTTCGCGACAGCTTCGGACAATTTATAGGGCACCTCGTCCAAGCTTTGCTTTGCGAGCGGCAACGTGGAACCTGCACACAACACAACCAAATACTTTGTTCCCAACTTACGATGAGGTTGTCAATCTCACCGGTTTGCTTGAAACAAAGGAATGAGCGTATCGAGTGGAAAATAGTAATAGTATGCGAGTAAAGTAAATAGTGCGAGTAAAGTAAACAGGTGATAGCAATATAAAGGAAATAGGACCGGGGTCCACAGTTCACTAGTGGTGTCTCTCCATAAGATAAAATAATACATGCTGGGTAAACAAATTACAGTTGGGCAATTCATAGAATAAAGACAACGTGCATGTCGAGAGGATCACTATGAGATTTACTCTGGGCATTACAACAAAATACATAGACCGCCATCCAACTGCATCTATGACTAATAATCCACTTGTGGCGAATCGATCCGAGAACTCCACAAGTATTAAGTTGCGAACAACAGATAATTGCATTAAGCAAAGTGTGTAATGTAAACAAAGCATATGCCCTCGAGCATATGAATGTTGTTTTCCCCCCTAGTAGCAACAGCACATGTACAACCTTAGAGGTTTCTGTCACTCCCCCAGATGAAATAGAGGCATGAACCCACTATCGAGCATAAATACCCCCTCTTGGAGTCACTAGCAACTACTCGGCCAAGATAGCTACTAACAACGGAGAGCATGCACGATCATAAACAACATAGAGATAACATAAGATAAAATTCAGTACATCAACTCAATCATAACACCAATATTCATCGGATCCCAACAAACACAACATGTAGAATTACATAAAGGTAGTCTCGATCATGTAAAGTAGCTCACGAGATCTAAACATGAAGCACATGGTGGAGAAGACAACCATCTAGCTACTGCTATGGACCCATAGTCCAAGGTAGACTACTCACTCATCGCGCCGGAGGCAAGCATGGCGATGAAGAAGACCTCCGGTGGCGATTCCCCTCTCCGGCAGGGTGCCGGGAAGAGCTTCTGGACCCTCCCGATCTTTGGCTCGACGGTGGCGGCTGATACGTCTCCAACGTATCTATAATTTTTGATGCTCCATGCTTGTTTTTACACCATTTGCCTACTGTTTCGTTACACTTCGTGGCACTTTTATGCATTTTCCGGAACTAACCTATTAACAAGTTGCCACAGTGCCAGTTCCTTGTTTTCTGCTGTTTTTGTGTTTCAGAAGTGATACACAGGAAATATTCTCGGAATTGGACGAAACAAGTTCCCGAAGTCTTATTTTACCCGGAAGCTTCCAGAGATCCGAAGGAGAGAAGGAGAGGGGCCACCAGGGGCCCACACGCATAGGTGGTGCGGCCAGCCCCTGGCCCGCGCCACCATGGTGTGAGGCCACCTGGGCCCTCCTCTGACATCGCCCTTTCACCTATAAAGACCCCCCCGACGGAAAAAACCTAAGTACCCGATCACTTTTCCAGAACACATCGCGATCCGCCGCCGCCGTCGACCCGAAGATCAGGAGGGTCCAGAAGCTCTTCCCGGCCCCCTGCCGGAGAGGGGAATCACCACCGGAGGTCTTCTTCATCGCCATGCTTGCCTCCGGGGCGATGGGTGAGTAGTCTACCTTGGACTATGGGTCCATAGCAGTAACTAGATGGTTGTCTTCTCCACCATGTGCTTCATGTTTAGATCTCATGAGCTGCCTTACATGATTGAGATCACCGTTATGTAATTCTACATGTTTGGTTTGTTGGGATCCGATGAATATTGGTGTTTATGATTGAGTTGTTGTACTGAATATTATCTTATGTTATCTCTATGTTGTTTATGATCTTGCATGCTCTCCGTTGTTAGTAGCTATCTTGGCCGAGTAGTTGCTAGTGACTCCAAGAGGGGGTATTTATGCTCGATAGTGGGTTCATGCCTCTATTTAACCTGGGGGAGTGACAGAAACCTCTAAGGTTGTAGATGTGCTGTTGCTACTAGGGAGAAAACAACATTCATATGCTCAAGGGCATATGCTTTGTTTACATTACACACTTTGCTTAATGCAATTATCTGTTGTTCGCAACTTAATACTCATGGGGTGTTCGGATTGATATCCCCGGGAGTGGATTATTAGTCATAGATGCAGTTGGATGGCGGTCTATGTATTTTGTTGTAATGCCCAGAGTAAATCTCATAGTGATCTTCTTGACATATCACGTTTATCTTTATTCTATCAATTGCCCAACTGTAATTTGTTTACCCAGCATGTGTTATTTATCTTATGGAGAGACACCACTAGTGAACTGTGGACCCCGGTCCTATTTCCATCATATTGCTATTACCTGTTTACTTTACTCGCACTGTTTACTTTACTCGCATACTCTACTGTTTTCCACTCGATACGCTCATAACCTTTGTTTCAAGCAAACCGGTGAGATTGACAACCTCATCGCAAGTTGGGAACAAAGTACTTGGTTGTGTTGTGTGCAGGTTCCGCGTTGCTACTGGCCGAAGACGAGTCAACAAGTATCGTTAAACGGTGCCCTTGTTGGAGTGTTATTAAGCCAGTCTGCATCACCTTCAGTCGTCATTGTCTGCTTTTCTCCTGAACGATAAACCTTGGTTTCTTAACTGAGGGAAAACAAGCTGCTATACTCATCATACCTTCCTCTTGGGGTTCCCAACGGGCTGGTCATTCACCACGCACAAGAACCTCTGATCTCCCACATCAACTTGGAGTATCAGCGGCGGATCGCGATGTGTTCTGGAAAAGTGATAGGATATTTAGGTTTTTCCCGTCGAGGGGTCTTTATAGGCGAAGGGGCAGCGTCAGAGGTGGACCAGGGGGCCCACACCACCAGGGGGCGCGGGCCAGTCCTAGGCTGCGCGCCCTATGGTGTGGCCGCCCTCTGGCTCGGCTCCGTCTCCTCTTCGGTGTTCTGGAAGCTCTGTGAAATATCTGGACGTCTGGCTTTGGTTTCGTCCAATTCTGAGAATATTTCCTGTGTAACATTTCTGAAACACAAAAACAGCAGAAAACAGGGAACTGGCACTGTGGCATCTCGTTAATAGGTTAGTTCCGGAAAATGCATAAAAATGCCACGAAGTGTAACGAAACACTAAGCAAATGATGCAAAAACAAGCATGGAGCATAAAAAATTATGGATACGTTGGTTGCTAAGTTATAACATGGTTGCTAAGTTTCTTCTATCAAGATTATATCTTTCATGCCCATGTTTTAAGTTCTTTTGATCCCAGCACTCAATGCTTACATAGATGATCAAGATTGTGTAGGTGCATGTCACCTCAAAAATTATTTCTTTTGTTATCACTTACCTACTCGAGGACGAGCAGGAGTTAAGCTTAGGGATGCTTGATACGTCTCAAACGTATCTATAATTTTTGATGCTCCATGCTTGTTTTTACACCATTTGCTTAGTGTTTTGTTACACTTCGTGGCATTTTTATGCATTTTCTGGAACTAACCTATTAACAAGATGCCACAGTGCCAGTTCCCTGTTTTCTGCTGTTTTTCTGTTTCAGAAAAGTTACACAGTAAATATTCTCGGAATTGGACGAAACAAAAGCCGAACGTCCTATTATTTAACGAAGCTTCCAGAAGATGGAAGAGGAGACGGAGACGAGCCAGAGGCTGGCCTCACCACCAGGGGGCGCGGCCCAGGCCCTGGCCGCGCCGCCCTATGGTGAGGGCCACCTGGTCTACTTCTGATGCCGCTCCTTCGCCTATAAAGAACCCCCGACGGGAAAAACCTAAAGCCCCGATCAATTTTCCAGAAACACATCGCGATCCGCCTCCATCGTCGACCCGAGATCGGGAGGGTCCATAAGCTCTTCCTGACACCCTGCCAAAGAGGGGAATCGCCACCGGAGGTCTTCTTCATCGCCATGCTTGCCTGCGGCGTGATGAGTGAGTAGTCTACCTTGGACTATGGGTCCATAGCAGTAGCTAGATGGTTGTCTTCTCCACCATGTGCTTCATGTTTAGATCGCGTGAGCTGCCTTACATGATCGAGATCACCGTTATGTAATTCTACATGTTGTGTTTGTTGGGATCCGATGAATATTGGTGTTATGATTGAGTTGATGTGCTGAATATTATCTTATGTTATCTCTATGTTGTTTATGATCTTGCATGCTCTCTGTTGTTAGTAGCTATCTTGGCCGAGTAGATACTAGTGACTCCAAGAGGGGGTATTTATGCTCGATAGTTGGGTTCATGCCTCTATTTAATCTAGGGGAGTGACAGAAACCTCTAAGGTTGTAGATGTGTTGTTGCCACTAGGGAGAAAACAACATTCTTATGTCCAACGACATATGTTTTGTTTACATTACACACTTTGCTTAATGCAGTTATCTGTTGTTCGCAACTTAATATTCACGGGGTCCTCGGATGATTCCCCGTGGGTGGATTATTAGTCATAGATGCAGTTGGATGGCGGTCTATGTATCTTGTTGTAATACCCAGAGTAAATCTCATAGTGATCCTCTTGACATATGCACGTTATCTTTATTCTATCAATTGCCCAACTGTAATTTGTTTACCCAGCATGTTGTTATTTATCTTATGGAGAGACACCACTAGTGAACTGTGGACCCCGGTCCAATTTCCTTTACATTGCTATCTCCTGTTTACTTTACTCGCACTGTTTACTTTCTCGCATACTACTATTGCTTTCCACTCGATACGCTCATTCCTTTGTTTACAGCAAACTGGTGAGATTGACAACCTCATCGTAAGTTGGGAGCAAAGTTCTTGGTTGTGTTGTGTGTAGGTTCCGCGTTGCTACTAGTTGAAGACGCGCTAACAAGTATCGTTAACGACGCCCTTGTTGGAGTGTCACTAGGCTAGCAAGCATCACCTTCTGGAGTTTGGCTTTTTCCTATTGGACGATTAAACCTTTGTTTCATAACTGAGGGAAAACTTGCTGCTGTGCTCATCACACCTTCTCTTGGGGTTCCCAACTGGCCGGTCATTTACATCATCAACACCGCGCCACCAGTGAGGTTCACCATCAACAAAATGTTCCAATCCTGCATTAGAGATTAGAGTTTGGAAATCCTGCAGAATCCCAGCATTACTCATGAATTTTGAGCATGGATAGATAGAGGGAAAGACTCCCTCTTCACAGTGGACTTTCATAACTTCATGCACCTCTAACTCTTGTTGGATGAGTTGATATTCATTCTCCTCCATTTCTGAAATTTTTAAGCAAATCTCATAAAAAATGATTTTGAGACAAACAAATGTAGGAAACTACTATAGGGAGTTGCAAGAGGGTCAACATGCATCAAAATAACATATCTAAGCAATAGAACAAGCATGCAAACCCATGTAACCTGTCACCTGTAGTGCTAAAATTCTCAAGAAATACTCCACCAAACAAAATTCTACTTGGACAATCGAAGGAGTCACATACCGGAGAACAAGTGCTCCAAATCTCAGCAGCAAAGATGGGCTGAGCAAGGAGATCGAAAATCGCGAGCAAGAACAGCAAGAACATGGGTTTGAGCTATGGAGTGAAGATATTTCAGGAGAGAGAGTGAAGTGGCTGGTGGAGAGGTAAGTGAAGGGCCAGGGGGGCCCCACACCATGCCATGGCGTGGCCTGGCCCTAGCCGCGCCACCATGTGCTGTGGTGGCATGGTGGGTCCTCCTGGGGTGTCCTAGGTACCTCTCTGCCCCATTTTTGACATAAAATTTTAAAAAGAATTTTTTGGAATTTTTTTAGAAACTTTATTTTCGAGGGTTTTTCAGAAATTGACAAGAGATTAAAAACTCGGGAAAACGAAGATGGAACGATAGAAAACAAATCCAAACCAAGTCTACAGTAGCTCTAAGATACTCTAATATGAAACTAAATAGTGGAAACAAAAATGAGCAAGGTGGAAACATGGGTAAACAAAAGTAAACGTGGTGAAAACATAGTTTCATTCATTCAAAAACCGCTTTGTTAACAAGGTTGATCAAGTCTTATTACCAAACCAATTTTCTATGAAGCAAAACTTTGCATTTCACTGAATGATTATGTTACCTCGACCTTGATAGGCATAGTCCCAACCATAACAATTTTATATTCTTCCTTGGGCTTTAGCCTTGAACAATAAATTTCTCCAACTTTGATGGTCTCAATATATTTGATTTAATTTAGACCATATTTTCTATCAATCTTCTTGGGAAAATAAACCGTGTGCTCTTTATCATTAACATTAAAAATTACTTTCCCTTGGTTGCAATCAATAACGGCACCTGCAGTGTTAAGAAAAGGTCTCCCAAGAATAATAGACATATTGTCATCTTTAGGCATTTCCAACACAATAAAATCAGTTAATATCAAACAATTATTAGCCACTTGAACAGGAACATTCTCACATATACCAATAGGAATAGTAGTAGACTTATCAGCCATTTGCAAAGATATATCAGTCGATATCAATTTTTCTAGATCAAGTCTCTTGTAGAGAGAAAAAGGCATGACACTAACTCCAGCTCCCAAATCACACAAAGCAGTTCTAACATAATTATTTTTAATGGAGCAAGGAATAGTTGGTATACCTGGATCTCCAAGCTTCTCCGGAACTTTACCATCAAAAGGGTAATTAGCAAGTAAAGTGGAAATTTCCTCACTAGGAATCTTCCTTTTGTTAGTAACAATGTCCTTCATATACTTTGAATAAGGAGGCATTTTAATAGCATCAGTCAAAGGAATTTGCAAAAATAAAGGTTTCATCCATTCACAAAACCTGTTGTAGTGTTCTTCTTCCTTGGATTTGTGTTTCTTACCAGGAAAAGGCACTGGTTTTTGCACCCAAGGTTCTCTCTCACTACCATGCTTGTTGGCAATGAAATTTTCCTTGGTGTACTTTGCATTCTTTGCAAGCTTTTCTGGTTCCTCTTCAACTTCTTATTTATCAGAAGCATTACCACTTTTGGTTTCAGCATCAGAAATAGAAACACTATTAGGATCTTTACCTGTTTCGAAAGATTCCGCAACTTTTTATGCTTCTTCTTCTTTTTCTTGGGAGGAATACCATCACCTGCAGCACGTTGGGAATCCTGCTCGATCCTCTTAGGATGTCCTTCAGGATAGAGAGGATCCTGAGTAGAAGCACCACTTCTTGTGCTTATTTCACAAGCGTGTTTTTCTCTAGAAGCATTAACTAGCAAATCTTTTTGTACCTTAGTAAGCTGGTCAATTTGAGTCTAAACCATTTGAAAATGTTTATCAAACATCTTCACATCATTGGAGGTTCTCTCCATAATATCCTGCAACTTGTTAATAGCTCTAGAGTTCTCCAACAAATGATTCTGCACCCTTTTATTAAAGTTATCTTGCTTAACAATGAAATTATCAAACTCATCTAAGCATTGATCAGGAGGTTTAGAGTAAGGAATATCTCTATTATCAAAGCGTTGGAGAGAGTGTACCTCAATAGTGGAGGAGCAAGGGATTGGCTTACATAGTTCTTCTATAGGTGGTAGATTCTTCACATCTTCAGATTTAATACCCTTCTCCTTAAGAGATTTCTTGGCTTCTCTCATCACTTCATCATTTAATTCGCTCATCCCCCTCTTTTTTGGTGTTGGCGCTGGTGTTGGTTCATCCATAGTCCAATCATCATAATTCCGGCTTATTTTAGCCATTAATTCTTCAGCTTCAGCAGGAGTTCTTTTCCTGAAAACACAACCAGCACAACTATCCAAATATGTCTTAGATTAATCAATTAGTCTATTATAAAATATATCAAGGAGTTCATTTTTAGGCAATGGCTCTCCAGGCAGTGCTCTAATTAAAGAATAAAACCTTGCCCATGATTCAGGCAGTTTCTCTCCTTTTACCCGCTCAAAGTCAAAGATTTTCTGCAAAGCAGCATGTTGAGCACTAGCAGGAAAATATTTCTGAAAGAAAGCATTAACCAAAGTAATAGGACTATCAATAGATCAAGGAGCCAAATTATTAAACCAAGCTTTAGCTGCACCTTTCAATGAAAAAGGGAAAATCTTTGCAACAAAGTAAGTACGCAGCTTAGTATCATCAGAAAAAAAAATACTCAAAGAAGAGAGCTCATTCATGTGCCCCATAGCACTTTCATTTTCAGTACCACAAAAAGGTTCTTTCTCAACAATAGATATGTAAGATAAATCCAAAGAGAAATCATAGTCCTTATCACTAATATTTATGGGAGACACAGCAAACTTAGCATCAGGAGATAACTTATATCTAACAGCGCGTCTTGCAAGAAGATCTCTAATAGCACCAGCATCACTAGTAGCATGAAATTCATCAATAAAATCATCATCGAGCTCAATATAAGCCTCATCAAGATCGTCACTAGGGTGTTCCCTAGACTCAGGTGAACTAAAAGGTGCAACAGTAGTGTTCCCCATTTGCTTAGTCCTAGCAACTGTAGCATCTAAAAAGGAACCTAACGAACCACTCTCATCAAGCACACTAGAAGCATCATCAAAACTGTTAGTAGCATTTTCAAACTCAGCAGAAGTAGTAGCATGTGCATGCGGTGGTGTAAGCAACTTACTCATCACAGATGGTGAATCAAGAGCAACAGAGGTGTTCAGAGTAGTACCTCTTCTTGTAGTGGATGGTGATATAGGAAACTTTCCATCACGAGGTTTACCCATGATGAATGGATTGCAGCAAACAATATAAATTCCAAGTGAACTTACAAATAAAGCTATGCTCCCCAGCAACGGCGCCAAAAAATAGTCATGATGACCCACAAGTATAGGGGATCGCAACAGTCTTTGAGGGAAGTAAAACCCAAATTTATTGATTCGACACAAGGGGAGCCAAAGCATATTTATAAGCCTTGACAGATGAGTTGTCAATTCAGCTGCACCTGGAAACAGACTTGCTCGCAGCGGTTTATCAGTAGCAACAATTTTATAGTGGTGATAGTGGTAAAATAGTAGGAGCAATAGTAAAGTAAAGACAATAACAGTATCAATAGTAAACAGTAGGATTAAATACTGTAGGCATAGGAATGGATGAGCGGGCGTTGTATGGACAAGATAATTCATGTAATAATCAAGACATGGGCAATTGCAGATAAATAATGATAGGGATTTCTATTTTCGTGCCCTCGGGTCCTTAGTTGTACTCAGTTTTCCCCAGCCGCTTAGTTTTTCCTCAGTTTTGTCCAAGCCCTTGTCTGAAACCGTCACAAGTGCTGGAACGGCCGGTTGCCCGACGGTTGAACACCTTTGACCGTTAACTGCTGACTAGTGGGGCCACGTAGAGCCCGCAAAGACACGTCAGAGCATCCATCTTTGTTTGACTGTAAGCATCGCCGTATCCCTGACCAAAACGCGGACGAGTGGGGCTTCGGTATATCGAATGGCAAGTGGGGCCATGACGCTGATACAAGGGGCAATACACGGGTAGGATTAGATTTTTAAACGGAGCTCTACAGCGATGGCACGGAGGAGGTGGACTGCGGGGTGCCGAGATGAGATCGATGTCCACAAAGAACTGCATGAGGCGAGACCAGACGCATTAGATAGATATGAACTCAACGCGTTTAACCATGCAAAGAAGAGAAGAAATGGTCGAGGACATCGACGACGACCTCAACACTTTGACTGACGGTGTCGGACACGAACACGAGCAATATAGAGAAAACTAGTGTCTCTCCTTTCTGGCGTGTATAGATAGGTGCTAGGAGAGTGTGGTGGCGAAGGGAAAGACCTCGCAGTGGTCTGTGGCGTCCAGCATAGCGGGGCGGCGTGGCCGTGCCCACATCGGCGTGCATGTTCGGCATTGGCATCAGCATGTACGTTCGTCATTGACCTCGGCGGTATCTCTGGTGTGTCAGTGATCGAATGAGGGGACGGGATTGAGGGTGCATCCCGACGGTGACCTAGCAGTGGCGGCGAGCATGCATAGCCGTTCTAACCATGCCGATATCGGCATCGGCATCGTTTGGCGGCTGTGGTGCTCGAATCATGGTGGAAATTGTGATTCCCTATTATTTTTACATGCATAATATATAGAAAATAGCTAGATCTCTAAATCGATGCATATGAAGCTACATATATATTCTTGGTCATAATCCCCTTATCTAAAGGGGATGGATAATGTATTGTTAACAAACACCAAAATCAAATAGAAATCCCTAATAGATAATGTATTGTTAACAAACACCAAAATCAAATAGGCGGGAAATGCTCTTTCAATCTCCCCCTTTTTGGTGTTTGATGACAATACATAATTTTGCATGGTTCAAACGATATAAAATATAAAGGAACTCCCCCTTGCTATGTGCCTTATTTTAAATTTTGTATTTGAATACAAAGACACATCAACAAGGAGAACTCCCCCTAGATTTTATAATTTGATCCATAAGTGCACAAGATATATGATAATTATATAGCACATAATCAACAAGCATATATCATATGACAAGAATATAGCAAGTAGGATCAACATGGATAAACATAAATAAGTCTACTACACACATAATAGCACATAGTTCAACACATAATAGTAGACATAGTCGAACACCTTCACTGTGGAAATTCGTGATAGTTTATTATTTTACCGTGAAAAGTAATGCCTAAAGGAAATTTGTGATAGTTTATCATTTCACCGTGAAAAGTAATGCCTAAAGGAAATTTGTGATAGTTTATTATTTTACCGTGAAAAGTAATGCATAAATATAAATTCGTGATAGTTTATTATTTTACCATGAAAAGTAATGCCTAAAGGAAATTCATGATAGTTTATTATTTTACCGTGAAAAGTAATGCCTAAAGGAAATTCGTGATAGTTTATTATTTTACCGTGAAAAGTAATGCCTAAATGGAAATTCGTGATAGTTTATTATTTTACCGTGAAAAGTAATGCCTAAATGGAAATTCGTGATAGTTTATTATTTTACCATGAAAAGTAATGCCTAAATGGAAATTCGTGATAGTTTATTATTTTACCGTGAAAAGTAATGCCTAAATGGAAATTCGTGATAGTTTATTATTTTACCGTGAAAAGTAATGCCTAAATGGAAATTCGTGATAGTTTATTATTTTACCGTGAAAAGTAATGCCTAAATGGAAATTCATGATAGTTTATTATTTTACCGTGAAAAGTAATGCCTAAATGGAAATTCGTGATAGTTTATCATTTTACCGTGAAAAGTAATGCCTACAAGAAGTGGAAATTCATGATTACCAAACTTGTTGAATCCGGTGGCCAACTCGTTATTTAGCATACATAGAGGGGTAGTAGTTTGCCACCGACAGATAGAGAGAGGGTGGCACGATCCTGCCCGTTAGATCATAGGATCGACGGTAGGTGGGCACGATCCGTGTGACAACAGCTCGACCAATCAGGCCAAGTTTGGGCTTCTGTGAGAAGGGAGAGGGTAAAACTGAGTAGTATCAAGGATACAAGGGCAAGTAAATAGTAAACAGGCTAATAAATTCAAATAAGAGATTTAGAAAAAGAAAAACACATGTTTTGTACAATGAAACTCAGGTTGGCCTACCTCAAAGTATTAGCAATTCAAATATACATGAGTGTAAAAATTATGGCCTCATTCAGACAAACTATGTTTTGGGTATAGATGTTTTAAGAAGGGGTTTGAGTGGAAAGCCATGAACCTTCATAGCTACTAGTGATTTGAGAAGTGGCCATTTGTGTTAAAACTTGATTTATATATGATTGTCTACGTGGCAGGTCGCGTAACAAGACTCCATGAGTAGGAGGCACAATGATTTTATCTTTTTGAATTTTTTTGCGCATGAAATGACTCAATTAGATAGCTTAATCCCATTTGTTGACTCTTTGTTGACCAGCCACTTGAGGGTAAAACTGAGTATATTGCACTAGCCAGTATTAGTACTCGAGGGGAAAACTGAGTACAGATATTTTTCCAGTGTAAGACTCGAGGGTAGAACTGAGTACACGTAACGGTGCTGACGTGCAGTCCCACGGACGCGTGTCGCGGTGAGCAGCGGTTAGCTGCGCGGTGCGCGTGTTGAGACCAAAACGTCAACTGCTGAGACGAACCGTCACTTTGCCAGTATAGAGCCCCTCTCTCCCTCCCTCTGCACACACACGCAACCACGCCTCTCACGTCCCATCACCTTCTCCAAAAAACCCAGCCGCCCTACGCGCGCTCCCCTGCCGGCGATGGAGAAGAAGAATGCGCCGGCGGCCTACGCCCCCGAGCCCGTCGCCTCCGAGCCCATCGCATCCGAGACCCTCGTCGCCGAGCCCGTCGCATCCGAGCCCGTCGCCTCTGAGGGCGGCGCATCCAGATGCGGCGCCTCCGTGAACTGGGCCTCTCTCAGGGTTGACAGACCACTTCACAAGATCGGCACCTGCTTACTGGCGAACGAGGAGTACGTGGACACCTACGCTGCTTTGAGGCAAGTTTGTACAAATTGGCGCTCAGATCTACCTGAGCCCGACGTGCACCTGCACGAATGGATCATGGTAGAACACGCCCTTCCACGCGCCGCTGAGTTCTCCTTCCTCAACCTTCGCACATCCCGCTACGTCACCATCGATCTAACGGAAGTTCATGCAAGGTTCAAATTCCTCCATATCTATAGAGTTAATCAATTTTTATTTTCAATCGTAAACATCTTAGTGCTGAATGTTATCTTCATCAACTCCCTTTTAGATACTACTTCGTCGGCTTTTACCGTGGCGTCATCGTGCTTGGCCAGAGGAACCAGCCGCACAAGATGCGGCTTCTGAACCCACTCACAAAGACATTGAACGCTACGTTTGAGGCGCAGATGCCATCTATGATTGTGCAGTCAGTCGCTGTAATGAAGTCCCCGGCTATGCTCTTCGTTTCCACATATTACCCGGCGGAAATTGCATGGGTCGATGAGAGCACTCCAACTAAGGGTATAGATGAAGATTGGGGAGAAGGAAGATTTACGATCGAGCACCATTCTATGCGTTGCATTACCACGTTCAATGGTGAATTCTATGCACTAGCTCTACCTTGTCATTACCACAATTTGGAGTTCGAAACATTAGTGTGCACCAACAATGTCCAGTTGGAGCAGGGCGCGAGCAATGTCAACATGGAGACACTTTTTTCATTTCTAGAACTTGGAAATGACAAGTTCTACCTTGTGAAGTCGGATGGTGATCTGCTGCTTGTGTTGTTGGGCGGTCGTTTGGATGAAGGTCAAACATTGGTGTACCGTGTGGACACTGAGAGCCGCTCTCTCCATGCCGTCAATAACATTGGCAGTCGTGCCTTCTTCGTCCATCATGTCCGGTGTATCTCCGTCGACACCAGAGTGCACCCGACACTTCGACCTGGCTGCATCTACTACGCGGATTGTTGACATCGATTTTGACCAAATAAATATGAGTGTCGAAAATGCATCGAAGATATCAATAAATTATTTCGAATGGTAAAATCTCATTATAGTGAAATAATGAGGTAAATTGAAATGAATAAAAGGTAAAAAATCATTTCAAATAAATGATGTCAATGATTTGTGGAACAAAATATGCCAAAGGCGAACCCAACAATTTACAACTCACGAGTAACACCAAATATTTGACCGTGGGATTAAAGTGTCGGCATCTTTGCGGCAACCCTATAAAATATGGTCGAGTTATATTAAAATCAATGGAAATATATGTATGAAGATTTCATTAAAAGAAATTTTACAATACATATAGGAATTAATCTGGGCTAGTCATATTATAAGCTTAAAGTTTGCACGCTAGCTGATTTAGATGCTGTTGAGCCATACATTATTATTATTAAAGAGCCACGTGCAGCCCTATATGTATTATGCATGGATTAAGCGGCACCATCGCATGATTAGCATATAATAATACAACAATTAGGTAGCCCATTGGCCCATATACATGTACGCATGTCTTGCATGAATTTAGTGGCAAGCTGCACTATTAAAACAAAATTATTGCCTGATCACCCAGCCCATGGCCCATATGCATGCGGTTACATATTGATTGTTCCAGGATTTAAAATACTTCCAGCGATCAGGTCCATCCGCGGGAAAACTTGGAGCGTCCAGGTTGCAACCGACCACTACCCCACGTTCTCCACGATCGCACGCAGCGAGGCGCAGAACGCCCTCAGCCCTCTATAAATAAGCCACACCTCCGATCGCAAATCACTAATCACCAATCGGCAGGAGAGACACCACATTCGCTCTGCTTCCGGTAAGTCTACACCACATCAAACAACACAAGACAAGCAAGAAGAAAGCAAGAAGAAGAGAAGCACTTCAGTGTTGAGCTATTCAAGACAAGGTGGGATTCATGGCTCTTTCCTAGCCTTTGGTTTGGCCATGCGTACAAACCAAATGGCCTCCATCTACATCTTCTTCTTTATCCTTTGGTTTGGCCATTGGTACAAACCAAGAAGCTCTCTCATATCTATCAAAACTCATGCCCTTGATTCGGCCATTGTGGTACAAATCAAGGAGCTTGCTTCATCAAACTTGAAAATTCTTTGGTTCGGCCATCATGGTACAAACCAAGGAGCATATTTGCATATACTTTGTTCTTGATATTTTTCCTCTTGATTCGGTCCCCTTAGCGATACAAACCAGGACGAAACGTGCGCATGAGCCTCGTTCCTTGGTTCGGTCCCTATACGTGGATACAAATCTAGAGATTAATGCAAGTACAATGACCCCATAATATTCTCTCGAGTCGGTCCTCAAAATGGATACGACCAAGTTAAAATGAAAAGAAGAAATTATATTTGGTAGGATACAAACCAAAATAAGTAGAAAATCCCCATAATCTTATGCTTGAGGGGAAATATTCATATGCATACTCCAAATAAATCACATAATATACTTCTTGTTCGGTTACGCTACGTGGCATTTTATGTCGCTAGTAGTAATACAAACATGAAGATAATAAACCTTCATCTTGGTTACGCTTCTCGTAGGCATTAATTGCTATACGATGTTAGTAGTAATTCAAGCGAGGCCAAATTTCATAAAATTCTCATACGGCATACCTATGTGATAAACGTAGGATAAAATCATGCCTAGCCAAAGTCAACTTGTATTTATACTACCTTTCATGCTAGTAACATAAATGAAGATGAGCAGAAATTAAATATGTTGCATGCTAAGAAATAGGCATCATATATCATCCAATTTGATTGGTTTAAATAATAAACCACTCAATATAAAATCATGGTACAGTTTAAAATGTACAACATGTTCTAGCTATCCCAGTCCTTCAAAATAGATGTGGATTTAGTTTAGAACGTAAATAAAATAAAATCCTTTACACGAGCCATCATGCTCCAAAATGTCAAGTTCATATTGCTGCTGAAAACAAATATCAGCCCATAATTAATACCCCT
Organism: Dactylis glomerata; assembly: GCA_007115705.1. Classification (NCBI taxonomy): domain Eukaryota; kingdom Viridiplantae; phylum Streptophyta; class Magnoliopsida; order Poales; family Poaceae; genus Dactylis; species Dactylis glomerata. The sequence goes on along the minus strand of QXEO01000737.1, from coordinate 209,993 downwards.
TACGTCCACATGAGCGTATGGCCAAAACAATCCAAATACAATCTGCCCCAAATCAATTCAGTACTACAGCTCCTAGTACTAAAATAAATTTTGAAAAGCTAACCATGGGTACTGCTGCACGCATAGAGAAATCGCATGCATGACTTATGGCCAAATTTGCATATACAACTTTGGATACTTGTTCAGTCGGCTAAATTAAATAAAACAATATCACAAATAAATAAACAACATATTTGTTTATGATGAGCCGATTAAATAATTGAGTGTCCAATGTGTGCATACTTCTTGTGCTGCATACTAGCGCAAGTAAAAAAACGCTCCCCCAAGTATAATGGCGTCGACGACAGCGAGGCGGCGAGGAGGACTTCGTAGTTTATTTTTCATCTTTTGTAATGGTCATGTGATGTAATCCTTAGAAATAGAAATGTTGGAATTCTTAATCAGGGGTTTTCTCTTCGGAGATGTAATTAACGGAATTTTTATGCAAATGTAAGAGTTCCGGAAGTAATGAACCGCAATACTTGATATTTGTCATTTACATTCGCGCACTTTAAATTAAATTATATCTGTCTCTATGACGCGGACGCGAGTATTTTTGTCGCCCCATTTTCCCGTGATCAGATTCTGGCACGCCCGGTGGGACATATTTCTCCCCTCATCTTTGAAATTCCAACAAAGGATTACAATATATGACATTGTAAAAAAAATACATCATGGAAAAGAAATGCATATGAAAAATATACATCATGAAAAAGAAATATGTATGCAAGAAAACTAATATATGGTTTTCTTATTTATATGAAGGTATGGAGGGACAGGTCCAGCAGTTCGTGACCATCCGCGCCGGCGACCTGTGGGTCGATGTGCCCATTGGTCCGCTTGTGGCTGCAGTGAGTGAGAGCTGGAAGACTACAGCTGCTTCACGAGCTGAATCTGAAAAAGCAAAGGAGGTTTCATCAGCACCTAAAGATGGCTTTGTTCCTGTGATGTCCAAATCAGCAAAGAGGAGGATGCGAGCTGCTGCAAAGGCTTCAAAATCTGCTATACAAGCTGCTGCAAAGACTCCAAAAGCTACTGCACATGAACAACACGTGAGTGTGCACAAAGCTTCGTCCTCTAACTCGGTTCCTCCTGGCTTTACAAAGGCTGCATATATCAAGCCCATAAGTCACGAAGTTCCGATGATGTTTGACCACACATCACTTGAAGAGTGGCCTGTTCTTGCCAAAAGAGCAGCTCCACTGAAGATAGCTTCGCCGGCACATTCCGTTTCGGCTCCGTTTACTCCAACGAGTTCGTCTACATCGACCAAGGTCGCGGTGCCGCTCACTCCTTCTAAACTGAAGGTGGGCGCATCGTCGAGCAAAGTTATTCATGAAGCACCAAGGACAGGCTCATACAAGCCTGCTCCAAACACGCCGGGGCTAGTTCATAATGCTTCCGCGGCGGACAAAGGCAAAGCTGTCATGGTGGAAGAGGCTAAAATTCCTCGACCACGTGGTCAACTTCGGATTGATGCACCCGAGTTCATTCCCACATACACTGATCCGAGCACCAAACGCTCGCTCATGTGGCAGGGTGTGTACCTCACTCCGGGGGATTTTTGGACAGGCCATGTTGATCTTACTGCCACAATTTCAAACCCCTTATCATCATCTGTGGTTATGCCACGTCCGTCATTTGAGGGTTCTTTTGACCCTGCTCACCACCATCGCCGACGGCAAAGGGCGCATCAAGCATGGGTCGACTTGCCAGCAACGGTCGACTCCGATCTAGCGAGACGCCAACGAAAGCAAGTTGCCTACCCCATTTGGAAAAGAGATGGGAATGTCAACGCAAGAATTCGTGGAAGGCGCCATGATGATTTTCAGAAGATGATGACACAAAGTATATGCCAGACACTCAAAGATATGTTGCCAGGCCATTCCATGTCAGCAGATGACATCGGTGGCGAAATTATGCGGCAGGCACAAGCTCTCGCCAAGTGGCCAGAATATCAAGAATTTGTAAATGAAGAACCCAAGAGAAGAGAGTATGTTACTCAAGCTGGACGTGCAAGTGCAAAACGTGCTGCACTTAAGCGAAGAGAGATGGCAGTACGTGCTGATTCTGGACATAGCAGAGTAGAAGACAGAAACACTCCATCGTCAAGTCAATTTAGTGGAGTGCATGTGAGCAAGAAATCTGAAAATGCATCAAAGAAAGAAGCCACGACGCTCGCTCCCTGGCCAGTTCGCAAGAGAGCTTCAGGCAACCAATTTGAAGTGTTCAACTCACTGCCAATCGGTGTTATAGAGGCAGCGGATAGCAGTAGTGAAGCGTCATCAACGTCAGTGCATTTCAAGAGAAAGAAGGCCAAGAAATATATTGTACAAGGCCATCGCCCTGTGACTCGCAGCCAAATGGACTCGAGTAACGACGAGAAGGATCCAAACTGTGCGGACTCACATAATCCTCTACATTACAGTTCTGAACATGGTTCTGAAAACGAGCTAAAATCTCATGAGGAAGAACAACCGGATGCTGGTACAGCCCGTGTGGAGCAAGTCCTCACGGCAAATGCAAGTCGGTCTGTCGAAGAGCAGCTAGCACAGCTGACGGCTGCACTCCAACAGAAAGAAGATGAGCTGGTTGCTTTACGCAATCGTGTCGAAAACAACACAAACTCCGAAGCTGAGAGGAATGCTTCCACTAGCCGAAACAATGATCAGGCTGGTCCGGGAGTTAACCTCGAAGCCATTCAGAAAATGATAGCTGAAGGAGTTAAGGCTCAATATATGCAAACTCATTACTCCATGCGTCCGGGGTATGTCAAGCCGTACCCGCCGGATGTCGACCTTGTTCCATTTCCGGCAAATTACCGGCAGCCACAATTCACTAAATTCAGTGGTGGTGGATCTCCACATGAGCACATAGCTCATTTCCTTGCAGCATGTCAAGACACAGCTCAGAACGGTGCACTTCTTCTTCGACAATTTGTGCAAACATTATCAGGTCCTGCTTTTACTTGGTATAGCAAATTGCCACCGAGTTCAATCAAGACATGGGAACAAATGCAAGATGCTTTCCTTGAGCGCTTCTACAGCACTCAGAGAACCGTCGGCATCACCGAGCTCACTCAAACAGAGCAAGGCATGAATGAGAAAGCTGCAGATTTCATTAATAGATGGAGAAACCTTAGCCTCCACTGTCCGCAGCCGATCACGGAAACTGAAGCGGTACGGATGTGCATGAACAATCTGCGTCCGGACATGGCTGTATATCTGCAAGGTGTGCGGCCTGTTACGTTTGAAGAGTTGGCCTCCAAAGCCACTGATATTGAGAATTATAACCAGCTTGTAGCACGTCGGACAAAGACGGTATACAAGCCGGTGGAAAAGAACGGCCAACGTGATAAGTTACCCATCAAGCCAAAGCCGGCACACGTTATGGAAACAACAACAAAGAAACCATATTTTCAGTCCGGAGCACCCGCCGCGAGAAATATAGAGCGTACAGGTGCACACCCTAATAGGAGACCAACACTTGCTGAGCGTCAAAACAGAGAATATTCTTTTCCTGTTGAAGAGATCGGCGACTTGTTTACTGGTTTAGTTCAACTCAAATTGATTGATCTTCCAGACTCAAAGGGTCCAGAGGAGGCTAACATGACAAATGACCCAAATTTCTGCCACTACCATCGTATCTTGGGTCACACGCTCAAGGATTGTTTTGTGGTAAAGAACATCATTCAGAAAATGATAGATGAAGGGACGGTTGATATAGACCTTCTGAAAAATTTAAAGAAAGGAAAGAAAATGGCTACAGCAAATGTGGCAACACTTCAAGATGACGTGGTGAGTTGTGCCTCCTCAAATATGAGACCAGCTTACAACAAAGATATGTTGATATCAAATGGCGAATTTAATCCTATGATATTGTCAGGAGCTGAACCACACTTCGGATATGGAGGGCATTGCAAATGTCAGCACCAAAGAAGCACTTTCCAAAGAGGAAGATTACACGCCATTGAGTCCCGAGGATTATACTCCATCGAGCCCCGAGGACCCCAAGAGCGAGGACGACGGGGACCTGGACTCAATATCCAACATCAAGTGAAAGAATAAACTAAAGTTCAGCGCTCCAGGCCAGGAATATCGGAGAGCTTGGCGAAGCGATTAAAAGGGCTTCCCCAAAAATTCGATGTTCTAACCATTGGTGTCTTCGAGGATGATAGCGAGTCTCTTCACTTCCCTAAAGAAGAAGAAGAAGTGCCAGAAGTGGATCAAGTCCATCTTAGATCAGGTCGCCAACTGGCCGACCCTCATCCTCCACCTAGAAAGGAGCCTAGAAACAAAAATGTAGTTGCGAATGAAACAACTGACCCTACTGTTAAGGTGTCGGTCAAATATGATGTAATTTCGCACTTGAAGAAAATACCAGCTATGCTTTCCGTGTATGATGCATTGTCTCTTTCTTCCGATTTGCGCAAAGCTTTGGTTACGGCATTATCGTTTCCTGAAGATTATCAAGTGGAAGTTTCACAAACAGAAACTGAAATAAATGATGTACTGAATATAACATTCAGTGATGAGGACAGATTACTAGGCTCAAAGAAACACAATAGGCCTCTGCTTATGTTTGGTGAAATTGATGACTCGCCGACTAATCGAATAATGATCGATGGTGAATCTGCTATAAACTTGTTACCTTTGCGTACCCTGAAAAGAATAGGATATGTCACTGGAGACTTGAGTCGTTCCAATGTAGTTATCCATGGATTCAATCAATCAGGCCAAGAAGCCATGGGTACCATCACCTTGGTTTTTGAAACTGGAAGCACTATGCACGTCTGTGACGTTCCATGTTATAGATGCAGCTACCTCGTATAATGCTTTGTTGGGGCGACCATGGTTGCATGATAATCAGATTGTACCATCTACACTCCATCAGTGCATTAAGTACAGGAAGCAGTCCGGAGAAACAATAAGAATTTTTGCGGACAAAAGACCATTTACTGTAGCCGAATCCTTTTATGCTGATGCGAAATTTTACTTTGAGCCTGTTGAGAAAGTATACAGGCCAAAGACAATCATCTTACCTGAACCAAATATTACGAAACAAGATGTCGCAGAAGCTTCGTCAGACAAAAATGTCTTTCAGTATATACCAAGTAATCAAAGGAAAAAGGGCGACCCAATATTCCGTGTCGTGACTAAATCATCCGCTAAAAGAGGTACAAAATTTCCTACACCTCTACCACCTTTGGTTCAACACAAAATTGAACAAGCTAAGAAAGAATCTCTACACTTAAAGAAAAATAAAAGCAAGCATGTGGCACAAATTACCTCGGAAAATAAAGATGATGTTTCATTGCCTATTTCTTTATATGATGATAGAGTTTTGTATATGATGCAGAAAATGGGATATGATATAATCAGTGGCCCATCTTTGTGCAATGGTCGGGGACAACTTGCGCCATTCGAAAAGGCGTTATCCCGGGCACAACTCGAGGCTCTACATGAAGATCAAATCCTGATAGAAAAAAGATGCGGACTAGGATATGAGGTCTGCATGACTTCGGCTGAGCTTATAGACTTGACCGAAGCTTCCCCACAAATAGAAGATGGTAATCAACCTACCATTGATGATTTGGAAGAGATAAATATTGGTACGACCGATGATCCTCGTCCAATTTTTATTAGTAAACATTTGTCAAAACAAAATAAAGAAAAGTATCACCAATTTCTTTGTGCGAATAGGGATGTGTTTGCTTGGACATATGAGGAAATGCCGGGGCTGGACCCGAAAGTAGCTGTACATCATCTCGCCATACAAGATGATGTTGTGCCGGTAAAACAAGCACAAAGGAAATATCGTCCTGAAGTACTTCCAAAAATAGAAGCTGAGGTAGATAAACTCATAGCTGCAGGGTTTATTAAAGAAGTAAAATATCCCACATGGGTCTCTAGTATTGTACCCGTCAAGAAGAAAAACAATCAAACTCGTGTATGTGTTGATTTCAGAGATCTGAATAAAGCATGTCCTAAGGATGATTTCCCAATACCTATTTCTGAAATACTAGTTGATGCCACTATGGGGCATGAAATATTTTCTTTCATGGATGGTTATTCCGGATACAATCAAATAAAAATGGCACCGGAAGATGAGGAGCTGACAGCATTCCGCACGCCTAAAGGAATATTTTGTTACAAAGTTATGCCTTTCGGGTTAAAAAATGCCGGGGCAACATATCAACGAGCCATGGCAATTATTCTAGATGGATTGTTGTACAATATTGTCGAATGTTATATAGACGACATAGTTGTAAAATCAAAGCGCGAAGAAGATCACCTAAAACATCTTGAAGTGGTTTTTGAGCGTTTAAGACAACATAATTTAAAAATGAACCCAATGAAATGTGCATTCGGAGTTTCATCCGGAAAATTTCTAGGTTTCGTGGTTACAAAACATGGCATTCAGGTCGATCCAAGTAAAATACAAGCGATCGTTAAAATGCCACCACCCATAAACCTACACAAATTAAAAAGTTTCCAAGGTCACTTAGCATATATTAGGAGGTTCATCTCTAATTTATCTGGGAGATGCAAGCCTTTCTCACGCCTTATGAAAAAAGGTGTCCCTTTTGAATGGGATCAAGCATGCCAAAATGCATTCTTAGAAATTAAAAAATATTTGATAAATCCTCCTGTGTTAGGTGCACCTGTTAAGGATCGTCCATTGATCCTATATACAGCAGCCATGCCTTCATCATTGGGCGCTCTGCTTGCACAAAATAATGACGCGGGAAAAGAAATGTCTTTGTATTACCTTAGTCGCACCCTCGTGGGGGCTGAGTGTAATTATCCGGACATGGAAAAAATATGTTTAGCATTAGTGTTTGCGGCACAAAAACTACGCCATTATATGTTAGGACATACTGTACACCTTGTATCGAGAGCAGATCCTCTCCGGTACATTCTTAATAAAATGGTACTTTCAGGAAGATTAGCAAAATGGGCAATGTTATTGTCACAATTTGATATTAGATATGTGCCGCAAAAAGCTGTAAAAGGCCAGGCCTTGGCTAATTTTCTAGCCGCACATCCCACCCCGGATGATTTCCCAATCGACGATGATTTGCCAGATCAAGAAGTGTTCACCACGTCGATCGTCAACTCAACATGGCAAATGTACTTTGACGGTGCTTGTCGAAAATCAGGGGCAGGTGCGGGGGTCATCTTTGTTACTCCAAATGAAGATATAATCCCATATTCATTCACCTTAACTTCAGCGGTCTCAAATAATTCGGCTGAGTATGAGGCTCTGATAATTGGGCTTGAATTGGCTCTAAATATGGGGTTAGATTCACTCACCGTCTATGGTGACTCCCAGTTGGTAATTAACCAATTGTTGGGAATCTACATGGTTAAGAAAGAAGAATTAATGCCATACTTCAAAAAGGCCAAGATGCTTATGTCTACATTTGTTGATCTAAATATTCAACATATTATTAGAAGCCAAAATGACAAGGCTGATGCTTTAGCAAGTTTAGCTGCAAGCATGTCGCTAACGTCTCATCAATCAATGGACGTTCATGTTGAGGAAAGAAGAATCCTACCAATACTCGCCGAAGAAGAAGGCGAAGAAGTTATAATATCTTCAGCAATGACGGCCGATGTATGTGAAATTGAGGTAGGGGATTGGCGAACACCATTCCTAGAATATTTCCTTCATGGATATTTACCTTTGGATGCTAGCGAAAGATCTCGAATCCGCAAGAGGTCAATTCATTATACATGCATCAATGACATACTTTATAGACGTTCACATGATGGGGTCTTATTGCGATGCCTTGCCGGAAATGAACTTATCGAAGCCTTAAATGAGGTGCATGCCGGGATATGTGGCTCGCACCAATCTGGTCCTAAATTACATTATCAACTAAAACGTTTGGGTTATTATTGGCCCACAATGTTTGAAGACGCCATGAAATTTGCAAAGAAATGCCATGAATGTCAAGTGCATGCTGACTTTATACATCAACCGCATGAGCCGCTCCACGCAACAAATATATCTTGGCCATTTGAAATGTGGGGGATCGATATCGTAGGGCCAATTACGCCGCCATCGTCCAAAGGCCACAAATTTATATTGGCCGCGACTGATTATTTCTTTAAATGGGCTGAACTTACACCACTAAAAGAGGATAAATCAGAGAATGTGGAACACTTTATAAGGACACAACTCATATATCGCTTCGGTGTTCCTTCTCGGATCATGTCTGATAATGGAACTCCTTTTAAAAATAAACAAGTAGACAAATTATGTGCCAAGTTTAAAATAAATCATTACTACTCTACGGCATATAATCCAGCCGCCAATGGACAAGCAGAGGCATTTAATAAAACTCTCTGCAAATTATTGAAGAAAGTCGTATCAAAAAATAAACGTGAGTGGCATGAGAAACTTCTTGAGGCCTTATGGGCTTATAGAACCACGACACGCACACCAACAGGGATGACGCCTTACTCCTTGGTATTTGGAGGAGAAGCGGTTCTACCCTTGGAAGTACAAATTACTTCACTAAGGGTCGCAACTCATGAAAAATTATCAGATGGAGAATGAATAAAATTACGTCTTGATGAATTAGAAAGACTTGAAGGAAAACGACTTCAAGCTTTGCAAAATCTGGAGGCATACCAAGCTAGGATGTCTCGAGCCTTCGACAAACGCGTTAAACGAAGGTCATTTAAACAAGGAGACTTAGTTCTCGCTGTCATTCGCCCCATGAATATTACAAGGCGGATGAAAGGAAAATTTGAACCCAAATGGGAAGGCCCCTTCGTCGTGAAAGAAGTTTATTCTAGCGGCGCATATAAAATTATCTCATCGGACGGTAAATACTCACCATCGCCGGTGAACAGAAAATTCCTTAAACGTTACTATGCCTAAACAAATAAAATCACTCCTAGCATTCACGAGTCTAAACTGATTGCGCCAAAAACATATATACGAAAATACTCCATACCCTCATGAGTATAAACTGGGGCAAATACAAAATGATAATACGCCGTCGCTTCATTGATATACTGAAGCACAAATAAATAAAGATACTACATATACTCCAAAATCTTATGAGTATAAACTGTGCTGATATTATATTAAAATACTCCAACATCTTACGAGTATAAAATCTGATGATATTAAAATAAAATACTCCAAAATCTTATGAGTATAAACTGTGTTGATAAAAAAATACTCTAAAATCTTATGAGTATAAACTGTGTTGATAAAAAAATACTCCAAAATCTTACGAGTATAAACTGTGATGATACTGAAAAGTACTCTAACATCTTACGAGTATAAACTGTGATGATATTAAATTAAAATACTCCAAAATCTTATGAGTATAAACTGTGTTGATAAAAAAATACTCCAAAATCTTATGAGTATAAACTGTGTTGATAAAAAAATACTCCAAAATCTTATGAGTATAAACTATGATGAAATTAAAATTTACTCCTAGCATTCACGAGTCTAAACTGATTGCACCAAATTAATAAAAAAATACTCCATACCCTCATGAGTATAAACTGGGGCAAATAAAAATAAAATACTCCATACCCTCAAGAGTATAAACTGGAGTGCAAATATAAAATAATAATACTCCATAGCCTCATGAGTATAAACTGTGGAAAATAAGAGAATAAAAGTACTCCAAGGTTATATGAGTATAAACTACTAGCCTTACAACAAAAGCAATATATAGAATAATCATATGAACACAACCTGAGGTACTATATGTTGGCAAGAAAAAATAAAAAAAACTTGCTTAGTATAAGGTGTTGATGTCATGTATATAAAAAATCAAATTTCATACAAGGGCCACAAGACCAAATCTAGTAGCCTCTTGTAACAAAACTACCAAATAAAAAATGTCTGATGTCATATGTATGCACCCGTAAACTATATTATCATACATCCAAATTGCTCTAAGGCTACAGAAACATGATCTGCTAGCTACCTACATAACTGCAGCAGTATGAATGCCAGCCTCATAAGAAAAACAATCAGAAATAAAAACTACTCCAAGGTTATACAAACATAAGTCGTTAGCCTAAACCATAAACATCACGTCTGGAATAGCTCCAAGTCTTCATGAGCTAAAAATATTATTTCCTCTTTCAAACGAAAGATGAAACGTCACATTAAGATGACTCTTCATAAACTAAAACGTGAAGCGTCGAGTTCAATAATGTGCATGTGCATTTTTTTAAAGAATCAAACAGTAATTTTCCAAACTCTATATGTCAAAATATTGAAAAGCACATACTTCATAATAAAACATGATATGCTTGTTTAATGATAAATGGGCGGTCATCCAAAAATGACATAAATAAATCCAATGCTATTAGCATAATAAAAACTTTCTGAAAATAGGTCTATCTATGGCAACGTGATGTGACATCTCTAGTCCAAAATACAAAGTATATGCAAGTGTATAATCTTGCTACCATCATAGTGGCTAGCTATGGCTAACTGAATTTAAAACGTGGCTCCTCATCCCTTGGAGTCTCAACTAATTTTCAAAAGTGACCAGCTACATGATAATCCTTTTCCTAAAAATAAAAATCATATTCTACATAAAAATAATAATAAAATACATATAGTTTCGAGCTCCGGATCCGAACCATAATAATATTCGCATCCAGACCTCGAGGGGCATCTGTTGACATCGATTTTGACCAAATAAATATGAGTGTCGAAAATGCATCGAAGATATCAATAAATTATTTCGAATGGTAAAATCTCATTATAGTGAAATAATGAGGTAAATTGAAATGAATAAAAGGTAAAAAATCATTTCAAATAAATGATGTCAATGATTTGTGGAACAAAATATGCCAAAGGCGAACCCAACAATTTACAACTCACGAGTAACACCAAATATTTGACCGTGGGATTAAAGTGTCGGCATCTTTGCGGCAACCCTATAAAATATGGTCGAGTTATATTAAAATCAATGGAAATATATGTATGAAGATTTCATTAAAAGAAATTTTACAATACATATAGGAATTAATCTGGGCTAGTCATATTATAAGCTTAAAGTTTGCACGCTAGCTGATTTAGATGCTGTTGAGCCATACATTATTATTATTAAAGAGCCACGTGCAGCCCTATATGTATTATGCATGGATTAAGCGGCACCATCGCATGATTAGCATATAATAATACAACAATTAGGTAGCCCATTGGCCCATATACATGTACGCATGTCTTGCATGAATTTAGTGGCAAGCTGCACTATTAAAACAAAATTATTGCCTGATCACCCAGCCCATGGCCCATATGCATGCGGTTACATATTGATTGTTCCAGGATTTAAAATACTTCCAGCGATCAGGTCCATCCGCGGGAAAACTTGGAGCGTCCAGGTTGCAACCGACCACTACCCCACGTTCTCCACGATCGCACGCAGCGAGGCGCAGAACGCCCTCAGCCCTCTATAAATAAGCCACACCTCCGATCGCAAATCACTAATCACCAATCGGCAGGAGAGACACCACATTCGCTCTGCTTCCGGTAAGTCTACACCACATCAAACAACACAAGACAAGCAAGAAGAAAGCAAGAAGAAGAGAAGCACTTCAGTGTTGAGCTATTCAAGACAAGGTGGGATTCATGGCTCTTTCCTAGCCTTTGGTTTGGCCATGCGTACAAACCAAATGGCCTCCATCTACATCTTCTTCTTTATCCTTTGGTTTGGCCATTGGTACAAACCAAGAAGCTCTCTCATATCTATCAAAACTCATGCCCTTGATTCGGCCATTGTGGTACAAATCAAGGAGCTTGCTTCATCAAACTTGAAAATTCTTTGGTTCGGCCATCATGGTACAAACCAAGGAGCATATTTGCATATACTTTGTTCTTGATATTTTTCCTCTTGATTCGGTCCCCTTAGCGATACAAACCAGGACGAAACGTGCGCATGAGCCTCGTTCCTTGGTTCGGTCCCTATACGTGGATACAAATCTAGAGATTAATGCAAGTACAATGACCCCATAATATTCTCTCGAGTCGGTCCTCAAAATGGATACGACCAAGTTAAAATGAAAAGAAGAAATTATATTTGGTAGGATACAAACCAAAATAAGTAGAAAATCCCCATAATCTTATGCTTGAGGGGAAATATTCATATGCATACTCCAAATAAATCACATAACATACTTCTTGTTCGGTTACGCTACACGGCATTTTATGTCGTTAGTAGTAATACAAACATGAAGAAAATAAATCTTCATCTTGATTACGCTTCTCGTAGGCATTTATTGCTATACGATGATAGTAGTAATTTAAGTGAAGCCAAACTGAAAATAATTCCTATATGGCATACCTATGTGATAAAGTAGGATAAAATCATGCCTAGCCAAAATTTATACTCATCATACTAGTCAAATAAATGAAGATGAGTAGAAACTAAATATGTTGCATGCTAAGAAATAGGCATCATATATCATCCAATTTGATTGGTTTAAATAATAAACCACTCAATATAAAATCATGGTACAGTTTAAAATGTACAACATGTTCTAGCTATCCCAGTCCTTCAAAATAGATGTGGATTTAGTTTAGAACGTAAATAAAATAAAATCCTTTACACGAGCCATCATGCTCCAAAATGTCAAGTTCATATTGCTGCTGAAAACAAATATCAGCCCATAATTAATACCCCTTACGTCCACATGAGCGTATGGCCAAAACAATCCAAATACAATCTGCCCCAAATCAATTCAGTACTACAGCTCCTAGTACTAAAATAAATTTTGAAAAGCTAACCATGGGTACTGCTGCACGCATAGAGAAATCGCATGCATGACTTATGGCCAAATTTGCATATACAACTTTGGATACTTGTTCAGTCGGCTAAATTAAATAAAACAATATCACAAATAAATAAACAACATATTTGTTTATGATGAGCCGATTAAATAATTGAGTGTCCAATGTGTGCATACTTCTTGTGCTGCATACTAGCGCAAGTAAAAAAACGCTCCCCCAAGTATAATGGCGTCGACGACAGCGAGGCGGCGAGGAGGACTTCGTAGTTTATTTTTCATCTTTTGTAATGGTCATGTGATGTAATCCTTAGAAATAGAAATGTTGGAATTCTTAATCAGGGGTTTTCTCTTCGGAGATGTAATTAACGGAATTTTTATGCAAATGTAAGAGTTCCGGAAGTAATGAACCGCAATACTTGATATTTGTCATTTACATTCGCGCACTTTAAATTAAATTCTATCTGTCTCTATGACGCGGACGCGAGTATTTTTGTCGCCCCATTTTCCCGTCATCACGGATATGGGTTATATCAGAGAGTACTTTGATGATATGAACGCCTGGGATGAGTGGCCACTACGTGTGGATAGATTAGGAAGGTACGGTCTGAAAGATGAACAAAGGCCATACCGTTTAGAGGATGTATTGGCTGCACACTGCAGACGGAAGGAGTTCAATGAATATTTCTTTCAGACCAGAATAGGGAGCGACGAAGATATATATGATGAATGAAGAACAGATTCATTCATCCTGGGGTATCCTAATCTTCATATTGGGCATACATTGCGTCTTGTATTATTTTCAGCTTAGTTTGTCGTGAACATTAACATCGTTATTGGCTGCTTTTGGCTGCTGTATGCAGTTTATGTATTATACTTAGTTTTCTAGATTTATTATGTTGCTGTGAATTTATCCTATACTTGCTTCTAGATTTGCTACTAGATTTGTTACCATATCTATTATATACTAAAAGCACAATACGGGGTTTGTCTGATAGAGACATCACGTTAATCCACATCATCTAAATAATTTTAGCAGTTAGATCTAAAATTAGTGGCTATGATTTAATGGAAAAATATTAGTTACGTAACCGTGCTAAATAAAATTTGACATCAGATCTGTCACGATACTACATAGCTAACACAAGTCGCGTGAGTTAATGGAACCAAAACAGAGTCCATGTGATATACGGGAATTGAGCCAGATCTTTTTTTCTCCTACATCGGGTTGGACAACTACCTATATACAGTGGGTATGTAAAAAACATACACTGAATTTATGACGTTCCATCAGACATGCTAGCTATATTGCCAAAATTACATATATGTACATATGAATGAGTATAAAATATAAATATAAAAGATAAAAATTATGTACATATGTTTAGTAGAGCCATCACAATAATCCACATCCTCAAAAATATTTTAATGGTTGGATCCAAAATTATTGGCAATGATTTCATGAAATATTATTAATTACATGTTTGACATGGTTTATATCTAGAGGACATGTATCCATACTTTCCTTATTGATTAAGTGTGCTAAGAAATTTGTGACAAGAACATATCTATAGAGATAGCGAACTCCCTTCGAAGAAAAGAAATATACAATAGGTAAGTAGTACTAAATCTGAGCAAATATATATATATAATATAATTTCCATTATTTAGAGTATATCTATTAAAAAGTTCAAAGTTAACCTTAGAGATGGCATCTTTTTAAAATGTAACATATTTTAGAATAAATGGGAGGACGTAAATATTTCACAATTGAGGGACGAATGAGGAAAGAAATTGATTCTGACAGGTAAAAATGAAAATTGTCACTATATAGTTACCCTACCAGTCAAAAAGATTTTTTATTCATTTTGCTAGCAAAGTATTTTATCTAAAAATTTCAACGCACTAAAAATGATGCCCTCACAACAATATTTCACAAGTGAGGGACGAATAAGGAAAGAAGTTGATTCTTCAAGATAAAATGAAAATTATCACTATATAGTTGCCCTACCAATAAAAAAGAAATTTTATTCATTTTGCTAGCAAAATATTTTATCTAAAAATTTCAATGACTAAAAATGATGCCCTCGCATTTGCGAGGGCCACTAGCAATAAAAAGGAAATTTTATTCATTTTGCTAGCAAAATATTTTATCTAAAAATTTCAATAACTAAAAATGATGCCCTCGCATTTGTGAGGGCCACTGTGCTAGTTGGGCAAAAAACGAGGGCCAAAAGGCAACAATCATTGAAGAAAGATAGAAATAGAAGCTTCTCTAGATTTGATACTAATTTGGTGAAAAGAGAGAGAACTGTTACAGAGAGAGAGGGGAAAAAGGCGCTCTGAAAAATGCCAATTTGGGCCGAGAGAGACAAAACCGAGCTCTCACGTATAACCAAACGCGGTCTCGTCCTGTCCCACGCGGTCCCGTTCTACCAGCCCCACGCGGTCCCGTTCTACCAGCCCCACGCGATGCGGCCCCACACGTCAGCACGGAACAGTCAACTAAACGGCAACCCTCCCGTCTGAGCGTCTGCGAGGGGTTTCAAACTAGAGCGAGGGGAAAACTGAGGAAAAGTTAAGCGGCTGGGGAAAACTGAGTACAACTAACGACCCAGGGGCACGAAAATAGAAATCCCATAATGATAAAGCATCCTAGAACTAAACAACCATAGACATGTGTTTCGTATATAGTCGTACGTGCTCGCAATGAGAAACTTGCATGACATCTTCTGTCCTACCAGCCCGTTTGCAGCGGGGCCTCAAGGGAATCTACTGGTAATTAAGGTACTCCTTTTAATAGAGTACCGAAGCAAAACATTAACACTCAGTGAACATATGTGATCCTCACATCACAGTCATCCCCTCCGGTTATCCCAATTACTGTCACTTTGGGGCCTCGGGTTCCGGACAACGATATGTGTATACAACTTGTAGGTAAGATCATAAACAACAATTATCATTATAAAACAATAACAAGTTCAGATCTGAGATCATGGCACTCGGGCCCAAAGTCACAAGCATTAAGCACAACAAGTTGCAACAATGTCATAAGCACTAACAGTAGATACTAGGCACCATGACCTAACAATCTCATAGCAATTACATGAATGATCTCATCCAATCCCTACCATCCCCTTCGCCTACAGCGGGAATTACTCACACATGAATGGGGGAATCATGGATGGTTGATGGAGAGGCGTCGGTGATGATGAGGATCTCCTCCAAATCCCTGTCCTGGCAGGGTGCCAGAACGGAGTTTCTGGTTCCAAATCGCGGTTTCTGATGGTGGCGGCGCAGCGGAACTCTATCTGGGAAAAACGCTGAACCCCCGATATTTTCAGGTTAGAGGGTATATGTAGGCAGAAGGGGGGCTCGAGGAGATGGCTGGGGCGGCCACACCACCCCCTGGCGCGGCCAGGCCTGGCCCGTGCCACCAGGTGGTGTGGTGCCCTCCTGGCCCCTCTCCGTCTCGTACTCTGGCTCCGTGGGTCTTCTGGTAAAATAGGATTTTTGCATTATTTTCCGGAATTTTCCTAAAAGTTGGATTTCTGCACAAAAATGAGACATCAGGGCAATTCTGCTAAAAACAACGTTAGTCTGTGTTAGTTGTATTCAAAACACACAAATTAGAGGAGAACCAACAGCAAAAGTGTTTGGGAAAGTAGATATGTTTTGGACGTATCAACTCCCCCCAAGCTTAGCTTATTGCTTGTCCTTAAGCAATTCAGTTAACAACTGAGTGCGATAAAAGAAACTTTCACGAACACATTTGCTACATAAGATGTAAATATTCTCACTATATATCAAGTACTTAAGAAATTCATAATAAGAAGTATGTGATGGTGCGTAGTAGGCACCTAGTTGGGAACCCCAAGAGGAAGGTATGATGATCACAGCGGCAAGTTTCCCTCAGTTGTGAAACCAAGGTTTATCGAACCAGTAGGAGAAAGCCAAACTTCAAAAGGTTGATGCTTGCTAGCTTCGCGACACTCCGGACAATGGCACCAGACAAATGCTTGTCGGCATGTAGCTTTTCACCAGAAGCAACGTGGAACCTGCACACAACACAACCAAGTACTTTGCCCTCAGCTTACGATGAGGTTGTCAATCCCACCGGTTTGCTGTAAATAAAGGATTAAGCGTATCGAGTGGTAAAAGGTAATAGTATGCAAGAATGTAAATAGAGCGAGTAAAAGTAAAACGGTAATAACAATGTAAAGGATTTGGACCGGGGTCCACAGTTCACTAGTGGTGTCTCTCCATAAGATATATAACAACATGTTGGGTAAACAAATTACAGTTGGGCAATTGATAGAATAAAGATAACGTACATATGTCATGAGGATCACTATGAGATTCACTCTGGGCATTACGAAAAAAATACATAGACCGTAATCCAACTGCATCTATGCCTAATAATCCACCCTCAGGATGTCGTCCGAGCAACCATCGGGTATTAAGTTGCGAACAATAGATTATCGCCTTAAGCAAAGTGCGTAATGTAAACAATGCAAATGTCCTTGAACACAAGAATGTTGTTTTCTCCCTAGTGGCAACAACACATCTACAACCTTATAGGTTTCTGTCACTCCCCCAGATTACTAGAGGCATGAACCCAACTATCGAGGATAAATACTCCCTCTTGGAGTCACTAGCATCTACTCGGCCAAGATATCTACTAGCAACGGAGAGCATGCAAGAACATAAACAACATAGAGATAACATAAAGATAATATTCAGCTCATCAACATTACATAGTACCAATACTCATCGGATCCCAACAAACACAACATGTAGAATTACACAAAGATGATCTTGATCATGATAGGTAGCTCACAAGATCTAAACATGATGCACATGGTGGAGAAGACGACCATCTAGCTACTACTATGGACCCGTAGTCCAAGGTAGACTACTCACACATCACTATGGAGGCGACCATGGTGGTGGAGAAGGCCTCCGGCAGGGATTCCCCTCTCCGACAGGGTGCCGGAAAGAGCTCCTGGATCCTCCCGATCTCGCGTCGACAACGGCGGCGGCTTGCAGTATGTTTCGAGGAAAATTGATCGGGGCTTTAGGTTTTTCCCGTCGAGGGGTATATATAGGCGGAAGGGCGGCGTCAGAAGGTGGACCAGGCGGCCTCACCCCCTAGTGGCGCGGCCAGGGCCTAGGCCGCGCCACCCTAGGGTGTGGCTGGCCTCTAGCCCCCCTCGGTCTCATCTTCGGACTTCGCGACGCTTCGGGAAAAATAGCAGGTTTGGCTTTTGTTTCGTCCAATTCCGAGAATATTTCCTGTGTAGCTTTTCTGAAACACAAAAATAGCAGAAACTAGGGAACTGGCACCGTGGCATCTCGTTAGTAGGTTAGTTCCGGAAAATGCATAAAAACGCCATGAAGTGTAACAAAACACAAAGCAAATGGTGTGTAAACAAGCATGGAGAATCAAAATTATAGATACGTTTGAGACGTATCAGTATGCAACTAATGTTATCTCGTAGTCAAGCAAACTATGAAAGAGTGCCAATGCACTAATAACAAGCAACATGAAACATAAGAAGCTACAAGATTGTAATGCTCATAATAAGATATGAAAGAGTGGTATCTCGCTTGCCTTTATTTGTGGAGCAAAATAAAAATGCCAAGGCACCTCTGAAGTTTAAGAGAAGACTCGAAGTAGAAATATCAAAGATACAAGCATCAAAGTTATACCATAATTAACCGTGTTCTGGGACAAGCACATTACACTAAGAACGACAGCCATGCTCTCAAGAAAGTGCTTAAAGTTAGAAGATGAAGACTCAACATAAAGTAAAAGAAAGGCCCTTCGCAGAGGGAAGCAGGGATTTAACATGTGCTAGAGCTTTTCATTTGTAAAACAGAGATAAAAATTTGCTTTGAGAGGTGGTTGTTTCCTGTCAACGACTGGCAATGGGGTTCTTGCTATCTTCCATACTAAACAAGTGAGAGCGGTTCCGAGTTCTTTGAAAAATTGGCACATTGGTGCTCTTTTATAAAGCTTGGCACTCCTCCCCACTTTTCCTTTCACAAACCATGGCTAACCGATTCCATCGGGTGCCCACCAACTTTCACATACCATGGAGGAGTGCCTTTTTTCTTTTTCTCTTTTTTTATTTAGATTACAATGGTCTGACCAGCTTCCTTGCAAAATTAATGACGAGCAGATGAAGCATGCAAGTCGAGGGGTACTTAATTCAATATGGAAGATAGCAATTCCGACCACTACGTCCTCATGAGCTAAAAACAGTGGCACAAAATGGGAAGTATTTGAAGGTTTTGAAAGGTAGCACATGAAAATTTACTTGGAATGGCTTTGAAATACCATTCATAGGAATTTATAGTGGACTCTTTTGGGTTACTTGGTTTTCAGGAGTTGGATGCACGAGAAGTATTCCCTCTCAGTACAGGTGAAGGCTAGCAAAAGATTGGGAAGCGACAATCAAGAGAGCAGTAACTGTCATAATTATGCTTGCGACAAAACAAAATTAATATAGGCATAAAAATGATATAAATCATCAAGGCTTAATTGACTTTTTGTTCAGTCATATGCATGCTTGAGCATGTGCCAAGTCGATTCAAATGAATTTTTCAGAGGAGGATACCACAAAGTCATACCGTTTTATGAATAAAACAATGCAAGCAAACATCTACATGACATGCTACAAACTATTAGTAAATTGGAACTAATCATATGAGAGCAAGAACTACTAAGCATCCATTAAATAACATACACCTTACACGAACCAGCTAAGCACTTCCATATGGATGAGTATATGTACAAAAATGAAAACAAATAGAGTTCATACCAGCCTCTCACCACATCTCGAATTGTCATATGTCGTCATTATTGCCTTTCACTTGTGTGGCTTGAATAATATGAAATGATAACCAAGCTCCAATGGAGTCATGGAAGACTGAACTCTGCAACAAACTTTACAAAACCAGAAAAGAACAACAAATATTTTTGGATTTCGAATTTTGAAACAAGAGCAGACGGAAACAGCAAACAAAGCAAAATCTTTTTGGATTGTTCAAATACCAAACTAAAGTGTGCATTGCATTCATGCATAGAAAATCTGGGAAATTTTCGCGCTTTTAAATAAAACTTGTCAAAGTGATTGAAGTTTCACTTGTGCTGATGGAATTGAAGTAGCTCATCAACTGAAGTGCGATAAACCTCAACATGACCTTTGTTAACAACCTTGTTTTGGGTAGAGATAATTATAATAACTAAAAGAGATGAATGTGAGGAAGAATTAAAATGTGACACATCACTTTAGAACCTTATAGCCAATCCTACCATGAGTATCATGGTAGTTCATTAACCTAAATCATTGAAGCCATGCCTAGCATAAAGGAAGATAACACAAGTCTTACCCTTGGATCTTGATCTATCTTATCCTCATATCTTGATCTATTCTATTCTTTCATATCTAAATTCATTCATCTTCAAAACAAGGGAAGAGAGTCTATATAAATATCAGTATCTTTCTCATCTCTTGAGACAGAACCTTAGGGTATAAATTAGAAACTCAGCAGTAGTGGAGACTAACCTAACTCTTAGTTGATTAGAGGAGTTATCTCAATTATAGGTGAGGTGTATACCTCAAGGAGATATTATTAATCAAGATAACCATTGTGTAGTATCTTGGAGTTGAGAAGTGATATGAAGTTCTCTTAGCTAAATGGATGTTCTAAGAGAATAGCTTAGTACAAGTTAACCATGGACCTTGATTAGCCAAATGGAATCCAAGTTATATGATCAAAGGATTGTAATGATCATTCCCATAATCTATTGAGTGTGAAATACATGATTAACCTAGTAGAAACCTAAGCTATATGATCAATAGATCAAAATGATCATTATCATGTCACATGAAGTGGGAGAGTGACATATGTGAAGTCATTGTATCAAAGTTAACCAAATTATGGTACATATAAGATTGATGCAAGAAAGTAATATTCATGTGGTGGGAGATAGATCCTATATGGGAATACCACAAAGGTGGAGATTATATTCTTAATCTCTGGAGGTAGATAAATCAAGAGTTAATGCCTAGAGGGGAGAAGTAGAATGTAAGACAAGGATGAATCACCAGGTGGAATATGAATTATAAGTAATATAGTCTCCTACCCCTAGAAGTCAACATCTAGGGTAATGTATTGGTTGGATTAACTAGATCTTAAGGGCAAGTATTTATGATGATCTTAATCATAAAAACTTGAGAAGGAGTATGAAGGAAGTGTAATGGAAAATCCCAAGGAAGTTGAGATGAGCAACCTCTGGATAATGTGCCCATGAGAAGTATTTAAGGATATGAATGTTATCTCTAATAAGATTATGTAAGAGCTTTAGTATCAAGCTCAGAACATGGATTTGGGAGGAGAAGTTGATGAAGGAAATAAAATAGATTCATTAGGAGAAGTTGATGAAGGAAATAAAATAGATTCATTATGAGACTTGATGAAGGAAATAAGAAGATATATTATGGGAGTTGATGAAGGAAATAGATGATCATGTCAAGTATATGATTATACTTGTTCAAGGAGGGTGATTATGCTATTTCTGGAACCTATTCTATTAACCCAATTCCAACTTATGCCTCACTTGGTGGGCATGAGTAAAACCCTAGAATCATGTACTATCAATGAATTGTGCTTAATAAACAATTCTTATCATTTAACTTAAATCCCTTATACTAGTATCAACTCACAAAAGTGTATTCCAACCATTCATCCCAAAATAAATCTTTCTTGTGATAAAAATAAACATTCTTAAATTATCTAGCCAAGAATGAATAGAATCACTAAATGCTCTTGGAGAAGTTTCATAGGACCTACCCTTATCATCATCAAATTGTGTTAAACACAACATGATGCATTCTAACTAATTCTTTAATAAAAAGACAAATAATGCATAAACTATTTAGATCTGTTCTCTTATAAAAGGATAGGCCAATTAGTATCCCTACATCTAAATAAAAAAATGCTTCAAACCTAGCTAAATAATTTTGGAAATCGAATGTAAATATTTAAAAATCCATCTCTATTAAGGTCTTAACTAAATCTTGACCATATCGAAACAAATTTCTGTGCAAATGCACCTAAACTAGTCTTTAATACATGTTTATGAAGATAAAATTATCCAAATATATTTAAAACAAATTATTGCACCAGTAGGATCATATTCACATTTCATACGAAGTCCTAAACTCAAAACCTGCAAACAAAAATGAAATTCAATTAGTGAAATTCAAACTCAAATTAGCAAACCAAAATAGAAAATAGAGAAAAAGAAAAGAAAATGAAACAGAAAAAATAAAGAAATGGTTTACCTGGCCGAAGCCCATCAAGCCGGCTCAGCTAGCCAGCCCATCCGGGGGCCGGCCTAGATACCGATTCGGTATCTGGCTGACGGGCAGGACCCATGATACGTCTCAAACGTATCTATAATTTTTGATGCTCCATGCTTGTTTTTACACCATTTGCCTACTGTTTCGTTACACTTAGTGGCACTTTTATGCATTTTCCGGAACTAACCTATTAACAAGTTGCCACAGTGCCAGTTCCCTGTTTTCTGCTATTTTTGTGTTTCAGAAGTGATACACAGGAAATATTCTTGAAATTGGACGAAACAAGTTCCTGAAGTCTTATTTTCCCCGGAAGCTTCCCGAAGACCGAAAGAGAGCCGGAGGGGGGCCAGAGGCCACCCTCACACATAGGTGGCGCGGCCCAGGCCCTGGCCGCGCCACCCTGGTGTGAGGAGTCCCTGGCTGCCCCCTGACGACGCCCCTTCGCCTATAAGAAGCCTCGGGACGGAAAACCCTAGGGGAGTCGGCGAAATTTCCAGAACAGTTCCGTAGCTCCGCCACCGCCGCCGATGAATTTCGGGGGACAGAAGTCTCTGTTCCGGCACCCTGCCGGGATGGGGAAGTGCCCCCGGAGCCATCTTCATCGGTCTCCATCGCCGTCTCCGCCGTCTCCATCGACCTCACCGCCATCTCCATCAACCTTGCTGTCTCCTATGATGAGGAGGGAATAGTTCATCCCCGGGGCTGAGGGCTCTACCGGTAGCTATGTGGTTCACCTCTCTCTCCCATGATGTGATCTTTATGTGATCGTGAGCTTTGTATCATGTTGAATAAGTAGATGTTACTCTTCTTCATTATGTGTACTCTAGTGTGTTATTAAAGTAATCTATTCCTCCTGCCATGGTGTAACGGTGACAGTGCGTGCATCGTGGTGGTACTTGGTCTAGGCTACGATTGTGATCTCTTATGGATTATGAGAATAATTATCACTATGATAGTATTTAAGTGATCTATTCCTCCTTTCATGGTGTAATGTTGACAGTGTGTGCACCATGTTAGTACTTGGTCTAAGTTGCAATAATATCTATCTTGAGTTGTGATTTGATTTGGATATCTCTATGAGTGGTGTTTGTCAAGTACTTGATGAACTTTGAGGAGTGCTTCGTAGCCCTACGCAATGATTAGTGTTATTCAATAGGAGAGTAATTCAGAGTACCATAGTGAAGAGAAGTTATTTATTTGTTCAATTATGTTATATTTGTTGGGAGTGTGTCCACTAGTGAAAGTATGATCCCTAGGCCTTGTTTCCAAGCATTGCACACCGTTTACTTCCTGTTTTGTTAAATGTTTGCTCGCAGCGATTCTTATTCCATACTACATTTACTACTCATAATCATCACTACTACTTGTATTTCACTATCTCTTCGCCGAACTAGTGCACCTATACATCTGGCAAGTGTATTGGGTGTGTTGGGGACACACGAGACTTTCTGTATCGTAATTGCAGGGTTGCTTGAGAGGGATAGCTTTAACCTCTTCCTCCCTGAGTTCGATAAAGCTTGGGTGATCCACTTAAGGGAAACTTGCTGCTGCTCTACAAACCTCTGCACTTGGAGGCCCAACACTGTCTACAAGAACAGAAGCGTGTGTAGACATCAAGCTCTTTTCTGGCGCCGTTGCCGGGGAGGTAAGGTAAAAGGTACTCACATTCTTTGGCTACTAAGTCTTTTAGTTGCTGGTGAGTGCTCAGAGTTATTTCCTTTAGATTCTGCAATTATATCTTTTTGTTTCTTGTTTTTATTTTCACTAGTTAGGCTTAATGGAAAATAAAGAGTTCTTTAGTCTTTTTTCTGAGTTTAGATTTGAAGAGAAAATTGAAAATCCTTTGGAGCTTATTTCGCATAGCAATGTTATTAGTATGAATGCCTTGAATACCGTTAATGCTAATGCTATAGAAAAGTCTAAGCTTGGGGAAGCTGGTTTTGTTAAGCATGATATTTTTAGTTCCCCAGCTTTAGTGGAAAAAGTTTGTTCTGATAATATTTTATCTCCCATATGTGATGTT
This sequence comes from Dactylis glomerata, assembly GCA_007115705.1. Taxonomy (NCBI): domain Eukaryota; kingdom Viridiplantae; phylum Streptophyta; class Magnoliopsida; order Poales; family Poaceae; genus Dactylis; species Dactylis glomerata. The sequence continues at coordinate 185,775 of QXEO01000737.1, read as the reverse complement.
CCTTCTTATGATGATATGTTTGAAGAATATGCTTTGCGAAATAGCTGTTCTTTAGCTTGTGATGATACTAAACCTCTAGTTTATGATGGTTATGAGGATGAGTATAATATTTTTAGTTCACCTACTTTTGAGGAGAAAATTAGTTATGATTACAATATGCCTCCTATTTTTGATGATTATGGCGATGAGAATAATTATTCTGTTGAATCTGCTCCTACTACTATTGTTCCTGTGGTGAGTATTAATTCTTTTATGCATGTGGCTCATGATAGGGAAGCTTTATGTGATAGTTATATTGTTAATTCTATTCATGATGCTACTGAAAGTTATTATGAGAGAGGGAAACATGGTTTGATGGATCTCAACAATATTGAGTTTCCCCTCTTTATGTTGCAATTCTTGAAGTTGTACTTGTTTTGCCTTCCTATGCTTTTTACTTTGCGCTTTCATGACTTGTCTCTTTACAAGACTATTTTTCATAGGAAGTGGTTTAGATTTAAATGTGTTCCATACTTGCTTTTTTATGCTCTCTATTGCTTTAAGTTCCTATATGGCGCCTTTGCCTTAAGCTCTTATATGGCGCCCACATGAGCATCTTTGCAAATTACTGCGCCTAGCTCAAAGGCGTTAAAGAAAAGCACTCTTGGGAGATAACCCATTGTTTATTTTTAGTACTTTTTCTTTTATTTGAGTCTTGGAAGTTATTACTACTGTAATAACCGCTCCTTATCTTTTTTTTTGTGCCAAGAGAAGCCTCTAATTTGAGTGAGGTAAGATTTGGGGATGTTGCTGTCCTGAAACAGTTTTCGGTGCTGCACCGTAAAAATTCGTGAAAATTCTTTGTATATCTTTTGGACCTGCTATTTATTGTGCATATGACCAAGGTTATATCCAAACTTTCATTAGTTGAACACTTTTTGATTTGAGCAACAGAAGACACCTTAAAAATTCGACCTTTGTCAGCTGTTCTGTTTTGACAGATTTCTGCCAATATTTGTGTTTGCCGCTTTATCGCTTTCTTTTGAGTTCTTTTGATCACGGAACTTTTGGGGAAGTTGCTACAGTAGTATATGCTTTATATGTGGTGGTTTTAGGTTGAAACCTGAAGCAAAAAGAGGTTGATTATATGTTATGCTACACTAATGTTGCTAATAGATTTATGTTTAGTTTTGTATGAAGGAAGTTTTCAAGTGTAGGGATTGGAGAATGATGAGATCAGTTGAAGAACGGACAAAAGCTCAAGCTTGGGGATGCCCATGTCACCCCAAGAAATATCCAAGAAGTACAAGCATCAAAGCTTGGGGATGCCCCGAGGCACCCCTTCTTCATCGGCAAAAATCAGGTCACCTTTCAAGACACTATATTTTTATTGCTTCATGCACTATGTGTTTTTCTTGGAGCGTCAGTTGTTTTTGTTTTTAGTTTTCTTTTGCTTTGTTTGCTGCAATAAATGGTTAGATCACATCATGTTTCTTTTGGAGGAGATGAACTCGCTTTTCATTTGCCAAGAACACTCGTTTTCACTCTTATCGTTCAATGAGTGTTCTCTTTTTCTGCTACTGCGTTTAGCTTGCATTTTTCGCCTTGATTTGTGTTCAGATCTTCTTATATCTTTCTATCAAGGTGTATTTGGGCCTCTGGTCCATGTTGGTTTTCATCAAAAGAGTTATTTATAAAAAGTTCAAATGGTGTTGGAAAAGAGAAAAAGCTTTATGCAAAAAAGTGGTACAAGAAGGAGCTTGTGTAGACTGCGGCCTAGGCTTTTGCATGTCGTGCTTGATGTCTTTTTGATAGTATGCTTAGTGGTTTTGCTGTAGCATGACTTGTCTCAAATAACTGAGATTGCTTAATGAGCCTTTGAAAAAATCATGCGTTGTTTTTATCGTTTGGAAGCATTATTTTGGTTTTTGACTTTTGATGCCATCTTATGCTTCTTTTAATGTTGCTTTGTCGCTTTGCATGATTATGGCCGTTATTGCTCTCTTAGTTGGTCGCTCCCCGTCTTTTGCTAGCCCTCATTTTGTACTGAGTATGAGCTCTACTCGTGCATCCAACTCCTAAAAACCAAGTTTGCCATTGTGTCCACTATAAATTCCTATGCATGGTATTTGTAAGCCATTCCAAGTAAATTTTCATGTGCTACCTTTCAAAAACCCTTCAAAATACTTCTCATTTTGTGACACTGTTTTCAGCTCATGGGGACGTAATGGTCGGATTTGCTATCTTCCATATTATCTTATTCCAAAAAGAAAAAAAAGAGAAAAAAGAAAAGAAAAAAAGGCACTCCTCCATGGAATGTGAATGTTGGTGGGCACCCGATGGAATCGGTTAGCCATGGTTTGAGAAAGGAAAAAAGGTGGGGAGGAGTGCCAAGCTTTATAAAAGAGCACAAAAGTGCCAATCTCTCTCAAAAACTTGCTTCATTTTTGTATAGAAGATAGTAAGAACCCCATTACTAGTCATTGACAAAAGCAACCACCTCTCAAAACTCAATTTTTATCTCTCTGTTTTACGAATGAAAAGCTCTAGCACATGTTTAATCACTGCTTCCCTCTACGAAGGGCCTTTCTTTTACTTCTATGTTGAGTCACCGCCTTCTATCTTTATGCACCATTAAGAGAGCATAGTTGTCATTCTTAGTATAATGTGCATTGTCCCAAAGTTATCATTGATTGATTCATGACTATGGTTTCACTTGTTCCTAAATTATTTGTATCTAGTCGCCCTCTTAAACTTGAAGGTGTCCTATGCATTTATGTTTTGCTTTCTATGAAGGACAAGCTGAAAACCATTTACTATGTTTTCCCATATGATTTGAACACACGTTTGACTTTCATTGTTTCATTATTCATGATCTTTTGTTTGTGTTCTTTTTCATGTTATAACATGGTTGCTAAGTTTCTATTATCATGCCCATGTTTTAAGTTCTTTGATCTCAGCACTCAATGCTTTACATATATGATCAAAGTTGTGATGGTGCATGTCACCTGAAAAATTATTTCTTTTGTTATCACTTACCTACTCGAGGACGAGCAGGAGTTAAGCTTGGGGATGCTGATACGTCTCAAACGTATCTATAATTTTTGATGCTCCATGCTTGTTTTTACACCATTTGCCTACTGTTTCGTTACACTTAGTGGCACTTTTATGCATTTTCCGGAACTAACCTATTAACAAGTTGCCACAGTGTCAGTTCCCTGTTTTTTGCTATTTTTGTGTTTCAGAAGTGATACACAGGAAATATTCACGGAATTGGACGAAACAAGTTCCTGAAGTCTTATTTTTCCCGGAAGCTTCCCGAAGACCGAAAGAGAGCCGGAGGGGGGCCAGAGGCCACCCTCACACATAGGTGGCGTGGCCCAGGCCCTGGCCGCACCACCCTGGTGTGAGGAGCCCCTGGCTGCCCGACGACGCCCCTTCGCCTATAAGAAGCCTCGGGACGGAAAACCCTAGGGGAGTCGGCAAAATTTCCAGAACAGTTCCGTAGCTCCGCCACCGCCGTCAACGAATTTCGGGGGACAGAAGTCTCTATTCCGGCACCCTGCCGGGATGGGGAAGTGCCCCCAGAGCCATCTCCATCGGTCTCCATCGCCGTCTCCGCCGTCTCCATCGACCTCACCGCCATCTCCATCAACCTTGCTGTCTCCTATGATGATGAGGGAGTAGTTCATCCCCGGGGCTGAGGGCTCTACCGGTAGCTATGTGGTTCACCTCTCTCTCCCATGATGTGATCTTTATGTGATCGTGAGCTTTGTATCATGTTGAATAAGTAGATGTTACTCTTCTTCATTATGTGTACTCTAGTGTGTTATTAAAGTAATCTATTCCTCCTGCCATGGTGTAACGGTGACAGTGCGTGCATCGTGGTGGTACTTGGTCTAGGCTACGATTGTGATCTCTTATGGATTATGAGAATAATTATCACTATGATAGTATTGAAGTGATCTATTCCTCCTTTCATGGTGTAATGTTGACAGTGTGTGCACCATGTTAGTACTTGGTCTAAGTTGCAATAATATCTATCTTGAGTTGTGATTTGATTTGGATATCTCTATGAGTGGTGTTTGTCAAGTACTTGATGAACTTTGAGGAGTGCTTCGTAGCCCTACGCAATAATTAGTGTTATTCAATAGGAGAGTAATTCAGAGTACCATAGTGAAGAGAAGTTATTTATTTGTTCAATTATGTTATATTTGTTGGGAGTGTGTCCACTAGTGAAAGTATGATCCCTAGGCCTTGTTTCCAAGCATTGCACACCGTTTACTTCCTGTTTTGTTACATGTTTGCTCGCAGCGATTCTTATTACATACTACATTTACTACTCATAATCATCACTACTACTTGTATTTCACTATCTCTTCGCCGAACTAGTGCACCTATACATCTGACAAGTGTATTGGGTGTGTTGGGGACACAAGAGACTTTCTGTATCGTAATTGCAGGGTTGCTTGAGAGGGATAGCTTTGACCTCTTCCTCCCTGAGTTCGATAAACCTTGGGTGATCCACTTAAGGGAAACTTGCTGCTGCTCTACAAACCTCTGCACTTGGAGGCCCAACAGTGTCTACAAGAACAGAAGCGTGTGTAGACATCAACCCACCGCGAGGGAAGACGGTCGTCTTCTTCCTCTCACCGGGGCTCGATAGCATGACAGGGACCTCCACATCGTCGATCGTCTTCGAGGACCGCCGTTGAAGCTTCGTTGACCGCCATGCCTTTGATCTCATCCTCTCTGTGTCCACTGGCAGTAGTGGCGAGGTGATTCATGCTCGAGAAGAGCAACATCATCTACGATGCATCTCGGCCGTCGCCGATGGTGAGAAGACCATTCAAGCCTCACCGTGCCCTATAAGAATCCCAGGAGGACCGCTATGCCATTCTTTTCTCCCGAGTCCTCCCCAATCCCTCTCATTCTCTCTCTATCGGCCTAGTAACCGAAGCCTTCGTCGGAGCTCTCTCCGGCATGCCATCGATTCCGACCACCCCAAGCTCAGAGGGGTATACTGGGAGGAGCGCCTTGTCAAGGAGGTCATTCGGAAGGAGTACTACATGAAGAAGAGGCCGGAGTACAACAAATTTGCTGGTTCCCTTCCGCAGCAGTTCGCCGGAATCCGCGAAGTTATGCTTCTCTCCGTTAGCAATTGACCTCACCGATCATCTCATCCCACTCAAGGTGAGCTTGTGCATCTATGGAGCATCCTATTGCATCATTTCAACGTCTGCAGCTAGGTTTGGTAACTTGACCGGAGTTCACCGCCGCAGTTTGTCGTCGGCGGTAGTGCTCCGATGACTATTGGGTCGCAGCGCCACCACTGTTTTGCTCAGCAGCGCCTCCTCTTTCCAACCCACACATGCGAGCATCCAGGGAAGGGCTGGATCGCCGCCTCCAGCGATCGCCGGCGATGAGCCAAGCCAGTCAACACATGTTGACTTGGTTCTTGCCCTCGTGGCAGCTGACTGGGCAAAGCCCCACCAGTCAGTGGCTGGGGTAGATCTAGGTTCAGTAAGAAAAGTTTCTCGGGTTTTTCAGAAAAAGCAGTCAATGTTTGACTTGGTCCATGTCAACGTGGCAGCTGACCTGTATCTGGACCCACTAGTCAGTAGCACTGGCTAGGTACAGCCTCGGTAGAAAAAGTTCTCTCTGTTAATTAGAAATTCTAGAAAATAGCTCAAACTTAGAAAATTCATAACTATTTCATCTCTAGTCAGAAAAATGCATATAAGATACCAAAATGATCACAAAAATAAGACCTATCTGTTTGTACTGTAAGATTATATACTTGTGTGGAATAATTTTGAGTGCAATTTAAAAACATGTTTAAGTACTATTTTTGAATATGAATTTGAAACAAATTTAGGAATCAAATAACTTTTCTAAATGAGAAATGAATATTTATAAACACAAATTACTTTATTGAAACAACATTTCATTATTTAATTTTAGTATTTTTAAACTTTACTATTAGTATTTAAAAACCTAAAACTATTTCCCTAAATAATTTTTAAATACTAAAATCAAGAAAAATCCTAAATAACTATTGGCTTGCATTATAATATTTCCAACTATAATCTGGTAATTGAAAATTGTCTTATTCAGAGTTACTTTTAATCATGAGGATGTCTAAAATCAATTTAGAAACCATTTAAAATTGTGAATTCAAACCCTAACAACTAATGATAAAGGAACTTGTGTTTTATTAATCACTTCAACCTTCCTATAAAGTAAATGACCACTAAAAGGTAATTTTGTACTAAAACTCCATTATGAAATATGTTCTTCAAAAGTTATTCTTTTAAGAACATATCAAATAAGCATTTTACCAAACCATATGCTTTCTGATGACAATTGCCTAGATAGGTTAAGATCGTTGTCAACCCTATAACTAATTGGGTATTGTTATAATGATATGACCTACTTCAACCTTGCCTGTCCATGATCAACCAATTGTCTGCTATTCATAAGAAGCAACTTTAAAGTGTTACTTTCAAGTCTTTACCCTATTACTAGTCTTTTGCAATGACCACCAATCATAGTAACCCTAAGGCAAGAGTTTATGTTCCAGCTTTATCCTTTTACTTGTACAAAATAGTAAACTAACCTAAAACACATAACAACCTTGTATGTGCAATTGAACTTAAAAGTGTTACCTTTATGTCTTCACCACTACCCATCATTCTTTTATAGCAAACAATGATGGCAACCCTAAACATGGTAATCTTCCTTCAAGATTTATTCTTTCACTTTTAAAGGCTAGTGAATTAACCTCAAACCTTTAACAAAATAATGTATGCAATTGAACCTAAAAGTGCAACACATCATAAATAAATCACCATAACTCAATGATAACAAATCATCAGGGTTGGGTTACACTTAGAGCGATGTATAGCATATATTATGCATATCATGCTGCAGATTTCTAATATCATCCCTATCGGATGATGATTGCTATTTCAGAATTGGGATTTCTTTCATATCGAAGACCTTGACTTGCATAATCTTGTAGTCAAAAAGGCAAGTTCACTATTGCTCATACCTCTTGAGTATTTTTATCAAATTACTTGCAAATATATACCTGTGGTATTACTACTACATTTAAAAGCAAAAAGTTCTGTCTTCATAATTAATATGAAGTAGTGGTTTCAACCGAAATGGTTGTTGCCCTAGGATGGTGGGCAGTGGGACCATGGTATGAGTATGGTGGAGGTCCCACTGCAACTGGAAAGTTCACCTAGGAATTAATAACCAATGTCGCCAGTGATTCTAGTGCCGTAAATAACGGTCAACCATGAGATCTAGTATGGGATGAAGAAGTCAGCTGTACCGACTTCCTCTCGCATATCAACGGATTAGTAGTACAGGGTTGTCCAGCCTGGTCTATCTATAGAGTAAAGGGGGATGTGGGATTCCTTTCGGTCTACCTATGGATATAGAGGGGGACATACTTACTAATTGATCTATGATGGATTGTAATTAAGCTGGTAGAGGTAAAAACCCAAAAATGGGAGAATAAGTCCTAAATCCAGGGCCGGTATAGAGAAGAAGCTCTTATCGGTAATTACATAATGGGTGGGTATGCGAGGTTGATTGCGTTTGATGGCGTGGTGTTGAATAGTGCTAGAGAACTTGTTGGCGTGTAGTTGATGAAGTAAATGACCGGCCAGTTGGAAACCCCAAGAGAAGGTTTGATGAATATAACAGCAAGTTTTCCCTCAGTAAGAAACCGAGGTTATCAATCCAGTAGGAAAAAGCCAATACTCCAGAAGGTGATGCTTGCTAGCCTAGTGACGCTCCAACAAGGGCGCCGTTAACGATATCTTGTTAGCGTGTCTTCAACTAGTAGCAACGTGGAACCTGCACACAACACAACCAAATACTTTGTTCCCAACTTACGATGAGGTTGTCAATCTCACCGGTTTGCTGTAAACAAAGGAATGAGCATATCGAGTGGAAAGCAATAGTAGTATGCGAGTAAAGTAAACAGTGCGGGTAAAGTAAACAGGTGATAGCAATGTAAAGGAAATAGGACCGGGGTCCACAGTTCACTAGTGGTGTCTCTCCATAAGATAAAATAACACATGCTGGGTAAACAAATTACAGTTGGGCAATTGATAGAATAAAGATAACGTGATATGTCGAGAGGATCACTATGAGATTTACTCTGGGCATTACAACAAGATACATAGACCGCCATCCAACTGCATCTATGACTAATAATCCACTTGTGGCAAATCAATCCGAGAATTCCACAAGTATTAAGTTGCGAACAACAGATAACTGCATTAAGCAAAGTGTGTAATGTAAACAAAGCATATGCCCTTGGACATATGAATGTTGTTTTCTCCCTAGTGGCAACATCACATCTACAACCTTAGAGGTTTCTGTCACTCCCCTGGATTAAATAGAGGCATGAACCCAACTATCGAGCATAAATACCCCCTCTTGGAGTCACTAGTATCTACTCGGCCAAGATAGCTACTAACAACGGAGAGCATGCAAGATCATAAACAACATAGAGATAACATAAGATAATATTCAGCACATCAACTCAATCATAACACCAATATTCATCGGATCCCAACAAACACAACATGAAGAATTACATAATGGTGATCTCGATCATGTAAGGCAGCTCACGAGATCTAAACATGAAGCACATGGTGGAGAAGACAACCATCTAGCTACTGCTATGGACCCATAGTCCAAGGTAGACAACTCACTCATCGCGCCGGAGGCAAGCATGGCGATGAAGAAGACCTTCGGTGGCGATTCCCCTCTCCGGCAGGGTGCCGGGAAGAGCTTCTGGACCCTCCCGATCTCGGGTCGACGAAGGCGGCGGATCGCGATATGTTTTTGGAAAAGTGATCGGGTGTTTAGGTTTTTCCCGTCGGGGGGTCTTTATAGGCGAAGGGGCAGCGTCAGAAGTGGACCAGGGGGGCCCTCACCATAGGACGGCGCGGCTAGGCCCTGGGCCGTGCCCCCTGGTGGTGAGGCCGCCCTGTGGCTCCTCTCCATCTCCTCTTCGGTCTTCTGGAAGCTTCGTTTAATATCTGGATGTTCGGCTTTTGTTTCGTCCAATTCTGAGAATATTTCTTGTGTAACTTTTCTGAAACACAAAAACAGCAGAAAACATGGAACTGGCACTGTGGCATCTCGTTAATAGGTTAGTTCCAGAAAATGCATAAAAATGCCACGAAGTGTAACGAAACACTAAGCAAATAGTGTAAAAACAAGCATGGATCATCAAAAATTGTAGATACGTTTGAGACGTATCAGCATCCCCAAGCTTAACTCCTGCTCGTCCTCGAGTAGGTAAGTGATAACAAAAGAAATAATTTTTGAGGTGACATGCACCTACACAATCTTGACCATATATGTAAGCGTTGTGCGCTGGGATCAAAAGAACTTAGAACATGGGCATGAAAGATATAATGTTGATAGAAGAAACTTAGCAACCATGTTATAACATGAAAAAGAACACAAACGAAAGATCATGAAAATGAAACAATGAAAGTCAAATGTGTGTTCAAATCATATGGAAAAACATACAAATGGTTTTCAGCTTGTCCTTCATAAGAGAGCAAAACATAAATGCATAGGACACCTTCAAGTTTAAGAGGGCGACTAGATACAAATAATTTTAAGAACAAGTGAAACCAACATCATGAATCAATCAATGAAAACTTTGGGACAATGCACATTATACTCAGAATGACAACTATGCTCTCTTAGACGGTGCATAAAGATAGAAGGTGGTGACTCAACATAAAAGTAAAAGAAAGGCCCTTCGCGGAGGGAAGCAGTGATTGCGAGTTTTATAAACCTTCGAAAATTATGGTACTTACTAGCTTTGAGCTCTCATTGCCCCCATCATAAGCATCTTGAATGGTTAGAGTTAATGCGAGTACAATTATGAAGCATATGCTTGACAAATCATAAGTTGAAAACCTCGTGTCCCGTGAAGTACGAATACCCAAACCTCTTGCTACTCGAGTTAGAGTCCCAAGCAAGCTCTTGTCATTGCAAATATATGTGTATCATCGAGAACCGCCAACGGGGTACCTCCTGCCCGATGACATGGAACAAGCCCACATCAAAATGACAAGACAAACAGACAATGAACACCTCGACATCTCTTTTATTTACCATTGGTATAGCTTTTTATTGTGAGATGCATCATCGAATGTCCACTATGGGCATGCTGTAAATTTCCACCATGAATGATGCATGGATTAGATTAGCGGCCCAGGCGTTTCCCTAACACATATAAGAACTCCATGATCCCACAAGATTCCCAACTTATTTCACATAGCGAGTATCCATAAACAAAAGATCACGATATCAACTCAAATAAGAAGTGCAATGTTGAAAGCTTGCCCCATGACGGCATGGCTGGGCTAATTTCCAACTTACAACTTGCAAGCATAACAACTCAACATAAGAGAGCCACAATGTCAAAATTTTAAAACGAGAAAAGTAAAGTGTGCCATCCGGTTCGTGAGAGCATTACTGACCAATTTTCTCATAACACCAAAAAGAGTTTAATTTGAAGGATAGATAAAAGCAAGTCAAATGTACTTTGGAATAGAAAATTGCTAATAGGTATGTATGGTGGACACTTTGGAACAACTTGGTTTTTAGGAGTTGGATGCACGAGTAGAGCTCATACTCAGTACAAAATGAGGGCTTGCAAAAGACTGGGAGCGACCAACTAAGAGAGCAATAACGCCCACAATCATGCAAAGCGACAAAGCGACATTAAAAGAAGCATAAGATGACATCAAAAGTCAATAACTAAATGATCATAGAGGCAATGGAGACTTTATATGAGTCTAACATGTGTGAGCATGCGCCAAGTCAACCCAAATAAAGCATCAAGGAGAAAGCCAAATTAATGCTTCCAAATAATTAAAATAACGCATGATTTTTTCAAAGGCTCATTAAGCAATCTCAGTCATTTGAGACAAGTCATGCTACAGCAAAACCACTAAGCATACTATCAAAAATACATCAAGCATGACATGCAAAAGCCTAGGCCGCAGTCTACACAAGCTCCTTTTTGTACCATTTTTTTTTGCATAAAGCTTTTTCTCTTTTCCAACACCATTCGAACTTTTTATAACAACTCTTTTGATGAAAACCAACATGGACCAGAGGTCAAAATACACCTTGATATAAAGATATAACAAGATCTGAACACAAATCAAGGCGAAAATCTAAAACTAAACGCAGTTCTAGAAAAAGAGAACACTCGTTGAAACGATAAGAGTGAAAAACGGAGTGTTCTTGGCAAATGAAAAGCAAGGCAACTTCTCCAAAAGAAATTTGTTGGGGTCCAACCATTTATTGCAGAAAACAAAACTAAACAAAGCTGAAAACTAAAACAACTGACGCTCCAAGAAAAACGCATAGTGCATAAAGCAATAAAAATATAGTGTGTTGAAAGGTGACCTGATTTTTGCCGATGAAGAAGGGGTGCCTCGGGGGCATCCCCAAGCTTTGATGCTTGTACCTCTTGGATATTTCTTGGGGTGCGTGGGCATCCCTAAGCTTGAGCTGTTGTCCATTCTTCAACTCATCTCATCATTCTCCAATCCCTACACTTGAAAACTTCCTTCATACAAAACTCAACACAATTCTATTAGCAACATTAGTGTAAGCATAACATTGAATCAACCTTTTTTGCTTCAGGTTTCAACTCAAAACCACCACATATAAAGCATATACTACTGTAGCAACTTCCCCAAAAGTTCCGTGATCAAAAGAACTAAAAAATAAAGCGATCGAGCGGCAAACATAAATATTGGCAGAAATCTGTCAAAACAGAACAGCTGACAAAAGTCGATTTTTTAGAGGGTTTTCTGTTGCTCAAATCAAAAAGTGTTAAACTAATGAAAGTTTGGATATAACCTGGGGCATATGCACAAGAAATCGCAGGTCCAAAAGATATACTGAGAATTTTCACGAATTTTTACGGTGCAGCACCGAAATCTGTTTCAGGACAGCAACATCCCCAAATTTACCTCACTCAAATTAGAGGCTTCTTTTGGCACAAAAACGAAATAAAAATGATAGGAGAGGTCATTACAGTAGTAATAACTTCCAAGAATTAAATAAAAGAAAAAGAACTGAAAGTAAAAACATTGGGTTATCTCCCAAGAGTGCTTTTCTTTAACGCTTTTGAGCTAGGCGCAGAAAGTGCGAATCAAGTAATATCGAAAGAGGTATTAAGATCAATTGTAGGAGTATTTTCAACAAAGAAATGAATTCTGTCCAAATGAGTGTTTGAGTATCCCTTGTAATCACGCTTTGGTACGTTACTTTCATCAAAAAGATTTTCAGGACAAATCCAACTAAAATTCTTTTCCAAAGCATCATGAATTCCTACAAGTTTACAAGGTATAGGTATTTCGGTTCCTTCATTGTTTGTACTAACAACCTTTATATGTGAGCCAAGCTTATTAAAACGCTTAAGAACTTTCCTAGCTTCAATGGCAACATCTCTAAATTCTATGCGCAAAGTTTCCAAGATAAAATCTTTCTTTTCGGGGTCTTCAATATCATGAAGCTTAAGAAACATGTGTTGCATAAAAGGATTAAGACTAGCAAACCTAGCTTCCAACATGTGAACTAAATAAGCAGAAGTAACTTCATAACTAGGAGCAAGCTCAGCCAAAGACTTTTCCTCAACATCTTTATGCATACTTATATGATTAAAGAACTACTCGATGTTACTTTTCCCAACAATTGAACCACTACCTACTGAGAGGTCCTCCAAGACGTACTTAGGGAATAACATAATGAACTAAGAGCAATAAAGTAACAACTATAAAGGAAACTAATTTTTTTTTTGTTTTTGATAAAATGAAGCAACTAAAAATAAAGTAAAATAAAAGCAAAACTTAAAACAAAGTAAAGGATGTGCGTGCAAAACTCCCCTTGCAGAAGTCTTCTTTTTTCCCTGGCAACGGCGCCAGAAAACTTGATTGCGTTTGATGGTGCGGTGTTGAATAGTGCTAGAGAACTTGTTGGCGTGTAACTGATGAAGTAAATGATCGGCCAGTTGGAAACCCCAAGAGAAGGTTTGATGAATATAGCAGCAAGTTTTCCCTCAGTAAGAAACCAAGGTTATCAATCCAGTAGGAAAAAGCCAATACTCCAGAAGGTGATGCTTTCTAGCCTAGTGACGCTCCAACAAGGGCGCCGTTAACGATATCTTGTTAGCGCGTCTTCAATTAGTAGCAACGTGGAACCTGCACACAACACAACCAAATACTTTGTTTCCAACTTACGATGAGGTTGTCAATCTCACCGGTTTGCTGTAAATAAAGGAATGAGCGTATCGAGTGGAAAGCAATAGTAGTATGCGAGTAAAGTAAACAGTGCGAGTAAAGTAAACATGTGATAGCAATGTAAAGGAAATAGGACCGGGGTCCACAGTTCACTAGTGGTGTCTCTCCATAAGATAAAATAACACATGCTGGGTAAACAAATTATAGTTGGGCAATTGATAGAATAAAGATAACATGATATGTCGAGAGGATCACTATGTGATTTACTCTGGGCATTACAACAAGATACATAGACCGCCATCCAACTGCATCTATGACTAATAATCCACTTATGGCGAATCAATCTGAGAACTCCACATGTATTAAGTTGCGAACAACAGATAACTGCATTAAGCAAAGTGTGTAATGTAAACAAAGCATATGCCCTTGGACATATGAATGTTGTTTTCTCCCTAGTGGCAACAGCACATCTACAACCTTAGAGGTTTCTGTCACTCCCCCAGATTAAATAGAGGCATGAACCCAACTATCGAGCATAAATACCCCCTCTTGGAGTCACTAGTATCTACTCGGCCAAGATAGCTACTAACAACGGAGAGCATGCAAGATCATAAACAACATAGAGATAACATAAGATAATATTCATCACATCAACTCAATCATAACACCAATATTCATCGGATCCCAACAAACACAACATGTAGAATTACATAACGGTGATCTCGATCATGTAAGGCAGCTCACGAGATCTAAACATGAAGCACATGGTGGAGAAGACAACCATCGAGCTACTGCTATGGACCCATAGTCCAAGGTAGACTACTCACTCATCGCGCCGGAGGCAAGCATGGCGATGAAGAAGACCTCCGGTGGCGATTCCCCTCTCTGGCAGGGTGCCGAAAAGAGCTTCTGGACCCTCCTGATCGCGGGTCGACGATGGCGGTGGATCGCGATATGTTTCTGGAAAAGTGATCGGGTGTTTAGGTTTTTCCCGTTGGGGGGTCTTTATAGGCGAAGGGGCAGCGTCAGAAGTGGACCAGGGGGCCCTCACCATAGGGCGGCGCGGCCAGGCCCTAGGTCGCGCCCCCTGGTGGTGAGGCCGCCCTGTGGCTCCTCTCCGTCTCCTCTTTGGTCTTCTGGAAGCTTCGTTTAATATCTGGATGTTCGGATTTTGTTTCGTCCAATTTCGAGAATATTTCCTGTGTAACTTTTCTGAAACACAAAAATAGCAGAAAACAGGGAACTGGCACTGTGGCATCTCGTTAATAGGTTAGTTCTGGAAAATGCATAAAAACGCCACGAAGTGTAACGAAACACTAAGCAAATGGTGTAAAAACAAGCATGGAGCATCAAAAATTATAGATATGTTTGAGACGTATCAGAGGTTGCGGAGGAGGACAATGATTGGCTTGGATCATCGACTGGGCCCCACACCAAGGAAGTATGGACGATGCTAGCTACTCGGAAGTGCAACAAGGCTTTGATCTCTTATGGGTACAAGTGACCACCTCTGCAGAGTGTAAGAAAGTATCCGGATACTCCCTGTTCCGGGAAGGAGCTACGAACGCGGCATGAAAGGAGCCCATCGAAGCTCTAATCAACATGTGAAGGCTGACGGACATACTTCTTCATAATAAAAGCAACCTCTTGAAGAAATGCTTATGAAAACCTGCATTGCCGAACGACTCTTGAGTCTAAGGCTATAGCTAGTGCATAAAACACCTTATTCCATATATGAACTTGCTGGGTAACGCTCGTTACTCACCCCACTCCCTTGTAACCCTTGCTTAGATTGGAGGCGACACAAGGAGGCAACCTCGAGACACTAAAGATGAAGATGAAGCCCTATATCAATGTCAGAACTATCAATGGAGTCAACGACAACGCCAAGCTTGCCGGAAAACTAGAATAGGAATAGGAGGGAACCAATTCCCTAATCCTAGAACCTAAGTAGTTAGGGTAGTTTGAAGTTTCTGTAGCAAGCCAACTGCATTAGTTGTAGCTTTAGTTTAGTCTTCAAATTGTTCTTTCTCGTTTGTAATCGCCAGAAGCCCTGAACTAAACCTCTACCTGTTGAGGAGGTTCCGAAGATCTTCTGTATGCTGAAAATTGTAATCCTATAGACATACCTTGGACCTACGATGTTTCTGTTGTACCACTCTGATCGATGTAATACTAGTGAGATGGTGTTTCATTGGTGTTATGTCAACGACTTGCATACTACACATGCAGTGGTATGCTGGGTCACCACAGTGTATGGCTTGATCAAGAAGAAATCCCGCCAGTTCCTCTTGAATTCCTACTATGCGTTCAGTCGGTGAGAGCCGATTCCGCTTTGCTTCGAACTACAAAAAAGGAGATCAATATGAATATAAATCATCATAACAAATATTATGAAGCAGAAATCACCTTGGCAGGAACCCTGTTCTTGGAGCGATCGCCCTCAATATCACCAGGGTCATCTCGCTTGATCTTATAACGAAGAGCACTGCACACTGGGCATGCATTCAAATTCTCGTACTCCTCACCGCGGTAGAGGATGCAGTCATTAGGACATGCATGTATCTTATGCACCTCCAATCCTAGAGGGCAGACAATCTTCTTTGCTCCGTACATACTGATGGGCAATTTGTTATCCTTCGGAAGCATCTTTTTCACAATTTTCAGAAACTTTTCAAATCCCTTGTCAGATAAAACCAGTCTCTGCCTTCCATTGCAACAATTCCAGCATGCTTCCCAGCTTTTTCTGGCCGTCTTTGCAATTTGGGTACAAATTCTTTTTGTGATCATCTAACACGCACTCCAACTTTTCCCTCTCCTTTTCACTTTCGCAGTCTATCTGTGCATCAACAATGACCTGACCAAGATCATCAGCGGGCACATCTGATGCCTGTTCTTCACCTTCTTCTTCATTGTCTTTTATTGCGGTATCAGTGGTTTCAGGGAACTCAGTATAGTTGTCATCATTCTCTTCTTCATCGTTGTCTTCCATCATAACCCCTCTTTCTCCATGCTTGGTCCAACAATTATAGCCGGACATGAAACCGAACCAGAACAGGTGGATATGAAGGGTCTTTGAGGAAAGGTAATCCTTCTCATTCTGACAAACACCACATGGACAACATATAAAACCATTCCGCTTGTTTGCCTCAGCCACACTGAGAAAAGAATGCACACCTTTAATGAAATCTTCAGAGCGTCAATCAACGTACATCCATGACCGGCTCATCTGCATTATATAAGTATATATCAAATGCAAATCACGATGATAAAATTAGTCCCGGTCTAAAATTATATACACACAACGATACTTCGGCTCCGGTACTAACTAAAAACAATACAAATCAAATACATAATTTCTATTTCTATTTCTATCTCTAATTCTATTTCTATGTCCACTTATATCTCTATTTTTATTTCTATCTCTATTTCTATTTCTATCTCTATCTCTATTTCTATCTCTATTTCTATCTCTATTTCTATCTCTATTTCTATCTCTATCTCTATTTCTATTTTTATTTCTATTTCTATTTCTATCTCTATCTCTATTTCTATCTCTATCTCTATTTCTATTTCTATGTCTATTTATATTTTTTATCTCTATCTCTATGTCTATTTCTATTTCTATCTCTATCTCTATCTCTATTTCTATTTTCTATTTCTATCTCTATCTCTACCTCTATATCTATCTCTATCTCCATCTACTTCTACACATAATCAAATAAACATCTAAATAATTGCTCCCAAAATAAATTCACAAATCCCCCTACTTCTAGAGCAATAAATGAGCTAAATTAGCAATGAAAGATAAAAGCTCTAAGTTGCTCATCTTTTGGAACACTTGGATAGAAGTGGGGACACCAAATTTTGACAAAAAAAAGGAGGCAAATGTGGATGAACTCGAGCTTGTTGCATGAAGAACACTTGGAGAGTGGAGAGGGGAATGGCTGGCTCAGGGAAGGAGAAGCATATTTTATATAGGAAAGTTATTAGTCTCGGTTGGTGATCAGCAGCCCGGTTCACCAGGTTCTACCACTGTTTGGCCCAATCATAGTCAAAATCTGAGTTTGATCCTGGCTCAGAAGGAACGCTAGCTATATGCTTAACACATGTAAGTCGAACGTTGTTTTCGGGAAGCTGGGCAGAAGGAAAAGAGGCTCGTAGCTAAAGTTGTCTCGCCCTGCTTCAAAACTACAGGGCGCGCGCTACGGCTTTGACCTAACGGCCTCCGTTTGCTGGAATCGGAATAGTTGAGAACAAAGTGGCGAACGGGTGCGCAACACGTGGGAATCTGCCGAACAGTTCTGGCCAAATCCTGAAGAAAGCGCAAAAGCGCTGTTTGATGAGCCTGCATAGTATTAGGTAGTTGTTCAGGTAAGGGCTGACCAAGCCAATGATGCTTGGTTGGTTTTTTCGGATGATCAGCCACACTGGGACTGAGACACAGCCCAGACTCCCACGAGGGGCAGCAGTGGGGAATCTTGGACAATGGGCGAAAGCCCGATCCAACAATATCGCGTGAGTGAAGAAGGGCAATGCCGCTTGTAAAGCTCTTTCGTCGAGTGCGCGAGCATGACAGGACTCGAGGAAGAAGCCCCGACTAACTCTGTGCCAGCAGCCATGGTAAGACGGGGGCAAGTGTTCTTCGGAATGACTGGGCGTAAAGGGCACATAGGCGGTGAATCGGGTTGAAAGTGAAAGTCGCCAAAAAGTGGTGGAATTCTCTCAAAACCAATTCACTTGAGTGAGACAGAGGAGAGTGGAATTTCGTGTGTAGGGGTGAAATCCGTAGATCTACAAAGGAACGCCAAAAGTGAAGGCAGCTCTCTGGGTCCCTACCGACGCTAGGGTGCGAAAGCATGGGGAGCGAACAGGATTAGATACCCTGTTAGTCCATGCCGTAAATGATGAGTGTTCGCCCTTGGTCTACGCGGACTAGGGCCCAGCTAACGCGTGAAACATTCTGTCTGGGGAGTACAGTCGCAAGACCGAAACTCAAAGGAATTGACGGGGGTCTGCACAAGCGGTGGAGCATGTGGTTTAATTCGATACAACGCGCAAAACCTTACCAGCCCTTGACATATGAACAACAAAACCTGTCCTTAACGAGATGGTACTGACTTTCATACAGGTGCTGCATGGCTATCATCAGCTCGTGTCACGAGATGTTTGGTCAAGTCCTATAACGATCGAAACCCTCGTTTTGTGTTGCTGAGACATGCACCTAAGGAGAAATTGCCACCAAAGTGAGCCGAGGAGCCGAGTGACGTGCCAATGCTACTACTTGATTGAGTGCCAGCACGTAGCTGTGCTTTCAGCAAGAATTTCACCATTGGGAGCCGGTGCCTTTCAAAGCACTTTCACGTGTGAACCGAAGTTGTCTTGCCGAACTCAAGACCCACGGAGACCTACCTATAGTGACGTCAAAGTACCAGCGAGCATGGAGGTTTGGTTAGGCTTGATTACGATGACGTCGAGTTGGCGGCGGAGGAAGACTCGGCATGAAGGCCATCCGCCCGGTGGTGTGGTATGTAGTGGTAATAGTACGCGCCCCGCTCCGAAACAAAGAAAAAGGTGCGTGCCGCACTCACGAGGGACTGCCAGTGAGATACTGGAGGAAGGTGGGGATGACGTCAAGTCCGCATGGCCCTTTATGGGCTGGGCCACACACGTGCTACAATGGCAATGACAATGGGAAGCAAGGCTGTAAGGCGAAGCGAATCCGGAAAGATTGTCTTAGTTCGGATTGTTCTGTGCAACTCGGGAACATGAAGTTGAAATCGCTAGTAATCGCGGATCAGCATGCCCTTTAGTCCCGACTGGTGATACGAATCGAGACTAAAAAATAAAAACAAACCGGGACTAAAGGTTCTGGAGTTCTGCTGCTGAAAAAAGGAGTGGGACCCGGAGCATCAGTCCCGATTCATAAGGCAATCGGGACTAATGCCCCAAGATATTAGGCCGATTTTTCTACTAGTGTGAGTCAAGCATATGGGGGAACACAAACGAACTAGGTATAGGTACCGGAAGGCCGGGAAAACACGATGCGGGCGAAGGGAAAGAGATGGCTCGCCCAACATGGGGATTTTAACGAGGTCAGAACAGAACGGCTGGCGCGGTCACCGCGGCGGTGAGCGTCAATTCACCCGGCGGCATGGTTCGAAAAAAATTCACCCGGCGGCGACGAGAGCATGCAGCCGCGACAATATTGGAATTGGAGTGGAGCTTGGCACTTGGTATACGGCAGCGGCGGCCGACCCAATTGACCCCCAACGTGGATGGTGACGTGCATGTTTGTAGATAGCGTTTGTGGGTTCTGAAACGGAATGCGGATAGGGATAGCGAGCTGAGTCTGAGAGGTACGGGTGGGTCGTGAGATCCTTTTCCCGTTTTTCTTTGCCGTCTTGTGTTTCCACGGTACCGGGATCGACGGACGCGTGATAGCTAGGAACTCCACGTCGCCGGCGAGTTCCGGCCGCCAGGCAGCCCGGCCGTCTTGTGGCCCGTCGTCATGGCTGAGAGCGGTACGGCGTCGCGATCCGCGATCTCGGTAGCAGGAGCATATGGAAACATCCGCACGAGCGGGCCGTTTTCGGACCGCATGCATGCATGAATGCATCGATCCCATAATAAAAGCAGACGGAACACGCGTCGCGAGCCGTGCAAATGCAATGAACCCAGCTAGCACTCCCAATCAACTGCGAAATTAATCGCCAGGAGATGGAGCCGATGAGTAACTGAATGTGTGCATATTGTCGCCGTGTGCTAATCAATCGGAAGCACGTAATTAAGCCGTAGCCGATGTAGTATTGTTTCATCGTAATCACTACTAGTTATCTCTACTACTAATAAAAGAGAGAACTGAAACTTTTCTATGTCCACCAAGAAATTCGTACACAGGTCACCCAGAAACCTTTAGATTGTCCCAACCTGATAAAATCTAACGGTATGTATTAGTTTCATCATCCCGCAAACAGATTAACGGACGGGATACATCCTGTCAACCGAGCAGACTATGTTCTGCCAGACTTCATTGCGCTCCACGTCCCTGATTTGCAACTTCTAATTTGCTAACGGCTCCACTAATTTCTCTCCTCCTTCCCGATTTGTTTCCTCGCCAGCTCTCCTTCCTTGCAGTTCTTCCCTTCTTTTTTTCGCAGTCGCCATCTACCCGGCGGCGCCAAAGACGACTCTCCACGCTACTTGTCCACCGGCGGCCGGCCAGCGGACTCCTCACCGCCGTTCTGACGGCACTCTCCCCACGAAGCATCCTCTCAGGCAACGCCTACCTCGTAGGCCGACATGACGACGGCGCTGCTCCATGCGGTCCTGCTGCACGGTCTCCATGGCATGATCTGCCACCGGCCCATCCTAGCGCAGAGGCGTCGCCCTGGACGCCAGCCGCTTCCCCACTCTTCGAGTTCGCTCCGCCCCATACAGTTGCTTCCTCTCGAGGTACCCAACCTGCAGTAGCACGGTTAGACCACCTCTTTGTTCCATCAGTTTCTAATGTGTATTTTTTTCGTTTCAGTAATATTGTTGTGAACTCCGAGTGCCAATAGCAGGGAATTGTGTAATGTCATATTCGATAACTGTAGGAGAGAACAAGCGACATGTTTATTTGCCTGTTGGTGAGATGCAATGAGAAAGAATGTCCATGCAGAGGACTGATCTGCATTGGTACACACACTTTTTCCCCCACAGATTTAGCAAATGATAAATATCATGATTTTACATGGTCACAAGGCTTGCAATTCCATCAGGTGCTTACAGCATGCACGACTAAGGCAGCAAGGTCTTCAAGGTTGGTTCATGTTGAACATTGCTTATAACCCCCCAACTCCTCACTGTCGGACTGATGCCAGCTTGTTTACATGTGGGTATTTGTCATGGGTTCGTTGTTAGTTACTTAGTTTCAGTGTATCTGAAAAGCTTAACTGTATTTGGGTCTCCAGTGTGTGGTGGTCTAGGTACCATACTCTTCATCAGGATTCCTGAGTTGTGCTTTGACTGCCCTAATTAGATCAGTGTTCTTATCTTTGTCATCTTCAAACTACTAGAGGTCTAGAAATAAAACTTCATACAATATTTTGCTGTAAAACTTATTAACTCTACCTGGTTACACTGATAGGCTAACAAACTAACATCATATGGAGGCCTATTTGATGTGTTGCAGTTGTAATGTTTTTCCAGTGTTCTCCTGATCTTTCTTCTCATGTAGCCTCTATTGCAGCCTGCACGTCTGCAAGATTGAAATTAATTCGTGTCTCAAAGTGATTATCTTTCCAAATGTTTTCTTTCAAATGCTACATCGTAATCCAGATGTTGATACAACTGAACATATTTTGGACTTCAATATTCTACTTCTGCTTAATACAGATCTAGAAACCATTATTACCTGCAATATTTTATAGACAAATTTTAATTTGGAAGAATCCACTGAGATGCATCATCCTTTATCCATCAGTTCTGAATTGTTTTAGAAAAAAAAGTGTAGACTGGAAGGGGCTGCTTTGTTTTGTTTTCAGTTTTGCAGCCCCAAGAAAGTGGACGATACGTGCATTTGCAAGTACACGATTTCTCCATGTGTAAGTGTATTCGAATGGGGTTGCTTTTGACCTTCGTAGAAAAGAGATGCACTTCCTCCTTTCTTATTTTTGCCTGTGCAAAACAATTTTCTTTGACATTACAACAACGATTTGAATACAGAAAGCCAATTATATGATGGCATATCCACTAAATCCAAGATTTATTTCCTACCTTTTCTATTTTTAATTTTTTTAGTAAATTTTGATTTGTCAATTTGATAACGTGCATTGCACGTGCCCACTTACTAGTAATAGAAAGTAACATAGACTAGTATCATGCATATAATACTAGTGTATGATACTATCATAATGCATAGTATCATCTTGCAGTATTGTAGTCTTATTGTATTTAGTATTTTATAGAATTCCAGTACAAATATGTGGATATGATACATTTGTCATTGCACTTTTTAGTCTTATGTGCTATGATACTATATCATATTATGATATTAGTCTTATCTTTCTTATCATTAATTGATACGCCACATCAGATTTTTGCATACATGGAATGTATGATACAACTTATGATACTAGCATTGTGGCTAGCCTAATGATGCCAAACACATTTCTTTTTAATAAAAAAATCGAATATAAGAGCATCTCCACCACGCTCTCAATATGTCTTTCAATATTGGTACCCGCTGCTTAGCTCACATCGGCTACTCTAATAGGAAGCTGACATAATTTGGAGCCTAGCTAATAAAATAGTTGGCACTCCCACGCCGGCTTTAACGAGCCATGAGTCAATTGGGAACGCCGGAGCCTCACGCCACGTCAAATCTGTCTATATGGCCCCGCTTGGCAGTGACAGAGACAATGGTCAATCATATTTTATGACCACCGTTGGTTCCCACACGCCAAACCTCTTTCCTGTCGTGCGCCGATTCCCGTTGAGGGCACAACTGCCGGTTCCTGCCGAGCCAGGAGGCGTCCAACGAGCAGATGAGTTGCTCTCGTCCTTTGAGACCAAACAACACGACGCCGGCCGCTGGCTCATGGTCGCATAGAGGCAGGTAGCCGCGGACAAGAGAACGGCGACGCACAGCTGCACGCGAAGTGGCTCACCGGGGGAACAAGCTTGCGGCGATGGCTGTCGAAGACCGAGACATGTCGAGGGCGAGGGCGATGATGGTCATGGAGCAACAACCCCGTGATGCCGAGATCCTGGCGTCCTCCCTGGCTCCTTGGGGGCACCGCATGGACGACAAGATAGTCTTCACGTCCCAAACTATGCCTAGAATATGTAAACTATGTCCAAATACAAATGAAAGTTATAGTTTACAGAATTTCATTTATTTAGAGAGCCGCGCATTGGAAGCGCCGATATAAGAGGCCGCTCGTGATAGGAAGGAGCTTTATGCCGATGCTTTCAATAAACCCTGCAGACGCCCATGCCAACGCTTATATAG
The DNA here is from genome assembly GCA_007115705.1 of Dactylis glomerata. Classification (NCBI taxonomy): domain Eukaryota; kingdom Viridiplantae; phylum Streptophyta; class Magnoliopsida; order Poales; family Poaceae; genus Dactylis; species Dactylis glomerata. The sequence goes on along the minus strand of QXEO01000737.1, from coordinate 162,489 downwards.
GGAGCGCCGGTAAAAAATGCTCTAGCCTAGCCCCGGAAATCACCTTCCTGCTTATCACTCGTGCTGTCATTCTGCTGCTGTAGGGGCCGATCAAAGACACGTGCCTTGTTAACTATTCGTTCATCAGCATCTAGGGCACTAAGTGTGCAATGATTACGCCGTTATCGGGCATCATTACTGGCTCCTTATTAACTGCTCGTGATTTGAGAGAAAGGTGAACAGTGAGTGCGTATAAGGCTGCTCATAGTGGGGAGTAACATAGACTAGTGTCATGCAGATGTTACTAGTCTATGTTACTACCTTCATAGTGGGGAATAACATATATGTGGTGTTATGCAAGACCTTATTTATTAGGTTATAGACTCATTGTGTATTAGGGTGTGTGATGTTACAGTAACATAATATGTTACCACAACACTCTCTTTCCTCACTTAATAGCATGTCATGTCATCAAAATGCATTGGAATATGTGATGTTACTAGCTATGTTACTTCCACTATGAGTAGTCTAACATCACTAAGACTACTCATAGTGAAAGTAACATAGTTAGTAACATCACACACTCCAATGCATTTTGATGACATGGTATCCTATTAAGTGAGGAAAGAGAGTGTTGTGGTAACATATTATGTTACTGTAACATCACACATCCCAATACATAATGAGTCTATAACCTAATAAATAAGGTCTTGCATGATACTACACATATGTTATTCCCCACTATGAATATAGTAACATAGACTAGTAACATCTACATGACACTAGTCTATGTTACTCTCCGCTATGAGCAGCCTAATAACGTGGGAGCGCCCTCTATTTATCTCGGTCGATGTACGTACGAGTCGCATACGGCAACGCTGTCCGTACGTTCGTGCGTGAGAGGATTCACTCAGCTGGGCCGCCACCCTCTGTATATTCATACCATACGTGCGTATGTACTGGAGTAATTGAGCACGTACAATATAAAGCGCCCAAAATCCAATACATACGGATGCTTGGTGGACAAATACTACTCCCTTCGACCCATATTACTCTTCTTTAATACAAATATATTTATCACTAAAATGTGTCTAGATAGATCTATATTATCGAAGAGTATTATGGGTCAAAGCGAGTAGTAGAAATCGGGACATTAGCACCGGGTTGTAACTCCCATTTGCACCGATTTTGTAACCTGTGCAAAGTAATTGGCACCAAAGCCTCTATCTTTAGCACCGGTTGTGCTGCAAACCGGTGCTAAAGAGGTTCCACGTGGTCCGTACGGCAGGAGGACCATTTAGCACCGGATTGAGACATGAACTGATGCTAAAGGTCTGGTATAATTTTTGGTATAAATTTTGAAAAAAATTTGAATTTATTTTCCAGATTTTTTGAATTTCTTAATTTTAGAATATTTGAATTGTTTGACAGTTTCCACTCTAATCTCTAATCACCCCTTTCTCATATCAAAGTATATACTAGTGGTCCCATTTTCGGTCGATCACCCATCCTCACACTGCTCCACCCTTAGCACGCTTAACTTCTGTATTCTTTCCCTACTAGTTTCCAAAACCGTGTTCGCGACTTCTTGATAATATTATGCTATGAATTCTATTAACTTATACACTTTGGTAATATATGATTTTACTTTTTTGAATTCTAACTAATTCACAAAATAAGAAACACTGATTAAGTAATAATAAGCATTAATTAATTCCAAATAATCTTTATGCATAATTTAATTATTAATTTTTAAACACAAAATATTCAAAAAAATAAAAAACTTAAAAAATTTCAAAATTAATAAAAAACTACAAAATAACTACAAAGTAGAAGAAACAACAAAAGAAATGAAAAATCCTTAAACACATATTTTTTTTTCTCATTTTTTCTAACAAAATCTAAAATCTTCCTGCTTTTATATTTCCCTTTGGAATTTTGAGAAGCAAGAAATTGTGCAAACGGCCACTAGTGGGGACGGGGCCTCCAGTCCCGGCCCGTAAGGGGCTTTAGTCCCGGTTTGCAAACCGGGACCCCAGCCGCGGGACTAAAGGCTGAACCTTTAGTCCCGGCCCGCTTACCAGCCGGGACTGGAGGGTGTCCACGTGGGCACCTCGGAGCGAATCAGGGCCAGGACCTTTAGTCCCGGTTTGTAACACAGACCGGGACTAAAGGGCATCTGCAGATTTTTGTTTTTTGCTTTAGGGTTTTAGGGTTTAGGGGTTTTAGGGTTTTAGGTGGGGGATTAACGTGATGCCTCGTTTGGTGCCTTGGTGTTCGGGAATTAGTTTATGCATATATATAAGATTAACTTATCTTACAAGCGAGCATATATATACAATTATATGGAGATCAGAATTATCGGGACAAGAGCCCGTCTATTCGATTACATGGACCAACATCAGTAATGGCCCCTAGCTACACTAAATCGTCCTTTGTCGTCTATAGCTTCTATCCTCAGAAAGGCCGCTAGCTCCTCTGCAACAGCAATCGCGCGTTGCTCTGGTAGGTACTTCTCCCGCATGGCCGTGTACTATATAAGAAGAGGAGATGAATATGAATATCAATCATGATAACAAAGAATGACGAGTAAAAATAGAGGTGTGAATGTTTATTGCTTACATCGTATCTGTAATCCTTGTGCTCAGAGGTAAACGTGCGAATGGTCTCGCAAACATAGTATCCACATAGATGCGTCCCCCGTGGCTGCTGGTCGCACTTTACGAGAATAGAATATATATAATCAAAATAATAATCTAGCATTACAAATGTATTGAAAATAGAAGTATACCATACTACTACTTACCTGAGCCGCTCTAAAGGTCAGCTTCTCATGCCGGATACCGGGAGTCACGCACTTGAACCGCTTCCAAACCCTGCCCGACAAGGAAAATGATTTGCTAAGTTTTTTATTAATTGATATATCAGAAAATCATCGAAAGAGACCGATAGAGCGCAAGAATGATTGAAATTACCCTTGGAGCATGTCCTGCAGGCTTTGGAACTGTTCCAAGGGTCTCGATAATGGGTTGAAGGCATCAACTCTTCCCTTATCAATTTGAATGTCCAACAGAATCCAGTGGTAGCTGCACATGTATATATATATGTGTCAGTAACTTATCAATTACACTCATAAGTGAATGGACACAACAGAGTAAGACCCTCACTTGAAGTTGTATGGAAACAGTATGTGGTCACAAAAATTTTGATCTGTTAGAAACCTTAGAAAGTTTTCCTCCGTCTCCTTGGGTTTATCAGTTAGCGTCGCTATATGTATTTTATCTGGGTCAATAAACCCAATATTGTGGATGTTCCTACTTTTACATTCTAGAATCTTCATTCTGCATAATAGAGTACAAGTCAGAACGGAACAAGTTATATGTAGAAAATGAATTGAAATAACTGAACAAGTTATATGTAGACAATGAATTGAAATAACTGAACAAGTTATATGTAGACAACGAATTGAAAAACTTACAGACAATAGCAACTCATAAGCGATTTGTCGAGGGCGTCAGCATTGTACATCTGGAAGAGTTCATCAAAGTCGATATGGATGTCTTCGGGACGGCCGTAGTACTCCCGTGGGACACGCGCCACGATCATCGTTCTCCCATTCTTTGATTCACTTAAGTACCATGTATGCAAGTAACGCATATTTGTTGGGAGATCATCAAACTTATCTTTGCTGACCAAAGGCGCTCCCATGACAAACTGTGGCTTAGGGGCTACCACAGCCTTGGGTACCACGTCATCTTGGGAAGCCAGAATGACTTCAACCGGGATACCCCATTCATCCGCCCACTTCTTTGCTAATCCCAAATCTTGCCCCTGCACCAGAGAGGGAACATTCTCGGGTAACACCCTGAGGGGTGGGATCGACTGTTTGGCCTGTTGTCCAAGCTGAGGAACGTCTGATCTTATTTTGCTTGTAGTTGAACTTGATTTGCTCCCACTTGCACTTGCACTTGCACGTGACCTGCTCTTTTTCCCTTCCTTCTGCAATGTACGTGTATAGTCGTCAGGCTTATGGTGTAAGTCATACTGTGATGGAAGGGTCGTGAAGTATTTTGCATATGCTATTTGCTTCTCGGTGTATTCCGGGCGGGGCTCGGGTTCCTTCTTTTTCATCTGCGCATCATAATGTTCCTTTGCTATCCTGGCGTTTTCCTCGTCGGTACGATCATAAGGTCTGATAGGAAGATTAGCATGAGGTACCTTTGGGAGGGGCGATAGTTTGCGCTTTGGGGAGCTCCGTCGCTTAGAACTCATGGACGGAGCGTTCTTGCTGGCACGCTTCCGCTTAGTATCCTTAGCGGGCGGCGGCGGAGACGGCCGACCCAAGTCCGGCGGCGGTGATCGAGATGGACTCGTGTTGTGGTGGCCGTCGTCATGTGGAGGGCTTGGAGGTGATGGAGGTGTAGGTGACCTGCGACGACTCGGAGGCGGTGTTGTCCTTGGGGCCGAGCCTGGAAGCTTGATGTAGTTCTTGTCCCATAGGATGACTCCACCCAGTACTTCTCCGAGTGTCCTCTCATCTTCGGGTCCAGCCATGTCGAGCTCCATATCATGAAACCCCGCCATGATTTCATCCACCCCGACTTTAGCAAAGCCAGCTGGAATCTCACGGCCATGCCAGCGTGCATCAGGGCCAGAAGGTAAAGCTTGTCCGATGGCCACCTTCATGGATATGTTCTTGAATTTCTGATGGAGTTCACATGATGTTGACTCCTTGATTCCATCCACGGGGTAGCCGGGACCGCCCTCTATCATTCTTCGTGCATCGTCGGGCGGGGCCTCAGATTCAGCCACGCTGCTTTTCCGCTTAGATGGGGCGCCGATAATATCGAGTCCAGGATCTTCCTGGCGCGCTACTCCTCTAAGCTCGTCAATCTGCTTCTGTTGCTCGTTAAGCCTAGCAAGCAACTGGTTGAACTTGTCATTCTCCTCATCCTGCTGTCGCTTCTTTGCTCTCGCCCGACTTCTGTAAGTGTCTTGGTCTCTGGCAAACCCAAGCCACCACGGGTAAGAAGGACCGAAGCCTCGCGTTCGTCCTCCATGTTCGTCATTGCCGAGGACCAGTGTGAGCAAATCTTTCTCTCTATCTGCAGTGAACTGTCTTTTTCCCTCTTTAATTTCTTTCACTATCTTTTTCCAATTCTCCCTGGGTATCCTAAGACCGTCACTGCAGATGAGGTCCCCTGTTTCTTCGTCGTACGAACCACCATGCGCAAGGAACCAATTCCTTGCTCTCATTTCCCACTCATCACGGATGGGTTCAGGTACGATGCCTTTAGCTAGCAGATCTTGCTCTTTCTTATCCCACTTTGGGATGGCAGTCTCATAGCCCCTGGCCCCAGCGTGTGGTGATATTTCTTCTTGTCGGCATTTTTCTTGTTCTTTTCTGATAATGCCTTGGCATCTTCTGACTCCTTGTACTCCTGAAATGCCTTCCAGTGATTCGCCTGCTTGGCTAGATACCCCTCGAATACTGGCACTTTCTTTGTCTTTAGATAGTCTTGCCATAGCTTCTTCTTCCAGCTACGGAACAGTTCGGCCATCTTCTTTAGAGTCCACTGCTTGACTTTGGCCCTCAGTTTATTTGCGGCGTCTTGATTCTCACATTCTGGCAGGTTGAAATGTGACATGATATCATTCCAAAGATTGTCTTTGTACCTTTCGACGACATAGTCACTATCGGCTGCCCCTTTGCGCTTGTTCCACTCCCGAACGCTGATCGGGACGTGATCCCTAACGAGAACTCCGCATTGCTTCTTGAATGTGTCAGCAGCATTCTTAGGAAGCTTTGGTTCGCCCGTAGGCAATATCACCTCAAAGGTGTAATGCGTCCGTGCGTCCAACTTTTTAGTCGGGCCTCGTTTCGTAGCTTTGCTCGATGTGGAGGCCTAAGAGGGAGAAACATTCGTCAAATGAATGTATATGTATACAATATAGAGCTATCTCCAATATTTTTCACATATTACAAGTGATTGTCGAACTTCATATGTATACCTCGCCGGACTTTATTATTTCTCCACCGGCTTCTCCACCGGCTTCTCCATCAGTGGAGCTATCACCTTCTCCGTCGTTGGAGCTATCTCCGGCCCCATCGGCTTCATCTTCGTGTCGATCAACCTCCATTCCATCTCCGGAGGGGTTTAGATATGACGACGGAGATTCAGCAGGTTCAACGTCGGGGGCGTCTTTGATTATATCTTCGATAAGTTCTTCCTCTTCGAGGTTCCTGCTATGTGGATCCATAGTTCTGCAAAAAACGAACGTTTGATTAACTAATAAACTAACAAACTATATATGATGCAAAATAATTCTATTCTAACTAAATACCTCAATTCTAACTAAATAACTCTATTCTAACTAAATAACTCAATTCTAACTAAAATAATTCTATTCTAACTAAATAACTCTATTCTAACTAAATACCTCAATTCTAACTAAAATAATTCTATTCTAACTAAATAACTCTATTCTAACTAAAATAATTCTATTCTAACTAAATAATTCTATTCTAACTAAAATAATTCTATTCTAACTAAATAACTCTATTGTAACTAAAATAATTCTATTCTAACTAAATAACTCTATTGTAACTAAAATAATTATATTCTAACTAAATAACTCAATTCTAACTAAATAACTCTATTCTAACTAAATAACTCTATTCTAACTAAAATAATTCTATTCTAACTAAATAATTCTATTCTAACTAAAATAATTTTATTCTAACTAAATAACTCTATTGTAACTAAAATAATTCTATTCTAACTAAATAACTCAATTCTAACTAAATAACTCTATTCTAACTAAATAACTCTATTCTAACTAAAATAATTCTATTCTAACTAAATAATTCTATTCTAATTAATAATTCTATTCTAATTAATAACTCTATTCTAACTAAATAACTCTATTCTAACTAAATAATTCTATTCTAACTAAATTAATTCTATTCTAACTAAATAACTCTATTCTAACTAAAATAACTCTATTCTAACTAAAATAATTCAATTCTAACCCTAACCCTAATTCAATTCTAACCCTAACCCTAATTAACACTAGCTAACTAATAATATTCTAACTAATTAACACTAGCTAACTAATAATATTCTAATCCTAACCCTAATTAACACTAGCTAACTAAATTAATTCTATTCTAACTAATAATATTTTAACTAAATAATTCAATTCTAACCCTAACCCTAATTAACACTAGCTAACTAATTAACAAAATAATTTTTTTTGCAAAGAAAAACCTTGCAGGTGAGTGGCGACTGGGGGCGGCGCGGCGGCGACTGGCGGCGACGGACGGCGCGGCGGCGACTGGCGAGGATAGGCGGCGCGGCGTGCTTCTCCGGCTGCAGGCGGCACGGCGCGGAGGCGGCGACGCGAGGGCGCAATGCGGCGGCGCGGCGGGCTAGCGCGGTGGTCGGCCGTTCGACGAAGAGGCAGCCTGGCGGCGTCGGGCGTTACTCCTCGCGCGCGAAAACTGCAAAGTGTGCAGCGGCGCGGGGAAGAAGGTGAGTTTTATACCCCGGGACCTTTAGTCCCGGGCGGTGGCACGGACCGGGACTAAAGGCCCCCCTTTAGTCCCGGTCCGTGCCACCACCCGGGACTAAAGGCCTCGGCTGGGGGGGTTTCAGCACAAGGGCCTTTAGTCCCGGTCCGTGGCACGGGCCGGGACTAAAGGCCTATTTTCTGTTTTTTGTTTTATTTGTTTTGTAAATAGTTGTCTGTTTGCATATTTGAGAATTTAACAAAACTATGAAAATAAAAAGTGTTTGAAATTGAATAAATAATTCAAAACTATTTTCTATTTTAAAAATTAATTATTTTAACTATCCTAAGTATTAACTATTTTGCCATTTTCAATTAAAAACTATGTTTATTAATATTCTTTTTGCATATTTGAGAATTTGACAAAACTATGAAAATAAAAAGTGTTTGAAATTGAATAAATAATTCAAAACTATTTTCTATTTTAAAAATTAATTATTTTAACTATCCTAAGTATTAACTATTTTGCCATTTTCAATTAAAAACTATGTTTATTAATATTCTTTTTGCATATTTGAGAATTTGACAAAACTATGAAAATAAAAAGTGTTTGAAATTGAATAATTAATTCAAAACTATTTTCTATTTTAAAAATTAATTATTTTAACTATCCTAAGTATTAACTATTTTGCCATTTTCAATTAAAAACTATGTTTATTAATATTATTTTTGCATATTTGAGAATTTGACAAAACTATGAAAATAAAAAGTGTTTGAAATTGAATAAATAATTCAAAACTATTTTCTATTTTAAAAATTAATTATTTTAACGAGAAGGCTGGCTTAATTTGTCATTTGCATGTGTCTTCTTGTTCAATGTATGTTCCTGTTCTTTAGTTTAGTTTGAACTATGCGTGAGTTTTATGTTCTATTCGTGGTGCTTGTGATAGCTCTGTTTGTTTCTTTGGCAATTTACCCACTGGTCAAGATGAACTGACATTTAATTGTACCGTTGTTTCGTTTAGTATTCTGAAAAGCCCGTTTGAATGCGTTTAGACCAATCAAACTTCTAGAAGATGCGTTTAGACCAATCAAACTTCTAGAAGAGCGGTGTAACCGTGTCTGTCGTAGCCATGGAGAATCTTCATCATGCATTACATAAAAGGTTTAATACATTATTACATTATTGCACCAACATTCCTATCTATTATTTCTGTTTTCTTCTGGGTCGTAGCCATGGAGAATCTTCATCATTCAGTAGGATGCTTGGGTCAGTTTTCACTTTGAAGGGCGGAATTTCATGAAACTTATTATAATCTACTGACATGTCTGTCTTGTCATCTACTCCCACGATGTTTCTTTTCCCTGAAAGAACTATGTGGCGCTTTGGCTCATCGGACGATGTCTTCTTTTGCTGATTTCTTTTTCTCGTTTTTATAGACATGTCCTTCACATAGAAAACCTGAGCGACATCATTGGCTAGGACGAATGGTTCATCCATGTACGCAAGATTGTTGAGATCCACTGTTGTCATACCGTACTTTTGGTCTACAACTACCCCGCCTCCTGTCAGCTTCACCCATTTGCACCGAAACAAAGGGATCTTAAAAGTAGGTCCATAGTCAAGTTCCCATATCTCCTCTATGTACCCGTAATATGTTTCCAAACAGTGCCCATTCTCGTCTGTTGCATCAAAGCGGACACCACTGTTTTGGTTGGTGCTCTTTTTATCTTGGGCAACCGTGTAAAATGTATTCCCATTTATCTCGTACCCTTGGAAAGTACATATAGTAGAAGATGGTGGCCTGGCCAAACAGTACAGCTGATCTCCAACGGTGTCATCATTCATGAGATGTGTCTGCAACCAACTGCCGAAAGTCTTCTCGTGTTCCCCTTTAATCCAAGAGTCAGTCTTCCCCGGGTTTTCGGAGCGTAGAATATTCTTGTGTCTCACAATATACGGAGCCACCACGGTGGAATTGTGTAGAACTGTGTAGTGTGCTTGAGAGAAAGAATGCCCATCCATACATACTTTTGCTTTCCATCCTAGTGTGCCTTTTCCTGTCAGCCTACCCTCATACCGAGATTCAGGAACACCAATCGGCTTAAGGTCAGGAAGAAAGTCCACACAAAACTCAATGACCTCCTCTGTTCCATAGCCCTTGGAGATGCTTCCTTCTGGCCTAGCACGGTTACGAACATATTTCTTTAAGACTCCCATGAACCTCTCGAAGGGGAACATATTATGTAGAAACACAGGACCGAGAATTCTAATCTCTTCGACTAGGTGAACTAGGAGGTGTGTCATTATATTGAAAAAGGATGGCGGGAACAACAACTCGAAGCTGACCAGACATTGGACCACATCAATCTGTAACCCTGATAGACTTTCTCGATCGATTACCTTCTGAGAAATTGCATTGAGGAATGCACATACCTTCACAATTGCCAGGCGAACATTTTCTGGTAGAATTCCCCTCAATGCAACCGGAAGCAATTGCGTCATAAGCACATGGCAGTCATGAGACTTTAGGTTTTGGAATTTTTTGTCTTTCATATTTACGATTCCCTTTATATTCGACGAGAAGCCAGTCGGGACCTTGATACTGAAAAGGACTTCAAAGAAGATTTCCTTCTCTTCCTTAGTAAGAGCGTAGCTGGCACGCCCTTGAAACTGCCCTGGATGCATACCATCTCTTCCTTTATGACGTTCCTGGTCCTCTCGTGCTTCCGGTGTATCTTTTGACTTCCCATACAAGCCCAGGAAGCCTAGAATATTCACGCAGAGATTCTTCGTCAGGTGCATCACGTCGATTGCGGAGCGGACCTCATGGACTTCCCAATAGGGTAGCTCCCAAAATATAGATTTCTTCTTTCACATGGGTACGCGCTTATTAGGGCCGTTAGGAACAGGTTGGCTGCCAGGCCCCTTTCCAAAGATTACTTTTAAATCTTTGACCATATCAAATACTTCAGCACCAGTACGGATGACAGGCTTCCCCCGGGGTTCTGCCTTGCCATTGAAATGCTTGCCTTTTTTCTTTAAGGGATGCTTGGGCGGAAGAAAACGACGATTGTACGAGTACACATTCTTCCTACATTTTTCCAGATATATACTTTCTATCTGATCTAAACAGTGCGTGCATGCATTGTATCCCTTGTTTGACTGTCCTGAAATGTTACTAAGAGCAGGCCAATCATTGATGGTTATGAAAAGCAACGCTCGAAGGTCAAATTCCTCTTGTTTGTGCTCGTCCCACACACGTACACCTGGTTCGGCCCACAGCTGTAAAAGTTCATCAACTAATGGCCTTAGGTACACATCAATGTCGTTGCCGGGTTGCTTTGGACCTTGGATAAGCACTGGCATCATAATAAACTTCCGCTTCATGCACAACCAAGGAGGAAGGTTGTAGATACATAGAGTAACGGGCCAGGTGCTGTGACTGCAACTCTGCTCCCCAAAAGGATTCATGCCATCTGTACTCAGACCAAACCATAAGTTCCTTGCGTCACCTGCAAATCTCGAAAACTCTCTCTCGATTTTTCTCCACTGCCGACCATCGGCGGGGTGCCTCAACTTATCGTCTTTCATACGATCTTCCATGTGCCATCGCAACAACTTCGCATGATCTTTATTTCTGAACAGACGTTTCAACCGTGGTATTATAGGAGCATACCACATCACCTTGGCAGGAACCCTCTTCCTGGGTGGCTCGCCCTCAATCTCACCAGGGTCATCTTTTCTGATCTTATACCGCAATGCAGTGCATACCGGGCATTTATCCATATTCTCATACTTCTCACCGCGGTAGAGGATGTAGTCATTAGGGCATGCATGTATCTTCTGCACATCTAATCCTAGAGGGCAGACAAGCTTCTTTGCTTCGTACGTGCTGGCGGGCAATTCGTTCTTTCTTGGAAGCATCTTCTTCATCAGTACCAGCAACTTTTCGAATGACGAGTCAGTCACACCGGTCTCTGCCTTCCACTTCAGCAATTCCAGTGTGCTACCCAGCTTCTTCTGGCCATCTTCACAAGTTGGGTACAACAATTTGTTGTGGTCCTGTAACATCTGCTCGAACTGCAACCTCTCTTTTTCTGTGTCGCAGCCTCGCCGTGCTTCAGAAATGACCCGGCCAAGATCATCAGCGGGCTCATCTGGTTCCCGTTCTGCACCCTGATCTTCTTCTTCATTGTCTTCCATTGCGGTATCAGCATACTCAGGGAACATAGATCGGTAGTTGTCATCATCGTTCTCTTCTTCTTCATCGTCGTCTTCCATCATAAACCCTCTTTCTCCGTGCTTGGTCCAAACATTATAGCCCGACATAAAACCGGACCGAAGCAGGTGGCTCTGAATGACTCTTGAGGAAGTGTAGTCCTTCTCATTCCGACATTCAACACATGGACAAAACATATAGCCACCACCATGCTTGTTCGCATCGGCCGCATCTCGAAAAGAATGCACGCCTTCTCTGTAAGCGGCTGTGCGTCGATCACCGTACATCCATGGATGGCTCATCTGCGTCATGCAATAGTATATCAAACACAATCACGATCCTAAAAATTAGTACCGCACGGTCTAAACGAGAAAATATAGTTGCTAACCTTTTAGAATAAGTGGAAATAAAGAGGAAGAGACTTAAGCGTGGCTCGGGCACCTCATATCGTAGTTGTGTTCGGTGAACTGAAGCGGCATCGCTCTAACACACATTTCATCAAACACCTCTAGTGCATCCATGCAAAAAGAAGAGCTAGCACACACCCACTGAGATCCATCCAAGAAAAATGCAAGGAAGAGTGGAAAGAGGGGCTGCAGCCATATATATAGGCAGAGGACTTTAGTCCCGGTTTGAGACACAAACCGGGACTAAAGGGTGCGCACATGGGGACCTCTCAGCGCGTAGCCCTTTAGTCCCGGTTTGTGTCTCAAACCGGGACTAAAGGGTCGTTACGGGCCGGGACCAAAGCCTCCCGGGCGGCTTGGTCTTTTGGGGCGACGTGGCCGGGCCTTTAGTCCCGGCCCAGATGGAGGCCGGGACTAAAGGGTCCAGGCCAAAGGCCCGTTTTCCACTAGTGGGCCTACGACTGTTGAAATCGGATGTAAAATTTTATGTAGATAGTTTTGATATATTATACATTTTTTTCGAGTCCGTATGCAAAAGTTAAAGCCGTTTTAATTTGGAACAACCTTTTCTGCCAAAAATATCAAATATCAAATTTTTCATAAAAGTTGGTTGCGTGAGGTACACGCACATCAAAGGATTTTGAAATTTGAAGTTTTTATCATTTTTGATTATTTTTTACATTTTTTCTGTGCGGGGGGGGGGGGGGGGGGAAGGGGTAGGCATGAGAGAAAAAAGAATGGGAGGCTATCCTTTAGCACCGGTTTGAGCCATGAACTGGTGCTAAAAGTCACTCTTTTGCACTGGTTCATGGCTCAAACCGGTGCTAAAGGTCACCACCCTTTAGCACCGGTTCGTGGCTCAAACCAGTGCAAAAGGAGAACCTTTAGCACCGGTTTGAGCCACGAACCGGTGCTAAAGGGCGACCGCTTACACGCAACCCTTTTAGCACCGGTTCGTGGCTTAAATCGATGCTAAAGATCCCTTACGAACCGGTGCTAATACCCTGTGGGTTTCCTGCGACATCCTGACCTTACGAACCGATGCTAATGCACCCTTTAATCTGGGTTCGTAGCACAACTGGTGCTAAAGCTCCGGACAACTCCAAACGAAAGCAATTTTTTATACTCCCTCTATGCCGGATTATAGGGCAATTACGCACTTTGAGACAAACTTTGACCTTTAATTTTAGTCAAAAAATATAAGATATATTATATAAAAATTATACTATTGAATTCATATTTAAAAGAACTTTCCAATGGTATAATTTTTATGTCAAATATCACATATTTTCTTAACTAAAATTAATGATTAAAATTTATTTTAAAATAAACAATTGTCCAATAATGCGGTATGGAGGGAGTATTAGTGAAACAACCGCGACATCCTACCACCGATCGTAGCAGCGGCTGACAGAGAAGCCCCGCTCTGCCTTTACACTTTTCTATCTAGTATGTCGGGGACAGCGATTATTGAAGTTTGTCCCACCTGCAGACTTTTTCCTGCTAGTCGATCAGTCGCGAACACCTACCAGTCCCTGTCCAATACCACTGTTCACATACTACAAAGTGACGTGACTACGTCCTTCTCCGCCCTGCATAAACTGGATAGGGAGGAGAGATACGACCACCCTCATCACGCAGAAAACGCCATCAGCTCGCGCCCAACCAAGACCGGCAGGCCGGATCTCCTTTTCATACCTTCTCTTCAATGATTAATCGGACGACAAGTTCAGTGAGGAGTATATATTTTTGCGCTGGGAAATTAGCACTGGCGTGCCCGATCGATGGGTGCAATGATAGAGGGAGCGTTCAGCTTTTCGGAGGCGCCACTGCCGTCTGCCGGCGCCTGCTAGGTAGGTGATGGTGCTGGTCGCTCACGCACCTGCTAGCTACTCCCTTCGTTTGCAAATATAAGATGTTTTAGCTTTCTGAAGCTAATATATTTAGATATCTTTTAGTGTATAGATTTAAATAAAACTATATACTAAAAGATATCTAGATATACTAGTCAGCAACCCGTGCACCCGCACGGGCTAGTTATTCAGAGAATACATTAAAAATGTTTTAATTTTTTATATGTCTATTAATGAAAGATTCTTAGAAGTATTTATTAGATGACTGTTTTGTTACCCTTATAGTGAAAAGAAGGATGTCTACATTTTATTTAAACATGATATATTTTTATTATGGGAGAAAAAAAAAATCAGCTTGTACCAAGAGCACATGCTAAAACCAAAACAACATAATTGCATATAAGTTTGTGGGTAGGAAAAAGTATGCAAACCGCGCCATAACAAAAATTAGGCAATAAATATTGCCCTATTTTCAGGTGATAAAAATAATATTAATTGTCGTCATGTTCTTTTTCGGAAGAGAAATACATTAATAATCAATATCACATACCTAGCTTCATAAACACAGTTAGTCTCAATTTTTGTTATAACGTATAGGCTTGCACTCTTTAAATTTTAATATTTTTTACCTTTAAAACTCAAGGCCGCAGTACTGGTACATCCTTCCACGCAAATGACACAGTTGCCCATATTTTTTGGTGTAAATAAAAGAAATACATGGTTAAATTGTTTACCTCCATTATTATCTAGTACTCCTTCGGTAGGAGCCACGTTTTCGTTATAAACTCGGGAAAATACATGGTGGAATTGAAGAAATTGGCAGTACCAAATTGTACGGTTAGAGAGCTTTATCTACGAACAAAGACCTGTAGTGCGAATGAATTTCCCTTTTTTTTGAAGTAGCGAATGAAATTCTCTTGTGTCATGTGATTGACAGCAAGAGAAAAGGATAAATGGGCTAAGACTAATGTATTGTTTTTCTTCTTCTTCTGAACAACATGTAGAAATGAACTATAAGCTTAATGACTATTTGAGAAACATAAATCTTGGATGTCCGACTGAGTGAAGATATATGTTACTTGGCGTTGTACTGGCAGGCAACGGGAAGTAGTCACGGAGTTTATTTGCACTGGGCGTCATGGCAGGACTGCAGCACAAACCCGTCGCCGGTTCTTCTAGAGAGTGTGCATTACCCTGTTTTCGCATTGGAAGGATCAGATCAATTTGAATGGCAACAGGCTAGCTGATCTAACCCAACTTCTCCCTTCTTAGCTCAGTATCAGCCAATCCTATTACCATCATTTTATATGCAGTATTGCTCCCACTAAACCTGATTACTTCTCTGAGACCAGCTCAGCAAAAGTTGCATGCAGTAGAAATTCAAAGAGTAATCAAGGAAGAGACTACGTACACCGTTAAATCTGATGACTACGGTCCACCGGTCCAGTCTTTAGAAAATGTGCATCCATATGCTTAGGCGTGGGGAAAACAATACTTCACTGCAAGAAAATCAAGAGCACTTGAGGGGTGTTCAATTATATATCAATAGAACATACCATCCTAGGGAAATTTACACGACATGAAATCAGTAACACCTGATTAGATGGGCAATTAAATATATGAAGTCGATAGTATTTGGATGGCCAATTACCTCTGCTCCTTGCCGGCGCTCGAAGTGCCGCTGCATGCACCTATTGGCTATGCGATGCCGCGATCTTGGCATCAGCCGGCTGTGCGCCAATCTTCAGCTGTCGCTGGCGGGCAGCTGTGCACACAGGTAGCGGGAGATTGGAGGACGGCTGTCGGATCGAAATTGTCACGGCCAGATCGGGTAGTTGCAGTCTTGCAGAACGCTTAAGAGATGTAGCCTAACCTCCTCGTCCATTGGTCTTCTACCTCTACAGCAGTTGTAGCTGGTTGAACCACATGTTGAATCGCCGATGATGGATGCCGCCGTGCCCATCGGTCGCCGTGCACATAGCCGCAGCTAAGGGTCACGGGCCAGTGCACCAGTGATGGCTCCGTCACGCGCGTCGTCCCAATCGCTATGCGTGAGGATCGATTGATTTAGAAGGAGAGGAGTACACCAGATTCAGCGAAAACAGCTGAGACATGCCGATGGCACCAAGAGACATCCATGGCGGCGGTTTGGGGACATGAGGATAAAGGGAGTATACTACTATTGAGGAGACCAAGGAGATAACAACTCAAACGTGGACGTGTCTCTTGGATTCATCCGATGGATGCGGACACGTTGTACATTAATCGGATGGTTGAAAACTCTCATCTTCTAGGATTAACGTGGTGCTTCGTATGGTGCTTCCAATTAGTAAATATACTAGCCATCAACCCGTGCAACTGCACGGTCTTGTAACTTTGGAAAAATGTACGTATATTTATAAAGATTTACTTAAAATGTAATTAAGATTCTTGAAATAAATAAAAAAATTATTAGACATATAAATGAAAATTTATTTAGTTTCACACAGATGGACTAATAAATCTTTTACTGCAAGTTAACAAATGGCCTGCATGTATTATTTCTCCAAGCTTGTGCTCACCTCTAATACATTGAGCATGTCCGTTAATTATAACAAAGCTACTGACAAATAACTCAGAAGAACGTAAAACATGAAATTTTCATCTCTCATGGGCAATTCAAGTCATTTAGCTAATTGTTAAGAGCCAATAGCAATGACTATAATATTTTATCTTAATTAACATAAAAATAATGCATTTGTATATATCTCAAACCATCACACCACATTCCTTTTTTGCACATCTTTTATAAAAATTCTCCCTATTTAAAGGCCTTGCTAGTCATGAATCACTGCTCCGGAACTGAGCTCTGTTCAATAGAAAAAGATGCGTCTATGTTTAGTTTTATATATACCAGTAAGGTTTGTTCTTAGATAGCCACTGAAGCTGCTAAAATGGGCAGAAACACATTTTCTCCTCCCTATGAACGATCAAAGTAACTTAGTGCAATTCAAGCAGTTATCATCAGATGGTAAAATGACGACATCTTCAGTTGCCTAATTCTGCAAGGCATCAAAATCAGTCATGGACTTAAAGGGAGCAACCAAAGTGTCTTTTCCAATTATTCCAGATAGTAGTAATCCCAATAATTAACTTTACAGAAACCATTTAGTTCTACTAATCCATCAGAACATCAAGGATTTGCTACACAAAATAGAGTTTTGAAGTAATTACCTGATGAGGCAAACTGCAATGGATGAGAGCTTAAAACAGTGATACACGCTTTAGGCCTTGACCATGGGGAAAAAATGGCATGCAACATAGCAAATGTTCCTCTCTGGTTATAGTCCAAAGATATAATCACGGATCATATGAGATACAGATTATGCAAGTACATTAGTAGTGAGTATTACCGAAAGCTTATTAGCTTCACAGGACGACAACTGACTTTATAATACTGAATATAAATTGAACTTGAAAATTATGGCATTTGTGATTTTAAGAGGTATATAAAACAATACCTCTTACTATAGACAATTTAGGACATTAAGCAAAAATTATGAATAATCAAGATTTCTCAAAAGAAAAGAAACATATTGGAGCTTCCAGTAGCAGCAGAAGTATTCAAACCTGGAGTTTGTTGAGATATCATGGGGAGGGATTGCGAGAGGCAACATGCTTGCCTAGTGCATATTTCCCTAGAATATTTCTGATAAGATATCAATAGGTCGGAGCACTTTTTTAGCATATTGGCATGGTACGAACAACATATGCATAGATATAAATGGCTCTATCAAAATCTGAACTAAAGAATATCACACTTAATCCTGAACTTCTGTTGGTTTTCATGCAGATTGGCAGAACTAAAGAACATCACATTTAATCCTGAACTTCTGTTGGTTTTCATCCAGATTTGGCACCAAACATCCAGCAGAAGAAAAATTGAACCGATAGCCTCAGAAATCTTTAGGCACATGGAAAATACTTCCCAAGAACTTTTCTTGCTTCTTAACACATTAAGAACAAATTAAAGGAATTTAAACAATAATGATCGAATAGATTTTATTTACCTGAGCAGTACATACAACATACTCATGCATGCCTTCTCTAACACTTGATAATGTAATCACAAAGATTATGTGCATTGTGGTTCTGTCAGTAAGAGCTGAAGGGCATGATGTTTTTTTGTGCAAAAATTTGTTGAGCCTTGATACACAATGTTTTGATCACATGTCTTTTAAACCGCCTGCTAACATATCAGAATAATACCTGAGGGGAAAAAATGGATCAGATAGGAAAAAATTATGAATAAATTTTTGTGGGGGTACAGATACAAATTTGAGAGTTGCAAAGAAAAAATATAAATGATTCGTACAAAGTGCTAAACGCCCACATTACACAACCAAGGGGCATAGGCTACCGTGAAGATGGGTTCGAGGATGACCCAAGTTGCTACGCTGTGATGGCTAGTGGCCAACTACAATACATTAATCTGCAATATCATTTACAAATTAGATAGCAAGACAGGTTCCACAGGTTCCACTTTCAATGGACCGATGCCTTTGAATCCTTGGTCAAGCACTCGACAACATCAGGTATCGAGTTAGATCAAAGTACAATGCTATGTTTAAAAAAAAAAGGTACAATGCTACCATCTTCCAGAAAATAGTAGTCCACCAACACTATCGATACAGAGAAGTCCTACATATCATTGATCGTTAAGGTCTTCCTGCAATTCATTGTACCCAAATATTTCTTAGTCAACACACAGCCACAATCGTACATATGTTGAGGAGGACCGGTCACCTGAAATCAGTGTCTGTTGATATTGCTCCGAACGTGGACTTCGACGGCGAAAACAATGGTACTTTTGATACTCGTTCCCGGCAAGGAGGGCATCAATTCCACTTTTGTCCAGCAGCCAGATATTCTTGCTGAGTTTCAGCAGTCTTCGACGTCCCAAAAAATTGAAATCAACATCGACAGCGGATGATGCCGGACGGCAGACAGCAAGAGAGAAGTAGCGGCAGCATCAAAAAGAGAAAACAATGGTAAAAGAGCTCGTTAATTAGAAAACATGGGATTCAAAATAAAATAGAGCAAGTAGGAGAAATAGATCGGGGGAGGAGGCCCTGGCCGCAGGCTAGACGGCTCGATCAGGGGGAGTTTCCGATCTGGGCGTTTGGTCATCAAAGAGGACGGCGGCGGCGGATGGAAAAGTGTTTGGAAAGGGATTGCTAATTAGGATTAGGACTCTGCGACTGCACAGGAATATTACGTGAAAGGATTAATTTTTAGTTGTCCATCTTTTGATCTAACGGTGAAAGTTAGGTTAAACGTGAGGATTAACGTGGAGGCTTGTATGGTGCCTCCAATTAGTAAATATAAGATTTATTTTATAAAATTAAAATATCTTATATTTTCGAACGGAGGGAGTAGCTAGGTGGCCGCACGCACGCAGAGGCAGGGTGCACACGGCGGGACCGGGCACATGCCGGCGATCCTTCCTTTTCGGGAGGGCGACAGGTGGAATATTGGCCAGCCCACACCGTTGGGCTAGCCGCTAGCAAGAGCTCTTCCTCGATTCGGATGATCATGCCGTCGAGATGAAGATGAACTGGACCAGACCGAGAACACATGCTCGCGTGTAGCCTACAGGTAGTGCTCGCCCAGATCAGCGCGCGCGGTGGTATATGCCTCTGGCTGCCCTGCATGTCTTATTTCACGATAGGATCAAATTGCAGAGATCCTTACGATTAAAGCTTAGGGATTCATCGAGCTAGGTCTGAAGATCGGCATCCAGAAACCAGAAGATCGTCGACTCACAGCATGTTTGCTGGGGAGAAATGTTGTCCAAAACCCCTGTCGGAATAAAGAGGGAGGCTGGCTAAAACTATCGCCCACTGGCCGTTTACTGAAGCATTTCTTGAGATAGAACGTTCAGGTAGTGGAGTTTGTTTCACGATCACCGCGCTGAATAAAACTTTGGGAAGACACCCGAGAAAAGCAGTAAGTTTCACACTACACAAAATATCGTCTCTTGTGTTCTTCGTCTTCGTCAGAAATACAGTGAGAACGAGAGAGATCGAGAGATCGCGACAACAGGTAGCCTGTGTAGTCAGCCCTGCATGTTTAATTATTTCACGATCGGGATCGATGCATCATATGTTTTCTTTTTTCCTTGTTCATCAGTACGATGAAGAACGTTTATTCGGGTACAACGTGGTGGATTTTACATCGGTAGTAAGACTGAAGCATCTAACATTTTTCTGTTAGGTTTGCTAAGGCCATCTCCAGCGGGCCGACCTAAACGGACACCGCATATCGGAACGCGTTCGCGCAGACAAAAAAATGAAAAAAAAAGTCACCCAGCGGCCCGACCCGAACAGACTGGTGAGGTAGGACCGATCCATTCCCGGTCCAAATATGGGAAATAATTGGGTCAGCGCGACAGGCGAGCGGTTCGCGCACGCGTGCGCCTGCGCCTTTTCGTGTCCTCCTGGCCCACATGGCAGCCACTCGCGTCGACCCGTCTTCTCCGACGTGGGTACTGGCCAGTCTGCGCCGCTGCTTTGGCCTCGTCCAACGCGTCATCAGCGCATTGATGCATCGCCTGGCTGTCTGCGTCGGCCATCAATGCCGACGCCTCGATGACCGCACTGGGCGGCGAGCGGCTAGCGCCCAGCTCGTTGGCCTTTATAACCAGGGCTGTGGCACGTCAATGCCACAGACCAAGCCACTGTAGCCACCATGACAGGACGCTGGCCTTTCAGCCGAAAGACACGGCACGACCACAAGGCCTTGGGCTCAGCCTCTGAGGCTTGCGGGCGTATGCCGCTGCCACCTCTACCACGCACGGTGCCAGTGGCTTCACCTCGAGCTCATCCCCCTCGCCGGAGCACGTCTAGGCCACCACGCGACCGAGTGTACGTCCGCATCCGCCAAGCGCGCAGACTGTACGCGCGCGGCCAGCCGGTGCCATGGTCGGACGTCAACTTGTCGGCGCGGTGACACCTCAATAGCCACCGCGTGTCGGTGCCGCCGGTCCCGCGAGAAGTGCCTGAGCTTTGATTTAGAGCCTAGTTTACTTTAAACTACTAATCAACTCGCTTAGCCCCTCCTTATTTTAGCTCCAAGCTCCACCACTGCTTTTTTTCGAAACGGGGGCAAAAGCTTTTCCCCGATCGATTAATTAAGAGAGAAGAGAGTTTTACAACAAGTGAGACCAATTGGCGACACCCACACACCCGACACTAAAGCCTACTCTCCCGACATCAAAAGACCCAACCCCTTTGCTCCCGCAATGACCCACAAATGGGCTTCACACTTGATCCTATCAACTATTACAAAAGTGGGAGATAGCTTGCTATGAAAAACTCTCGAGTTCCTCTCATTCCAAATTTCCCAGACGGTGAGGAGCGCAAGAGAAGCAATGCCTTTCCGATGAGGGGATGCACCCTCCGCCATCATAGACCACCATTCTTTTAAGGGAAGACCTGCCCATTGCCTCGGGTTAATTTTGTGGATGCCAAGCCACTCCTTTGAGAGCTCCCAAATCCGGGCGGTGAAACCGCACTCACAAAAAGATGGTTTACCATTCCAAGGTTTGCTTACAAAGAGGGCAAAGCCCGCAATTTGGCCATCCCCTTTTTTGAAGCCTATCCGCCGTCCATAGTTTGTTTTGTAAAGCAATCCATGCATGGTTCTTAGTCTTTGGGGGACCCCAAGCCTTCCAAATAATTTTTTCCATAGGCGAGTGTACTAGGCCAAGAAATTGCATGACATATGCCGAAGCCGTGGTGTATTGGCCATTATTCGTGAATTCCCAAACGATGTCGTCTTCAACCTCAAGTTGGAGATGCACATGACCAATATGAGTCCAAAGGTCGACAAATTGAGAAAGATGGACTGACGAGGGTTAACTCGATAAATGCCCAATACGAAGGACTTAGGATCGGGGAAGCAGGGCGTCGGATGAACTCGAAGGTAAATCAGTCAAACAAGGTGTATATCGAAAGTAAACGTAAGAATAAACTTGGCTTGCTTTCAATCTGTCCCTCTCCGTCCTCTCCTGGCCCCTATATATAGGTGGCCAGGTCTCAAGGATCGGGAGGGGTCCGATACAGATTACAATATCGACATACGACATGAACTCGTATTTCGACTAGTATTACAATTGGGCCTAGCTTAATGGGCCTCAGGGGTACTCAACTGATGGACTCTATTATCTATACCCTTATCAGTAGCCCCCGAGATTCTACCAGAATTGCAGATTCGGGTTGAATCTCAAATTTTCAAATCTTCGACTTGATTAATCTTTTGACTTCTTCTGCCTATATCCAAAAATAAACACTTTTCATTATATCATTTCGCAAGGGGTTTTGATGAACAGCCTGACAATTCTGACGGATCAAGAGGGCAGTTAACTGCCAGAACAGATACTTGTCACCTACTTCAAATTCAATCCCCTTGGACTTGAATTCAGGAAACCGGTCAAACCCATTCTTTTGCCGGATTTAGGACTTACAAAGAATGAATCCCAGTGGTTCTCAGGGTACCCAGTGCGTCCACCAGGATTTTCTTCGCGTCGTAGACACGGATAAGTACCAGCAGAGCGCATTCATGTGTGTATACCAGGTCACACAGGACGGATCCTGGGGTCTTACCTTCACAATATATTTCAATCATGGCATTCAAGTTTTGTCGCGATGACGCAACTCGAGAATCATATGTCGCAGCCTTGTTTGACTGTTTAAATGTGCAAACTATTCGAGTTTACTATTTTTTAGATTCTCATAAATAACTCCCGATGGGAGTAATCGATCTTTATTTTGTCGACAATGAAGTCGAATTTTGTTGCCGACGAAAAGTAGTCGATTGCGCCTGTACCGGTCGACGACCATCTGGCCATTTATTATAAAGTGCACCACCAGTGCTCCTGATGTAAGAACGTCCAAAGCTATGGGCAGTTATTTGTAGCCGATCATAGGCTTCAATCTCCCCGTCTTCTTTCTGTTGACTTCTTTTTATCGGGTGCGCGACCAGCGCTCCCGATGGGAGTAGCCCCCGAGGCGATAGCCAAAAAAAATCGGGTATAGGCTCAAAATATAAAAGTGTTTACCTAGCATATTGTCCTTTTGTGATATCTTCGGCACAACTTATGCTTAATTATTTGTCCCTTTTTCTTCTCATGCCTCGAGCCCCCGAGTCCATGACGAGGTGCATTGTGCTCCTTTGATGTATACTTTTTCACTTTTTACACGTATCTTTGTTTTTGATACGTTGTTTCTTCCTTATCGTCTGCTCTGGGCGGAATATAAAAGCCCATAGATGTACTTTGGACCTTGTCTCTGCGGAGGCCCATTAAGATGTGCTTATAAATAAAGCATGCTTGGCGAGGGTAAAAAACCCTAATTCCTTCATTACCATCTTTCTTCGCTGCATCATCTTCCATTTCCTCATCTCATCTAGGGTTTTTCCTCCCAGCACATATTTCCATGGCCGATGCAGGTGGATCACAGCTGAACATCGATGCACCGGTAGAAAAGCGAGGTCGTGGCCGCCCTCGTGGTAGTAAAAATAAATCCAAGGACCCGGTTGTAGCAGCCTCGCCATCTGCTCCTGTTAAGCGGCGCCCTGGCCGCCCTCTGGGAAGCAGGAACAAGACCAAGATGTCTACTGCTGCTCTAGGTCCAAGCGCTCCACCACGTAATGCTTCTCCTCCTTCTTCTCCCAAGATATACTCCTTCTTCTGCATCACCGGCGCTCAATGCCGCGGGATTCAGCGGGTGCTACTAAAGTTTACCAATTTCATGGACGGGCGAGAGCTACGAGAAGCAGTTCTTTGCGAACACTCTGGGGAAGGAACTCCCTATGAAGTAGAGGTCTGGTATGACGGGGACGGCGAGATGTACTTCAAGGGCGGCTGGCCTCAGTTTGCAGAAGACCATGACCTCCATCAGGGTTTCTTCATGACCTTCGACTATCATATCGGTACGTCAAAGTTTGACGTGAAGATTTACGATGGTACTCAATGCCAGAAGGAGTACAAAGCTGAAGTGCATTTTCATTAGTCATCTCCTTATGTAATCTCGTGTTCTGGTTATCCTTTGGTTTGTTTATCTGTAATAAGTAATGAACTTTTATCTTGTGCCTTCCTTATTGATAGACCATGGGAACGAATCGTCGTTCCGAGGTGTGCTTTTGATATATTATCGGGTTACCTGGAACCGTACTTATTTTGTCGAATATCGGGTTGCAAACAACCTGGTAATATATCTCGAATAATCGCAGATACTGAATCTTCAATAACTTATTTATTTTATTTGGTACGACTCGAGGGTCTGAGCCCCCGAGTGGAAGGAAAAATATTCATACATATTGTCGAGTTGACCCAAAGAACCCGACCTATGGCCTCATGTTCTGGGTTCAGAGGGTCATATCTCGAAAGTTTCTTGTCGCCATACTCCTTCTATGCATAGAACCGCCGAAGTTGCTCCGCGTTCCACGGGTTGTTCTCGTCTTTCCCCATTTTCTTGTCTTGTAATCGATAAGCTCCTCCTGGTATTACCTCTGTTACGATATAAGGTCCCACCCTTGGGGACTCTAATTTGCGATGACCGTCTTGCTTTAATCGCAGGACTAAATCTCCCACCATGAAAGATCGTGGACGAACTCGACTACTATGGTAGTTTCGTAGATTTTGCTGGTACTGCGTTGCTCTGGCAAGTGCTATGTCTCTTGCTTCATCAAGTGCATCGGCATCATCTTGAAGTGCTTCAGTGGAGGTTGTCTCATCGTAAGCCACGATTCTTGGGGCTTCATGGGTGATATCGACTGGAAACATGGCTTCTGCACCATAGACCAGAAAGAAGGGGGTTTCTTGAGTAGCCGCATTGGGTATAGTTCTGAGACTCCATAGCACGGAGGGTAGTTCGTCTACCCAAGCGTGTTTGGCTTTTTCAAGAGGTGCTAACAACCTCTTTTTTATCCCGTTGCATATTAAACCATTAGCTTTTTCGACTTGTCCATTTGTCTTTGGATGCGCTACGGATGCAAATTTCAGTTTGATTCCCATACTTTCACAGTAGCTCTTGAACTCTTTTGATGTGAAGTTTGTCCCATTGTCCGTGATGATGCTATGTGGTACTCCGAAGCGAAAAACAATAGACTTGATGAAGTTGATTGCGGCTGTGGAATCTTGGGTTGTTACGGGGGCTGCCTCTACCCATTTGGTAAATTTGTCGACTGCCACCAGCATGTAGACATGTCCTCCTGGCCAAGATTTGTGCAATTTTCCTACCATATCGAGTGTCGTGGAAATTTGGAGACAGTAGCCATGGGGATGGCTTAACGGAGGGGCTCGACGGTGGTGACGATGGGTCCGGCTCGGGATTGTGCCAACGGAGACACCTCGGTTACCCAGGTTCAGGGCCCTCCATGATGGAGGTAAAACCCCTACTTCCTGCCTGCTTTCTATTAGCTTTACATTGGTTACAGTGCTCCTCGAGCTGTTCGTCTAGAGGAGGAAGAAGGAGAAGGATTCGATCCCCTAGGCTAAGGGTCTAGACCCCCTTATATAGGCGGGGGTCTGGTTACAGGTTAGGTGGCTGGCTGTCCGGCTGCTGGCTCCTCGCGGCTGCGTCTTCGGCGTGATCTCCTAGCCCACCACTGTTCCCTCCTGACAGTTGCACTTTATAAAGCGCCTTCCCCCCCCTTGGACCGACATCTGGGAGGCATATGCCTTCCCTTTTGCCTCGGATCCTTTTGTGGGGAAGGCTCCTGCTCGCTGGTTGGTGGAGGCCGGTCGTGGCGGGCGTCACTCCCGTCCTGTGCCTCTGTCGATCTTGTCGGGGCCAGGCTGCTTTCGGCGACCCAGCCGTTGGAGGAATCTTATCTTCACCGCCCGGCTCTGGCTCTCCTTGGTGGAGTCGCCAGCCGGCTGTGAGCGCAGCCGGCCCATTAGCTGGAGCCGGTCTTTCCTACTTGACGCCGTGGGGACTCCTGGGACGCCAGCCGGCAGACAGCGCCGCCCTTGGCATACCCCTGAAGTCATCCCCACGACACTAGCCCCCGAAACTGGCGAAGTCTCATGGGCTTGTATGGGGCTTCGGCGGGTTCCTTTCCTCGCTGAAGTCTTGTTTGTTGCTATCGAAGTCTCAGGATTTGTCGTCCGGCTCAGAGACCGCCGACCCTAAGGTTTAGCCACGCGGAGCGTCGTCGGCCATCTCAGGACATGCCGGCTTTGCACCCAACCCGGCTGGCGATCACTGCGCTGCTGACTGCAGATGCCCGGCTCCTCGGGAATTGCTCCCTTGGGGCCTGGGCCGAGACGCCACTTGTCCACGCGCTGCACGGTCACGTCCAATCGGCTCTGGATCCATGATCCTATGTGGCAACCGCAGCGGTTGCTTAATCCTCGCGCGGTCGTGGCGCACGACGGGGAGGGTGGTTGCCAGCTCATCGTGGGTGAGACAAGCAACCAATCCGCCCTCCTTCTTTTAAACCGGGGACCATTCTCAAAATAACTCACCAGTCCGCCGCTTTTCTTCTTCCCTCAGCGCTCGCTTCCCCCCAAAATCCTTTGCCTCCGAGCTTCTCCTCAACAGATTTAGGGTTTTCTGCTCGCTCCGCCGCCATTCCGCTCATCCAGATCCGCACCCAGATGGCTCCCAAAGCATCCCGGCCCAAAGGGAAGGGGGCGGCCCCAGACAAGGACGCCGCTCCATCCCTTTTACTGAAGGGATCCTGGGAAGGCTCTTGGGTGAAGGAGAAGCAGATCGAGCTGCTGCGCCAAGGTCGAGTGCTTCCGCCCGCGGATCTCGCGGGCTGTCGCCCTGCTGGCGGCGAGCGAGTCCCCGCTCCTGAGCCCGGGGAGACGGTGGTCTTTTACGACCATTTCCCCTGGGGCTTCGCACTGCCCGCCAGCAGCTTCCTGCGCCAATTCCTAGATCACTTTCATCTGCAGCCGCACCACATTGGGGCGAACGCGATGATGACGCTGGCCGCATTCGCGGCCCTTTGCGAAGCGTACTTGGGCATCTGGCCCAACATCGAGCTGTTCCACCGGCTGATCTACTTCAAGACTCAGACAGCCGACGCCGTTCCCGTAGTGTGCGGGACGGCCTCCTTCTATGCGCGCAAGACCGCGGACTTCCCCGGATTGAAGGGGAAAGAGTCTTGCAAAAAGTGGCAGCGCTCCTTCTTCTATGTGAAGAATCTGAAGGAAGGCGCAGACCATATCAACCTACCGCCCTTTGACGCGAATGGGCCTGAGCGGGACAGCTGGAGCGCTCCTCTCCCTCGCGCCGCGCCGGACGTGGAGAAGATTCTCCAGCGGATCTCCGCTCTGCAGAAGGATGGCGGCCTGAAGCCGCCCGACCTCCTGCTTGCCTTTTTGGTCGCCCGCGTGTCGCCCCTCCAGCACCGCTCGCACAAGATGTGCTTCCTAGGATCAGCCAGGGATCCAACTCGTCATTCTTCCAGGGCGCTGTCAGCGACTGAGGTGGCACGGAAGGCAAATCGAGTTGCTGATATCAAGCTTCCGGCCTCGTGGAAGTGGGGCCTGAAGCCTCATGACCGGAGTAACCCGATCGCTGAGGTACGCCTGCCGGGCTTGGCTTTAGCCTCTCCCCCTTTGCGATTCTGATCATCTGACCTTTATTTGTCTGGCTCGGGCAGAACTTGTTCGCTCTCAGACCGCAGAGAACTCGGCCCTGCGTCAAGCCAGCTTTGCTGCTGACAGGGCGGAGTCGGACGACGAGGTCGTCTGGGACGATGCTGAGGAGGACGAGGATGCCGGCTCCCACGCCGCCATCGAGAGCTCAAGCGCCACCCATGGCAACGAAGGAAGTGAAGAGCTCGTAGACTCGGGCGAGCCCCTCAGCCACTCCAGTAAGTTTCCAGGTCCTTCCTCCTTAAGAGACTGGTCCGAGGATGATGATGATGAAACAGGGTCGGTTGCCACCCCCGGGGGTGCAGCCCTTCATGTAGCCGCCGCGGCCGCCGCTGGAGCTCAAGCTCCCCCGATCGTGGACCTGCCAGAGTCTTCGGAGCAACATCCTGTTGCTCCAGAGCCGGTCAGCTTGAAGCCGGCAGACCCTGAGGGGACTGGAGGCAGGTCGGCTGGCGCCAGGAGAAGGAGCCAGCCGGCTCCGACCGAGCCGGCTGAGAAGCGAAGGAAACCGGAGCCGGCGACGAAGAGCCAGCTCCATCCTAAGATGAAGAAGGTGACCAAACGGCGGGCCACCACCGTAGCCGGGTAAGCTTTCTGCCTCAGTGCTTCTTACTGCTATTGGCCGCCGCAGCTCTGATCGACTTAACTATGAGGTGCCTCCTTCGTAGGTCTCCCATTGCCATTGATCTGATTACACAGCCTCCCCTGCTTCCGCATCAGGGGAAGCTGAGACCTCGACTCCTGACCTCCCGCGCAATAAGAGAGTGCGCATGGAGGATGCTGGGGGCGACTTGGGTCATGCCGAAGAGGACCGCCACTCCCCGTGGTTGGAGTTTGTCGCGAGCGAAGCTAGGGCGGAGGAGCCTGTCTGCCCGGAGGTGCCGGCGAATGCGGTTTTCAGCCCGGCTGCCACGACCGAGGCCGAACCCATGCCAGCTGGGGAAATCACCTCGGCGGGGGCTGCCACGCCTTCTCCCGCCGTTGAAGATGCTGCGGCGGGGGATGTCGCCGCTGCCCACGCGCCCTCTGACCCGCCCAGCCAAGAAGACACGCGCGAGGCCACGGCGAAAGCGACGGAAGAAGCCCCAGTGCGTGATACGTCTCAAACGTATCTATAATTTTTGATGCTCCATGCTTGATTTTACACCATTTGCCTATTGTTTCGTTACACTTCGTGGCACTTTTATGCATTTTTCGGAACTAACCTATTAAGAAGTTGCCACAGTGCCAGTTCCTTGTTTTCTGCTGTTTTTGTGTTTCAGAAGTGATACACAGGAAATATTCTCGGAATTGGACTAAACAAGTTCCTGAAGTCTTATTTTACCCGGAAGCTTCCAGAGATCCGAAGAGGAGTAGGAGGGGGGCCACCAGGGCCCCACACACAGGGGTGGCACGGCCAGGGCCCTGGCCGCGCGGGGCCCGCGTGAGGGAGCCTGGCTCCACCCCTGACGACGCCCCTTCGCCTATGTAAAGCCTCGGGACGGAAAACCCTAAATGATTCGGCAATTTTCCAGAAACAGTTCCGCAGCTCCGCCGCCACCATCGACGAATTTCGGGGGACAGAAGTCTCTGTTCCGGCACCCTGCCGGGACGGGGAAGTGCCCCCGGAGCCATCTCCATCGGTCTCCATCGCCGTCTCCGCCATCTCCATCGACCTCACCGCCATCTCCATCAACCTTGCTGTCTCCTATGATGAGGAGGGAGTAGTTCATCCCCGGGGCTGAGGGTTCTACCGGTAGCTATGTGGTTCACCTCTCTCTCCCATGATGTGATCTTTATGTAATCGTGAGCTTTGTATCATGTTGAACAAGTAGATGTTATTATTCAGATGTTATGTGTACTCTAGTGGTGATTGTTAAAGTAATCTATTCCTCCTGCCTTGGTGTAACGGTGACAGTGCGTGCATCATGGTGGTACTTGGTTTAGGCTATGATTGTGATCTCTTGTGGATTATGAGAATAATTATTGCTATGATAGTTTGAGTGATATATTCCTCCTTTCATGGTGTAATGGTGACAGTGTGTGCACCGTGTTAGTACTTGGTCTAAGTTGCAATGATATCTATCTTGAGTTGTGATCTGATTTGGATGTCTCTATGAGTGGTGTTTGTCAAGTACTTGATGAACTTTAAGGGGTGCTTCTGTAGCCACTACACAATGATTAGTGTTATTCAATAGGAGAGTAATTCAGAGTACCATAGTGGAGAGAAGTTATTTATTTGTTCATTCATGTTATATTGTTGGGAGTGTGTCCACTAGTGAAAGTATGATCCCTAGGCCTTGTTTCTAAGCATTGCACACCGTTTACTTACTGTTTTGTTACTTGTTTGCTCGCAGCAATATTTATTTCACATCACGTTTGCTACTTATAATCATCTATACCACTTGTATTTCACTATCTCTTCGCCGAACTAGTGCACCTATACATCTGACAAGTGTATTGGGTGTGTTGGGGACACAAGAGACTTTCTGTATCGTAATTGCAGGGTTGCTTGAGAGGGATAGCTTTGACCTCTAACCTCCCTGAGTTCGATAAACCTTGGGTGATCCACTTAAGGGAAACTTGCTGCTGTTCTACAGACCTCTGCACTTGGAGGCCCAACAAGAGTCTACAAGAATAGAAGTGCGTAGACATCAAGCTCTTTTCTGGCGCCGTTGCCGGGGAGGTAAGGTAAAAGGTACTCACATTCTTTGGTTACTAAGTCTTTTAGTTGCCGGTGAGTGCTCGGAGTTATTTCCTTTAGATTCTGCAATTACATCTTTTTGTTTCTTGTTTTTATTTTCACTAGTTAGGCTTAATGGAAAACAACAAAAAAATTAGAGAGCTTTATAGTATTTATCTTGAGTTAGGACATGAAGTGTTTGAAGAGAAAATTAAAAAACCTATGGAACTTTATTTGCATGCTAGTGGCAATGTTATTAGTATGAACTCTTTGAACACCATTATTGCTAATGCTATGGAAAATTCTAAGCTTGGGGAAGCTAGTTTTGATGAAAATGATCTTTTTAGTCCCCTAGCTTTGGAGGAGAAAATTTACTTTGATGATACTTTACCTCCAATATATGATGATTACAATGATGATTATGTTATTTTCAGTCCACCTACTATTGAGGATAAAATTAGTTATGATTACAATATGCCTCCTATTTTTGATGATTATGGTGATGAGAGTAATTATTCTGTTGAATTTGCTCCTGTGGGGAGTATTAATTCTTTTATGCATGTGGCTCATGATAGGGATCCTTTATGTGATAGTTCTATTATTAATTCTATTCGTGATGCTACTGAAAGTTATTATGAGAGAGGGAAACATGGTTTTATGAATCTCAACAATATTGAGTTTCCCCTCTTTATGTTGCAATTCTTGAAGTTGTACTTGTTTTGCCTTCCTATGTTTTTTGCTTTGCGCTTTTATGACTTGTCTCTTTACAAGACTATTTTTCATAGGAAGTGGTTTAGATTTAAATGTGTTCCATACTTTCTTTTTGATGCTCTCTATTGCTTTAAGTTCCTATATGGCGCCTTTGCCTCAAGCTCTTATATGGCGCCCACATGAGCATCTTTGCAAATTACTGCGCCTAGCTCAAAGGCGTTAAAGAAAAGCACTCTTGGGAGATAACCCATTGTTTTATTTCCAGTACTTTTTCTTTTATTTGAGTCTTGGAAGTTATTACTACTGTAATAACCGCTCCTTATCCTTTTTATTTCGTTTTTGTGCCAAGAGAAGCCTCTAATTTGAGTGAGGAAAAGATTTGGGGATGTTGCTGTCCTGAAACTGTTTTCGGTGCTGCACCGTAAAAATTCGTGAAAATTCTCTGTATATCTTTTGGACCTGCGATTTGTTGTGCATATGCCCCAGGTTATATCAAAACTTTCATTAGTTGACAACTTTTTGATTTGAGCAACAGAAAACCCCTCAAAAATTCGACCTTTGTCAGCTGTTCTGTTTTGACAGATTTCTGCCAATATTTGTGTTTGCCACTTTATCGCTTTCTTTTGAGTTCTTTTGATCACGGAACTTTTGGAGAAGTTGCTACAGTAGTATTTGCTATATATGTGGTGGTTTTGAGTTGAAACCTGAAGCAAAAAGAGGTTGATTATATGTTATGCTACACTAATGTTGCTAATAGAATTGTGTTTAGTTTTGTATGAAGGAAGTTTTCAAGTGTAGGGATTGGAGAATGATGAGATGAGTTGAAGAATGGACAAAAGCTCAAGCTTGGGGATGCCCATGCATCACCCCAAGAAATATCCAAGAAGTACAAGCGTCAAAGCTTGGGGATGCCCCCGAGGCACCCCTTCTTCATCGGCAAAAATCAGGTCACCTTTCAAGACACTATATTTTTATTGCTTCATGCACTATGCGTTTTTCTTGGAGCGTCAGTTGTTTTTGTTTTCAGTTTTCTTTTGTTTTGTTTGCTGCAATAAATGGTTTGATCACATCATGTTTCTTTTGGAGGAGATGAACTCGCTTTTCATTTGCCAAGAACACTCTAGTTTTCACTATTATCGTTCAACGAGTGTTCTCTTTTTCTGCTACTGCGTTTAGCCTTTGTTTTTTGCCTTGATTTTTGTTCAGACCTTGTCATATCTCTTCATCAAGGTGTATTTTTGCCTCTGGTCTTTATTGGTTTTTATCAAAAGAGGTGTTTATAAAAAGTTCGAATGGTGTTGGAAAAGAGAAAAAAGCTTTATGCAAAAAAGTGGTACAAAAAGGAGCTTGTGTAGACTGCGGCCTAGGCTTTTGCATGTCATGCTTGATGTCTTTTTGATAGTATGCTTAGTGGTTTTGCTGTAGCATGACTTGTCTCAAATAACTAAGATTGCTTAATGAGCCTTTGAAAAAATCATGCGTTGTTTTTAATTGTATGGAAGCATTATTTTGGTTTTCTCCTTGATGCTTTATTTGGGTTGACTTGGCGAATGGTCACACATGTTAGACTCTTACAAAGTCGCCAATAGCCTCTATGATTATTTAGTTTTTGACTTTTGATGCCATCTTATGCTTCTTTTAATGTTGCTTTGTCGCTTTGCATGATTATGGTCGTTATTGCTCTCTTAGTTGGTCGCTCCCAGTCTTTTGCTAGCCCTCATTTTGTACTGAGTATGAGCTCTACTCGTGCATCCAACTCCCAAAAACCAAGTTTGCCATTGTGTCCACTATAAATTCCTATGCATGGTATTTGTAAGCCATTCCAAAGTAAATTTTCATGTGCTACCTTTCAAAACCTTCAAAATACTTCTCGTTTTGTGACACTGTTTTTAGCTCATGGGGACGTAGTGGTCGGATTTGCTATCTTCCATATTGCTTATTCCAAAAAGAAAAAAAAGAGAAAAAAAGAAAGAAAAAAAGGCACTCCTCCATGGAATGTGAATGTTGGTGGGCACCCGATGGAATCGGTTAGCCATGGTTGTGAAAGGAAAAAAGGTGGGGAGGAGTGCCAAGCTTTATAAAAGAGCACAAAAGAGCCAATCTCTCTCAAAAACTTGCTTCATTTTTGTATGGAAGATAGTAAGAACCCCATTGCCAGTCGTTGACAAAGACAACCACCTCTCAAAACCAATTTTTTTATCTCTCTGTTTTACAAATGAAAAGCTCTAGCACATGTTTAATCACTGCTTCCCTCTGCGAAGGGCCCTTTCTTTTACTTTTATGTTGAGTCACCACCTTCTACCTTTATGCACCATTAAGAGAGCATAGTTGTCATTCTGAGTATAATGTGCATTGTCCCAAAGTTTTCATTGATTGATTCATGATCATGGTTTCACATGTTCTTAAATTATTTGTATCTAGTCGCCCTCTTAAACTTGAAGGTGTCTTATGCATTTATGTTTTGCTCTCTATGAAGGACAAGCTGAAAACCATTTGTATGTTTTTCCTTATGATTTGAACACACGTTTGACTTTCATTGTTTCATTTTCATGATCTTTTGTTTGTGTTCATTTGCATGTTTATAACATGGTTGCTAAGTTTTTATTGTCAAGATTATATCTTTCATGCCCATGTTTTAAGTTCTTATGATCCCAGCTCACAATGCTTACATATATGATCAAGATTGTGTAGGTGCATGTCACCTCAAAAATTATTTGTTTTGTTATCACTTACCTACTCGAGGACGAGCAGGAGTTAAGCTTGGGGATGCTGATACGTCTCAAACGTATCTATAATTTTTGATGCTCCATGCTTGTTTTTACACCATTTGCCTATTGTTTCGTTACACTTCGTGGCACTTTTATGCATTTTTCGGAACTAACCTATTAACAAGTTGCCACAGTGCCAGTTCCCTGTTTTCTGCTGTTTTTGTGTTTCAGAAGTGATACACGGGAAATATTCTTGGAATTGGACGAAACAAGTTTCTGAAGTCTTATTTTACCCGGAAGCTTCCAGAGATCCGAAGAGGAGTAGGAGGGGGGCCACCAGGGCCCCACACACAGGGGTGGCCCAGCCAGGGCCCTGGCCGCGCGGGGCCCGCGTGAGGGAGCCTGGCTCCACCCCTGACGACGCCCCTTCGCCTATGTAAAGCCTCGGGACGGAAAACCCTAAAGGATTCGGCAATTTTCCAGAAACAGTTCCGCAGCTCCGCCGCCACCGTCGATGAATTTCGGGGGACAGAAGTCTCTGTTCCGGCACCCTGCCGGGACGGGGAAGTGCCCCCGGAGCCATCTCCATCGGTCTCCATCGCCGTCTCCGCCATCTCCATCGACCTCACCGCCATCTCCATCAACCTTGCTGTCTCCTATGATGAGGAGGGAGTAGTTCATCCCCGGGGCTGAGGGTTCTACCGGTAGCTATGTGGTTCACCTCTCTCTCCCATGATGTGATCTTTATGTGATCGTGAGCTTTGTATCATGTTGAACAAGTAGATGTTATTATTCAGATGTTATGTGTACTCTAGTGGTGATTGTTAAAGTAATCTATTCCTCCTGCCTTGGTGTAACGGTGACAGTGCGTGCATCATGGTGGTACTTGGTTTAGGCTATGATTGTGATCTCTTGTGGATTATGAGAATAATTATTGCTATGATAGTTTGAGTGATCTATTCCTCCTTTCATGGTGTAATGGTGACAGTGTGTGCACCGTGTTAGTACTTGGTCTAAGTTGCAATGATATCTATCTTGAGTTGTGATCTGATTTGGATGTCTCTATGAGTGGTGTTTGTCAAGTACTTGATGAACTTTAAGGGGTGCTTCTGTAGCCACTACACAATGATTAGTGTTATTCAATAGGAGAGTAATTCAGAGTACCATAGTGGAGAGAAGTTATTTATTTGTTCATTCATGTTATATTGTTGGGAGTGTGTCCACTAGTGAAAGTATGATCCCTAGGCCTTGTTTCTAAGCATTGCACACCGTTTACTTACTGTTTTGTTACTTGTTTGCTCGCAGCAATATTTATTTCACATCACGTTTTCTACTTATAATCATCTATACCACTTGTATTTCACTATCTCTTCGCCGAACTAGTGCACCTATACATCTGACAAGTGTATTGGGTGTGTTGGGGACACAGGAGACTTTCTGTATCGTAATTGCAGGGTTGCTTGAGAGGGATAGCTTTGACCTCTAACCTCCCTGAGTTCGATAAACCTTGGGTGATCCACTTAAGGGAAACTTGCTGCTGTTCTACAAACCTCTGCACTTGGAGGCCCAACAAGTGTCTACAAGAATAGAAGTGCGTAGACATCAGTGCGCGCGGGGTCGTTGGAGCCCTCGGAGCTAGCTGCCCGGACCTCTTCCAGCCCTGGGCTTGCACTGAGTGCGCAGGCTGTAGTGCCTGCATTTGGGATAGGGGCTGGCGCGGCCGCTGGTCCTCTTTTCTTCGGGCTGGCCTCCAATTCTGGCGAGGTTTCTCAAGGACCCCTCACTACTCGGGTGGTGGGAAGTGAGCGCAGTGAAGCCTCTCTAGCTCGTGAGGTTGCGACCAAGGACGTCTCGAGGGGGAAGGCACCTGCTGCTGCGGCCGGGTCCGGCATTGGGAGTTTGAGCTCTGCCAGCCAGCTTCAGCAAGAATGGGCGGACACCGCCTCGAGCGTCGAGGCCAGAGAAAAACTCAAGGTCCAGGGTAGCAAACTAACCCTGGCGGAGCTGAACAAGCAGTTCTCTATCGTCAAGGAGTTGCTACAGAACGTCGGCTTCCAGTTCCTCGATGCAGCACAGACGACCAATGTAAGTACCGCGCCTTTAGCCTTTGATTTCTTCTGCTGGTTAAGAGGCGAGGCCCGTAGCTCTGTGGCCCATTTCACCATGCACCCTAGCCCCCAAGTTTCGAGGTAGCTGTAGTGGCAGCTGGCTTGAAAATGAATCTCGCTAAGAAGCATTGCCTTTCTATCTTCTATAGGATCTGAATGCGCTCCGAGCCAGCGTCTTCCAAAAACTACTGGCGAAGTATCGCACAGGCAAGGTTCAGTACCAGGATCTAAAAAAGGAGCTGGAGAAGCTGTCAGGTAAGCCCAGGACCCTCTGCTTTGAAATGCTACTACTGCCCATCCCGCTCTCACACTCCCATTCTCAGATGCTGCCTCGCTCATCTCCTCGCTTGAGTCCCGGCTGGCCAACTCGATGTCGGCCGACGCGATTGAGCTGCTCAAACAAAAGCATGCGGAGGAGCTTCAAAGCTTGCAGGCTCAAGCTGCCTGGGCTCAGGAGTTAGAGACGGAGCTGACGAAGGCTCGAGAGACGGAATTGGGAATCTTGTAGGGATCATGGAGTTTGTATATGTGTTAGGGAAACGCCGGGCCGCCAATCTAAGCCATGCATAATTCATGGTGGAAATTTGCAGCATACCCATGGTGAACATTCGACGACGCATCTCACAATAAAAAGCTAAACAAAAGGCAAATAAAAGAGATGTCCAGGTGTTCATTGTCTGCTTGTCCTGTCATTTTGGTGTGGGCTTGTTCCATGTCATCGGGCACGGAGGTACCCCATTGGCGGTTCTCAATGATATGCATATACTTACAATGACAAGAGCCTTGCTTGGGACTCTAAGTAAAGTAGCATGAGGTTTGGGTACTCGTATTCACGGGGCACGAGGTCTTCAACTTATGATTTGTCAAGCATATGCATCATAATTGTTCTCGCATTAACTTTA
Source organism: Dactylis glomerata (assembly GCA_007115705.1). Taxonomy (NCBI): domain Eukaryota; kingdom Viridiplantae; phylum Streptophyta; class Magnoliopsida; order Poales; family Poaceae; genus Dactylis; species Dactylis glomerata. The sequence goes on along the minus strand of QXEO01000737.1, from coordinate 125,770 downwards.
ACCATTCAAGATGCTTATGATGGGGGCAATGAGAGCTCAAAGCCGGTAAGTACCATAATTTTTGAAGGTTATAAAACTTGCAATCACTGCTTCCCTCTGCGAAGGGCCTTTCTTCTACTTTTATGTTGAGTCACCACCTTCTATCTTTATGCACCATTAAGAGAGCATAGTTGTCATTCTTAGTGTGATATGCATTGTCCCAAAGTTCATTGATTGATTCATGATGATTGGTTTCAGTTGTTCTTAAATTATTTGTATCTAGTCGCCCTCTTAAACTTGAAGGTGTCCTATGCATTTATGTTTTGCTCTCTTTGAAGGACAAGCTGAAAACCATTTGTATGTTTTCCTTATGATTTGAACACACGTTTGACTTTCATTGTTTCATTATCATGATCTTTTGTTTGTGTTCATTTTCATGTTTACAACATGGTTGCTAAGTTCTTATTGTCATAATTATGTCTTTATGCCCATGTTTTAAGTTCTTATGATCCCAGCTCACAATGCTTACATATGTGATCAAGATTGTGTAGGTGCATGTCACCTCAAAAATTATTCTTTTGTTATCACTTACCTACTCGAGGACGAGCAGGAGTTAAGCTTGGGGATGCTTGATACGTCTCAAACGTATCTATAATTTTTGATGCTCCATGCTTGTTTTTACACCATTTGCTTATTGTTTCGTTACACTTAGTGGCACTTTTATGCATTTTCCGGAACTAACCTATTAACAAGCGCCACAGTGCCAGTTTCCTGTTTTCTGCTGTTTTTGTGTTTCAGAAGTGATACACAGGAAATATTCTCGGAATTGGACGAAACAAGTTCCTGAAGTCTTATTTTACCTGGAAGCTTCCAGAGATCCGAAGAGAAGTAGGAGGGGGGCCACCAGGGCCCCACACACAGGGGCGGCGCGGCCAGCCCCCTGGCCGCGCGGGGCCCGTGTGAGGGCGCCTGGCCCCTCCTCTGACATCGACCCTTCGCCTATAAAGACCCCCCGACGGAAAAAACCTAAGTACCCGATCAGATTTCCAGAACACATCGCGATCCGCCGCCGCCGTCGACCCAAAGATCGGGAGGGTCCAGAAGCTCTTCCCGGCACCCTGCCGGAGAGGGGAATCGCCACCGGAGGTCTTCTTCATCGCCATGCTTGCCTCCGGAGCGATGAGTGAGTAGTCTACCTTGGACTATGGGTCCATAGCAGTAGCTAGATGGTTGTCTTCTCCACCATGTGCTTCATGTTTAGATCTCATGAGCTGCCCTACATGATTGAGATCACCGTTATGTAATTTTATGATGTTGGTTTGTTGGGATCCGATGAATATTGGTGTTTATGATTAAGTTGCTGTACTGAATTATATCTTTTGTTATCTCTATGTTGTTTATGATCTTGCATGCTCTCCGTTGTTAGTAGCTATCTTGGCCGAGTAGTTGCTAGTGACTCCAAGAGGGGGTATTTATGCTCGATAGTGGGTTCATGCCTCTATTTCACCTGGGGGAGTGACAGAAACCTCTAAGGTGGTAGATGTGCTGTTGCTACTAGGGAGAAAACAACATTCATATGCTCAAGGGCATATGCTTTGTTTACATTACACACTTTGCTTAATGCAATTATCTGTTGTTCGCAACTTAATACTACTGGGGTGTTCGGATTGATATCCCCGGGAGTGGATTATTAGTCATAGATGCAGTTGGATGGCGGTCTATGTATTTTGTTGTAATGCCCAGAGTAAATCTCATAGTGATCTTCTTGACATATCACGTTTATCTTTATTCTATCAATTGCCCAACTGTAATTTGTTTACCCAGCATGTTTTATCTATGGAGAGACACCACTAGTGAACTGTGGACCCCGGTCCTATTTCCATCATATTGCTATCACCTGTTTACTTTACTCGCACTGTTTACTTTACTCGCATACTATACTGTTTTCCACTCGATACACTCATAACCTTTGTTTCAAGCAAACCGGTGAGATTGACAACCTCATCGTAAGTTGGGAGCAAAGTACTTGGTTGTGTGTGTGCAAGTTCCGCGTTGCTACTGGCCGAAGACGAGTCAACAAGTATCGTTAAACGGCGCCCTTGTTGGAGTGTTATTAATCCAGTCCGCAACACCTTCAGTCGTCGCTGTCTCTCCTCTTCAAGATCGACATTAAACCTTGGTTTCTTAACTGAGGGAAAACTAGCTGCTACACTCATCATACCTTCCTCTTGGGGTTCCCAACGGGCTGGTTATTCACCAAGCGCAAGGACAGTTTGCTCCCACATCAACTGGTTGCCATCAGCTCATTTTCTGGCGCCATCAACAAGGGATCAGTATCCAGGCGTTAGCCTGGACCAACTAGAGCACCTTCGCGAGGGCGGATCGGCAGGCCGCGATAAAGCCAAGCTCCGCCAACGCGCTTGCGCCATCGTAGAGTGCGCCGAAACTGATGTGCTCTTCGACGCTGGGGATAGCGACGAGTCCTTGGATGGAGCGGATTTCGAAGAGCCCAGCTCTGCGGAGGTACCTCAGAAGGCCCCCAAGGATCTCGCTGACAAATCTATTCCTCCGTCCCCCAGCGGCGATGACTTTGTCTTGGCAGCTCGAACTGGCGATGCCGCTCCGCTGGATCCGGCCGGCTCGCTGATGGCCCCCTGACTGTGTCAAGGTTTCTTTGCTCGTTTGTATGTGTACCGAACTTATGCCCCGCCCAGTGACATTCCGCTCGCGTACACCGATGGTGTTTCATCCTAAGCCCTTCATGCATCGATTTCTAATTGTTTGTGACCTTGATTTTGCATGATCTCTTTCGACTTTTTCCTTTATCTCCCCATCCTTCGGCCCTTCTACCCCCAACCGGCAGCCTGGTGCCGGTTGGTCTTCCTTGGACTGGCAGCCGAATGCCAGTCTAGGGTGGGAGCGTGCCGCAGGATGAGGAGTAGTACTTCGGTGCGTACAAGATCTAGCTCAGTCCAGCCCACGCACAATTATTGACCGATGTACGCAGTCCTTAGGTGAACGACGACGCTTTCGACGTCTTTGGCGTCTCTTCTTCTTAGCGATTTTCCTAAGTGGCTGACCCGCCGGCTCCATTCCCAGGGCCTATCCTGGGCCTGGGACAGAGGTTAGGCTCGAGGTCCGATCCGCACGCAGTACTCGTTCGTCTGACAAGAAGTTCGATTCGTCGTGTTTTCGGGCGTTTCCTCTTAGCGATTTTCCTAAGTGGATGACCTGCTGGCCCCAATCCCTTGGCCAATCTCACGCTAGGGATGGAGGTTAGGCTCGATGTCCGATCCGCACGCAGTACTTGTTCATCTGACAAGAGGTTCATCGATTTGAGGCAGCCGGCTCCCGTTCGGAGCCGGCCTTCAGCCCCCGGGAATAACGTTAGAAAGGCAAAAGATACTTTAAAGCATTCTTTTCCGGGGTCAGCCGTATGCCGCCCAACTTTCTTTTATTCAACAACACTTGTTCGGGATACAAGGTTCTTTTTGCCTTGGCAAGCCAAAGGTCTTAAGCGATTCTCGACTTGTCTCGGGTGAGGCCACGACGCGCACCCTCCTACCTCGAGGAAGGGCCAGCCCCCGAGACAAGATTTTCGGCCTCCTTGCCCACTTCGGGTGGGTCTTCCTTGGCGCCGCCTGCCAGCTTGAAGCAAGGAGACTGCGAGCTTGGTGCCGTATGGCCTGGCCGGGTCGCCTCCACCCGCTGCAGCAGCTGGCGCTTTTCCTCAGCGATGACCAGAGCCTCCGCCAGTTTGGAACTGGCTCTCGCGCATTCTATAGACTTCTTGTAGCATCCGGAGACAGTGATCACCCCACAAGGACCAGGAAGCTTCATCTTCAGGTAGGCGTAGTGCGGGACAGCCATGAACTTGGCCAAGGCTGGCCGGCCAAGCAATGCATGATAGGGGCTGTTGAGGTCTACCACCTCGAACCAAATTGGCTCACGACGATGATTGTCCTTTTCGCCAAACAACACTTCCAGTTGGATCTTCCCCATTGGCGCGCAAGAGTGCCCCGGCACAATCCCACGAAAGGTCAACTTGGTTGGTTTCAGCTGGATTGCAGGAATTCCCAGCTTCTCCATCGTGGTGCGATAGAGCAGGTTGATGCTGCTGCCTCCATCGATGAGCACACGCGAGAAGCGGTAGGTACGCGTGTCTGAAAACACGATTGGGTCCAGGACCAGCGCGTAGCCCCCGGGTCTAGGCATGAGTGGCGGGAGGTCCTCGTGCCCCCAGGTGATGGACGCTTCTGACCAATGCATGTACTGCGGCCCAACTTGCATAACCGCGTTCACTTCAACTCCAAACCAAGGTTTATCCTTCGGGTCTTCCGTCTGGGAAGTGAACACGTGATACTGTTCCACATTGGCTTCCTCCGGGTAGTCTCCTGCAGCCTTAGCCGGCTGCCGATTCTTGTTCCCTTGTGCTTCAGCCGGCAGACCTGGCGGTGGGCCTGGCAATTGGTGCCCGCCCTGCTCCATGTCTTTGGTGAAACTGCACTGGCGAGTGGTATGTGCCGCCGGCTTGCCTGAGACACTGTGAAACTTGCATGGTTCATCTAACATCACCTCGATGGTGTACTTGTCCTTGCTGAACTTGTCGCCGTTGCGCTTCTGGCTCCCGCCCGTAGCCCCCGGGCTTCCTTGAACTGCGGCCACTTGCTGGGAACCGTACTTGTTATCTCGACGCTCGTCTTTCCTCTTGCCGTGTCGATCACGGTTGTGATGTCCACCCTGGCCGGATGCCGGCTGAGATTGGCCTCCGGCTGGCGTCGGCTCAACGTATTGCACTCTTGCAGTGGAGTTGGCGGAAGCGTACTTGTCCGCTATCGCCATGAAATTAGCCATTGTCTTCGGCTCGGCTCGGTGAAGCTTGTGCTTCAACAAGGTTCCTTCTCTGCATCCGTCCGTGAAGTAGCCAATGGCTTGCTCCTCACCCACTCCTTCGCATGAGTTGCGCAGCTCGGACCATCTCATGAGGTAGTCACGGTCTGGCTCATCCGGGCCTTGCTAGCAGAGGGCCAGTTGCCGTGGGCGGGGCGGTCGCTTGTAGGTTCCCGTGAAGTTCTTGATAAATGCTTCTTGGAAATCATGCCAGGAGTTGATCTGCAGAGCCGGCAGGATATTGAGCCATGTCCGAGCAGATCCTGTGAGCATGAGCGGCGCGTAGCGCACTACCGTCCTCTTGTTGCCACCCGCGATGTCGATGGCGGTGACGTAGTCTGACAGCCAGTCTTCCGGCTTCACCGCCCCAGTGTATTTGGGCATGTCGCGCGGGAGGGCAAACTTGGCCGGAAAGGGCTCGTTGCGGATGCGAGGGCCAAAGCAGACCGGCCCCGCTGAAGATTCCTCCTCGTCAAACTTGGAGTCCGCCAGCTGGTTGAGCCGATGGCGAGCGTCATCCTTCGGCGGGTCGACGCGCTCCCCGATCCTCAGGCTCACGTGCGAGCGAGCTGGCTGATGACCCTGAGCGCCTTGGCCGGCTGGACTTGCGCCGCAGATTTGCTGCGCGCCGGCTCCGCTGCGTCTACCCGAGGGGGATGACGCGGCTTGCTGGTGACCACAGCCGGATCTCGGGGCTGACGGTTGTGGTGGCCAGAATGCTGGGTGTGATGGTTTCCACCGCTTTTGCCAGGAGCTCGGATGCTCCGGCTGTGCTCCGCCGGGCCATGGTTGGGTGACGAAGCTTGTCCCTGCGACTTGTTTTGGCCGGCTACGACGATGCGGTTGTCATGCCGGGTGCCGCTCGCCTCTCCGTGAGGCTCCATCGCCTGCTGCTGCAGGTCAGCGGCATCGAGGAGTTCTTGAATCCGGGCTTGTTTCTCCCGCAAGTCCTCGCCTTGCAGTCCGTCCAGTTCAGAGGTGATGTAGCGCGCGGCGCGGAGGTTCTTCGTGGGCGTGCTGTAAGTAGGCTTGGTGATGACTGGAGGCAGCTTCGCCGAGGGCGCTGCCTGGTTTAGCTCCGCGCCCAGCTCGCGGCCTCGTTGACGAACTTGTCTCGCCCGGCTAGGACCGTCTCTAGCCGGAGTGAAGCCATGGGCGGTGTTGTACTCGTGGAGCGCGGAGAGGACGCACCGACGAGTGTCTTCGATGTCGATCGCTTCCTTGAGGAGGTTGCGGCGCGTCCGCTCTAGATCCTCGGAGATCTTGACTGGATCAGCGGTGAGGTCGAGTGCAGCGCGCAGGTCCGTTATGGCGGCTTCCAACACGTCCCGCTCTGGAGGTGGAAGATCTTGTTCCGGTGGAGGTGGGCGTTCGAGCGGCGGGCGCGCGGTGCGCGGTAGGTCGCCGCCACCATCTTCCTCCAGGGCCATCACTTCAACCATGGCGCAAAGATCACTGCTTTTGCTGCAATCCGAGCCTGTGTCGCAGAGAGGGTCAAGCACATCGGTTACCTCTTTCGGGAAGGGCTTACGACGTAGAAGCAGTGGCTGCCGATGTCGAGGAAGGAGCCGCTGCCGCTGGCACCGTCCCCGAAGCAGGCCAAGTTGTCGCTGACGCAATCGAGGGTGCCAAACCTCCAAACGAGGCCGGAGGCGACCCTCTCGCCGGGGTGATGACCCACAAGTATAGGGGATCGCAACAGTCTTCGAGGGAAGTATTACCCAAATTTATTGATTCGACACAAGGGGAGCCAAAGAATATATGTAAGCCTTAACAGATGAGTTGTCAATTCAGCTGCACCTGGAAACAGTCTCGCTCGCAGTGGTTTATCAGTAGCAACAGTTTTATAGTGGTGACAGTAGTGAAACAGTAACAGCAGTAGTAAAATAGCAGCAGTAATAGTAACAGTTGTAAACAGTAGGAACAAATACTGTAGGCATAGGGATGGATAACGGGCGTTGCATGGATAAGATAATTCATGAAATCAATGAGATACAGGCATTGCAGATAAATAATGATAAAGCATCCTAGTACAAACAATCATAGGCATGTGTTCCGTATATAGTCGTACGTGCTCACAAGGAGAAACTTGCACGACATCTTTTGTCCTACCAGCCTGTTGCAGCAGGGCCTCAAGGGAAACTACTGGTAATTAAGGTACTCCTTTTAATAAAGTACCGGAGCAAAGCATTAGCACTCGGTGAACACATGTGATCCTCACATCATAGCCATCCCCTCCGGTTATCCCAATTTCTGTCACTTTGGGGCCTCGGGTTCCGGACAACAATATGTGTATACAACTTGTAGGTAAGACCATAAACAACAAGTATTATCATAGAAACAATAACACGTTCAGATCTGAAATCATGGCACTCGGGCCCAAAGTGACAAGCATTAAGCACAACAAGTTGCAACAATGTCATAGGCACTAAATAAAGATACTAGGCACTATGCCCTATCAATCTCATATCAAATTACATGAACAATCTCATCCAATCCCTACCATCCCCTCACCTACAGCGGGGGAATTACTCACACATGGATGGGGGAGTCATGGATGGTCGATGGAGGAGCGTCGGTGGTGATGGTGATGAAGATCTCCTCCGAATCCCCGTCCCGGCAGGGTGCCAGAACGGAGTTCCTGGTTCCGAATCGCGGTTTCTGATGGCGGCGGCGCAGCGGAAGTCTATCTGGGAAAAACGCCCCCTCTCCGATATTAAGTCATCAGGGGGTATATGTACGCGAGAGAGGAGGTCGAGAGGGGGCCTGGAGCCTCCTCACATAGGGGTGGCGCGGCCAGGGCTGGGCCGCGCCACCACCGTGTGACGGTCCCTCGAGCCACTTCTCCCTCCGGTCTTCTGGCTCCGTGGGTCTTCTGGTGAAATAGGATTTTTCATGATTTTTCCCGAATTTTTACTGGAAGTTGAATTTCTGCACAAAAACGAGACACCAGAGCAATTCTGCTGAAAACAGCGTCAGTCCGTGTTAGTTGTATTCAAAACACACAAATTAGAGGAGAAACAATAGCAAAAGTGTTCGGGAAAGTAGATACGTTTTGGACGTATCACGGGGATCGATGGGGATCCCGGCCGGAACTTGACTCCAGTCGTCGCCGCGTGTTGCCCCACGGTGGGCGCCAACTATCGTGGGAATTTGGAGACAGTAGCCATGGGGATGGCTTAACGGAGGGGCTCGACGGTGGTGACGATGGGTCTGGCTCGGGATTGTGCCAACGGAGACACCTCGGTTACCCAGGTTCAGGGCCCTCCACGATGGAGGTAAAACCCCTACTTCATGCCTGCTTTCTATTAGCTTTACAGTGGTTACAGTGCTCCTCAAGCTGTTCGTCTAGAGGAGGAAGAAGGAGAAGGATTCGATCCCCTAGGTTAAGGGTCCAGACCCCCTTATATAGGCGGGGGTCTGGTTACAGGTTAGGTGGCCGGCTGTCCGGCTGCCGGCTCCTCGCGGCTGCGTCTTCGGCGTGATCTCCTGTCCCACCGCTGTTCCCTCCTGACAGTTGCACTTTATAAAGCGCCTTTCCCCCCTTGGACCGGCATCTGGGAGTCATATGCCCTTCCTTTTGCCTCGGATCCTTTCGTGGGGAAGGCTCCTGCTCGCTGGTTGGTGGAGGCCGGTCGTGGCGGGCATCACTCCCGTCCTGTGCCTCTGTCGATCTTGTCGGGGCCAGGCTGCTTTCGGCGACACAGCCATTGGAGGAATCTTATCTTCACCGCCCGGCTCTGGCTCTCCTTGGTGGAGTCGCCAGCCGGCTGTGAGCGCAGCCGACCCGTTAGCTGGAGCCGGTCTTTCCTACTTGACGCTGTGGGGACTCCTGGGACGCCAGCCGGCAGACAGCGCCGCCCTTGGCATACCCCTGAAGTCATCCCCACGACATCGAGACCCCATTGTGCGAAGGGCCAGGACAGTGTTATTGGTTGCAATTCTGCTGCTGGTGCGTATGGTCGAGATGCAAAACATTGATAAGCCTCGCATTTCCTTACTATATCCTTCGCGTCTTCAATTGCTACTAACCAGTAGAATCCTACGCGAAAAGCTTTAGCGGCGATGGCTCTGCTGCTGGCGTGATGTCCGCATACTCCTGCGTGGATGTCTTTTAATATTTCTTGTCCTTCTTGAGGAGTGACGCATCGTTGCAGGACGCCTGTTATACTTTTCTTGTATAGTTTTCCTTGTAATACGACAAAGGCCTTGGATCATCGTATTATCCTCCTTGCTTCTATTGTGTCTTCGGGTAGTGACTTGTTTATTATGTATGCCAAATATGGCTGCATCCAGGTTTCTTCGATCATCATAATTTCTTCTGGTTCTGCCGTGCTTCCTTGGCCATGCTTGCCAGCCCCCGAGCCTATTTCTTGGTGCTGGGTTGTTCTTCTGTAGTCGAAGTTTTGTTGCTCTTTATTGATCTCTCTACGATTTCTTCCCAAAAGACTCCTTGTGGTATGGGTAAGCATTGGGACCCGATATTTGCTAGATTGTCGGTTTCCTCATTGCTGGCTCTGCTGACGTGCGAGACTTCGCATCCATCGAACGTTCCCTCTAAATAGTAGTATAAGTTTCTGTATGCTTTCATATTGTCACTTATGGCGTCACACTTGTTCATCACTTGTTGGACGACGAGATTCGAGTCCCCGAATATTTTCAGTCGAGTTGCTCCGCATGCTTTGGCCATTTTCATTCCGTGGAGCAGAGCCTCATGTTCGGCTTCATTATTAGAAGCTTGGGGAAAACTCTTTCTTAAAACATATTTCAATTTGTCGCCTTGTGGTGATAACAGGACTACTCCTGCTCCAGTGCCTTGGATTCTTTTTGATCCATCAAAGTACATTGTCCATACGCTTGATAGGTCCGGCGGTCCTGTGTTTTGTAACTCTAGCCATTCTGCTGTGAAATCTGGCAGAACTAGTGATTTTATCGCCTTTCGCTTTTCATACGTGATGTCTAGGGGTGATAATTCGATTTCCCATAAGGAGACACGTCCTGTCGCTGAAGGATTGTTCAATATGTTGGATAGTGGTGCTTCAATAACCACTGTAATTGGGTGCACCGCGAAGTATTGCCGTAGCTTTCGTGCTGTTGTGAATACATTATATGCAAGCTTTTGGTAGTGCGGGTACCTCTGTTTTGTTGGAGATAGTACTTGGCTGACGAAATATACTGGCCGTTGGACTCCGTGAGCTTTTCCTTCTTCGCTTCTTTCGACTACTAATATTGTGCTCACCACTTGATGTGTTGCTGCAATATATAGTAGTAGCGGCTCCTTTTCCTTTGGCACGACCAACACCGGCGGTGTGGAAAGCACTTTTTTCAGTTGTGCGAAGGCTGTATCTGCTTCTTCTGTCCACTCGAATTTGTCGTCTGGTTTTTTCATCAGAGCATAGAAAGGAAGTGCATTTTCTCCCAACCGTGCGACCAATCGACTTAGTGCCGCGACGCGTCCTGCGAGTTTCTATACGTCGTGCAGCTTTGTTGGTTTCCCCATCGTTAGTATTGCTTGGATCTTCTGTGGGTTTGCCTCTATTCCCCTTGCTGATACCAGGTGACGAGGGTTAACTCGACAAATGTCCTAGATGAAGGACTTAGGATCGAGGAGATAGGGCATCAGATGAACTCGAAGGTAAAATCAGTCAAATAAGGTGTGTATCGAAAGTAAACGTGGGCGTAAAACCTGGCTTGCTTTCAATCTGTCCCTCACCGTCCCCTCCTGGCCCCTATATATAGGTGGCCAGGTCTCAAGGATCGGGAGGGGTTCGATACAGATTACAATATTGACATACGACATGAACTTGTATTTCGACTATCATTACAATTGGGCCTAGCTTAACGGGCCTAAGGGGTACTCAACTGACGGGCTCTATTATCTATACCCTTGTCAGTAGCCCCCGAGATTCTACCAGAATTGCAGATTTGGGTTGAATCTCAGATCTTCAAATCTTCGACTTGATCAATACTTGACTTCCTCAGATCTTCACATCTTCGACTTGGTCTTTCGACTTATCTTTTATTATAATGTCTCACAAGGGGTTTTGATGAACAAGCCTGACAACTCTGACGGATCAAGAGGGCAGTTAACTGCCGGAACAGATACTTGTCACCTACTTCAAATTCAATCCCCTTGGACTTGAATTCGGGAAACCGGTCAAACCCATTCTTTTGCCGCATTTAGGACTTACAAAGAATGAATCCCAGTGGTTCTCAGGGTACCCAGTGCGTCCACCAGGATTTTCTTCGCGTCGTAGACACGGATAAGTACTAGCAGAGCGCATCCATATGCGTATACCAGGCCACACAGGACGGATCCTGGGGTCTTACCTTCATGATATGTTTCAACCACGGCATTCTAGTTTTGTCGCGATGACGCAACTCTAGAATTGTATGTCACAGCCTTGTTTGACTGATTTAATAGGCCAAATATTCGAGTTATCTGTTTTAACTCTCATAAATATCTCCCGATGGGAGTAATCAATGTTTATTTTGTCGACAATATAGTTGAAGTTTTTTTTTGCCGACGAAATGCAATCGATTGCGCCTAAACCACTTGTCCACCAGCTGGTCCTTTATCATTGGCTTCAACTTAGCCAAATTTTTATTCGGGTATAGGCTCAAAAATATAGACATACCTGTTCCATATACTTCCTCTTGCGATATTTTTCAACATGAATCACTCTTTATGATTCTTCTCTTTTTACCGTATGACGCAAGCCCCCGAGTCGAAAACGAGGTACAATGTGTTTCTTTATAGATACTTTCTCATCCCCCTTTTTTTGTGCGTATCTTTTTTCTTGATACGTTGATCCTTCTTTACCATCTGCACTTGAAATTTTTTAAAATCCCAGAAATATATTTTGGGCCTTGCCTCTCTAGAGGCCCATTAGTGCGTACTTATAAATAAAGCACGTTTGGTGAGGGCAAAAACCCTAATTCATTCATTAGCTTCCTCCTTCGCCGCATCATCTTCTTTTTCCTCATCGCATCTAGGGTTTTTCCTTCCCAACAACTATCTCCATGGCCGATGCAGGAGAACCACGTCTGAATATCGGTGCCCCAGTGGAGAAACGAGGTCGCGGCCGCCCCCGTGGTAGCAAGAACAAGCCCGCGATCCCTGCTGTGGCATCATCGTCTTCCGCTCCAGCGAAACGGCACCCCAGCCGCCCGGTGGGCAGCAAGAATAAGCTCAAGGTTTCACCTACTGCACCAGGTCCGAGCGCTCCTCCTCGCAATGCTTCTCCTCCTCCGCCCAGAGTCTACTCCTTCTTCTGCATTGCCGGCGCGCAGTGCCGTGAAATTCAGCGGCTACCACTGAAATTCACCAAGTTTATGGACGGTCGAGAGCTGCGGGAAGCGGTTCTTCGTGAACACTCTGGGGGAGGAACTCCCTATGAAGTGGAGGTCTGGTATGACGGGGCCGGTGAACAGTACTTCAAGGGCGGCTGGGCGCAGTTTGCAGAAGACCATGACCTCCATCAAGGCTTCTTCATGACCTTCAACTATCACATCGGTATGTCGAAGTTCGACGTGAGGATCTACGACTGCACCCAGTGCCAGAAGGAGTACGAAGCCGAAGTGCACTTTCATTAGATTCTCCCTTTATGTAATCTCTTTTCTTAGTTGTCCTTCCTCGTGCTATATGTAATAAGTAGTCGTGTTGAATTATATTTTGTGCCTACTTTATTAAGAGACCATGGAAATGAATCATCATTCCGAGGTATGCCTTTAATGAATTATCGGGTTCCTTTGAACCGTTCTTGTTTTTGTCGAATATCGGGTTGCGAACAACCTAGTAGTATGTCTCAGATGCTCACAAAGCTCAATATTTTGTTAATATTATTTCGTACGACTCGAGGGGCTGAGCCCCCGAGTGGAAAGTAAAAACACTTATACATATTGTCGAGTTGACCCAAAGAACCCGACCTGTGGCCTCATGTTCTGGGTTCAGAGGGCTATAACCCGAAAGATCTTTATGGCCTTATGTCTTCTACGCGTAGAACCGCCGTAATTGCTCTGCATTCCACGGGTTGCTCTCGTCTTTCCCCGATTTCTTGTCTTTTAGTCGATAAGCTCCTCCTGGTATTACTTCTGTCATAATGTAGGGTCCTACCCATGGGGACTCCAATTTTCCATGACCATCTTGCTTGAGTCGTAGAACTAGATCTCCCACCACGAAAGATCGTGGACGAACTCGACTACTGTGGTAGTTTCGTAGATTTTGCTGATATTGAGTAGCTCTGGCTAGTGCTACGTCTCTTGCTTTGTCGAGTGCATCGACATCATCCTGAAGCGCTTCTGTAGAAGTTGTCTCATCATACGCCGTGATTCTTGGAGCTTCGTGGGTGATCTTGACTGGAAGCACGGCTTCTGCACCATGGACCAGGAAGAAAGGCGTTTCTTGAGTAGCTGCGTTAGGTGTGGTTCGGAGACTCCAGAGTACAAAGGGTAACTCATCTACCCAAACATGCTTGGCTTTCTCGAGGGGTGCTAACAGCCTTTTCTTTATCCCATCGCATATTAAGCCATTGGCTTTCTCGACTTGTCCATTTGTCTTTGGATGCGCCACAGATGCAAATTTCAATTTGATTCCCAAACCTTCACAGTAATTCTTGAACTCCTTCGATGTGAAATTTGTCCCATTATCTGTGATGATGCTGTGTGGTACTCCGAAGCAAAAAACTATGGACTTGATGAAGTTGATTGCAGCTGTAGAATATTGGGTTGTTACCGGGGCTGCCTCTACCCACTTGGTGAACTTGTCGACTGCCACCAGCATATAAACATGCCCTCCTGGCCAAGATTTGTGCAATTTTCCCACCATATCGAGACCCCATTGCGCAAAGGGCCAGGATAATGGTATTGGTTGCAATTCTGCTGCTAGCGTGTGTGGCCGAGATGCGAAACGAGGGTTAACTCGACAAATGTCCTAGATGAAGGACTTAGGATCGGGGAGATAGGGCGTCAGATGAACTCGAAGGTAAAATCAGTCAAATAAGGTGTGTGTCGAAAGTAAACGTGGGAGTAAAACCTGGCTTGCTTTCAATCCGTCCCTCACCATCCCCTCCTGGCCCCTATATATAGGTGGCCAGGTCTCAAGGATCGGGAGGGGTTCGATACAGATTACAATATTGACATACGACATGAACTCATATTTCGACTATCATTACAATTGGGCCTAGCTTAACGGGCCTAAGGGGTACTCAACTGACGGGCTCTATTATCTATACCCTTGTCACCATGAATCCCAGAAATTGACCCGCAGATACCCCAAAAGAGCATTTTGTCGGGTTAAGCTTGAGCTTATACCTGTTTAAGTTGTCAAATGTTTCTGCCAAATCACTGATTAGGGACTCTTCTTTTCTTATGGTGATGACCATGTCGTCGATGTGAACTTGAATGTTGCACCCTATTTGACTTCCGAGGTAGTTTTGCATCATCCGCTGGTAGGTTGCTCCTGCGTTTTTTAAGCCGAAAGGCATGACTTGATAGCAAAACACGCCATATGGTGTGATGAAGGCTGTTTTTTCCTTGTCTTCTTTCTTCAGTTTGATCTGGTTATAACCAGAATATGCGTCCAGGAAGGAAAGCCTTGCACACCCGGCCGTTGAGTCTATTATTTGATCAATGCAAGGTAGAGGGAAGGGATCCTTTGGACAGTGTTTGTTGAGAGATGTGTAGTCGACGCATACTCTTTGTACATCTGTGTTTTTCTTGGGTACAATGACTGGGTTAGATACCCAAGTTGACGATTTGATTTCTCGGATGAATCCTGCATTTTCTAGCCGGTGTAGCTCGGATTCTATGGCTTTCCTTTTGGGCTCGTCAAATCATCGCAGTGGTTGCTTGACTGGCTTTGCTTTGGGATCCACATTTAGTGCGTGCTCGAGAAGTTCCCTGGGAACCCCTGGCATGTCTGAAGGACACCAGGCAAAGATTTCCCAGCGCTCACGGAGGAACTCGACGAGCGCGCTTTCCTATGCGGGATCCAAGTTTACCGCTATGGAGGTGGTCTTGTTCGGGTCCGTGGGGTGGACCTGGATTTTCTTCGAGTCTTGAGTTGCATCGAAAGCCTGGTCTGGCAGGGATCGCCCAACGTCGGGTAGCACATTATGGTCGTTTTTGCCTTTCAACCTTGCGTACTCTGCTGTCATGCCGAAAGTTTGCGTCAACCTGTTGAATTCTTTGTCACAAGTGTTAGATACTTCGAAGCTACCTTGTATCGTGATTGTTCCTTTGGGTCTTGGGACTTTGAGCGTGAGATATGCGTAGTGAGGTACTGCCATGAACTTTGCAAATGTTAGGTGCCCCAGGATTGCATGATACTGTGAATGCCAGTCCATGACTTCAAACTCCAACTTTTCTCTATGATAGTTGCTACTATTGCCAAAGCAAACATCGAGTTCTATTTTCCCGAGAGGATAATTTGCGCATCCTGGTACTATTTTGTGGAAAGAGCAGTCCGTTGGCTTTAGGCTTTCCAGTGAGATGCACATTGCCTTCAGAGTTCTTGCGTATATTAAGTTTATGCCGCTTCCTGCGTCCATGAATACTCGCCCGACATCATATCCTCCTATTTGCGCCTTTAGTACCATCGGCGAGTGCCCCGGCCTGGGCACTTTCCTCGGGTGGTCTGCTCTGCTGAACCTGACTGGTTGATCGGACCACTGCAGGTACTCTGTAGTAGCTGGTGGTGATGATATTGCTAGATTTACTTGTCTGGATATGCTCTTCCGCTCTTTCTTGGATTTTGGCACTGGTTGGATCATTGCAGATATGTATACTTTTGACTCCAAATGTTTTGCTAGACGCTGTACTTGGTATCCCTGACTCGTGCTTTTTCCTCTCTGTCGTATTCCTTGGCTCGAGTCCATGGCACCTTGCAATCTCAAGAAGGTTCTGCAATCCTTCATCTGGTGGTTGGAAAATCTTTTCCCATCTAGGTACGCATAATGGATGCGACAAGGTCCATATAGCATGTCCTCTGCCGACGGGCCGGAGTATTTTGGTTCTTTTGTTCCTCGATTGTCTGTTGTCTGAAATTCCCTGTTTTCATGGCCTTCCTGGTCCCTTCTGTCATATCCCGCGGCTATCTAATTTCGCCTTGCGTGGCCTTCTCCGTTGCGGTATCTTTGCCTTTGCTTGCTCGCTCTGTCGACTTCTGGTGAACGTCCCCTTTTGTTGTTGTATACGTCCTCTCCATCGGCAAATCTGTTGGCTACTTTGATACGTCTCAAACGTATCTATAATTTTTGATGCTCCATGCTTGTTTTTACACTATTTGCCTATTGTTTCGTTACACTTAGTGGCACTTTTATGCATTTTCCGGAACTAACCTATTAACAAGTTGCCACAGTGCCAGTTTCCTGTTTTCTGCTGTTTTTGTGTTTCAGAAGTGATACACAGGAAATATTCTCGGAATTGGACGAAATAAGTTCCCGAAGTCTTATTTTACCCGGAAGCTTCCAGAGATCCGAAGAGAAGTAGGAGGGGGGCCACCAGGGCCCCACACACAGGGGCGGCGCGGCCAGGCCCCTGGCCGCGCGGGCCCCGTGTGAGGGCACCTGGCCCCTCCTCTGACATCGCCCCTTCGCCTATAAAGACCCCCCGACGGAAAAAACCTAAGTACCCGATCAGATTTCCAGAACACATCGCGATCCGCCGCCACCGTCGACCCGAAGATCGGGAGGGTCCAGAAGCTCTTCCCGGCACCCTGCCGGAGAGGGGAATCGCCACCGGAGGTCTTCATCGCCATGCTTGCCTCCGGAGCGATGAGTGAGTAGTCTACCTTGAACTATGGGTCCATAGCAGTAGCTAGATGGTTGTCTTCTCCACCATGTGCTTCATGTTTAGATCTCATGAGCTGCCCTACATGATTGAGATCACCGTTATGTAATTCTACATGTTTGATTTGTTGGGATCCGATGAATATTGGTGTTTATGATTAAGTTGCTATACTGAATATTATCTTTTGTTATCTCTATGTTGTTTATGATCTTGCATGCTCTCCGTTGTTAGTAGCTATCTTGGCCGAGTAGTTGCTAGTGACTCCAAGAGGGGGTATTTATGCTCGATAGTGGGTTCATGCCTCTATTTCACCTGGGGGAGTGACAGAAACCTCTAAGGTGGTAGATGTGCTGTTGCTACTAGGGAGAAAACAACATTCATATGCTCAAGGGCATATGCTTTGTTTACATTACACACTTTGCTTAATGCAATTATCTGTTGTTCGCAACTTAATACTACTGGGGATTGATATCCCCGGGAGTGGATTATTAGTCATAGATGCAGTTGGATGGCGGTCTATGTATTTTGTTGTAATGCCCAGAGTAAATCTCATAGTGATCTTCTTGACATATCACGTTTATCTTTATTCTATCAATTGCCCAACTGTAATTTGTTTACCCAGCATGTGTTATTTTATCTATGGAGAGACACCACTAGTGAACTGTGGACCCCGGTCCTATTTCCATCATATTGCTATCACCTGTTTACTTTACTCGTACTGTTTACTTTACTCGCATACTATATTGTTTTCCACTCGATACACTCATAACCTTTGTTTCAAGCAAACCGGTGAGATTGACAACCTCATCGTAAGTTGGGAACAAAGTACTTGGTTGTGTGTGTGCAGGTTCCACATCACCTTCAGTCGTCGCCGTCTCTCCTCTCCTGATCGATATTAAACCTTGGTTTCTTAACTGAGGGAAGACTAGCTGCTATACTCATCATACCTTCCTCTTGGGGTTCCCAACGGGCTGGTTATTCACCACGCACAAGGACAGTCTGCTCCCACGTCAACTTGGCACCATCAGTAATTTCCTGGCGCCATCAACCACCACCAGCATACTTCCATTAACTCCGACACCGTCCTCGGCTTTGTTCTCCCTACTTCTTCCACGAGATCAGAACAACGAAGGCCGGCTGAAAAAGCATCTATTGCTCTCTCGTTGGAGACGTCTTCTGCAGAATTTTTGATTACACTCCAGCGCTGTATATAAGAGCGAAGAGTTTCGGCTTTCCTCTGCACGCACGACTTAACTTCTTCCAGTGACGCTGGGCGTTTGTATGTTGAGCGAAAATTTCTTGTGAATTGGCTTTCTAGTTCTCCCCAACTCCCAATGGAATCGTTGGGTAGAGTGTTCAACCAGGACCGTGCTGCGCTGATGAGGTGTAACTGGAAACTTTGCATCATCGTTGCTCTTGTTCCTCCGAGTATTTGTACTGCTTGCAGATAGTCTGATAACCATAGCGTGGGTTCTTGCGACCCATCATATTTTTGTTGATCGTGTGGTAACTTGAATCCTTTGGGTACTCGCGTTCTGTGAACCCTGCGGGTAAAGCATAACACGCCCATCTCTTTTTCGTCATCTTTGTAGTTTTCTTCTTTCCATGCACGGCGCGCTTTGTTCACTCTTGCTTGTGCTATTATATTCCTTGCGTCTTCCCTCCGTGTTTGACGCTTTTCGTCGCCTGATGACTCGCTTGTTTCGTTTTGCGAGGGTTGGCGCTTGAGTCAATCCTTTTGCTTCTCCTTTCGATATGTCATCTTTTCCTCTGGAAGATGTTTCCTTAGCATGTCTTCTACCAACCCGAGGCTTCGTATTGCGGCTTGATGCATGTGCTCCCGCGGATCTCCGGGCTTTGGTTGTGTAGTTAGTAGATAAGCCAGTGCTGCTACCAGTGCTGCTTCTAGTGTTTCTTGCACAAAGTCCTCTTCCTCATCTGATGGGTGTGCACTTTCACTTTTCGTATGGCTTTCTTCTCTTGTCCGTGCTGTTGTCCTTCTGCTGTGCTTCGGGTCTCTGCGCCTTTCTATGCTAGACTCTGATGCATCACTATATTCATTCTAGTATCCTCCACTTGATGTGTTGTTGTTGTCTTGGCTTCTCATAAACATGTCTTTTTCCTCCCTCAACTTCTTTCTGCGCTGGTGCAGTGCATATTGATACCCCATTAGAACTTCTCTTCTTGAATCCGCGGGTACGTTCGTACCAAGATTAATGGCTGACATGATCATCCTCCACTCTTTGGCGGAGACGTGAACTTTCTCCTTCTCCTTCTTGCCGTTGCTCCTCAGTTTATCGACTTGCATGTCGACCTCTTCATTGTTTGTGTGATTATTCTCTTCTGCTGCTTCAGTAATAATGACGCATAACTGGTGTATGCTTCTGGAGACGCCACTGCTTCCGGTGGCGAAATCCCTTGAACTATCGTGTGGCTTATCCACTGTTGCTTCCACATCGGGCTCTCCCCGAGTTTCGTCGAATTCCTCGAGTTTCTTTTACAAATTTTCTGTTGCTGTGAGACTAACCGGCGAGTTTACCTCGCTAGAAGAGCCCACAGATGATCCAGACTTGGTGATTGTCTTGGTTTTGCTTGCCGACAGACCCGGTTTCGCTGGATCCAAAAGACGAGTCGAACTCGAAGGTTCGATGTAGAAGCTCAGACTTCCGATCGTCAACTCTATCTCTTGATTTTCATTGACTGTTGGATTGCTATTGGCTAAAAGTGAAAAAGCCGTCGAATTCATGATTCCAACGCCTAGAGTCCCCACGGTCGGCGCCAATTGACAAGGGTTAACTCGACAAATGCCCAATACGAAGGACTTAGGATCGGGGGAGCAGGGTGTCGGATGAACTCGAAGGTAAATCAGTCAAACAAGGTGTATATCGAAAGTAAACATAAGAAAGCTTGCTTTCAATCTACCCCTCTCCGTCCTCTCCTGGCCCCTATATAGGTGGCCAGGTCTCAAGGATCGGGAGGGGTCCGATAAAGATTACAATATCGACATACGACATGAACTCGTATTTCGAATAGTATTACAATTGGGCCTAGCTTAATGGGCCTTAGGGGTACTCAACTGACGGGCTCTATTATCTATACCCTTGTCATGGACCATAGAGAAGGTTTCATGCAAGTTGACCCTATTGATCCATGCATCCATATGGAGAGCCTCAGAAACCGTCCATTTTTTTCTAGATGAGACTTCAAAGATTTTCGGGGCAATGTCTTTGGGCTTCAACCCGGCAAGCCAAGGAGCATGCCAAAAGGAAGTTTTCCGTCCATTCCCAAGGGTGATCGTGGTTGTGGCATAGAAAAGCGTCATATCTTTGTTGGTGCATGGGTTACCGGTTCCCACCCAATCTTGTTAGGCTCCTTCCATTCAAGCCAAGGCCAACGCAAACAAAGGGCCATCGCGAACTTTTCCAAGTTGAGGATGCCAAGGACCCCATATTTTTTGGGGCGACACACGGTTTCCCAATTGACCTTGCACTTTGCCCCGGTGGTGTTATCCTTGGCCGACCAAACAAAAGCGCGCTCCACTTTATTGATATAGTTCAAGGAAACTTTGGGCACCACAAGTGGAGTGGGGTGATAGATGGCTTACGAAGCCAAAACTGACTTGACAAGATCTACGCGCCCGACCATGGTTATATATTTTCCCCCCCAAGAGGGCAATCTTCCGGCGCACTTGTCCTCAAGATGTTGGAAGTCTCTTCTCCGCAAACACCACACCGAAAGCGGTAGACCAAGGTACCGCAATGGAAAGGAAGCACGGGTTGCCGCAATACCCTCAATCACGTCATCTAGGTTAATGTTTCCACAACGAATAGGAACCACGGAGCTCTTAGTGCAGTTTGTGCAAAGGCCGGTGACAATACCAAACCCCTCAAGAATTTTAGCCAAGTTTTGTATGTCTTGCTTAATAGGAGCCACAAAAACAGCGGCATCATCCGCATAGAGGGAAGTTGAAGAATGTTGCCCCTTCCGCAAAGCTTGTGTAGGAGCCCAAGCCTCGTGGCATTCTCTAAAATTTGCGAAAGCAGGTCGATGGCAAGGACAAATGAAAGTGGCGAGAGAGGATCTCCTTGGCGAAGGCCACGACCATGGGATATGGGAATCCTGGCAATTCCATTAAGCAAGACTCTAGACGTGGCGGTGGAGAAAAGCGCGGAAATCCAATTCTGGAAGCGAGCAGGGAACCCCAGGCGTTGAAGGAGATCAAGAATGTATTCCCAACTAAAGGAGTCAAAGGCCTTCCGGATGTCGAGCTTAAATAGGAGTGCGGGGGTCTTTGCTTTGTTGAATCGCTTGGCAAGATTCTTCACATAAAGGAAATTGTCGTGGATACTCCTCTTCTTGATGAAGGCACTTTGCGCGTTCGAAACAAGATCGTCCATAAGAGGGCCAAGACGGGTGGCAAGCATCTTTGCAATTATTTTAGCAATGGCATGGATGAGGCTAATAGGTCTAAAATCGGTGCCTCCTCCGCACCATCTCTCTTTGGCAAGAGCGCAATATTCGCGGAGTTGAGCCAATGAAAGTTTTCGGCGTGAAGGTTGCCAAAGAGGTCAATGACCCGCATAACGTCCACCTTGATGATCTCCCAACATTTTTTGAAAAAAGCCCCGGTAAAACCATCGGGCCCGGAGCCTTGTCATTGGGCATTTGGTTGATTGCACACTTAACTTCCTCTTTGGAGAAAGGGGCCCCAAGGCAATGCAAGTCTGGGTCATCAAAATGAAGTTCATCCCAATTGAAATCGTATGGCCTAGGCACCCTACTTCCCATAACCGAATTGAAGTGCGAGTGGAGTGCCTGCGTATTTACAGGTGCACCGCCTGTACTTTGAAGTGCACCCGTGCAGTGTGTGTAACACAAGAAAAATCACTTTGACTAAAAAACGGAGTACTCAACATATATAGTGCCGACAAACTATTCGTTAAGTAGGACAAAAATCATGGAAACCTGTCGACGTGTATCCAGTTACAAAAATCTCGACATGACAAATGTAACGGTGAAAGTGAATTCGTAGTTCGGACGGATGGTTCTAATGATATTATGTTTTGAAATCTGAATGTCGAAAAAATATCCTGCATCAGCCCTCATCTTGCTTCGAAAAAAATCGCACCAGAACTCTCCTGTCTCCTGTGTGACATTCATCGGGCATATCAAAGAGATAGAGAGAAAGCTAACAAACTTTTGCAAATTCAGCTTTATTCCAAGGAATTAATAAGCCCCTAATAGTTGAAACGGCGTCCAAAATTAAAGCTTCACCGGCAATTAGCAAGAAGCAGCCCGCGCAGTTCAGCCTCTACAGGTACAATGGCATAGATCGCCGAACACGTCACTTAGGGCGCCTCTCAAGTCTCAACATTCCAGTTTCCACATCCACAAGTCAAGCCCGCAGGGGAACACAAAGGGACAAAGAGTGGTGGAAGGCCTGGAGAACACGTGCGGGCGAAGGGAAAGAGATGGCTCGCCGAACATGGGTACTGTAACGAGATCAGGTCAGAACAGAACGGGTGGCGCGGTCACCGCAACGGCGAGAGTCACTTCACCGGGCGGCGACGAGCGCATGCGGCGGCGGCAACGGCGGTTGGACTTGGACGGGTGCTTGGCACTTGGGTCCGGCAGGCGGCAGCGGCGGCCGACCCATGAGCGTGTACGATGCGTCCGTGACGGCGACGTGTTTGTAGATAGTGCTTGTGGGTTTTGAAACGGAATGCGGATAGCTAGCTGAGAGGTACGGGACGTGAGATCCTTTTCCCCTTTTATGCCGTCTTGTGTTTCCACGGTACCGGTACGGAGGCGCGATGGGAGCTCCAGGTCGCCGGCGAGTTCCGGCCGCCGTGTGGCGCCAGGCAGTCCGGCCAAGGTGATGGCGAGAGCGGTGGTACGACGTCGCGTTCCGCGATCTCGGTAGCAGGAGCATATGGAAACGGAAACATCTGCACGAGCGGGCCGTTTTCGGACCGCATGCATGCATGAATGCATCGATCCCATAATTAAAGCAGACGGAACACGCGTCACGCCAGCCGTGCAAATGCAGTGAACCCAGCTTGCTCCTAATCGACAGAGAAATTTTTGTTTTTAACAAGGAGCAGCCCGGGGCCTCGAAGCATTATATCTATATCTATACCTAATAATAAAATACGCAAGGGTTCCATGGTTTGGTTCTTCCGTCAGATATTTTGCAAAAAAGCTCTCCATAATTCTATAAATCAACCCGTAGTCCAGTCTTTAGTCAACCCTCGCTTGTCTGGTCTTCTTCCTCGCTTGTCCCGACGGAGACGAACGGCAGCACTCCCGCCCCTACCGCAGACCAGGAGTGCGTGCGGGCGGCCGGCGGCGTGCGGGCGCGGACGGCCGGCGGCGTGCGGGAGCTCGGGTGGTTCCAGGCGGGCGCGACGCAGCCGGCGGCGTGTGGACGCGAACGACGGCGTGGCCGGCGCTCGGGCGGCAGGGAGGTTCCATGTGGGCGCGGGCGGCTGTGCGGGCGCAGACGGGGCGCCCATCCCTTCCCCGCCGCAGACCAGTCGACTCCGGTGGCGAGTGATCGGGCGGCAGGGCGGTTCTAGGTGTGTGGTCACGAACGGAGCGGGGCGTGGCCGTCGCCCCTCCATTCCCATCTCCTCCTCCATGTGCTGGGTCCGGCTTGTCGGAGTCTACTGCCGGCGTCCTGTGCCACGACGCACTGAGCGCACCAAGGTCCTCCTCCCGGCGGCGGCGGCCAAGGTCGACGTCGTCCTCTGTAGTCCCCTACGCGGCCGGTGATCGGGCCGTGCTGCCAGGGTCCTGTTCCGCGGCGCACTGAGTCCCATGGTGCCGGAGCGCACCAAGTTCCTCCTCCCTGCGGCGGCGGCCAAGGTCGGCATCGTCCTCTGCAGTCCCGTACGCGGCCGGTGAACGGGCCGACGAGAACTCTACTCCTACCCGAAATCCGCTCAAAGCACGCGTCCATGGGGATCCCGACATGGCTAGGAACTCTACTCCCACCTGAATTTCGCTCAGAACATGGGGATCATGTTTGTAACCTTCCACTTCTGTTATTCAGAGGTGCGCTGCCGCGTGTCCAGGGTCAGTGTCGCCTCCATCACCCTCCTGGTGCTCGGTGTATTAGCGGGTGGTCGCCTGTCAGGTACATACTCGCCTGGTATGACTAACCCAAAGCATGGGGCCTACCTGATCCTATCTGTGTCATCACCATCGTCCTCTTCACGCGCTTCCGCGTACTCTCCATGTCATTTGTATGCCATCTGCAGCCCGTCCAGCGTCCTCTCCGTGTCGTCCATGGTCGAGAGCCGCTAGCCTGAGCGCCGATCAAGTGTTGCGTGTTGAGAACAGGTGGGTTTGGCTTGGAGGAGTGGTATTGTGTTCAACATGGACCTGCTTCGGACTAGGGTGCCGAGGACGACCAAGGATAGTGGTGGTGTCCAAGATAATCGTGTACATCGGGGACACGGAGAGCGAGGATCAAGTGCTCTGATTCTCCATCAAAAGCTAGGTGTTCCTACGAGGCTAAGAGTCACCTCCTTGCGTTTTAGAGGACACAAGTTCTATTGCTGCCTCCTTCTGTTTCACCGCCATATGCTTTTGATGCACTGGTCAAGGAGATAGCTTCCAAATAACATTGTGAAGAAAATACATTGGTAGGGTAGATGAATTAATCAGCTCTAGCTATCCGGAGCGAACATGAATGCAACGCCAGAATAAAAGGTTGCACACGAGAGCTGTCTTAGCAGTTTCTCGATACCTCTACACCAAGGCCGCTAGCGCTTGAAAACATGCAGCCAGCTGGAGAATAACTTCCGCAGAGATGTGTGACGCACCTATGGAGGCAGCGGCAACACGAAGAGCAGACATACGCGTCCACCGTCATCGCTGAACGGGTGGCCCAGATGGCGTGCTCGCTAGAGAAGATACTTTTTTGCGAATGAAATTAGATTAATATAAAAAGTATAGTAAAAAGAGAAACATAATACCAATATACAATAGTACATTAGATAAAATCAAATTGAAATATAATTATAGAATTTTAAACTAATAGTATAAATCAACTAAAAATATAATAAAAATAAAGATTGAATAACCATAATTGTAAATAAAATACAAGAAACAAACGGTTTACATGAATTCAATGATTCTTCTCGTTAATTTTTAACGTTTTATAATCAATGAGCTCGGTTGGGCGACACCAAATGTAGATAATATTCAATTTTTGCGCACCATCATAACGTGCAATTAAAATCTGGGGATGGAGCATGCATCAAATTAAAATTACAATGGGTGTGCCGGCCGTCGTTATAAGTTTGCGCTATTGCAAGTCTATGAAGTCATGAATAGGAGGATGTGATCACATTCGTCGATGATGCCACAAACAAGAAGTGTCATCAAGGATGGTACGCTGAAGTTCCCGGTGCAACGCACGGGCATTTTTCCTAGTTAAAGATAAACAGTGGAGGCACAAGTTATAACAAAGGACCCCATAGAATACAGGAATAACACATAGGTCCCTGGCAAAAGTAGGAAGGACCGAGCTAAGAGATACAGAGAGCAAACCGATCCTCCCCTCTCACCACCGTCGAGCCATAGGCAGAAGCCGGAACTGTCGCCGTCGAGAACGAAGGCGGGGACGAAACCACTTGCCTCCGAGCCAACGAAAGCCGCGGCAGCCGACCTCCGAAGGGGCCTCCGAATGGAGGTTGAACTCATGCCGGAATCCTTCACCGGCATCTTGATGGGCCTAATGGCCTTATCATCTAGACGGCGTGCTCTCGCTGTCACACAAAGGCTCGATAGATTGATCTTCCAGCTCCTAGTCCAACGGATGGGAACAACAGGAGTAGATTCTTCACCGACGCCGTCGAGAAGGGACATCCCGCCGTCCAACTCCCAGAACCTGCCACGGACGGGAGGAGGCAGGCAAAGGATGGCAGCACGGAGGAGAAACGTACTCACAGGTAAGTGCTCGGGCATCCCGCCCGGGTGGGAAGCGCCCTTCCAGACGGAGGCTTCTTCTCCCTCTCCAACCACCGAGGCCGGCAGAAACAGAGAAGAACGGCCACCATGCCCTCCACCAGCCGAGAAGCCCCCCAGCTGCAGGGGACTCCAGATCGAGGCCGCCAGAGAGGGGATCTAGCGGGGCCCCGCCAAACCCGCCGCCACGGCGAGCTCGGGAGGGGGCAGCTTGATCCCGCCGCCGGAGACACCAACCGAACCTAGGGTTATTCTGCGAGCTTGGCCGAGCTCCAGCCCTTGCCGCCGCCCGCCACGGACGCCAGAGAGGGAGGGGAACTCGCCGGCCACCTGCGCCGCCCGTCGGCACCGGCGTGCAGCTCGGACGCGGCAAACCGCCGAAGCAAAGAAGCACAACTACTCTATGGGCTGTGCAGGGGGGCCGGCCGACCCTCTCCCGGTCACTCCGGCCGGCAGAGCCGCCGGAGGGGGGGGGGGAGGGGGAGAGGGGGGCCGGCAGGCCGACGCCACGGCGGGGCTCAGTCGCGAGGGAGAGGGGAGAGAGCGAGGGGATAAGGTCGATTGACAGAGAAATTGATCGCCAGGAGATGGAGCCGATGTGTGCATATATACTCTACTCTTGTCGCCGTGTGCTAATGATCAATCAGATTAACGTAAGTAACCCACGGTTGGTGTAATTGTTTCATCCTAACACTAATGATTTTGAATTACTACCTTTTTGCATTTTTTGGGGAAAGGGGAAGCCCCCGGTATCACCTTTCTGCTCACTAGTACCGGGGTCACTCATGCTGCATTGCTGCGGGTGTAGGGGTCGATCCAAAGACACGTGCATTGTTTACTACTGGCTCATCAGCATCTAGGGCACTAAGCGCGCAATGATTACGCCGTTATCGGAAATTATTACTACACAGTGCTCCTTATTTATTGCTCGTGACCTGCGACAAAAGGTGTGAGCTAGCAGTGAGCGCGTATAATAACGTCGGATCGCCCCCATGTATGTCGCACTGAAGCGATTAACATTAGTACGTTCCTTCCTGCATGAGAGAATTCAATCCGGACAGCCATATATTCTCACACATTTTTGTGTAGCCGTTCATGTTTGACTCCTTGTAGGGGCTCATGACAGTCCTGTAGGGGATCCAAACAAAGGCTTTCGAGTAACAAAGAACGGCCTTTACCCGCCTCTTGTGTAGTACAATCTATCGCATGCTCCATGCCTTAAAATCGATATGAGATGATTTGAGTAATGGCGCACGTGCATCGTCTCCGCGTGTACTACTGTACGTAGGAATGCTTGGTGGACAAACAACCTTGGCAGGCTACCAACGAACGTAGCAGCGCGCGACTGACGACGGAGAAGCCCCGCTCCGCCTTTACACTTTTCTTGTATCTCGATCCGGGACAGCGACTATTGCCGTCGGACCCACCCGCAGACTTGCTGCTAGTCGATCACTCGGAAACACCTACCAGTCACTGTCCTAATACCTCTGTTCACATACTATACCAAGTGACGTGACTACGTCCCTCTCCGCCATAAACTGGATATAGGGAGGAGAGAAAACGCCATCAGCATGCGCCCAAACAAGACCGGCCGGCCGGCCGGATCCCCTTTTCATATCCTCTTCAATTATCAATCGGACGACAGGTTAAGTGACACTAGTAGAAAAACGCCTAATATTCAGGATTATTAGCAACGGTTGACTATTAAATCGATGCTAATGGTTCTTCAGAGGTCGCATTGGTATGACACAATTAGTCCCGGTTCAAGACATAAACTGGGAGTAAAGGGGTCTGCGGCCGATGCCAGACCCTTTAGCATCGATTCGTGGCTTAAACAAGTGCTAAAAGTTCCCCTTTTGCATCGGTTCTTGGCTTAAACTGGGAATAAAAGGTAGTGACCTTTAGCACCGATTTGAGCCACGAATCGGTGCAAAATAGGGACTTATAGCACCGGTTTAAGCCACGAACCGGTGCTAAAGGGTTGACGCCCATTATTTTCTCTCATGCCTACCCCCCACCCCCCGCAGAAAAAATGTCTAAAAAAATAAACGAAAATGATAAAGCTTCAAATTTCAAAATCCTTTAACATGCATGTACCTCCCGCAACCAACTTTTAGGGAAAATTTGAATTTAGATTTTTTTTTTGAAAAAAGGTTGTTCCGAATTATAACGGCCATAACTTTTGTGTAATGATAGAGGGAGGAGCGTCCAGCTTTTGGAAGGCGCCACTGCCGTCTGCTAGGTAGGTGATGGTGCTGGTCGCTCAGGCAGCTAGCTAGCTATCTAGGTGGCCACACGCACGCAGGGTGCACACGGCGGGACCGGGTCATGGAGCCAGCCGCGCCGAGCCGGCCGGCGCTCCTCCTTTTCGGGAGGGCAACAGCCAACAGGTGGAATATTGGCCAGCCCACACCGTTGAGCATGCACATACGGAGCTCTTCCTCGATTCGGATGATCATGCCGTCGAGATGAAGATGAACTGGACCAGACCGAGAACACATGCTCGCGTGTAGCCTACAGGTAGTGCTCGCCCAGATTAGCGCGCGGTGGTATATGCCTCTGGCCGCCCTGCGTGTCTTATTTCACGATGGGATCAAATTGCAGACATTCTGACTAAACCTTTGGAAAGAACCAAGTTCATCGGGCTACGTCA
The DNA here is from genome assembly GCA_007115705.1 of Dactylis glomerata. Taxonomy (NCBI): domain Eukaryota; kingdom Viridiplantae; phylum Streptophyta; class Magnoliopsida; order Poales; family Poaceae; genus Dactylis; species Dactylis glomerata. The sequence continues at coordinate 97,482 of QXEO01000737.1, read as the reverse complement.
GAAGATTGGCATCCAAAAGATGGTCGACTGGCAGCAGGTTTGACGGGGAGAAATGTTGCTCAAACCTCTGTCGGAATAACGAGGCTGGCTGAAACTGTCGCTGTTTACTGTAGCTCTTATCGACACGATTCGGTTTTAGACGTTTTCATAGGATCGTCTGAGCAATCTCCGGATGTTCAGGCAGTGGAGTTTGTTCCACGATCACCGCATTGAAATAAAGGGAAAGACATCCGAGAAAAGCAGTAAGTTTGACACTGCACAAGATACCGTCTCTTGTCTGCTCTTCGTCTTCGTCAGAAATTCAGAGTGAGAACGAGAGAGATGGAGAGATCGCGACAACGCGTAAGCTGTGTAATCAGCCCTGCAATTTTTATTTCACGACGATCGGGATCGATCCGTCCTGTGTTTTCTTTTTCCTTGTTCAGTACGATGAAGAGCGTTTGTTCGGGTACAGCGTGGTGCATTTTACATCGCTGGTGGTAAGACTGAAGCGTCAAACAGTTTTTGGTAGGTTCGTTATTAAGGTGTCTGATGGGAAAGCTCGATCGTTTTATCAGCTGTGTCTAGTCTGACGGCAGCAGGCGAGCTCGCGGCTAGTTCCCGTCTTCCCCCACCTAAAAGCGACGTCCATGTCTCGCTTTTCAGTTTAATCCACGGCGGCCGGCATCCGGTCGGTAGGCAGCCACGCATCGGCATCGGACGTCCTTCTCCACACCACGACACGCTGAGGGCCAAGCCTCGACATCGGCAGAAATCCGAGCTAATGGGCTTCCATAAGCCCAGACCTAACTAACCCACGTCTACTGGATCGGCCCGCACCAACGCAAAGCCACCACATATAATCTGGAGCGGTGTATTTAGGCCTGCATGGGCCATGGCCCACTCCTTCAAATTTTGAAAAAAAAATGCATTTAGGGCAACGGGGCGCTCCTGTTTGACGCATTCAGCGCCAGCTCCGGACCACAACCAGCGAGGCTCGTTCAGTCGTTCACCCTTATTTATATTTTGAATCGCTAGCTTTTGGCCAGTGCGTGTAGATGAAATCTGTTAGAATGTGAAAACTGCTCAAATTTATAATCTGTTCAAATTTTAAAATAGTTTAAATTCGAATTTGTTGATATTCAATTTTTAAAACATGTTCAAATTTGAAAATCTTTGCAAATTTAAAAATTGTTCAATTCGAAATATGTTTTGAAAATAGTTTAATTCCAAATCTGTTAAAATGCAAAATCTGTTCAGCATTCAAAATCTTTTCATATTAAAAAATACGTGCAAATTCAAAATCTGTTCAAATTCGAATTCGTTCAAACTTGAAATTATTCAAATTGAAACTGTTCAGGAATTGAAAGAGTTTGAATTTTCAATAAAAATAAAAACGAAAAATAGAAAAATAAAAATGGATAATATGTTAGTTTGTGTACATACTATTTTACGTGTACATATATGAAGGTGTTTCTAAAATATACTAAAACCTGTGTGTTTTCTGAATGCAATGCAGAGGATAAATAAAAGTGGAAAAAATGAACCATGCATGATTGATCGCTAGCTGCTTAGTTTAAAATGAGCCCAGATGTGCTGCACGGGATAGATAACAGCAGAAAATTTAGGTCGACGAGACAAAGACGACGACAAGAGAAAACATGAACAGATATAGGGGGCAACAGTCAAAACAGTACTACCTTCCAGGCCTCTGGTTCAGTGAACCCGAGGACCGCATCAAAGCCGAAAATTGCAAAGCCAGAGGGCGTCTCAAACAGCACCATAATCCCCAAACACTGCAGCTGGTAAGCAGGATTTAAGCCAAGTCAGGCAAGCAATAATTACAGAGAAGTTCGTGGTTCATAGGCCAAAGGCTCTCTCGCCCCCGCCAGATCCGCCAACGCAGTAGGGTCTTAGAGCATCTCCAGCCGTTTGAGGCCCCCGGGCCGAAATCCGGCGATATATTCGCCCGGATTGAATGTAAAACGAGCGTGGGTGGGAGTAAACTTCCAGTCGCACCCCGGCGTTCGCGAATATAGTTTCAAAATGGCGTCTTCCCGCCCGCTACACAAAAGCATCGCACAGAGTTCGGCGATCTGATCAGCCAGAATTCGGCGATCGAAACAGAAACTAGACTAGACTAGAACAGGCTCGTCGGCGGTGCCTTCCTGCGCCTCCTCGGGCGGCGTAGTTTTGTCTGCCGAAGGGGACGTCGTTGAAGGGCAGGACGGCGACGCAGTCGACGGAGGGTGGAGGATGGCTTGGCGATGAGCGTCGTACCAAGCCCGCGTCTCCTCGTCCATCGCAGTGTCGTTGCCGCCGATCAGGAACGCCAGGTCGGTGTTCCTCTTCTTCGCCGCCGATGTTGTCTAGAGCAAGGCGATCCGGGTGCCCTGGTTGGCGAGCATCTGTTTCCAGCGTGCGTCGTACTTGGTGTCTCTCCCGGCGCTGTGCGCCCTCGCGTCGGCCCAACATTTCTCGAAAGACGCCTGCAATCTGTCGGCCGGAGCCCCCGACTTCTTCATCTCTTTCAGCTTCTTTTGGCCGAACTCGGGGCGGCCCGCCGACGCGGCAGCGGCGGGAGCGTCGGGGTTGTACTGCTCGTCCTTGTTCTTGGACAGGGTCCGGCGTACTTCGGCCCACTTCTCGCAGTCCTCGATGCGGGCGAAGACGTTGAGGTACTTAAACTGCTGGCCGTCGGAGTCGTCGCCGTACATGTCGAACGCCCGCCGCATCTGCACAGAGAAGCAGCGGCGTAATCACAAATCGGCGATCCAATGTCGACGAAGAACAGCGAGTACCTTGGCCTCAAAGTCGGCGCCGCTAATCGGGTGATCGGCGATCTCCTCTTGTATGCCGTGCCACTTGTTGCACGCCGCCTGCATGATCCCCCAATGCGTGGCCATGGCCTTCTCGCCGCGAACCATCACCGTCTTGTTGAAGTAGGGATCGACGAGTTTGCGCTCGTCGAACGCCGTCTTGACGCGCTGCCAATATGTGTCGAAGTTTTGATTGGCGCCGGTGATGCCGTTCATGGAAACGGTCTTCCAAGCTTCAGCGAGGCATTCCTCTTCTTTGCCCGTCCATTTGACCCGCGGCTCGGTCGGCGGCGAGGTCTTTCTCCTTTTCTTCCGCCCCCTCGCCGTCGATGTCGGCTCAGGCGCGTCGTCCTCCTCGTCGATCTGGACGTGCTCCTCTTCTTCGTCGACGTCTTGCGTGGCGTCTCCGAGCCCGTCGTCGCCACCCCGCGCCGCCGTGACGGCTTCCGTCGCCCTTGCCTCCTCTTGTGTGAAGAAACCCGGGTTCGCCGCGGCGGCCATGGAGCCCGACGTGATCATGTCGTGCATCACGCCGTCGTTCGGCGGCGGCATCCCGTACGAGAGCGGCCCTCGGCGCAGGGCAGGCGAGATGCCCTCGTGCATCCCGTCGGCGTCGTACTCCGGCGGCGACGGGGTGAACCTCGACATGGCGGGGATGCAGGTCTCGTGGAACATCGGCGACGACGCGGCCGGCGAGTAGGTGGAAGGTGAGCCGATCGTACCTTGGATTGGTCATGAACCGGCGGGGAATTGGCCGACGCGCGGCTGTCCCATGGCCATGGAGACCAGCCTCGCCTGCTCGTCCGCCGCCGCCCTCTTCACCGCGAGCTTCTTCTCCCTCTCCGCCCTACCGCGAGTTTCGGTCTCCCGGCGCGCCACGTCCGCCGCCCACGCCGCGTTGGTCATGCCAGGCGGCCTCTCTTTGGGCGCCCGCGGCTTCCTCGTCTTCGGCGCGCCGTCGTCGGCGATCCTCTTCGGCGGCATGGTGGTGGCAGAGAAGAGGAGGGGCTGCAACTGTGGGGGATTTCGGCGGGGAAATGGGTATATGCGGCGCATTAATGGCGGGAAACGGAATTAATGGCGGGGAACTACCCTTTCTCTCGCCGACACCGCGGGCCCGCTCGCCGTTTCGCACGTTTTTGTTTCGTCCGGAGTCCCCGAGCGCGCCTCGGAAAGCCGGGGACGGCCTAGGCTCGCCGGATGGATGAAAGCCCAAATCCGGGCAAAAACGAGAAACCGGGGGCGTGGCTGGGCCGAATATCGCCGTCCGGATGTAAAAAGCGGCCTCCGGGGCCCTAGTCGGGGGGACGGCTGGAGATGCTCTTACAAGACGATGACGCGGGGAGGCTAAACTCACCTGCACTACCCTCCTCCTCCTCCTCCTATGGGGAAAGAATTTAAAGGAAGGAGGGAGATAGGTTTGCAGCCGGCCTCGGTCGGAATTTGAAGGGAGTCGGCAGGTTTACAGGCGGAGCGGAGCGTCAGCAGTTCAGGCCGGACTGACTTTGCCCCTAGCATCCACTGTCCATCCGAATCCAACGGCAGCAACCAAACCAAGAAAATACACACGGGATCAACACAAACTAGATTTAGCGGCCCCGTCTTTTGCACCGATGAGTGTCTTGTAAAACATTTTACTGGACGATTATTGCGCGCTCTGCGTCTAACCATATGCGATAGAAATATAGACATTCTTTAACAACATATATATACTAGCTGCATGCCCGCGCGTTGCTGCGGATCTCTATTTACATTTGCTAGCCCTTTAATGACATTCTCCAAAATTAATTACCTATTTATTTTAAATGACAGTTCATTATAACAATTATATATACAACTATGACAACATAACAATATCATTGTCTCTATTTTATTCTATTAACTGAAGAAAATGATTGATAATTTAGATGCACTTTAGTTATGTTACATATTAAAATATTGTTAAAGTCAATTTTTATTGACTATAAGGCAACAACCAATATCACTATTTTTTAACAATACCCGTGCGTTGCTACGGCATCTAACTTTTTAACACATGCTTTTAGCAAAAAAATTATTTTTTAATTACTTACTTGAAATAATAAATGAAAACACACATTTCTTACATTTAAATTAAGACATTTATATTTCCTGGTTGTCTAAATAAGTTTCCGATGTTCGTAGCAAGGCATGAATAATGTGCTAGACCACCATGAGCGTTGTACTTTAACTAAATAATATTATTTATTTTACCCCTAACATCCAAATCTTCTTATATTAACTAAGAATTGAATGTGCTTGTATTTAACTCACCTATACTCCCCAAAGAAAATCACCTATATGACAAATTTTATGTGTGAAGAAAAATTAGCCCGTGAAAAAACTACATGGTAAAAATTGTGCTATTCTTATGTATACTGAAATGGGCAGAACTAACCCTTGTTGAGACATAAACATCATGAAAACAAAAGGTGCTGCATCTAAAGAATGAACATTGTTAGATAGCACCTTAATCTTAATCAGAAGATATATGCATGGATGGCCTAGCAGTATGTATTGGCCTATTGTGTGTGAGCAGAGCAGGTCAATATTTAGTACCAAACCCCAACATAATTTACCAAATTTGGGTCTACCGCTTCTACAATTGCCCATGCATCGGTCACTCAGTCTGTTAGTAGCACTTGCTCACAAAAATCATTCTGTTCTAAAGGACGCCTACGACAAGCAACCTCCAACAATGCCGAATGCAGAAACACCTTGGTTGCCCTTCGTAGCCTGGCTAGCTTGGGAGCAATGTACCCCAGGTTAGAGTCAAATACGTGGTGTGGACATCTGTACCATGGTTGGGTGATTTTGCCAGGCCAAAATCAGCAAGTCTACGATTCAGTTCACTACTGAAGGAGCACGTTGATGGAGAGCTGTGCTAGTGCTACCTGCTACTCGTGTGATGATGACGCCAGAAAAGAGCTGTGGCGTGTAGTTGACGTGGGAGCAGTAAGTCCTTGTGCGTGGTGATGACCAGCCCGTTGGGAACCCCAAGAGGAAGGTATGATGAGTGTAGCGGCAAGTTTTCCCTCAGTTAAGAAACCAAGGTTTATCGAACAAGAGAAGGGAGACGATGACGACTGAAGGTGTTTGTGGAACCTGCACACACACAAACAAATACTTTGTCCCCAACTTGCGACGAGGTTGTCAATCTCACCGGTTTGCTTGAAACAAAGGTTATGAGTGTATCGAGTGGAAAACAGTAGAGTATATGCGAGTAAAGTAAACAGTGCGGGAAAAGTAAACAGGTGATTGCAATATGATTAAAATAGGACCGGGGTCCACAGTTCACTAGTGGTGTCTCTCCATAGATAAAATAACATGCTGGGTAAACAAATTACAGTTGGGCAATTGATAGAATAAAGATAACGTGATATGTCAAGAAGATCACTATGAGATTTACTCTGGGCATTACAACAAAATACATAGACCGCCATCCAACTGCATCTATGACTAATAATCCACCCCCGGGGATATCATCCGAACACCCTAGAAGTATTAAGTTGCGAACAACAGATAATTGCATTAAGCAAAGTGTGTAATGTAAACAAAGCATATGCCCTTGAGCATATGAATGTTGTTTTCTCCCTAGTAGCAACAGCACATCTACCACCTTAGAGGTTTCTGTCACTCCCCCAGGTGAAATAGAGACATGAACCCACTATCGAGCATAAATACCCCCTCTTGGAGTCACTAGCAACTACTCGGCCAAGATAGCTACTAACAACGGAGAGCATGCAAGATCATAAACAACATAGAGATAACAAAAGATATAATTCAGTACAGCAACTTAATCATAAACACCAATATTCATCGGATCCCAACAAACCAACATCATAGAATTACATAACGGTGATCTCAATCATGTAGGGCAGCTCATGAGATCTAAACATGAAGCACATGGTGGAGAAGACAACCATCTAGCTACTGCTATGGACCCATAGTCCAAGGTATACTACTCACTCATCGCTCCGGAGGCAAGCATGGCGATGAAGAAGACCTCCGGTGGCGATTCCCCTCTCTGGCAGGGTGCCGGGAAGAGCTTCTGGACCCTCCCGATCTTCGGGTCGACGGCGGCGGCGGATCGCGATGTATTCTGGAAAACTGATCGGGCCCTTAGGTTTTTCTCGTCGGGGGGTACTTATAGGCGAAGGGGCGATGTCAGAGGTGGAGCCAGGGGCTCTCACACAGGGGTGGCGCGGCCAGGGGCCAGGCCGCGCCGCCCCCTTGTGTGGGGCCCTGGTGGCCCCCCTCCGACACTTCTTCGGATCTCTGGAAGCTTCCGGGTAAAATATGACTTCAGGAACTTGTTTCGTCCAATTCCGAGAATATTTCCTGTGTATCACTTCTGAAACACAAAAACAGCAGAAAACAGGAAACTGGCACTGTGGCACTTCGTTAATAGGTTAGTTCCGGAAAATGTATAAAAGTGCTACTAAGTGTAACGAAACAATAGGCAAATGGTGTAAAAACAAACATGGAGCATCAAAAATTATAGATACGTTTGAGACGTATCAAGCATCCCCAAGCTAAACTCCTGCTCGTCCTCGAGTAGGTAAGTGATAACAAAGAATAATTTTTGAGGTGACATGCACCTACACAATCTTCATCATATATGTAAGCATTGGTGAGCTGGGATCAATAGAACTTAAAACATGGGCATGAAAGATATAATCATGACAATAAGAAACTTAGCAACCATGTTGTAAACATGTAAATGAACACAAACAAAAGATCATGATAATGAAACAATGAAAGTGAAACGTGTGTTCAAATCATAAGGAAAAACATACAAAAGGTTTTCAGCTTGTCCTTCAAAGAGAGCAAAACATAAATGCATAGGACACCTCAAAGTTTAAGAGGGCGACTAGATACAAATAATTTAAGAACAACTGAAACCAATAATATGAGTCAATCAATGAACTTGGGACAATGCATATCACACTAAGAATGACAACTATGCTCTCTTAATGGTGCATAAAGAAAGAAGGTAGTGACTCAACATAAAAGTAAAAGAAAGGCCCTTCGCAGAGGGAAGCAGTGATTGCAAGTTTTATAACCTTCAAAAATTATGGTACTTACCGGCTTTGAGCTCTCATTGCTCCCATCATAAGCATCTTGAATGGTTAAAGTTAATGCGAGAACAATTATGATGCATATGCTTGACAAATCATAAGTTGAAAACCTCGTGTCCCGTGAATACGAGTACCCAAACCATGCTAATTTACTTAGAGTCCCAAGCAAGGCTCTTGTCATTGTAAGTGTATGCGTATCATTGAGAACCGCCAATGGGGTACCTCCGTGCCCGATGACATGGAACAAGCCCACACCAAAATGACAGGACAAGCAGACAATGAACACCTCGACATCTCTTTTATTTGCTATATTGTTTAGCTTTTTATTGTGAGATGCGTCGTCGAATGTTCACCATGGGTATGCTGCAAATTTCCACCATGAATTATGCATGGCTTAGATTGGCGGTCCGGCGTTTCCCTAACACATATACAAACTCCATGATCCCTACAAGATTCCCAATTCATTTCACACAGCGGGCATCCATAAACAAAAGATCACGATATCAACTCAAAAAGAAGTGCAATGTTGAAAGCTTGCCCCATGACAGCATGGCTGGGCTAGAATCCAACTTACAACTTGCAAGCATAACAACTCAACATAAAAGACCACAATGTCAAAATTTTAAGAACAGGAAAAAGTAAAGTGTGCCTTTCGGTTCGTGAGAGCTTTACTAACCGAGTTTCGCATAACACTGGTAAGAGTTTAATTTGAAGAGAAAATAAAAGCAAGTCAAATTTACTTGGAATAGCAAATTGCTAGTAGGTATGTATGGTGGACACTTTGGAAAACTTTGGCTTTTATGAGTTGGATGCACGAGTAGAGCTCATACTCAGTACAAGGCGAGGGCTAGCAAAAGACTGGGAGCGACCAACTAAGAGAGCAATAATGGCCATAATCATGCAAAGCGACATTAAAAGAAGCATACGATGGCATCAAAAGTCAAAAACTAAATGATCATGAAGGCTAATGGCGACTTTGTAAGAGTCTAACATGTGTGAGCATGCGCCAAGTCAACCCAAATAAAGCATCAAGGAGAAAACCAAAATAATGCTTCCATACAATAAAAACAACGCATGATTTTTTCAAAGGCTCATTAAGCAATCTCAGTTATTTGAGACAAGTCATGCTACAGCAAAACCACTAAGCATACTATCAAAAAGATATCAAGCATGACATGAAAAAGCCTAAGCCGCAGTCTACACAAGCTCCTTCTTGTACCACTATTTTGCACAAAGCTTTTTCTCTTTTCCAACACCATTTGAAATTTTTATAAACACCTCTTTTGATGAAAACCAATAAAGATCAGAGGAAAAAATACACCTTGATGAAAAGATATGACAAGATCTGAACGCAAATCAAGGCGAAAACGAAAACCAAAAGCAGTAGCGGAAAAAGTAGAATGCTCGATTTTTAATAAGAGTGAAAACGAGAGCGTTCTTTGCAAATGAAAACGAGTACATCTCCTCCAAAGGAAAATTGTTGGGGTCCAACCATTTATTGCAGAAAACAAACAAACTAAACCAACTAAAAAAACTAAAACGACTGACGCTCCAAGAAAAACACATAGTGCATGAAGCAATAAAAATATAGTGTCTTGAAAGGTGACCTGATTTTTGCCGATGAAGAAGGGGTGCCTCGGGGGCATCCCCAAGCTTTGACGCTTGTACCTCTTGGATATTTCTTGGGGTGATGCATGGGCATCCCCAAGATTGAGCTTTTGTCCATTCTTCAACTCATCTCATCATTCTCCAATCCCTACACTTGAAAACTTCCTTCATACAAAACTAAACACAATTCTATTAGCAACATTAGTGTAAGCATAAAATATATTCAACCTCCTTTAGCTTCAGGTTTCAACCCAAAACCACCACATATAAAGTATATACTACTGTAGCAACTTCCACAAGAGTTCCATGATCAAAAAGAACTCAAAAGAAAGCGATAAAGTGGCAAAAACAAATATTGGCAGAAATTTGTCAAAACTGGACAGCTGACAAAGGACGAATTTTTGAGGGATTTTCCGTTGCTCAAATCAAAAAGTGTTCAACTAAGAAAAGTTTGGATATAACCTGGGGCATATGCACAAGAAATCGGAGGTCCAAAAGATATACAGAGAATTTTCACGAATTTTTACGGTGCAGCACCGAAAACAGTTTCAGGACAGCAACATCCCCAAATCTTTACCTCACTCAAATTAGAGGCTTCTCTTGGCACAAAAACGAAATAAACAAGATAAGGAGCGGTCATTACAGTAGTAATGACTTCCAAGACTCAAATAAAAGAAAAGGTACTAAAAAGTAAACAATGGGTTATCTCCCAAGAGTGCTTTTCTTTAACGCCTTTGAGCTAGGCGCAGAAAATTGCGAATCAAGTAATATCAATAGATGAAGTGCTAGTTACCTCAGTAGGCTCTTTGAAGGTTCCCGAAGATGATTCAACCTGCAAGTCACCCTTAGTGGAACTAAGAGTCTTACCAATCTTAAGAACATGTTGAGATTTAAGCGCAGAAACCTTGGGAACATACATAAATTTTTGCTCTTTTCCAACAAACACTTTCTCCTTCTTAAATTTAAGAGAAGAGAAGATTAAACTAAGAGTTTCTATAGACTCCTCTAGTTTACCAATCCTCAAGTTTTGATTGTCATGAGTAGTGCTAGCCTCTAAAATGGTAATTCTCTTACCAATATTTTCTATTAATTCACTAACGCGGCTAGCATTTTCTAGGATACTTGGCAAACTTTTTTCTAAGGAGCTGAGCTTTTCTACCACCTCTTCCAAGGTGGTCTCGGTTTTAGCAACATGAATAGGTGGTACTCCCACTAAACTTTCAATTATAGTGCATGCTTCTCCCGCGGGAGTACCCAGAAAATTACCTCCTGTAAGAGTATCAAGAACATACCTATTCCAACTGGATATACCAACATAAAAATTTCTAAGGAGGATCGTGGTAGAGTGCTTTTTGGTACACCTATGATGAGCATTGTTAATACGGTACCAAGCATCTTTTAGACTTTCTCCCCCTTGTTGCTTAAAACTACGGACTTCTACTTCAGGATTACTCATTTTAACAAAATTAAAAGAAGATAAATAAAAACAACTACCAAGGATTCTAATTTTTTTTTTTGGGTTTTTGATATAAAAAGAAATGCAGGTAAAATAAAATAAAGTAAAGAAAAACAAATAACAAAGTAAAGAATGTGTGTGCGAAGAACTCCCCTCGCAGAAGTCTTCTCTCTTCCCCGGCAACGGCGCCAGAAAAAGTGCTGCTACTCGTGTGATGATGACGCCAGAAAAGAGCTGTGGCGTGTAGTTGACGTGGGAGCAGTAAGTCCTTGTGCGTGGTGATGACCAGCCCGTTGGGAACCCCAAGAGGAAGGTATGATGAGTGTAGCGGCAAGTTTTCCCTCAGTTAAGAAACCAAGGTTTATCGAACAGGAGAAGGGAGATGATGACGACTGAAGGTGTTTGTGGAACCTGCACACACACAAAAAAATACTTTGTCCCCAACTTGCGACGAGGTTGTCAATCTCACCGGTTTGCTTGAAACAAAGGTTATGAATGTATCGAGTGGAAAACAGTAGAGTATATGCGAGTAAAGTAAACAGTGTGGGAAAAGTAAACAGGTGATTGCAATATGATTAAAATAGGACCGTGCTACTCGTGTGATGATGACGCCAGAAAAGAGCTGGTGGCGTGTAGTTGACGTGGGAGCAGTGCGTCCTTGTGCGTGGTGAAGACCAGCCCGTTGGGAACCCCAAGAGGAAGGTATGATGAGTGTAGCGGCAAGTTTTCCCTCAGTTAAGAAACCAAGGTATATCGAACAGGAGAAGGGAGACGATGACGACTGAAGGTGTTTGTGGAACCTGCACACACACAAACAAATACTTTGTCCCCAACTTGCGATGAGGTTGTCAATCTCACCGGTTTGCTTGAAACAAAGGTTATGAGTGTATCGAGTGGAAAACAGTAGAGTATATGCGAGTAAAGTAAACAGTGCGGGAAAAGTAAACAGGTGATTGCAATATGATTAAAATAGGACCGGGGTCCACAGTTCACTAGTGGTGTCTCTCCATAGATAAAATAACATGCTGGGTAAACAAATTACAGTTGGGCAATTGATAGAATAAAGATAACGTGATATGTCAAGAAGATCACTATGAGATTTACTCTGGGCATTACAACAAAATACATAGACCGCCATCCAACTGCATCTATGACTAATAATCCACCCCCGGGGATATCATCCGAACACCCCAAAAGTATTAAGTTGCGAACAACAGATAATTGCATTAAGCAAAGTGTGTAATGTAAACAAAGCATATGCCCTTGAGCATATGAATGTTGTTTTCTCCCTAGTAGCAACAGCACATCTACCACCTTAGAGGTTTCTGTCACTCCCCCAGGTGAAATAGAGACATGAACCCACTATCGAGCATAAATACCCCCTCTTGGAGTCACTAGCAACTACTCGGCCAAGATAGCTACTAACAACGGAGAGCATGCAAGATCATAAACAACATAGAGATAACAAAAGATATAATTCAGTACAGCAACTTAATCATAAATACCAATATTCATCGGATCCCAACAAACCAACATCATAGAATTACATAACGGTGATCTCAATCATGTAGGGCAGCTCATGAGATCTAAACATGAAGCACATGGTGGAGAAGACAACCATCTAGCTACTGCTATGGACCCATAGTCCAAGGTAGACTACTCACTCATCGCTCCGGAGGCAAGCATGGCGATGAAGAAGACCTCCGGTGGCGATTCCCCTCTCCGGCAGGGTGCCGGGAAGAGCTTCTGGACCCTCCCGATCTTCGGGTCGACGGCGGTGGCGGATCGCGATGTATTCTGGAAAACTGATCGGGCCCTTAGGTTTTTCTCGTCGGGGGGTACTTATAGGCGAAGGGGCGATGTCAGGAGAGGGACCAGGCACCCTCACACAGGGGTGGCGCGGCCAGGGGCCAGGCCGCGCCGCCCCCTTGTGTGGGGCCCTGGTGGCCCCCCTCCGACACTTCTTCGGATGTCTGGAAGCTTCCGGGTAAAATATGACTTCAGGAACTTGTTTCGTCCAATTCCGAGAATATTTCCTGTGTATCACTTCTGAAACAGAAAAACAGTAGAAAACAGGAAACTGGCACTATGGCACTTCGTTAATAGGTTAGTTCCGGAAAATGTATAAAAGTGCCACTAAGTGTAACGAAACAATAGGCAAATGGTGTAAGAACAAGCATGGAGCATCAAAAATTATAGATACGTTTGAGACGTATCAAGCATCCCCAAGCTTAACTCCTGCTCGTCCTCGAGTAGGTAAGTGATAACAAAGAATAATTTTTGAGGTGACATGCACCTACACAATCTTGATCATATATGCAAGCATTGGTGAGCTGGGATCAATAGAACTTAAAACATGGGCATGAAAGATATAATTATGACAATAAGAACTTAGCAACCATGTTGTAAACATGCAAATGAACACAAACAAAAGATCATGATAATGAAACAATGAAAGTCAAACGTGTGTTCAAATCATAAGGAAAAATATACAAATGGTTTTCAGCTTGTCCTTCAAAGAGAGCAAAACATAAATGCATAGGACACCTCAAAGTTTAAGAGGGCGACTAGATACAAATAATTTAAGAACAAGTGAAACCAACAATATGAATCAATCAATGAACTTTGGGACAATGCATATCACACTAAGAATGACAACTATGCTCTCTTAATGGTGCATAAAGAAAGAAGGTGGTGACTCAACATAAAAGTAAAAGAAAGGCCCTTCGCAGAGGGAAGCAGTGATTTAAACATGTGCTAGAGCTTTTCATTTGTAAAACAGAGAGATAAACTTGATTTTGAGAGGTGGTTGTCTTTGTCAACGACTGGCAATGGGGTTCTTACTATCTTCCATACAAAAATAAAGCAAGTTTTTGAGAGAGAGATTGGCACTCTGTGCTCTTTTTGTAAAACTTGGCACTCCTCCCCACCTTTTCCTTTCACATACCATGGTTAACCGATTCCATCGGGTGCCCACCAACATTCACATTCTTTGGAGGAGTGCCTTTTTTTCTTTCTTTTTTTCCCTTTTTTTCTTTTTGGAATAAACAATATAGAAGATAGCAAATCCGACCACTATGTCCCCATGAGCTGAAAACAGTGTCACAAAACGAGAAGTATTTTGAAGGTTTTTGAAAGGTAGCACACGAAAATTTTACTTTGGAATGGCTTACAAATACCATGCATAGGAATTTATAGTGGACACAATGGCAAACTTTGGCTTTTAGGAGTTGGATGCACGAGTAGAGCTCATACTCAGTACAAGGCGAGGGCTAGCAAAAGACTGGGAGCGACCAACTAAGAGAGCAATAATGGCCATAATCATGCAAAGCGACATTAAAAGAAGCATACGATGGCATCAAAAGTCAAAAACTAAATGATCATGAAGGCTAATGGCGACTTTGTAAGAGTCTAACATGTGTGAGCATGCGCCAAGTCAACCCAAATAAAGCATCAAGGAGAAAACCAAAATAATGCTTCCATACAATAAAAACAACGCATGATTTTTTTCAAAGGCTCATTAAGCAATCTCAGTTATTTGAGACAAGTCATGCTACAGCAAAACCACTAAGCATACTATCAAAAAGACATCAAGCATGACATGAAAAAGCCTAAGCCACAGTCTACACAAGCTCCTTCTTGTACCACTATTTTGCACAAAGCTTTTTCTCTTTTCCAACACCATTTGAAATTTTTATAAACACCTCTTTTGATGAAAACCAATAAAGATCAGAGGCAAAAATACACCTTGATGAAAAGATATGACAAGATCTGAACGCATATCAAGGCGAAAATGAAAACCAAAAGCAGTAGCAGAAATAGTAGAACGCTCGATAAACGATAAGAGTGAAAAACTGAGCGTTCTTTGCAAATGAAAACGAGTACATCTCCTCCAAAGGAAATTTGTTGGGGTCCAACCATTTATTGCAGCAAACAAACAAACTAAACAAACTAAGAAAACTAAAATAACTGACGCTCCAAGAAAAACACATAGTGCATGAAGCAATAAAAATATAGTGTTTTGAAAGGTGACCTGATTTTTGCCGATGAAGAAGGGGTGCCTCGGGGGCATCCCCAAGCTTTGACGCTTGTACTTCTTGGATATTTCTTGGGGTGATGCATGGGCATCCCCAAGCTTGAGCTTTTGTCCATTCTTCAACTCATCTCATCATTCTCCAATCCCTACACTTGAAAACTTCCTTCATACAAAACTAAACACAATTCTATTAGCAATATTAGTGTAAGCATAAAATATATTCAACCTCTTTTAGCATCAGGTTTCAACCCAAAACCACCACATATAAAGTATATACTACTGTAGCAACTTCCACAAGAGTTCCATGATCAAAAAGAACTCAAAAGAAAGCGATAAAGTGGCAAAAACAAATATTGGCAGAAATCTGTCAAAACTGAACAGCTGACAAGGGACGAATTTTTGAGGGATTTTCCGTTGCTCAAATCAAAAAGTGTTCAACTAATAAAAGTTTGGATATAACCTGGGGCATATGCACAAGAAATCACAGGTCCAAAAGATATACAGAGAATTTTCACGAATTTTTACGGTGCAGCACCGAAAACAGTTTCAGGACAGCAACATCCCCAAATCTTACCTCACTCAAATTAGAGGCTTCTCTTGGCACAAAAACGAAATAAACAAGATAAGGAGCGGTCATTACAGTAGTAATGACTTCCAAGACTCAAATAAAAGAAAAAGTACTGAAAAGTAAACATTGGGTTATCTCCCAAGAGTGCTTTTCTTTAACGCCTTTGAGCTAGGCGCAGAAAATTGCGAATCAAGTAATATCAATAGATGAAGTGCTAGTTACCTCAGTAGGCTCTTTGAAGGTTCCCGAAGATGATTCAACCTGCAAGTCACCCTTAGTGGAACTAAGAGTCTTACCAATCTTAAGAACATGTTGAGATTTAAGCGCAGAAACCTTGGGAACATACATAAATTTTTGCTCTTTTCCAACAAACACTTTCTCCTTCTTAAATTTAATAGAAGAGAAGATTAAACTAAGAGTTTCCATAGACTCCTCTAGTTTACCAATCCTCAAGTTTTGATTGTCATGAGTAGTGCTAGCCTCTAAAATGGTAATTCTCTTACCAATATTTTCTATTAATTCACTAACGCGGCTAGCATTTTCTAGGATACTTGGCAAACTTTTTTCTAAGGAGCTGAGCATTTCTACCACCTCTCCCAAGGTAGTCTCAGTTTTAGCAACATGAATAGGTGGTACTCCCACTAAACTTTCAATTATAGTGCATGCTTCTCCCGCGGGAGTACCCAGAAAATTACCTCCCGTAAGAGTATCAAGAACATACCTATTCCAGCTAGATATACCAACATAAAAATTTCTAAGGAGGATCGTGGTGGTGTGCTTTTTGGTACACCTATGATGAGCATTATTAATACGGTACCAAGCATATTTTAAACTTTCTCCCCCTTGTTGCTTAAAACTACGGACTTCTACTTCAGGATTACTCATTGTAACAAAACTAAAAGCAGATAAGTAAAAACAACTACCAAGGATTCTAATTTTTTTGGGTTTTTGATATAAAAAGCAATGCAGGTAAAATAAAATAAAGTAAAGCAAAACAAATAACAAAGCAAAGAATGTGTGTGCGAAGAACTCCCCTCGCAGAAGTCTTCTCTCTTCCCCGGCAACGGCGCCAGAAAAAGTGCTGCTACTCGTGTGATGATGACGCCAGAAAAGAGCTGTGGCGTGTAGTTGACGTGGGAGCAGTAAGTCCTTGTGCGTGGTGAAGACCATCCCGTTGGGAACCCCAAGAGGAAGGTATGACGAGTGTAGCGGCAAGTTTTCCCTCAGTTAAGAAACCAAGGTTTATCGAACAGGAGAAGGGAGACGATGACGACTGAAGGTGTTGTGGAACCTGCACACACACAAACAAATACTTTGTTCCCAACTTGCGATGAGGTTGTCAATCTCACCGGTTTGCTTGAAACAAAGGTTATGAGTGTATCGAGTGGAAAACAGTAGAGTATGCGAGTAAAGTAAACAGGTGATTGCAATATGATTAAAATAGGACCGGGGTCCACAGTTCACTAGTGGTGTCTCTCCATAGATAAAATAACATGCTGGGTAAACAAATTACAGTTGGGCAATTGATAGAATAAAGATAACGTGATATGTCAAGAAGATCACTATGAGATTTACTCTGGGCATTACAACAAAATAGATAGACCGCCATCCAACTGCATCTATGACTAATAATCCACTCCCGGGGATATCATCCGAACACCCTAGAAGTATTAAGTTGCGAACAACAGATAATTGCATTAAGCAAAGTGTGTAATGTAAACAAAGCATATGCCCTTGAGCATATGAATGTTGTTTTCTCCCTAGTAGCAACAGCACATCTACCACCTTAGAGGTTTCTGTCACTCCCCCAGGTGAAATAGAGACATGAACCCACTATCGAGCATAAATACCCCCTCTTGGAGTCACTAGCAACTACTCGGCCAAGATAGCTACTAACAACGGAGAGCATGCAAGATCATAAACAACATAGAGATAACAAAAGATATAATTCAGTACAGCAACTTAATCATAAACACCAATATTCATCGGATCCCAACAAACCAACATCATAGAATTACATAACGGTGATCTCAATCATGTAGGACAGCTCATGAGATCTAAACATGAAGCACATGGTGGAGAAGACAACCATCTAGCTACTGCTATGGACCCATAGTCCAAGGTAGACTACTCACTCATCGCTCCGGAGGCAAGCATGGCGATGAAGAAGACCTCCGGTGGCGATTCCCCTCTCCGGCAGGGTGCCGGGAAGAGCTTCTGGACCCTTCCGATCTTCGGGTCGACGGCGGCGGCGGATCGCGATGTATTCTGGAAAACTGATCGGGCCCTTAGGTTTTTCTCGTCGGGGGGGTACTTATAGGCGAAGGGGCGATGTCAGGAGAGGGACCAGGCACCCTCACACAGGGGTGGCGCGGCCAGGGGCCAGGCCGCGCCGCCCCCTTGTGTGGGGCCCTGGTGGCCCCCCTCCGACACTTCTTCGGATGTCTAGAAGCTTTCGGGTAAA
This sequence comes from Dactylis glomerata, assembly GCA_007115705.1. NCBI lineage: Eukaryota > Viridiplantae > Streptophyta > Magnoliopsida > Poales > Poaceae > Dactylis > Dactylis glomerata. The sequence continues at coordinate 79,453 of QXEO01000737.1, read as the reverse complement.
ATATGACTTCAGGAACTTGTTTCGTCCAATTCCGAGAATATTTCCTGTGTATCACTTCTGAAACACAAAAACAGCAGAAAACAGGAAACTGGCACTGTGGCACTTCGTTAATAGGTTAGTTCCGGAAAATGTATAAAAGTACCACTAAGTGTAACGAAACAATGGGCAAATGGTGTAAAAACAAGCATGGAGCATCAAAAATTATAGATACGTTTGAGACGTATCAGACCGGGGTCCACAGTTCACTAGTGGTGTCTCTCCATAGATAAAATAACATGCTGGGTAAACAAATTACAGTTGGGCAATTGATAGAATAAAGATAACGTGATATGTCAAGAAGATCACTATGAGATTTACTCTGGGCATTACAACAAAATACATAGACCGCCATCCAACTGCATCTATGACTAATAATCCACCCCCGCGGATATCATCCGAACACCCTAGAAGTATTAAGTTGCGAACAACAGATAATTGCATTAAGCAAAGTGTGTAATATAAACAAAGCATATGCCCTTGAGCATATGAATGTTGTTTTCTCCCTAGTAACAACAGCACATCTACCACCTTAGAGGTTTCTGTCACTCCCCCAGGTGAAATAGAGACATGAACCCACTATCGAGCATAAATACCCCCTCTTGGAGTCACTAGCAACTACTCGGCCAAGATAGCTACTAACAACGGAGAGCATGCAAGATCATAAACAACATAGAGATAACAAAAGATATAATTCAGTACAGCAACTTAATCATAAACACCAATATTCATCGGATCCCAACAAACCAACATCATAGAATTACATAACGGTGATCTCAATCATGTAGGGCAGCTCATGAGATCTAAACATGAAGCACATGGTGGAGAAGACAGCCATCTAGCTACTGCTATGGACCCATAGTCCAAGGTAGACTACTCACTCATCGCTCCGGAGGCAAGCATGGCGATGAAGAAGACCTCCGGTGGCGATTCCCCTCTCCGGCAGGGTGCCGGGAAGAGCTTCTGGACCCTCCCGATCTTCGGGTCGACGGCGGCGGCGGATCGCGATGTATTCTGGAAAACTGATCGGGCCCTTAGGTTTTTCTCGTCGGGGGGTACTTATAGGCGAAGGGGCGATGTCAGAGGTGGAGCCAGGGGCTCTCACACAGGGGTGGCGCGGCCAGGGGCCAGGCCGCGCCGCCCCCTTGTGTGGGGCCCTGGTGGCCCCCCTCCGACACTTCTTCGGATCTCTGGAAGCTTCCGGGTAAAATATGACTTCAGGAACTTGTTCGTCCAATTCTGAGAATATTTCCTGTGTATCACTTCTGAAACACAAAAACAGCAGAAAACAGGAAACTGGCACTGTGGCACTTCGTTAATAGGTTAGTTCCGGAAAATGTATAAAAGTGCTACTAAGTGTAACGAAACAATAGGCAAATGGTGTAAAAACAAGCATGGAGCATCAAAAATTATAGATACGTTTGAGACGTATCACTACCCACCGGAGCTGCGCCTGGACACTGGACAGCACAGGGCCGCAAGCCAGAAGAATCACTCCGCCCGGTTGGTCGGCAAAGGAAAACGAACGACACCGGAGACAGAGGCCACTGCACCTACGGCGACGAGTACATACTCGCCTAAGGCGAGCTCGACCATGGAGTCATCTTTGGAGACGAATCCACCTTCTGCGGACGCTGGACGAGCGGGCCGGAGCAAGTTGAGAAGTTTTGACAAATGGTTAGATGCTTTGTAATCATATCTCAACACAATCTCCGAACGCGGCGACTGAGCTTCGGGGATGAGGGCCAGGCACTGGGCAACCTCCTCCCTCGGGGCGGCTCCGTGGGATTGACGAGCGGGGGAAGGGGCAGAGAAGCCACCTGCCTAATCACATCAGCAGCAGTGCAAGTTTGGGGCGCCTGTGGCAGCTCTTTGCCGGGCAGCCACGCAGGTGGAAGTGGAGGGCCGCGGCAGCGATGGACTCCGGCGAGGAGAGGCGGCCTCAGGAGAGAGGGGCGCCGCCAGTCGCGAGGCAGGTAAGGGCAGGGGCGCTGCCATCCTGCAGGTGACGGGGAGTTTTGGTGCTCGACCGGCGGATAGGTTGGGCGCTTGGATCCGGATGGAAGAAAAAGAAAACGTTTCGGGTTATGCTAGGACGAAAACGTATTATTAGTTGGTTGAAAGCGTATTTTACGGACACGGACCAGTCCTATTGCAATATTATTAGTAGAGATATATATGGAAACACCTTCACTCAGTGTGACAGAGATGACAAGTTAACGCGTGTAAAAACTCAGAGGTAGACACAAGAGATCTTGTACGTGGTCCAGTGATTCATAGATATGGCTCAAGAGGTCTATACGTGGACACCGAGGGGGTAACAACAACAATTTTAGGATAAAATTACGAAAGTCAGGACTCAAACTCGAGACCATGAGCTTTTTTTTTTTGAAATCTATACCTATTAATAAAAGAAGCAAGGGTTCCATGGTTTGGTTCTTCCGTACGTTCCAAAATTGATCTTAGAGTTTGCAATAATTACCCACCGCTGCCACCGCGAAGTGAAATAAGGCCCGCGCCATAATTATACCGATCAATACGGGCATACGGCGACCAAGCGACGCGAGATAATATAAAAAGAAAGAAACATATCTCAATCAATAGATGGAGCACTCACCTAGCCCTAGCCGCCTCCGCCTCGACCGTCATCGGCGCCCTAGCAAGAGGCCCCAACGATCTACCTCACCTCACTTGAGGCCAAACACGTCCGCGCCGTCGTGATGATCGCTTGGAACCGAACGACAAAGGGCTACTCAACGAGGCCACGCTGCCGCTCAGCCGAGGATGACGACGGGCTGCTCGAGAAGGCCACTCCGCCGGCGCCTCAGCCATGTCCAGCGACGAGGAGTTCAATCTTAAAGCATCGATGAGGGGAGACCCATCGGTATGCACGCATCAGGCCAGGTCCAACGTCGCCCCGGAGATGGCTATAGCATATGGGGGTGGACTGGAGAGGAGGCCCGGCGATCTGGCCGACCCCTTCGTTGACAAGGAGGACTACGGATATTGCGAAGAGGAGGTCCAAGCGGTTCTTCGGCGCCTACCAGATAGATTCAGGGACGGACAACTAGGCCAGGACAACCAAAGCGACGGCGGGACGGAGCTCTTCCGTGGTGATGGTTCTCAGCTCCCGTAGAGAAAGAAGCATCGAGGAAGGGAGAGAGCCTGAATAGGATGGAGATGTGGCGACCTGTCCAATCCAAAGGTGCATCCTTGAAATCCAATCAAGGGCTCAAGGCAGCAAGCAACAATTTTGGGGAAGATCTGGAAGCCTTATTTTACGATTCCTGCTAGGAGGAAGGCTAAGGTGGGTAGGTCGTCATACGATTCCCTTGTGTCTGCCTCAGGGGCGAGGGATGCTCAAGCCCTTTGGCGTCAATATGCGGCGGCGGTCGAGACCCTGAAGGCGCTCGAGGTGGAGGCCACCACAGCCCCGTGCAGGCTGCTGTGCGTCCTCAGGTACAACAGCACCGCACATAAGGAGATGCGGCAGGCAAGGTGAACACTCTCGAGCATATGCTGTATGCTACTCGTGTGATGATGACGCCAGAAAAGAGCTGTGGCGTGTAGTTGACGTGGGAGCAGTAAGTCCTTGTGCGTGGTGATGACCAGCCCGTTGGGAACCCCAATAGGAAGGTATGATGAGTGTAGCGGCAAGTTTTCCCTCAGTTAAGAAACCAAGGTTTATCGAACAGGAGAAGGGAGACGATGACGACTGAAGGTGTTGTGGAACCTGCACACACACAAACAAATACTTTGTTCCCAACTTGCGATGAGGTTGTCAATCTCACCAGTTTGCTTAAAACAAAGGTTATGAGTGTATCGAGTGGAAAACAGTAGAGTATGCGAGTAAAGTAAACAGTGCGGGAAAAGTAAACAGGTGATTGCAATATGATTAAAATAGGACCAGGGTCCACAGTTCACTAGTGGTGTCTCTCCATAGATAAAATAACATGCTGGGTAAACAAATTACAGTTGGGCAATTGATAGAATAAAGATAATGTGATATGTCAAGAAGATCACTATGAGATTTACTCTGGGAATTACAACAAAATACATAGACCGCCATCCAACTGCATCTATGACTAATAATCCACTCCCGGGGATATTATCCGAACACCCTAGAAGTATTAAGTTGCGAACAACAGATAATTACATTAAGCAAAGTGTGTAATGTAAACAAAGCATATGCCCTTGAGCATATGAATGTTGTTTTCTCCCTAGTAGCAACAGCACATCTACCACCTTAGAGGTTTCTGTCACTCCCCCAGGTGAAATAGAGACATGAACCCACTATCGAGCATAAATACCCCCTCTTGGAGTCACTAGCAACTACTCGGCCAAGATAGCTACTAACAACGGAGAGCATGCAAGATCATAAACAACATAGAGATAACAAAAGATATAATTCAGTACAGCAACTTAACCATAAACACCAATATTCATCGGATCCCAACAAACCAACATCATAGAATTACATAACGGTGATCTCAATCATGTAGGGCAGCTCATGAGATCTAAACATGAAGCACATGGTGGAGAAGACAACCATCTAGCTACTGCTATGGACCCATAGTCCAAGGTAGACTACTCACTCATCGCTCCGGAGGCAAGCATGGCGATGAAGAAGACCTCCGGTGGCGATTCCCCTCTCCGGCAGGGTGCCGGGAAGAGCTTCTGGACCCTCCCGATCTTCGGGTCGACGGCGGCGGCGGATCGCGATGTATTCTGGAAAACTGATCGGGGGCTTAGGTTTTTCTCGTTGGGGGGTCTTTATAGGCGAAGGGGCGATGTCAGGAGAGGGACCAGGTGTCCTCACACAGGGGTGGCGCGGCCAGGGGCTGGGCCGTGCCGCCCCCTTGTGTGGGGCCCTGGTGGCCCCCCTCCGACACTTCTTCGGATGTCTGGAAGCTTCCGGGTAAAATATAACTTCAGGAACTTGTTTCGTCCAATTCCGAGAATATTTCCTGTGTATCACTTCTGAAACACAAAAATAGCAGAAAACAGGAAACTGGCACTGTGGCACTTCGTTAATAGGTTAGTTCCGGAAAATGTATAAAAGTACCACTAAGTGTAACGAAACAATAGGCAAATGGTGTAAAAACAAGCATGGAGCATCAAAAATTATAGATACGTTTGAGACGTATCACACATCTACCACTTTAGAGGTTTCTGTCACTCCCCCAGGTGAAATAGAGACATGAACCCACTATCGAGGATGAATACCCCCTCTTGGAGTCACTAGCAACTACTCGGCCAAGATAGCTACTAACAACGGAGAGCATGCAAGATCATAAACAACATAGAGATAACAAAAGATATAATTCAGTACAGCAACTTAATCATAAACACCAATATTCATCGGATCCCAACAAACCAACATCATAGAATTACATAATGGTGATCTCAATCATGTAGGGCAGCTCATGAGATCTAAACATGAAGCACATGGTGGAGAATACAACCATCTAGCTACTGCTATGGACCCATAGTCCAAGGTAGACTACTCACTCATCGCTCCGGAGGCAAGCATGGCGATGAAGAAGACCTCCGGTGGCGATTCCCCTCTCCGGCAGGGTGCCGGGAAGAGCTTCTGGACCCTCCCGATCTTCGGGTCGACGGCGGCGGCGGATCGCGATGTGTTCTGGAAAACTGATCGGGCCCTTAGGTTTTTCTCGTCGGGGGGTACTTATAGGCGAAGGGGCGATGTCAGAGGTGGAGCCAGGGGCTCTCACACAGGGGTGGCGCGGCCAGGGGCCAGGCCGCGCCGCCCCCTTGTGTGGGGCCCTGGTGGCCCCCTCCGACACTTCTTCGGATCTCTGGAAGCTTCCGGGTAAAATATGACTTCAGGAACTTGTTTCGTCCAATTCTGAGAATATTTCCTGTGTATCACTTCTGAAACACAAAAACAGCAGAAAACAGGAAACTGGCACTGTGGTACTTCGTTAATAGGTTAGTTCCGGAAAATGTATAAAAGTGCCACTAAGTGTAACGAAACAATAGGCAAATGGTGTAAGAACAAGCATGGAGCATCAAAAATTATAGATACGTTTGAGACGTATCACTGTACTATATACCGCTGCCACGTGAATCGTATGACGACCGGCGGGTAACCATCTGTTTCGGCCACGTCTGGGACAAGACCTGCCATGCAATGATTAATTCCCAATATAACCATAACTTGCTGTGTGTTTGTGGATATTGGATTTTTGGTACGGCCGCATGACAACAGCGGAAGGGGCTGCCCGGCAACGACCGCGGCGGGGGAAAGTCTCGGTCAATTTATCTATTCTCTGACCAAACGCAACAACAGATGAGCAAATCACCCCTCCCAGCCCAAAACGCAGTAGCACATCACCCCCCACACCAGTTGCTTCGCTCTGCTAGCTCCTCTCCTATGAATCTCGAGCACCGGCGAAGCCCAGGCCACATGCTCACTCCTCATGTTGGGGAATTCCTTTTGAGGGAGTGAGGAATGACGACACAGCTAATGGGGCAGCGTCTCCTATCTTTACTATTAAAGTGAAAACCGGTGTCCGGTGTCACACTTTCAGTTTCCGATTTTATCCTCAGAAAAGACATTAAATTACCCACTAATGCCACTAATAAGTTAAAAAAACTATTCATTATCGATACCTCATGCGTCGGTCCCGCTAACAAACCTTTATCCCCGATTCCCGTTCGAGCTCGGGATTCTGCTTTGCGTCGACGCAAGATGAGGCGTCGAGCGCTCGAGCTAGATTTTGAGGCCCGCGCAGATTTTGTGGGAGTCCGGCGCTATCGTGTCGCAAAGAAAAAGTATCGCACGAGGCTTTCCCAACAGACTCAATGGAATATCGAAGGATTACGAACAATGAAAAATTGACGATTGCGTCACCGTTGAGACTAGCCGGCAACAATTGAGGCCATGTGCATAATCAGCAGGAGCCGGTGATTCCATTTTTTGGAAGAAAACGAGGGATTAGTGCAGTTTAGGAGGTCGGCTATGGGGATTTGTTACAGGTGTGGAGGTCGGCCATGGAATTGCAGGTGAGGAGGTCGACCATGTTGATTAGCCTAGAGGATCGGAAACAGTGGAGCCCATAACTGATGATGGAGGCGGCAGCGAGGAGACGGGAACCAGCCTCGTCCCCGCGCTCGTGCGCCACCACAGCTCTCCTTCGCCAGGCGTCCAAGACCGCTCCAGCACAGAGCTCGTAGCTGATAGCACCATGGTTCTCTTCCCCTGAGTCTATTCGCTAGCAGATAGCCAGGACGGTGGGCGCTTAATTTGCCGCATTGGAGAACATCTTTGTGTTGGAGAAGACGACGCTTAGTTGATTTTCCTTTTCCATGGCATTTATTTTTTTCTCCTTAAGCGCCTATGTAAGCGCTGTACATGCCCTAACAAACAGCCAGATGCACGCTGCGGCCTCGTGCGGGGGCGTCGATGTCTTCGTAAGAGGCGGACGCGCCGAAGGAGGCGCGATGGGGGAAGAAGGAAGCGGGGCGGTCAGATGTGGAAACACCAGCGCAACTTCCTCCTAATCTGGATCCACTTAATATGGATTTAGTTTTTCCTTCCTTTTTCTGATTCCACATCGCCTCCTCGCGCGACGCTCTGGTCGCCGGCGAATCCGCTGCTCCACCGTTCACGGGAGGCTAGGGTCGTGGGCGAGGCACGGGAGTCTCTGCCTCGAGCGCGAGCTCCCCGACGGCACCGTGACTTGTCGTCATGTCGATGCAGTGGGTCATGCCCACGTACGCCGCCGTCGGCGACGTGAAGCGGAGCGGCTGCCAGCAGCAAGAAGAGGCGACGGCCTGAAGACGATTTGCTCTCCATTTTTTTCCGATTTGGTTTTGGTTTTCTGGTGTTTAGGGAGTTGGATCGTGCTTTCCTGTGTGTCGAACAGTTTTGGGAGTCCAAATCCTAAACTGAGATTTTTGATATTTTTGATATTTCTTTTCATAAATTTCGTGTATATGGAGCTATCAAGAGCCGATGAATATACAGATGAGTCAGCCCCGCCGTCTGTTCATCTATTTTTTTTCTTGATTTGTCTATTCATCGCCAAATCCATCCAGCGTCCTAATTATTCATTGTCTACATGAGAAAAAAAATTGGTGCTAGCTTCAGACCTGTTCGTGTTCCAAATCCATTACAATCGATAATCTTGATTATTGATTTGTATATTTTCTCTGGAAAGAAATCATTCTCCTGGACATCAAGCTCACTATTACTATTTTCAAATTGCAGTCTTGAAGGTAACGCAGAAGATGACAGTGCAGTCTCAGAGGATTCTCCTCGACCCCATTCTCTTTCAACTACCCTCAACGAAGTGACTGGACAACAGGACAAGCACTTCAGATAATGCTCATGAGGTCTCTTTATGGTAAAATATGCAAACTGCAGTTCGGATTCTCCTCGCCCCCATTCTCTTTCAACTACCCTCAACGAAGAAGCAACAAGAATCCGGCGGCCCTTCAGTTCCTAAATTTCAACACCGATTCTAAGGTATCTATTCTTTTTAGTTTGCTCTTTACAGTGCAGCTTGCAAAGGATTTAATAAATAAAAAGTTTCACATCTGCAGCTGCTGGAGTTCTCTGATTTAAACTATGCTTATGTGTCGCTGCAATTCTCTGATTTTTTTACTATTCTTTTCTTCCAGATTGATGTGCTAATAGTTCATCTGGCGGACATATGGCTCTTTTGTTCGTACATCGACGGACAAGGAGCACAAAGTGACTCAAAGGTGCGCCTCATAATATATAGTTTAGTTTAAAAGCAGTGCATTTTAGTCTTAGCTGCATACTTTAATATGCTCACTCATGGACACAATTAGTAGTTGTATTTTGAGTTTTTGATAATAGAATATGCTTCCCATGTTGTACACATATGTTTGGCGACACGGGAATAGGTCGTGCCGAGATCGATGCAGATCACGTCGCTGGTCTCGGCGCGGCGCGGTGGCGGGTCAAAGTAGGACGCCGTCAGGTTTAGGGATCCAACGAGCAGAAGGCCACAAGGATTGTAGCGAATGTTTAGCTTTGTTTTTTCATTTTTTTTTTCAAAAGTAAAGTGCCAAGTTTTGTCTTGAAGAAAGTTCACTTTTAGTCCTCCAACTTTACTTAGAGTTTAAATTGTGTTCCTGTACTTATTTTTGGTTTAAAATAGACCTCAAACTTTCTAAATTGATCACTACCATCGAATACGATATTTGCTGATAGACCATGATGGCTATATGGGAGTCTTTTCTACTCAAGTGGAAATGCTCTAGCTAGAGATAGATGATTTGCCCACCGTGCATAGAAGCCAGAGAAAATGGCACTTATTTCTAGGAACATCTATATAGAGAAACAAAGAGGAATGTGGGAGGGATGGATGTGCAAAAAAGATGCAACATACCAACGCTATAAACCTATAACCTATTTCACCCTTAGATCCAATAGTGGTTTTGGACTAGGGGACAATGCGGGTGAAGGGAACTATGGGGAGAGGTATCAAGATAGAGAAAGAGAGGGAATAAGAGAGAGCGCGGGAGGAGGGAAGAGAGGGAGGGGGGATGTGACTTTTTGGTACCCTTCCATGATAAAAACCGTACTGATCAAGTTGAGGCGTAAAACTTTTACGTGAGTGGTCAATGCTTGCTTACCTAATATGGACAAGTCCGACAGAGGCTAAAGGAGAACGTGAGAATAAATACGATACGCCAACAAAGGATAGAAGATAAAAAAAATAGAAATCCGCTGCAAAGCGCGGGCATTTATCTAGTTAAACTCAGATAAGTGGATGATTTTTCTTCTACAAAAAGGATTGTAATTTCTTATTTATTTTCTGGATTATTAATGTGCACCTTTTTATCTACAATTGCCGATGTTTGAGATATTTGTACCTGTACATTGATAATCCATAACGAAAATGAACGAGCGTAGTTTATGTAAGAAAATGTTCAACTAGATGTAGATCAAACACGTCCATTACTATGTAATGTGTAAACGATGTCTACTATTCATACATCCATTTAAAATTCTTTTAACAATGATGGCATTTAGCGATAGAAGGAGATAGGATCAAACTCGATAGCATGAAGAACATAGTTGGATCAGTTAAACATTACAAGTATGCGGTACTACAAGTTGATGAAACAAGGGGCTTGCAAGAAAATCTTCTTACTATTAGTCGTGCTTGTTATGAATAGAGAAAAACATGAACACCTTCGTCGATGGTAGCACAAAGGAGAAGTATCATCACAAATGATTTGCTTGAGCATTTTTTTTCGCCCGGTGAATCGAACGGGCATTTCACTTCCTGTTTCACGACGTTGAACGAGAGGGTTCGGCGCCGGACTCGCAGAGGTAGAGAGGAGGAACATAGAGATAAGAATCTCGCATAAAGAATCTCGCCAATTTCTACTCGGAACGGTCGCTGGGTCCAGGGACGCACGGGAACGAGCCGGAGCGAGAGCCCCAAATCCAAGCACGCCGTAGGCCAGTGCCTGCGCGCCTCTGGTTACTCCACCGAGCGGAAATTTTAACCCGTGGTCCTCTCCGAAAAATTTGGTACCCACCGACCTGTTTATTTTTCCCGTCATCTGCAGATCCGGGCCCCGAGCTTCTCCTCCCCCTTCTGTTGCTGGCCATGGCGGCTGGGAACTTCGACAGCAGGTCGGCCCTTTTGATCTGCGGAGTGGAGTTCAATTCAGGTGTTGTCCCGTGGCTCTTACGTCCAATGGCGTTGTTCTCGCAAGATCAACTCGCCGGATTGACGTTCAACCATTTGCTCGAGGTGGAGCGCGTCCTGACGAGCAATCATGGTTTCTTCGCTCACGCTCTACATGCAAGCCCGGGCGACCGTCTATCGGCGCGACACCATTGCCTCCATGGATAGTGCTGCCGCCAGTCTGCGGCCTTCCGTGTCGAGAGCGAACCCAGGTCGCTTACAGGCGTGGCGTCGTCTCCATGTCCTGCGGCAACGCCGTCTCTGAGAGCCGCGATGGAGGTTGAGGTTGATACTTTGTTGCACTGCGGGCTGAGCGGCGCGGACGGGGCGACCTGGTGGCCGGCACCTGGCAGGGTACACGATCGAGGTAGGGGAGGAGAGGAACGCCCGCCCCTGTTCCTGGCACCTTTTTAGTTTCAGTAAATTCAGTCTTATTGGTTAAGGTGTGGATGGAGTTTTTGGATCCTTCGGCTGATAGATTTAGGCAAGATAAGTAAACTCCAGGCTAGGCCGCTCGTCCGCTTAATTAAGTCAGTAATTCGGCCTCTTTCCATTCCCTGCTTCGAGTACACACCCTCGTGACAGGCTGCAAGAGATCTGATGGATTTTGGTCGCTCGATGTTTGCTGAAGGAAATAGACAAGTCGACTAATTAGATGAGCCAACGGCAGTTCGGTGTAGCGTCTGATATGGGATATCTGACTGAAAACTAATTGCAACAGGTTCTTTTGGAGGGGATGCAGATGGGGAGTACGAGGACTTGAGGACACGAACCAGATTCTCATCGCGGACATTTTCGCTATCTGAAACTCTGAACTATATGCCATCTTCAGTATTTTGCTGGGCCTCAGAGAGTGCGAGAGCAGACTGCGACGAGCAGCTCAGCGCCTCAGCCTCGGGTCCGGCTGCCTCCGTGCGCAGGACTGGCAGAACCTCTTCCGGCGCTTCGCCTCCGCGTACACCATCCTTGGGAGTGGCAGATCCTCCTATAGTTTGTCGCCTCCGTGTATAGCAGCTGCTTGTGATTGCTACCAGAACGAGAAGTAGCCTTTTTAGAATGAGAGTAGCTACTTCGTGGGTGATACCTACATTATATACGGTCACTGAATTTAAATACAAACTTTTTTATAAAGGAATTTAAATACAAATATCTTTATGTTACTGAATTTAAATGCACACTAATATTGGTACTTCTCTATTAGGATTTCAAAATAATCTGAACTATGTAAATGTAATAATTAGAATAATTGTTGATTTAACTTGCAGTCTAATTTTTTGTGAATGGATATTGAGCAATAAGTTGATATTGAAAATTTGATTGTGAATGAAAATTGGGTTGGACAATTTAGGAGGTTGAAAACTAAGAGTTGTCCCGAATATTTAAAAACAAATTTACACCTATACTAATTTGTTACTGATTGCTACTGATTGTTTGCATCTACTCATCTGTGGTAGGAAATGAGAGACTTGATATATTTTCTACTGACTACTTGTGTTTCTATTGATTATTTGCAAAGGAAAAATAACCAATGGCGCAATGCACAGAGTGAGTGGACATGATTGGCAATCCAACCATGCATGCGAAGAAGGAATGTGATGATTTTTCCTCCCCGTTGCATCGCACGGGCATGTTTCCTAGTTCAATAAAAAGTAAGCAAGCCGCCTCATTAAAAACCTTCCAGTCCCCATAGGTACCCTGGTAAGGAAAAAAATGCGTCAGAAACTTGCTGCGTCGAGTTTACATGAACGATTACAACATCTCAACTGAGATCAGCTCCCTAACACAGTCTGGAGCATCATTGCTAAGAGACCCATTAAACCCATCTTTACCTAACTGTGCTAGCACATGCGCTATACCATTGCTCATCCGATCCATTTTCGAGATGACAATATCATGGAAGACCTTGAGCAATTCTCTAGCTTCTAAAATGAGAGCCCAGCTGGGTGATTGTTCTTCAGAATCAGACGAAATTGAATTAACAGCACACAAAAATCTGACTCCAAGATTGCCGGCCAATGTCGGAGATGCACCAGGTGTCGTAGCCCATCAAGACATGCAAGTATTTCCGCTTCCTCTGCCCTACCACAGGAGGGAATACTTTTCCACTCCGTCAAAAGTATCTTGCCGCTATGGTCTCGAATGACGATTCCTATACCTCCTTGCTTTGAAACGGCATCCCACCCGGCGTCAACGTTTGCTTTGATTTTCCCCTCACTCACTCGGCGGCTTCCAGGAGGAAACTTGAGCTTTAATACTATGTTAAGTTTCATGAGCTTTAATACTATGTTAAGTTTCATGCATTAGCCAACGCAACCAAAAATCCAAACTTATGAAAATGGCTAGTACAATTCACTTATACACTTAAATAAAAGGAACATAACATGAAAGAAAGAATATTAGGACAAAGTCCATATGCAACTATGCAAGCATGAGTTTCCTGAATCATTTACTTTCTTCTTTCTTAGATTTGAGATCAGTAAATTTTAGATTTTACTTTCTTTCTGCAAAGGATAGCTATACAAGAATGGTCACACCATGGTGCGGTGGTTATTGATTAAGCTACACAAAAGGCCGACTGGTTCAACTCAACGTCTCCCCAAAATTAATCGCACTAGCTGTTATTCCTAAACACGAAAATGGTGTAAAAAAAGAGATAAGTGATATGGCACTGCCGTCTTCGTCTTCCAGGAATCTATAGTAAATGCCAGAGTTATTCTCCAGCGGAAGCACTAAGCAAGATTTTGCTACGAGCTGGGAAGCATAATGTTCCCAGTAATGGCCTTCACGTCAACAATATTATCGTCAAATGCAGTCCAGGCAGACACGCCAGGTTCTTATTCAGATGGCACGCCACTTTGGTTATGTACATGTACCTTGCGCTGCTTCTCTGATAGAGGAAATGGTCAAGCTTTTCCTCATCTGTGTAGCTTTCTTCCTGTTACCATATGACCAGGCAATCATCAAATGCAGTTCACACAATGATAAATAAATTATAATAAAGAGCAAGAAGCAGATGAGCTGGAAAATCTCTGTTTGGCATCCTAGAACTAGAAATCAAGAATGACAAGCAAAACAGTTGAAGGGAACATGCACAAATAACAGACATTATGATTATTTGTTGCCATCTTGTGTATATCAGAAGGCAGTATTTCTTTCAGGTTAGTGAAGATGCTCGGAAGAACTACAGTGAAATAAATGAATTGGTATTTTGAAATTCAGAATATGATTGACTAATGTAAGTAGTAGGTATTATAACTTAATGTCATTTCAGTAAATATCAGATCTACAATGACTAGATCACCATATAAGAGCATAAACAGATAGGAAACAGTAAAAAATAGAGTATACTAGTACGTTTGACAAATCATACATCAATGTAAATAAGTATCTAATTTCTGAACAACAGTACCTTTCCCGAACCAGGATTTTCGGCCTACTTGCCGGATGTGACGCTCATGTTTCTCTAACAGTTCATCGATCTTGTGGGACTGGGACAGTAAGGGCCCTGAATATTCAACCCTCTCTCCATTATCTAATTTCTGAACAACAGTACCTTTCCCGAACCAGGATTTTCGGCCTACTTGCCGGATGTGACGCTCATGTTTCTCTAACAGTTCATCGATCTTGTGGGACTGGGACAGTAAGGGCCCTGAATATTCAACCCTCTCTCCATGAACGTGGTCATTCTGAAGTTTCAAATAGCACATTATTTACAACTTTCTTAATATGAAAGAGAAACTATCAAATAAACCAATGCCTCACCTTCATGCTATTTTTGGACGAGAGAGCATCCCCAAGAAAAATTGCATTCGAAAAATTCTGGGAGTGGTAAGTGTCACGAGAATCAAATGAATCTGGACGCTCTAACTGTGACCACTTCTTCAGAACTGCACGATTTGCCAACTCGTGAGGCTCTTGGACCCCGGAGTTGACACATGCTACTTGCGCATCTTTGTTATGCTGTTCCTTCAAGCAAACGTTCTCTTTAAGTTGTAGCTTATTGCCCCGATCTACCTCAGCAGTGAACTCATCTCTTGAACTAGATCTGTTCCGTGATCTAGCAAAAGAGCGTCCATCCTGTTTTTTGGCCCACGCGAAGCCACTGGATGATGAAACACTCAAGGGGCCAGAGAAAGGAATTTCTTCCAGCGAATCATTCTTAATATGACGAGACCTATCTTTAACTTGGACTGTGGACACTCGTTGTATATCAGCAAATAGTCTAGCATCACCATTTAATTTTATACTATCGTGTCTTACACCATCCTTAGTTACGTTTGCTTTCGCTTTGGACACCTGAATGACGAAGAAATTCATAAGAGAATTTATCAATAGTATCACAGACAGAGAAATCTTCATACAGCTTGCCAAACAGATCTGCTGTTGACATTTAGTGACAGTATCCTGCAATAAAAAAAGAATACCTCTGTGTATTCACTTTGATTATTGACTGCACTTTGTTCTCTTGCTGCTCTGCTGAGCCTCGATGACTTCTTTGATGCTTCTGGGCCACGGCCTTTGCTTCTTCTGAAAAAGACAAGGAAAATAGGGTCGGTAAGTGTTTAGAACAAACACCACATATTTTGCTTAAATTTCAGCGAGAGAAATGTTGTTAAGTCCTTTACAACTTTTTTTACGAGAAGTCCTATACAACTTATGAGGCATACCCTTAAGAAGCAATAAAAATCATACTTAATTTAAGAGATGCTATGTTTCTAACTTATTTTCTGTTAAAAAATGGCTTCACATTTAAAAAATCCCACCTGTGCCTATCTTCTCGTAACTTTGCATCCATCTCCTTGTTGGGTGCATACTGAGGCAAGCTTAAGGGTTCACATGCGTAGGGTTCTGTCCGGAAGAACTGTTCCAGTAAAAGAAAAAACAGGATATACATAAGGTGTTTTTGTAGTAGTTTGATTTAATGAGCCAATCTTACATTTGCATTCTCAATAGAGATAAGTAAGATTAACTCGTAGAAAGGATGCTAGAAATGACACGCCATATTAAACAATTTATTAAAAACTGATGTATTGTCAAAAAGGGAAAATGGCAGCAGTCAACTGGAATAGGATGTGACTCAACAAATACTCAATTACCCCTTCCAGCATTGGGTGCCTCATGTCAGGAAACTGTGGGACACAATGGCATGGACACCAAACGCTACAAAAAGATAACATAATTGACGGCAAAGAATACCTACTTTTCTCACAATAAACCTAAGGACTTCTTGGCCATATGATATGACATGTAAGAATATATGGAAGATGCAAGAATATATGGAAGTAGTTAACATTGTTGCATGAAAATTTGGCATCTGAGATTACAATAGGATATTTGGATTAATCTAGTACTCCCTCGATCGGAAATAAGTGTCAGCGATTTTGTACTAACTTAGTACAAAGTTTGTACTAACTCACTGACACTTATTCCCGATTGGAGGGAGTACTTTATAGCTTAAATATCTACAATGCACTAGCGTTATTATTTCCTAACATGATGAGTGGGAGAATACCATTCCAACGCATAGCAAAAGGGAAAGGCAGAATCAAATTAGTAGTAAACTTGATAAAAGTACAAACTGGTTACTGCAATTCTAAAATTTAATACACACTATGTTTATTTAATCAACACACTAGATTTGTAGGATTTGTTGAGATATTACACAAACAAATCTGATCAGGAGGGAGAAGACATCGGGAGTTTCCTTATTTTCCTCCACTTTCTCGTCTAAAACCAAGAAAAATAACTGTCTAACTTGTGCGTTAATATTCGTGCAAAAAAATATACCTCCTATATATAGGAACGGAGGGAGTATATGATATTACATGATGAAATCTTACAGACTTACCTCAGATGCAAGAGCATATGATGCACTGCCACGATTGTATGGCTCCACCGACAGTAGAGTTTCTAATAAACTCAAAGCATGTTCCGGCACCTCTTTAAAAACATCTCGAATGGTACTTAGATAAGGAAAGCGTGGTCTGAACACTGTTGCATTAGGCAACCTTGACTTCTTCCAATAGTCATCGGCAGGGGAGCCACATAATTTATAAATCTTATGCAATTGTTCCACCTGTAACATGGAAGAGATGGTGTGCCATATCAACATATAGCATGCAATAGTTGTGAAGCTAAAATGGAACGGTAGAAAATTATAATATCTTAGAAAACTATGTTATAGAAGGAATAGCTATAGCATAAAACAAGATGTGCTAATTAATTACCTCAGTTCTTCCCTGCAGGATAGGTCTTCCACGAAGCAATTCAGCAAACACACACCCTGTGCTCCACAAATCCACAGCTGAATCATAGCGAGTTGAACCTAGCAATAGTTCAGGTGGTCGGTACCACAGTGTAACAACCCGGCTGGTCAAAGGATGGTTTCGACTTGGATCACAGTAATTAGCAAGACCAAAATCAGCTATTTTTAGAACTCCTTCATTATTGACAAGGAGATTGGCACCCTTGATGTCACGGTGAAGAATGCCACGTGAATGGCAATGCTCCAGTCCTGACAGTAACTGCTTCATGTAACATTTAACCTGCAATAGGTGAGAATCAGGAAAATGTCAAGTCAGCACAACGTAATGTAAAAGTTGCCAGGACGGAACCAAATACACTTCATTCGTAATGGACATACCTGTGCTTCACTGAACTTGATGTCAGGGGAGGAAGAAAGCCCAGCAAGATCGTGCTCCATGTATTCAAAGACTAGATAAAGGCTGCATGATAACCGAGATGTAATCAAGCCTTCCAGCTTCATGACATTAGGATGATCAAGCCTTCTCAATATTTGTATCTCTCTTGCCATGAATCTAACGCTCTCTGGCTCAAAATTGTTGAACCGCACCTTCTTCAGAGCGACAATCTTTCCAGTAATAAGATCCTGTGCCCTGAATACACTGCTATATGTGCCTTGCCCAACCTGCACATACAGATATACAGTACAACCAAAAAACGTTGTCAGAACCTATGAGGCACAAGAACTAAGTGTCTGCAGAAACTTAATGAGTAAATTTGGAGATAATAGACAGAGGTTCGCAACGTGTACATTGCAAAAAGCACAAGAGTATACTTTCGTGTAGTCCACAGTTTCACCCACCTTGTTGCGAAAATATGAACTGATAAACTAGCATAGTAGTGACTGCCTTGTTTTCAGTTTGACAAAGATAAAATGGTGGATTGAAGTTTAAATTCCTACCAGCAAAGCATAACAAACAAAACAATAGAAGGAGACACCAAATCCTGGTCGTACAAATTTATTCTTCATGCATCAATCCACCACCAAACAAAATACTACTAGTAGTAACAAACGCGTACAAGAGATGTCTACCATCATAAACCAAGACAAAGACCAAGTCAAATAATGATCCTTCATTCCAAAATTTAACGATAATTGCATGGAAAACGACTAATGAGAAAATTAATTGGAGACGGATCCAGCTTCTGAGGCTAAACGAAAGCAGCGCAGTACCTGCTCAAGCTTCTGAAAGTCGTCGACTTTGAGAGGGATCCAGCCGCGGATGGCCTCCCCCGCAACGGCGCTAAGCCACGACGGCCAGCCGGCCGCCACCTGCTCCCCCTCCAGGCTATTCCGGAGGCTCCGCAGACGGAAGCTCCGGGACACGGCCGGCACGGAGACGACGGCCTTCCCGGGCTCCTCCGCCTCATGCTTCTTCTCCAGCAACCTCGCCGCCGCCGCCGCTGCCGCGGAGCTGCGCTGGGAGGAGGCGGAGACGGAGCTTGACCTCGACGCGGGCTCCGGCGCCAGCGCGCGGCGCCGCCTCCTGCCCCGGTGCGCGGCGGACGAGTCGTCGGCCGGGTTGACCGAGCCGCCGTTCTTGGACGCGACGCAGCCCATCGCGGCCGGCGGCGCACTACCACTGCACCAGCAAACACGTCAAGCTCTCAGGCTCCTCAGTGCCGCCGCATTGGGTGAATTGAAGGGAGCAGAAAGAATCAGGAGGACTTGGGGCTTGGGCTAAAGGCGTGGTGGTCACGGGGGAGGCACGGCAGGGGTCAAGAAGGGGTCGGGATTGACCTGGAGACTAATAAATGGCGCGATTTAGACGACGCTCGCCACCACCGAGCAGAAAGTGGAGGGAGACCTTGACTGCCGCCACCAGCTCCACCGATTTCGACAGATCGAGACGGAGATATTTCGAGACGAGGAAGGAACCGTGATCGACAGGGAGGGGGGCGGCACGAGGAAGCCGGGGAAAGCGCAGCCAGCGAGCGACAGATCAAGAAACCGCCGGAACAACCAACCTCAGACCAAGAACCAGCACGGCGGCCATGACCGGCAAACTAACATAACCGTGCGGTGGCACTCGCCGCCGCCTCGCCTCGCCTCGCCGGAACGACAGATGGGGTGATTGAACAGCAAGGTGGGGGGAGCAAGACCCTCGATCAGGGGAGCGGAGGAGTGTGGGGGCGGAATCGCAGGTGGGAACGGGGGCTTTAAATGGTCCAACGCGAGCGACGAGGGTTTTCGCCCGCTTTTTCCTCGCTTTCTCGTCGCCTTTGCCTTTCCCCTCTGCTCCGCCGCGGCGCGGGATCCTGCCATTCTTGTAGCGAGATTAGCGGGATCGGGCCCCAGCGCGCATAGCAAACTCTTTATTTCTTGCCGCTTTGGCATCGTCGTCAACCTCGGGGTCATGGAGGCCGTACTGCCGGTGGGATTGCGCCCCGTGAGTACCGAGCACGCGTTGCGTTCGGTGGTGACCGAGTCCACTAGTCCCTGCTTGCACTGCATGTACGCAACCAGGACGTCCACCTTCTGATTAATGTTCCGATTATTCTTTGAAAATTCCATTCCTTCCTTAAAATTCTCCCTTTTTATGGGTACTGTGATTTGCTAGGATTGTGTCCTGGATGTACCTGCAGCAGGAAGGCGTCCGCCTTCGATTGATTCAGCAAGGGATTTCCATGATTTGTTACCTAACATTATCACTTCCACGAATCCCGTCGGATCCCATATTTTTCTGAAATAAATCATGTCAATTGCTAGGATTTTCTTGCCAGCAAATTAAATTGCAATTTTAGATGCAATCCGATCCAAAGAAATTAATTCCGTTTACTTGATGTACGGTGGGAGTCTTTTCAACTGTTCCGGCGTCCGATTGATTGAGCAAGGGATTTTCCTTGGTTTATTTCCTCACATAGTACTTCCACGAATCACGTCAGATCCTACATTTTCCACAGAAGAATAAAGTAAATTAATTATGATTTGTTTCCATCTAATTAGGCCCTTCTTTTGTGGAGTGATGGAAAAATATTCTTCTTTGTAATATTTTCAAGTGCTTTTGCAAACAGAAAATAAGTCTTTTGTAAGATGTAATGTTTGATTCAGATGAAGCATGGCTCTGGTGAAAACCTGACGGCGCGACGTCCTTGGATGTCGTTGTCCTCCTTGGGGGGCCGTCGTTGAGCTCACCGACCTTTCTTCACCCTCAGGGTCAAGTCTTCGGGTGAAAGCCAAGATTCTGCTTTGCGGAGTCGGATGACAGCGTCGATCCTTCGTCGCTTCCCCTCTTGAGGGCGTCGTCTTGAAGACTTTGATCCTCTTCACGCGCTCCGGCGGGCTGGACATACACGACATCGGTGTTGGCAGGAGGCCAACCAGCGATGCGGGTGTTCCGAGTGGAGGCTAGTGTGGCAACGATAATGGTGATGAGCAAGGGTCTGGTTGCGGCAAGATCGTGTTAGACGACTCTGTTTTCGGCATGTCCGGGTGACTTCCTTCCGGTCTCTGCTACTTGGTGATGGCGCCAGAAAAGAGGCCGCCGGCGTGGAGCAGTAAGTCCTTATGCGTGGTGATTGACCAGCCCGTTGGGAACCCCAATAGGAAGGTATGATGAGTGTAGCGGCTAGTTTTCCCTCAGTTAAGAAACCAAGGTTTAATGTCGATCTTGAAGAGGAGAGACAATGACGACTGAAGGTGTTTGTGGAACTTGCACACACACAAACAAATACTTTGTTCCCAACTTGCGATGAGGTTGTCAATCTCACCGGTTTGCTTGAAACGAAGGTTATAAGCGTATCGAGTGGAAAACAATATAGTATGCGAGTAAAGTAAACAGTACGAGAAAAGTAAACAAGTGATTGCAATATGATGTAAATAGGACCGGGGTCCACAGTTCACTAGTGGTGTCTCTCCATAGATAAAATAGCACATGCTGGGTAAACAAATTACAGTTGGGCAATTGATAGAATAGAGATAACGTGATATGTCAAGAAGATCACTATGAGATTTACTCTGGGCATTACAACAAAATACATAGACCGCCATCCAACTGCATCTATGACTAATAATCCACTCCCGGGGATATCAATCCGAACACCCTAGAAGTATTAAGTTGCGAACAACAGATAATTGCATTAAGCAAAGTGTGTAATGTAAACAAAGCATATGCCCTTGAGCATATGAATGTTGTTTTCTCCCTAGTAGCAACAGCACATCTACCACCTTAGAGGTTTCTGTCACTCCCCCAGGTGAAATAGAGACATGAACCCACTATCGAGCATAAATACCCCCTCTTGGAGTCACTAGCAACTACTCGGCCAAGATAGCTACTAACAACGGAGAGCATGCAAGATCATAAACAACATAGAGATAACAAAAGATATAATTCAGTACAGCGACTTAATCATAAACACCAATATTCATCGTATCCCAACAAACCAAACATGTAGAATTACATAACGGTAATCTCAATCATGTATGGCAGCTCATGAGATCTAAACATGAAGCACATAGTGGAGAAGACAACCATCTAGCTACTGCTATGGACCCATAGTCCAAGGTAGACTACTCACTCATCGCTCCGGAGGCAAGCATGGCGATGAAGAAGACCTCCGGTGGCGATTCCCCTCTCCGGCAGGGTGCCGGGAAGAGCTTCTGGACCCTCCCGATCTTCGGGTCGATGGCGGCGGCGGATCGCGATGTGTTCTGGAAATCTGATCGGGCCCTTAGATTTTTCTCGTCGGGGGGGTCTTTATAGGCGAAGGGGCGTCGTCAGAGGTGGAGCCAGGCTCCCTCACACATGGGTGGCGTGGCCAGGGGCCTGGCCGCGCCAGCCCTATGTGTGGGGCCCTGGTGGCCCCTCTCCGTCTCTCCTTCGGATCTCTGGAAGCTTCCGGGTAAAATAAGACTTCAGGAACTTGTTTCGTCCAATTCCGAGAATATTTCCTGTGTATCACTTCTGAAACACAAAAACAGCAGAAAACAGGAAACTGGCACTGTGGCACTTCGTTAATAGGTTAGTTCCGAAAAATGCATAAAAGTGCCACTAAGTGTAACGAAACAATAGGCAAATGGTGTAAAAACAAGCATGGAGCATCAAAAATTATAGATACGTTTGAGACGTATCAAGCATCCCCAAGCTTAACTCCTGCTCGTCCTCGAGTAGGTAAGTGATAACAAAAGAATAATTTTTGAGGTGACATGCACCTACACAATCTTGATCATATATGTAAGCATTGGTGACCTGGGATCAATAGAACTTAAAACATGGGCATGAAGATATAATCATAACAATAAGAACTTAGCAACCATGTTGTAAACATGCAAATGAACACAAACAAAAGATCATGGTAATGAAACAATGAAAGTCAAACGTGTGTTCAAATCATAAGGAAAAACATACAAAAGGTTTTCAGCTTGTCCTTCAAAGAGAGCAAAACATAAATGCATAGGACACCTTCAAGTTTAAGAGGGCGACTAGATACAACAAGTGAAACCAACAATATGAATCAATCAATGAACTTTGGGACAATGCATATCACACTAAGAATGACAACTATGCTCTCTTAATGGTGCATAAAGAAAGAAGGTGGTGACTCAACATAAAAGTAAAAGAAAGGCCCTTCGCAGAGGGAAGCAGTGATTTAAACATGTGCTAGAGCTTTTCATTTGTAAAACAGAGAGATAAAACTTGATTTTGAGAGGTGGTTGTCTTTGTCAACGACTGGCAATGGGGTTCTTACTATCTTCCATACAAAAATGAAGCAAGTTTTTGAGAGAGAGATTGGCACTTTTGTGCTCTTTTTATAAAGCTTGGCACTCCTCCCCACCTTTTTCCTTTCACATACCATGGCTAACCGATTCCATCGGGTGCCCACCAACATTCACATTCTTTGGAGGAGTGCCTTTTTTCTTTCTTTTTTTCTTTTTTTTCTTTTTGGAATAAGCAATATGGAAGATAGCAAATCTGACCACTACGTCCCCATGAGCTGAAAACAGTGTCACAAAACGAGAAGTGTTTTGAAGGTTTTTGAAAGGTAGCACACGAAAATTTTACTTTGGAATGGCTTACAAATACCATGCATAGGAGTTTATAGTGGACACAATGACAAACTTGGTTTTTAGGAGTTAGATGCACGAGTACAGCTCATACTCAGTACAAGGCGATGGCTAGCAAAAGACTGGGAGCGACCAACTAAGAGAGCAATAATGGCTATAATCATGCAAAGCGACAAAGCGACATTAAAAGAAGCATAAGATGGCATCAAAAGTCAAAAACTAAATGATCATGAAGGCTTTTGGCGACTTTGTAAGAGTCTAACATGTGTGAGCATGCGCCAAGTCAACCCAAATAAAGCATCAAGGAGAAAACCAAAATAATGCTTCCATACAATAAAAACAACGCATGATTTTTTCAAGGGCTCATTAAGCAATCTCAGTTATTTGAGACAAGTCATGTTACAGCAAAACCACTAAGCATACTATCAAAAAGACATCAAGCATGACATGAAAAAGCCTAAGCCGCAGTCTACACAAGCTCCTTCTTGTACCACTATTTTGCACAAAGCTTTTTCTCTTTTCCAACACCATTTGAAATTTTTATAAACACCTCTTTTGATGAAAACCAATAAAGATCAGAGGCAAAAATACACCTTGATGAAAAGATATGACAAGATCTGAACGCAAATCAAAGCGAAAACGAAAACCAAAAGCAGTAGCAGAAAAAGTAGAACACTCGATTTTTAATAAGAGTAAAAACTAGAGCGTTCTTTGCAAATGAAAACAAGCAACTTCTCCAAAAGAAAATTTGTTGGGGTCCAACCATTTATTGCAGCAAACAAACAAACTAAACAAACTAAGAAAACTAAAACAACTGACGCTCCAAGAAAAACACATAGTGCATGAAGCAATAAAAATATAGTGTTTTGAAAGGTGACTGATACGTCCAAAACGTATCTACTTTCTCGAACACTTTTGCTATTGTTTCTCCTCTAATTTGTGTGTTTTGAATACAACTAACATGGACTGACGCTGTTTTCAGCAGAATTACTCTGGTGTCTCGTTTTTGTGCAGAAATTCAACTTCCAGTAAAAATTCGGGAAAAATCATGAAAAATCCTATTTCACCAGAAGACCCACGGAGCCAGAAGACCGGAGGGAGAGGTGGCTCGAGGGACCATCACACGGTGGTGGCGCGGCCCAGCCCTGGCCGCGCCACCCCTATGTGAGGAGGCCCCAGGCCCCCTCTCGGCCTCCCGTCTCGCATACATATACCCCCTGACGACTTAATATCGGGGAGACGGCGTTTTTCCAAGATAGACTTCCGCTGCGCCGCCGCCATCAGAAACCGCGATTCGGAACCAGAAACTCCGTTCTGGCACCCTGCCGGGACGGGGATTCGGAGGAGATCTTCATCACCATCACCACCGACGCTCCTCCATCGACCATCCATGACTCCCCCATCCATGTGTGAGTAATTCCCCCGCTGTAGGTGAGGGGATGGTAGGGATTGGATGAGATTGTTCATGTAATTTGATATGAGATTGATAGGGCATAGTGCCTAGTATCTTTATTTAGTGCCTATGACATTGTTGCAACTTGTTGTGCTTAATGCTTGTCACTTTGGGCCCGAGTGCCATGATTTCAGATCTGAACATGTTATTATTTCTATGATGATACTTGTTGTTTATGGTCTTACCTACAAGTTGTATACACATATTGTTGTCCGGAACCCGAGGCCCCAAAGTGACAGAAATTGGGATAACCGGAGGGGATGGCTATGATGTGAGGATCACATGTGTTCACCGAGTGCTAATGCTTTGCTCCGGTACTTTATTAAAAGGAGTACCTTAATTACCAGTAGTTTCCCTTGAGGCCCTGCTGCAACAGGCTGGTAGGACAAAAGATGTCGTGCAAGTTTCTCCTTGTGAGCACGTACGACTATATACGGAACACATGCCTATGATTGTTTGTACTATGATGCTTTATCATTATTTATCTGCAATGCCCGTATCTCATTGATTTTATGAATTATCTTATCCATGCAACGCCCGTTATCCATCCCTATGCCTACAGTACTTGTTCCTACTGTTTACAACTGTTACTATTACCGCTGCTATTTTACTACTGCTGTTACTGTTTCCCTGCTGTCACTGCTATAAAACTGTTGCTACTGATAAACCGCTACGAGTAAGACTGTTTCCAGGTGCAGCTGAATTGACAACTCAACTGTTAAGGCGTACATATATTCTTTGGCTCCCCTTGTGTCGAATCAATAAATTTGGGTAATACTTCCCTCGAAGACTGTTGCGATCCCTTATACTTGTGGGTCATCAAGACTATTTTCTGGCGCCGTTGCCGGGGAGCATAGCTTTATCTGTAAGTTCACTTGGTATTCATATTTTTCGCTGCAATCCTTTCATCATGGGTAAATCTCGTGATGGAAAAGTTCCTATATTACCATCCACTACAAGAAGAGGTACGACTCTCAACACCTCTGTTGCTCTTGATTCGCCATCTGTTATGAGTAAGTTGCTTACACCACCACACCCACACGCTACTACTACTACTTCTGCTGAGATTGAAAGTGCCACTGATAATTTAGATGATGCTTCTACTGTGCTTGATGAGAGAGGTTCACTAGGTTCCTTTTTAGAGGCTACTATTGCTAGAGCTAAGTTGGGAAACACCACTGTTACACCTGTTAGTTCACCTGAGTCTAGGGAATGTTCTAGTGATGATTATGATGATGATGCTTATATTGAGCTTAATGATGATTTTATTGCAGAAGCACGTGCTGCTCGTGATGCAGGTAATGTTAAAGAGCTTCTTGCTAGACGTTCTGTTAGATATAATTTGTCTCCTGATCCCAAGTTTACTGCTTCTCCTATCAATATTAGAGACAAGGATTATGATTTCTCTTTGGATTTATCTTACATATCTATTGTTGAGAAAACTCCTTTTTGTGGTACTAAAGATGAGAGTGCTATGGAGCACATGAATGAGCTTTCTACTTTGAGTAATTTGTTTTCTGATGATATTAAGCTTCGCACTTATTTTGTTGCTAAGATTTTTCCTTTCTCGTTGAAGGATGCTGCTAAAATTTGGTTTAATAGCTTGTCTCCCGGATCTCTTACTAGTCCTATTGCTTTGGTTAATGCTTTCTTTCAGAAATATTTTCCCGCTAGTGCTCAACATGCTGCTGTGCAGAAAATCTTTGATTTTGAACAGGGAAAAGGAGAGAAATTGCCTGAATCTTGGACAAGGTTTTGTTCTTTAATTAGAGCTTTGCCTAAAGAACCATCGCCTAAAAATGAACTCCTTGATATATTTTATAATGGACTAACGGATGAATCTAAGTCATATTTGGATAGTTGTGCTGGTTGTGTTTTCAGGGAAAGAACTCCGGCTGAAGCTGAAGAGTTAATGGCCAAACTAAGCCGGAATCACGATGATTGGACTTTAGTTGAGCCAACACCAGCACCAACTCCTGCGCCATCTACAGAGCCTACGCCGAAGAAGAGAGGGATGATTGAATTAAATGATGAAGTTATGAAGGAGGCTAAGAAATCTCTTAAGGAGAAAGGTATTAAGGCCGAAGATGTGAAGAATTTACCTCCTATAGAAGAATTATGTAAGCCAATCCCTCGCTCATCTACTATTGAGGTACACTCTCTCCAGCGCTTTGATGAAAGAGATATTCCTTACACTAAACCTCCTGATCAATGCTTAGATGAGTTTGAAAATTTTATTGTTAAGCAAGAGAATTTTAATAGAATGGTGCATAATCATCTGTTGGAGAATTCTAGAGTTATTAACAAGATGCAGGATATTGTGGAGAGAACCGCCAATGATGTGAAGATACTTGCTAAACATTTTCAAATGATTCAAACACAAATTGATCAGCTTACCAAAGTGCAGCAAGAGCTACTAGTTAATGCTGCAAGAGAGAAGCAAGCATGTGAAATACGCACAAGAAGTGGTGCTGCTACTCAAGACCCATTATATCCTGAAGGACATCCTAAGAGGGTTGAGCAAGATTCTCAACGCACTTCAAGTGATGATATTCCTCCCAAGAAGAAGAAGAAGCATAAAACAACTGCAGAATCCTCTGATGCAGGTAAAGATCCTAATAGTGTTTCTATTTCTGATGCTGAAATAGAACCAGGAGATGATAAAGAAGAAGATAAAGAAGAAGTTGAAGAAGAACCGGAAAAGAGTGATAAAAATGCAAAGTACACCAAAGAAGACTTCATTGCCAACAAGCATGGTAAGGAGAGGGAACCTTGGGTACAGAAGCCAATGCCTTTTCCCAGTAAGAAACACAAGTCCAAGGAAGAAGAACACTACAACAGGTTTTGTGAATGGATGAGACCTTTATTTTTGCAAATTCCTTTGACTGATGCTATTAGAATGCCTCCTTATGCAAAGTATATGAAAGATATTGTCACTAACAAAAGGAAAATTCCTAGTGAGGAAATTTCCACACTGCTTGCTAACTATTCTTTTGATGGTAAAGTTCCAGAGAAGCTTGGAGATCCAGGTATACCAACTATTCCTTGCTCCATTAAAAATAACTATGTTAGAACTGCTTTATGTGATTTGGGAGCTGGAGTTAGTGTAATGCCTTTTTCTCTTTATAAGAGACTTGATTTAGAAAAATTGGTTTCAACTGATATATCCTTACAGATGGCTGATAAGTCTACTACTATTCCTATTGGTATATGTGAGAATGTTCCTGTTCAAGTTGCTAACAGCTGTTTAATATTAACTGATTTTGTTGTGTTGGAAATGCCTGAAGATGATAATATGTCTATTATTCTTGGGAGACCTTTTCTAAACACTGCAGGTGCTGTTATTAATTGCAATCAAGGAAAAGTCACTTTTAATGTTAATGACAAAGAATATACAGTTTATTTTCCCAAGAAGATTGATAGGAGGAATGCTCTAAATTCAATCAAGCATGTTGAGACCATCAAAGTTGGTCAAATTATTTGTTCAGAGCAAAAGCCCAAGGAAGAATATCAAATTTTTATGGTTGGGGCTATACCTATCAAAGTTGAGGTAACATAAGCATTAAGTGAAGTGCAAAGTTTTGCCTCATATAAAGTTATTTTGGTAACAAGACTTGATCAACCTTGTTAGCAAAGTGAATTTATATGAACAAAACTTCATTTTCACCGCATCCACCCCATCTCACTTGTATTTACTTTCATCAAATTTTATTCCTTCAGTTTAGTTGCATGATTAAGAGTATCTCAGAGCTGCTGCATGCTTAGTTTTGATTTGCTTGAAATCTTTTCATCCTCATTTTGCCTGAGTTTTATCGATATGCCCATTTCTGAAAAATCCTCGAAAATAAAGTTTCTCGAAAAATTCTAGAAAATTCTTTATAAATTTTTATGTCAAAAATGGGGCAGAGAGACACCTGGGAGGCACCTGGTAGGGCAGCCACGCCACCTCACACACAGGTGGCGCGGCCCAGCCCTGGCCGCGCCACCCATGTGTGAGGGGGCCCCACCAGGCCACTCACTCATCTCTTCTTCCCCTGCTCTTTCTCTCTTCCGAAAAACACCGACCCATTTGCTCAAGCTCGAGTTCTTGCTGTCCTTCACCCGGAATTTTCGATCTCCTTGTTCAGCCCAACATTTTTGCTGAAACTTGGATCATTTGCTCTCCGGTATGTGACTCCTCCACTTGTCCAAGTAGATTTTCTTTTGGTAGAGTATTTCTTGAGTATTTTAGCATTGTAGGTGACAGTATAAATGAGTATGCATGCTTGTTCTATTGTTTGGAAAGATTATTTTGATGCATTATAGCTCTCTAGTAACCCTCTATAGTAGTTTCCTACACTTGCTTGTCTTTAAATCACTTTTTATGAGTTTGTTGAAAAATTTCAGAGAAGGAGATGGCCAACTTCACATATGGAGAAGTGTTTGAAAGTGATGCACCAAGGTCATCAAGGCCCTCAAGATCCACTGCTCAATATAGGATATCCTATAATGAGGATCTCATGTCACCAAACCCAGAAGGGGATGATGGAGATGCAAATCCATCCGCCTTTCCTTGTTTTAACTTCTTGAGTGATGCAGGAATTCTTGATGACTTCTTGCTCCTTATTAACAGGGTTGGGTTGACAGATTATGTGGCAGATGAAAGAGACCAATATGCTTTGCTTACAAAGACTTTCGTTGAAAGTTTTAAATTTATTAACTCTCATTACAATCCTTCCGTTGCATTTAAGATTTATGATCAGTCTATCACCATGTCTTTGGGGAGGTTTTGTTCTATTTTAGGTATTCCCATGTTTGGAACGGCCAAGAAGATACAAAATCACCCCGCTGATTTGTTGGAGCTTTATCGAGGGGTGACCAATGATGATGACCGCAACGCACAGCGTGGCAAGATAAGAAATATTCAGCTCCCAGCTATTAAATATTTTACTTACTATCTTGCAACTAGTGTACTTGGTAGAGAAAACACTAGCAATATCTCCAACTATCATTTAGCTTTTCTAGCCACCGCTCTTGATGTTGGTAGGGAGTATAACCTTGGTGTTGTTATTGCTCGTCGCCTAGCCGCTAGGGGGCCTATTTATGGAGGTATTATTGCCGCGCGTATTGTTGCTGAGCTAGGACTTTCTATTGCTCCTAATGATGTATTGTTGGCTCCACAGAGGCTTGATCTTGCTACTATGAAACTCCATCATTTTGTTACTGCTAACTCTTGTACAGGGAAATTAGTTTACAGAATGTTATTCATTGATGGAGAGGAAAGGGAAATTCCCTTGCCTCAGCCTAACTTGTTCAGCGTTCATATGAGGCCATGGTCGCGCACGAAGGTGGAGTTGGACGATCAGCTTAGACTGCTTGGTTTCAACATCCAACACGGCGTGGTGGTCCAGGAGGAAGAGGAGGAGCCGCCCTATCACTTCACCACGTACCACTCTGGGGCATCCTCAAACTCTTATAAGGACGATGGTGCTTCTTTGTCACACCACGAGGGCGCCACCTCATGGCAGAGTTGGCCGAGTTGGGATTGATCTCCACTTAGGCCAAAAGCCTAAGCTTGGGGGGAGGTACGCCGACGATTCACTCATCTACATATCATATTCTGTCGGACCTTTGTATATTCATGTTTCGCTTTCTTTACTGTTCTCGTTCTTGTTTTCATTTCCTCCAAAACACAAAAAGACCAAAAATATTTCCGTTGTTTCTCTCTATTTGGTTCTTTAGTTTTCTACCTTTGGTTTGCTTTACTTGCTATTTCGGTTTGCTACTCGAAAACACAAAAATATTTGTTCTTCTTTGGTTTTGTAAAGTTTGTTGCAGAGTTTAGTTTTCCGTTACTCTATTGGAGCTTGGTATTCACCTTATATTATTCAAGCCACACAAGTGAAGAGCAATAATGATGACATATGACAATCCGAGAGGTGGTAAGAGGCTGGTATGAACTCTATTTGTTTTCATTTTTGTACATATACTCATCTATGTGGACATGCTTAGTCGGTTTATGTAAGGTATATGTCATCTAATGAATGCTTTGTAGTTCTTGCTCTCATATGATTAGTTTCAATCTACTATTAGCCTATAGCATGTCATGTAGACGCTTGCATGCATTGTTTTATTCATAGTATGGTATGATATTGTGGTATCCACCTCTGAAAGCTTCATTTGAATCGACTTGGCACATGCTCAAGCATGCATATAACTGAACGAAAAGTCAATTAAGCCTCGATGATCTAAATTGCCTCAGAGTTCTTGTATCATTTTTATGCCTATATTAATTTTGTTTTGTCGCAAGCATGATTATGATAGTTATTGCTCTCTCGATTGTCGCTTCCCAGTCTTTTGCTAGCCTTCACTTGTACTGAGTATGAGCTCTACTCGTGCATCCAATTACCAAAAACCAAGTCTTCCAAAGAGTCCACTATAAATTCCTATGCATGGTATTTGTAAACCATTCCAAGTAAATTTTCATGTGCTACCTTTCAAAACTTTCAACTACTTCTCATTTTGTGCCACTGTTTTTAGCTCATGGGGACGTAGTGGTCGGAATTGCTATCTTCCATATTAAATTAAGTACCCTTCGACTAGGCAGCTTCATCTGCTCATCATTAATTTTGCAAGGGAGCTGGTCAGACCATTATAATCTTAATTCTAAAAGAAAGAAAAAAAAGGCACTCCTCCAAAGGATTGTGAAAGTTGGTGGGCACCCGATGGAATCGGTTAGCCATGGTTTGAGAAAGGAAAAAGGTGGGGAGGAGTGCCAAAGCTTTATAAAAGAGCACCAATGTGCCAATTTCAAAGAACTCGGAACCGCTCTCACTTGTTTATTATGGAAGATAGTAAGTCCCCATTGCTAGTCGTTGACATAGAACAACCACCTCTCAAAATAAATTTTTATCTCTGTTTTACAAATGAAAAGATCTAGCACATGTTAAATCACTGCTTCCCTCTGCGAAGGGCCATTCGTTTACTTTTATGTTGAGTCACCATCTTCTAACTTTAAGCACTTCTTGAGAGCATAGCTGTTATTCTTAGTGTAATGTGCTTGTCCCAGAACACGGTTAAGTGTGGTATAACTTTGATGCTTGTATCTTTGATATTTCTACTTCTAGTCTTCCCTTGGACTTCAGAGGTGCCTCAGCATTTATGTTTTGCTCTACAAATAAAGGCAAGTGGGATACCATTCTTTCATATCATTTATGCATATTACAATCTTGTAGCTTCTCATGCACATGTTACTTGTTATTAGTGCATTGGCACTCTTTCATAGCTTGCTTGACTATGAGGTGATATTAGTTGCATATTTCTTATTATGAATTGCCTGAGTATTTGATCACATAGTTAGTATATATACATCATATGAGCAAATGTGTTCATGAAAGTTTCTTTTATCGCTCTCAGTTGTTAACTGAATTGCTTGAGGACAAGCAAATAGCTAAGCTTGGGGGGAGTTGATACGTCCAAAACGTATCTACTTTCTCGAACACTTTTGCTATTGTTTCTCCTCTAATTTGTGTGTTTTGAATACAACTAACACGGACTGACGCTGTTTTCAGCAGAATTACTCTGGTGTCTCGTTTTTGTGCAGAAATTCAACTTCCAGTAAAAATTCGGGAAAAATCATGAAAAATCCTATTTCACCAGAAGACCCACGGAGCCAGAAGACCGGAGGGAGAGGTGGCTCGAGGGACCGTCACACGGTGGTGGCGCGGCCCAGCCCTGGCCGCGCCACCCCTATGTGAGGAGGCCCCAGGCCCCCTCTCGACCTCCCGTCTCGCATACATATACCCCCTGACGAGTTAATATCGGGGAGATGGCGTTTTTCCAAGATAGACTTCCGCTGCGCCGCCGCCATCAGAAACCGCGATTCGGAACCAGAAACTCCGTTCTGGCACCCTGCCGGGACGGGGATTCGGAGGAGATCTTCATCACCATCACCACCGACGCTCCTCCATCGACCATCCATGACTCCCCCATCCATGTGTGAGTAATTCCCCCGCTGTAGGTGAGGGGATGGTAGGGATTGGATGAGATTGTTCATGTAATTTGATATGAGATTGATAGGGCATAGTGCCTAGTATCTTTATTTAGTGCCTATGACATTGTTGCAACTTGTTGTGCTTAATGCTTGTCACTTTGGGCCCGAGTGCCATGATTTCAGATCTGAACATGTTATTATTTCTATGATGATACTTGTTGTTTATGGTCTTACCTACAAGTTGTATACACATATTGTTGTCCGGAACCCGAGGCCCCAAAGTGACAGAAATTGGGATAACCGGAGGGGATGGCTATGATGTGAGGATCACATGTGTTCACCGAGTGCTAATGCTTTGCTCCGGTACTTTATTAAAAGGAGTACCTTAATTACCAGTAGTTTCCCTTGAGGCCCTGCTGCAACAGGCTGGTAGGACAAAAGATGTCGTGCAAGTTTCTCCTTGTGAGCACGTACGACTATATACGGAACACATGCCTATGATTGTTTGTACTAGGATGCTTTATCATTATTTATCTGCAATGCCCGTATCTCATTGATTTCATGAATTATCTTATCCATGCAACGCCCGTTATCCATCCCTATGCCTACAGTACTTGTTCCTACTGTTTACAACTGTTACTATTACCGCTGCTATTTTACTACTGTTGTTACTGTTTCCCTGATGTCACTGCTATAAAACTGTTGCTACTGATAAACCGCTACGAGTAAGACTGTTTCCAGGTGCAGCTGAATTGACAACTCAACTGTTAAGGCGTACATATATTCTTTGGCTCCCCTTGTGTCGAATCAATAAATTTGGGTAATACTTCCCTCGAAGACTGTTGCGATCCCCTATACTTGTGGGTCATCAGTGACCTGATTTTTGCCGATGAAGAAGGGGTGCCTCGGGGGCATCCCCAAGCTTTGACGCTTGTACTTCTTGGATAATTCTTGGGGTGATGCATGGGCATCCCCAAGCTTGAGCTTTTGTCCATTCTTCAACTCATCTCATCATTCTCCAATCCCTACACTTGAAAACTTCCTTCATACAAAACTAAACACAATTCTATTAGCAACATTAGTGTAAGCATAACATATAATCAATCCTCTATTTGCTTCAGGTTTCAACTCAAAACCACCACATGTATAGCAAATACTACTGTAGCAACTCCCCAAAAAGTTCCATGATCAAAAGAACTCAAAAGAAAGCGATAAAGTGGCAAACACAAATATTGGCAGAAATCTGTCAAAACTGAATAGCTGACAAAGGTCGAATTTTTGAGGGATTTTCTGTTGCTCAAATCAAAAAGTGTTCAACTAAGAAAAGTTTGGATATAACCTGGGGCATATGCACAAGAAATCGCAGGTCCAAAAGATAAACCGAGAATTTTCACGAATTTTTACGGTGCAGCACCGAAAACAGTTTCAGGACAGCAACATCCCCAAATCTTTACCTCACTCAAATTAGAGGCTTCTCTTGGCACAAAAACGAAATAAACAAGATAAGGAGCGGTCATTACAGTAGTAATGACTTCCAAGACTCAAATAAAAGAAAAAGTACTGAAAAGAAAACATTGGGTTATCTCCCAAGAGTGCTTTTCTTTAACGCCTTTGAGCTAGGCGCAGAAAATTGCAAAGATGCTCACATAAGAAATATGAATTGAAGCAAAAGAGAGCATCAAGGAGCAAATATAAAACACACTTAAGTCTAACCCACTTCCTATGCATAGGAATCTTGTAAGAAAATAAATTAAAGAAGCACATAGTAACAAGTATGGGTAGATAAAACAAGAGCAACTTCTGAACATCCAATGTAAAGAGAGGTGTTTTAGTAACATTAGAATTCCAACAACCATATTTTCCTCTCTCATAATAATTTTCAATAGCATCATGAACAAACTCAACAATATAAATATCACACTCACCCTCCTTTGTTAAGCATGGAGGGCGATCAAATAAGGTATTAGCTAGAGAGTTACTCTTATTGGGAGGTAGACATGGGTAACTCCATTCTTCCTCCTCTTGATCATCACTCTCTTCCTCTTTTTCATTCAATGAGCTTCCAATTTCTTCTTCCATAGGCTCCTTCAAGACATTAGTCTCTTCCGATGGAGAGCATCTATTAAGATATTTAAAAATATAGCCATTTCCTTCCTTGTAATTATCAAAGCAAAATGTGAGTATATCATAAACCTCATATTTATAAGGTGCATCATCAGTATTTTCAAGCAAATAAGCAAGTTCGAATGCACCCTTCCAAGCAATAAATTCTTCAATTTTTTCCACATCATAAAAGTCATAATTTCCATTAATATAAGAAGATATGGTAACATCATCATTATACTCACATTGAAAAGGGAGGTGTTTATACCTCCTACAGCAACAAGATTCATCAAAGCAATAAGTAACATTATAAGTAGAGCACACATTTCTAGCAATGATATATAATCTATTGATTTGTTCCCATAAGTGTTTCCCTTTTTGTGACAAGCGGTGTTCATCATAATAATTTTGCTGCTCTTCCGTGAACCCACCTTGCCAAAAAGATTTAGTTTCAAAGAAACCAGCCATTGATAGAAAGCATGATAAAGCAAGACAAGTAAAAACAACTATCAAGGATTCTAATTTTTTTGGGTTTTTGATATAAAAAGCAATGCAGGTAAAATAAACTAAAGTAAAGCAAAACAAATAACAAAGTAAAGAATGTGTGTGCGAAGAACTCCCCTCGCAGAAGTCTTCTCTTCTTCCCGGGCAACGGCGCCAGAAAAGAAGCTGCTACTTGGTGATGGCGCCAGAAAAGAGGCTGCCGGCGTGGAGCAGTAACTCCTTGTGCGTGGTGATTGACCAGCCCGTTGGGAACCCCAAGAGGAAGGTATCATGAGTGTAGCGGCTAGTTTTCCCTCAGTTAAGAAACCAAGGTTTAATGTCGATCTTGAAGAGGAGAGACAATGACGACTGAAGGTGTTTGTGGAACCTGCACACACACAAACAAATACTTTGTTCCCAACTTGCGATGAGGTTGTCAATCTCACCGGTTTGCTTGAAACGAAGGTTATAAGCGTATCGAGTGGAAAACAATATAGTATGCGAGTAAAGTAAACAGTACGAGAAAAGTAAACAGGTGATTGCAATATGATGTAAATAGGACCGGGGTCCACAGTTCACTAGTGGTGTCTCTCCATAGATAAAATAGCACATGCTGGGTAAACAAATTACAGTTGGGCAATTGATAGAATAGAGATAACGTGATATGTCAAGAAGATCACTATGAGATTTACTCTGGGCATTACAACAAAATACATAGACCGCCATCCAACTGCATCTATGACTAATAATCCACTCCCGGGGATATCAATCCGAACACCCTAGAAGTATTAAGTTGCGAACAACAGATAATTGCATTAAGCAAAGTGTGTAATGTAAACAAAGCATATGCCCTTGAGCATATGAATGTTGTTTTCTCCCTAGTAGCAACAGCACATCTACCACCTTAGAGGTTTCTGTCACTCCCCCAGGTGAAATAGAGACATGAACCCACTATCGAGCATAAATACCCCCTCTTGGAGTCACTAGCAACTACTCGGCCAAGATAGCTACTAACAACGGAGAGCATGCAAGATCATAAACAACATAGAGATAACAAAAGATATAATTTAGTACAGCGACTTAATCATAAACACCAATATTCATCGTATCCCAACAAACCAAACATGTAGAATTACATAACGGTAATCTCAATCATGTATGGCAGCTCATGAGATCTAAACATGAAGCACATAGTGGAGAAGACAACCATCTAGCTACTGCTATGGACCCATAGTCCAAGGTAGACTACTCACTCATCGCTCCGGAGGCAAGCATGGCGATGAAGAAGACCTCCGGTGGCGATTCCCCTCTCCGGTAGGGTGCCGGGAAGAGCTTCTGGACCCTCCCGATCTTCGGGTCGACGGCGGCGGCGGATTGCGATGTGTTCTGGAAATCTGATCGGGCCCTTAGGTTTTTCTCGTCGGGGGGTCTTTATAGGCGAAGGGGCATCGTCAGAGGTGGAGCCAGGCTCCCTCACACATGGGTGGCGCGGCCAGGGGCCTGGCCGCGCCAGCCCTATGTGTGGGGCCCTGGTGGCCCCTCTCCGTCTCTCCTTCGGATCTCTGGAAGCTTCCGGGTAAAATATGACTTCAGGAACTTGTTTCGTCCAATTCCGAGAATATTTCCCGTGTATCACTTCTGAAACACAAAAACAGCAGAAAACAGGAAACTGGCACTGTGGCACTTCGTTAATAGGTTAGTTCCGAAAAATGCATAAAAGTGCCACTAAGTGTAACGAAACAATAGGCAAATGGTGTAAAAACAAGCATGGAGCATAAAAAATTATAGATACGTTTGAGACGTATCAGTCTCCTCTTGCTGTGAAGTTGAAGCCGCTATGAGAGCGGTGTACGATGACCTTCAAGGGGCGGTTTGGTGGTGATGCTCTTCTCCGGCGCGGGTCTTGCACATCGCCTCTCCGGAGCTTGTCTGCAGAATGGGAGCTGTCGGTCTCTACTCGAGGAGTTGTCTGTTTGGCATAGGCCGACTTGAGCTTCGAGGAGCTTCTGTGGGTAGCCAGGATGGCTGTATTCGCCCTTGCGACGGTCGTGTTCCATGACGGTCATTGAGGGCTCTTGTTCTGGTTTTCGGCCGGTTTCCTGTTAATAAACCGACCAAACTCTGTACTTCTTCTCTATTAATGAAAATGGCAAGTATTTTGCCTTTGTTTTAAAAAAACTCTTTGTGCAATAAAATACGGTTACAACAATATAATTGGTCTATAGCACCTAGTTGTTGCACCGTGTGTGGAACACTATTGCAACAACACTACTTGTCTATTGCACCTAGTTGTCGATGTCGCGCTAAGCTAGTTGATATTAGACCATTTTTTGGAAAAAATGTTAATCTTAGATGTAATTGATGTCTACGCACTTCTATTCTTGTAGACACTTGTTGGGCCTCCAAGTGCAGAGGTTTGTAGAACAGCAGCAAGTTTCCCTTAAGTGGATCACCCAAGGTTTATCGAACTCAGGGAGGTTAGAGGTCAAAGCTATCCCTCTCAAGCAACCCTGCAATTACGATACAGAAAGTCTCTTGTGTCCCCAACACACCCAATACACTTGTCAAATGTATAGGTGCACTAGTTCGGCGAAGAGATAGTGAAATACAAGTGGTATAGATGATTATAAGTAGCAAACGTGATGTGAAATAAATATCGCTGCGAGCAAACAAGTAACAAAATAGCAAGTAAACGGTGTGCAATGCTTGGAAACAAGGCCTAGGGATCATACTTTCACTAGTGGACACACTCCCAACAATATAACATGATTGAACAAATAAATAACTTCTCTCCACTATGGTACTCTGAATTACTCTCCTATTGAATAACACTAATCATTGCGTAGTGGCTACAGAAGCACCCCTTAAAGTTCATCAAGTACTTGACAAACACCACTCATAGAGATATCCAAATCAGATCACAACTCAAGATAGAAATCATTGCAACTTAGACCAAGTACTAACACGGTGCACACACTGTCAACATTACACCATAAAAGGAGGAATAGATCACTCAATACTATCATAGTAATAATTACTCTCATAATCCACAAGAGATCACAATCATAGCCTAAACCAAGTACCACCACGATGCACGCACTGTCACCGTTACACCATGGCAGGAGGAATAGATTACTTTAATAACATCACTAGAGTACACTATAATAATTAAGCATAGGAGTAGCATAATATCTGAATAATAACATCTACTTGTTCAACATGATACAAAGCTCACGATCACATAAAGATCACATCATGGGAGAGAGAGGTGAACCACATAGCTACCGGTAGAGCCCTCAGCCCCGGGGATGAACTACTCCCTCCTCATCATAGGAGACAGCAAGGTTGATGGAGATGGCGGTGAGGTTGATGGAGACGGCGGAGACGGCGATGGAGACCGATGGAGATGGCTCCGGGGGCACTTCCCCGTCCCGGCAGGGTCCCGGAACAGAGACTTCTGTCCCCCGAAATTCGTCGGTGGCGGCGGCGGAACTACAGAACTCTTTCTGGAAATTTGCCGACTCTTTTAGGGTTTTCTGTCTCGAGGCTTTATATAGGCGAAGGGGCGTCGTCAGGAGGCGACCAGGGCCTTCTCCCACATAGCTCGCGCGGCCCAGACCTGGTCTGCAATGGAGCGGGCTTATCTCGGCCGTCCGGACTCGGAATCAGGTGAATTTTATGTCCAGAACGTTCGTCGTGAAATTACCTACAACTTTGTATTTGAAGAGTTTTCCGTTTGACGCCGTCTTCGACCCATAACGTGACCATCTTCGAAAAAAGTTCTGGTACAGATTTCTGGAAAGTCCCAATTTAACTCCAATAAGGTTTCCTCTTGTATTCTTGGTAATTCCTACACATCAAAGTGTAAAACAAGAACATTGTGCACTTTTGCAACTATTAGTAGGTTAGTCCAAATAAATCATAAAAGTATCACAAAGTGTAGACAAAACATATAGCAATTGGTGTAAAACAAGCATGGAGCATCAAAAATTATAGATACGTTTGCAATGTATCAACATCCCCAAGCTTAACTCCTGCTCGTCCTCGAGTAGGTAAGTGATAACAAAATAAATAATTTTTGAGGTGACATGCACCTACACAATCTTGATCATGTATGTAAGCGTTGTGCGCTAGGATCAAAAGAACTTAAAACATGGGCATGAAAGACATAATCTTGATAGAAGAAACTTAGCAACCATGTTATAACATGAAAATGAACACAAACAAAAGATCATGAAAATGAAACAATGAAAGTCAAACGTGTGTTCAAATCATAAGGAAAAACATACAAATGGTTTTCAGCTTGTCCTTCATAGAGAGCAAAACATAAATGCATAGGACACCTTCAAGTTTAAGAGGGCGACTAGATACAAATATGTAAGAACAAGTGAAACCAACAATATGAATCAATCAATGAACTTTGGGACAATGCATATCACACTAAGAATGACAACTATGCTCTCTTAATGGTGCATAAAGAAAGAAGGTGGTGACTCAACATAAAAGTAGAAGAAAGGCCCTTCGCAGAGGGAAGCAGTGATTAAACATGTGCTAGAGCTTTTCATTTATAAAACAGAGAGATAAAAATTGGTTTTGAGAGGTGGTTGTCTTTGTCAACGACTGGCAATGGGGTTCTTACTATCTTCCATACAAAAATGAAGCAAGTTTTTGAGAGAGAGAGATTGGCACTTTTGTGCTCTTTTATAAAGCTTGGCACTCCTCCCCACCTTTTTTCCTTTCTCGAACCATGGCTAACCGATTCCATCGGGTGCCCACCAACATTCACATTCCATGGAGGAGTGCCTTTTTTTCTTTCTTTTTTCTCTTTTTTTTTCTTTTTGGAATAAGCAATATGGAAGATAGCAAATCCGACCACTACGTCCCCATGATCAGAAAACAGTGTCACAAAACGAGAAGTATTTTGAAGGTTTTTCAAAGGTAGCACATGAAAATTTACTTTGGAATGGCTTACAAATACCATGCTTAGGAATTTATAATGGACACAATGGCAAACTTTGGCTTTTAGGAGTTGGATGCACGAGTAGAGCTCATACTCAGTACAAGGCAAGGGCTAGCAAAAGACTGGGAGCGACCAACTAAGAGAGCAATAATGGCCATAATCATGCAAAGCGACATTAAAAGAAGCATAAGATGGCATCAAAAGTCAAAAACTAAATGATCATAGAGGCTATAGGAGACTTATTTTTGTAGTCAACATGGTGTAAGCATGCGCCAAGTCAACCCAAATAAAACATCAAGAAGAAAACCAAAATAATGCTTCCAAACGATAAAAACAACGCATGATTTTTTCAAAGGCTCATTAAGCAATCTCAGTCATTTGAGACAAGTCATGCTACAGCAAAACCACTAAGTATACTATCAAAAAGACATCAAGCATGACATGAAAAAGCCTAAGCCGCAGTCTACACAAGCTCCTTCTTGTACCACTATTTTGCACAAAGCTTTTTCTCTTTTCCAACACCATTTGAAATTTTTAAAGACACCTCTTTTGATGAAAACCAATAAAGATCAGAGGCAAAAATACACCTTGATGAAAAGATATGACAAGGTGTGAACGCAAATCAAGGCGAAAATGAAAACCAAAAGCAGTAGCAGAAAAAGAAGAACACTCGATTTTTAATAAGAGTGAAAACTAGAGTGTTCTTTGCAATGAAAAACGAGTTCATCTCCTCCAAAAGAAACATGATGTGATCTAACCATTTATTGCAGCAAACGAAACAAAACTAACTAAGAAAACTAAAACAACTGACGCTCCAAGAAAAACACATAGTGCATGAAGCAATAAAAATATAGTGTCTTGAAAGG
Organism: Dactylis glomerata; assembly: GCA_007115705.1. Classification (NCBI taxonomy): domain Eukaryota; kingdom Viridiplantae; phylum Streptophyta; class Magnoliopsida; order Poales; family Poaceae; genus Dactylis; species Dactylis glomerata. Next base: position 38,573 of record QXEO01000737.1, on the reverse strand, counting down.
TGACCTGATTTTTGCCGATGAAGAAGGGGTGCCTCGGGGGCATCCCCAAGCTTTGACGCTTGTACTTCTTGGATATTTCTTGGGGTGATGCATGGGCATCCCCAAGCTTGAGCTTTTGTCCATTCTTCATCTCATCTCATCATTCTCCGAACCCTTCACTTGAAAACTTCCTTCATACAAAACTAAACACAATTCTATTAGCAACATTAGTGTAAGCATAACATATAATCAACCTATTTTTGCTTCAGGTTTCAACTCAAAACCACCACATATATAGCAAATACTACTGTAGCAACTTCTCTAAAAGTTCCATGATCAAAAGAACTAAAAAGAAAGCGATAAAGTGGCAAACACAAATATTGGCAGAAATCTATCAAAACTGAACAGCTGACAAAGTTCGAATTTTTGAGGGATTTTCTGTTGCTCAAATCAAAAAGTGTTCAACTAATGAAAGTTTGGATATAACCTGGGGCATATGCACAAGAAATCGCAGGTCCAAAAGGTATACAGAGAATTTTCACGAATTTTTACGGTGCAGCACCGAAAACTGTTTCAGGATAGCAACATCCCCAAATCTTACCTCACTCAAATTAGAGGCTTCTCTTGGCACAACAACGAAATAAAAAGGATAAGGAGAGGTCATTACAGTAATAATAACTTCCAAGACTCAAATAAAAGAAAAAGTACTGAAAATAAACAATGGGTTATCTCCCAAGAGTGCTTTTCTTTAACGCCTTTGAGCTAGGCGCAGAAATTTGCAAAGATGCTCATGTGGGCGCCATATAAGAGCTTGAGGCAAAGGCGCCATATAGGAACTTAAAGCAATAGAGAGCATCAACAAGAAAATGTGAAATACATTTATATCTGAACCACTTCCTATGCATAGGAATCTTGTAAGAAAATAAATCAACGAGGCACATAGTAGCAAGCATGGATAGATAAAACAAGTGCCACTTCAAGATTTGCAACATAAAGAGGGGAAACTTAATATTGTTGAGATCCATCAAACCATGTTTCCCTCTCTCATAATAACTTTCAGTAGCATCATGAATAGAACTAACAATATAACTATCACATAAAACATCCCTATCATGAGCCACATGCATAAAAGAATTAATACTCACCACAGGAACAATAGTAGTAGGAGCAGATTCAACAGAATAATTATTCTCATCACCATAATCATCATAAATAGGAGGCATATTGTAATCATAACTAATTTTATCCTCAATAGTAGGTGAACTGAAAATATTATACTCATCATCATAGCCATCATAAACTAGAGGTTTAGTATCATCACAAGCTAGAGAACTACTATTTCTCAAAGCATATTCTTCAAACATATCATCATAAGAAGGAACATCACATATGGGAGATAAAATATTATCAGAACAAACTTTCTCCACTAAAGCTGGGGAACTAAAAATATCATGCTTAACAAAACCAGCTTCCCCAAGCTTAGACTTTTCTATAGCATTAGCAACAACGGTGTTCAAAGCATTCATACTAACAACACTATTAGCATGCAAATTAAGCTCCAAAGGTTTTTCAATTTTCTCTTCAAACACTTCATATCTAAACTCAGGAAAAAGACTACAGAACTCTTTGTTTTCCATTAAGCCTAACTAGTGAAAATAAAAACAAGAAACAAAAAGATGTAATTGCAGAATCTAAAGGAAATAAGTCCGAGCACTCACACAGGAGGATGCGAGTACCTTTTACCTTACCTCCCCGGCAACGGCGCCAGAAAAGAGCTTGATGTCTACGCACTTCTATTCTTGTAGACACTTGTTGGGCCTCCAAGTGCAGAGGTTTGTAGAACAGCAGCAAGTTTCCCTTAAGTGGATCACCCAAGGTTTATCGAACTCAGGGAGGTTAGAGGTCAAAGCTATCCCTCTCAAGCAACCCTGCAATTACGATACAGAAAGTCTCTTGTGTCCCAACACACCCAATACACTTGTCAAATGTATAGGTGCACTAGTTCGGCGAAGAGATAGTGAAATACAAGTGATATAGATGATTATAAGTAGCAAACGTGATGTGAAATAAATATCGCTGCGAGCAAACAAGTAACAAAATAGCAAGTAAACGGTGTGCAATGCTTGGAAACAAGGCCTAGGGATCATACTTTCACTAGTGGACACACTCCCAACAATATAACATGATTGAACAAATAAATAACTTCTCTCCACTATGGTACTCTGAATTACTCTCCTATTGAATAACACTAATCATTGCGTAGTGGCTACAGAAGCACCCCTTAAAGTTCATCAAGTACTTGACAAACACCACTCATAGAGATATCCAAATCAGATCACAACTCAAGATAGAAATCATTACAACTTAGACCAAGTACTAACACGGTGCACACACTGTCAACATTACACCATAAAAGGAGGAATAGATCACTCAATACTATCATAGTAATAATTACTCTCATAATCCACAAGAGATCACAATCATAGCCTAAACCAAGTACCACCACGATGCACGCACTGTCACCGTTACACCATGGCAGGAGGAATAGATTACTTTAATAACATCACTAGAGTACACTATAATAATTAAGCATAGGAGTAGCATAATATCTGAATAATAACATCTACTTGTTCAACATGATACAAAGCTCACGATCACATAAAGATCACATCATGGGAGAGAGAGGTGAACCATATAGCTACCGGTAGAGCCCTCAGCCCCGGGGATGAACTACTCCCTCCTCATCATAGGAGACAGCAAGGTTGATGGAGATGGCGGTGAGGTCGATGGAGACGGCGGAGACGGCGATGGAGACCGATGGAGATGGCTCCGGGGGCACTTCCCCGTCCCGGCAGGGTCCCGGAACAGAGACTTCTGTCCCCCGAAATTCGTCGGTGGCGGCGGCGGAACTACGGAACTCTTTCTGGAAATTTGACTCTTTTAGGGTTTTCTGTCCCGAGGCTTTATATAGGCGAAGGGGCGTCGTCAGGAGGCGACCAGGGCCTTCTCCCACATAGCTCGCGCGGCCCAGGCCTGGTCTGCAATGGAGCGGGCTTATCTCGGCCATCCGGACTCGGAATCAGGTGAATTTTATGTCCAGAACGTTCGTCGTGAAATTACCTACAACTTTGTATTTGAAGAGTTTTCCGTTTGACGCCGTCTTCGACCCGTAACGTGACCATCTTCGAAAAAAGTTCTGGTACAGATTTCTGGAAAGTCCCAATTTAACTCCAATAAGGTTTCCACTTGTATTCTTGGTAATTCCTACACATCAAAGTGTAAAACAAGAACATTGTGCACTTTTGCAACTATTAGTAGGTTAGTCCAAATAAATCATAAAAGTATCACAAAGTGTAGACAAAACATATAGCAATTGGTGTAAAACAAGCATGGAGCATCAAAAATTATAGATACGTTTGCAACGTATCAGTAATCATGACTTAAGAAGGCCTATCTAAAGTTGAGATGAACTACTGAAAAAGATTGCAATTTTTAGAAGAAATCTTAGAGCTTATTTCAGTCCCAACAGGATATAAAATAGGGAGTAAAAAAGAAATCAACATTGAGAATACTTATCAAACAAAAAAGTACATGAACACCAACGGAAGGTGTAACTGCAAGAAGGTGAATTATTAGTATTAGATGCAACTAGTGGTGGCTCACCGTATCAGGGCTCATGTGGGATGTGGATGTTAGGCGAACAAATCTTCAGGAGCCGCGTGCTGCAGTTTGTCTCACGGTGTGGGATAGACAAAGACATAACACTGTCACTATTGCGATCTTGCTACCCTTGCTGTGATGTGCCTTCTAGATCTGGGCCCAACAAATTCATCTTGAGGTCGGAGCGGACAACATCACAGTGGTTGAGCAGAAGAACAAGAAGCAGGAGCGCAAGCTCGGCTAACCAATTGGCGGAGGTTTTGGTGGCAACGAGGTCATCAGCGAGGACTTGCAGGACTGTGTCCACGTGGAGTAGTCGAAGGAGGAATAGTTCGATGGATGAGTCGCTCGTCATAGCTGGAGAGAGGCTGGACATTTAGGCGGAGGCGTCGCTCGTGGTCGCCATGCAGAGAAGGTCGGAGGCATCGCATCTTTGCAAGAGCGAGCCTAGGGACCCCCCGACCTTTGAGGCCTTGTTTACTATTCTGCTATTTTCACCCCCTGGCATATGCATTATTCCACCAATGGCAACACTAGTAATGATTGAAGTACAATCTATATATAGTGTACTACAATAAAAGCAAAATGATGGAGAAAAATACTATCATTGAAAAAACTGTAAGAAATATAATACTAGGAAGTATGAGTGAAAAAATTAATAACTTTATTTGACAATACAAAATCAATAACTTGATGATATCATAACAAATACCAGACAAACAAGGAGCTCAAATTCAGACCTATCGGATTTGGCCTCATACTTGGCAAAGAAATTGAAAACTACCATATTTTTTTCCTAAACATGAATTATGGAGGGGAGCTACTATCTTTCTATATATAAGAGCAAGAATTAAATGATGTTTTGAAAGTTCATCACAAGTGACCATGCTCCAAAACTTAAGATAATTATGACCCGTTTGCTCGTATGGAGTCTTCATGAAGATGATCTTGGCTACTCAACAACAAATAGCATGGCATCAAAAAAAAACTTGGTGATTTTCTAAAGAAAATGGTGATTTGATTCAACATCAAAAACTGTTGACAAGTGGATTAAACCCTAGTGATTTTTTTGCATTTTCTATTATTTAGGGCTATATTTTCAAAGTTTTTACGACAATTGTTTTCCCCTAGTATGTTTGTTAGTTTTCACATTTGTTTGTTCATATGTCTTTTTTATTAATAAAATACGTGGTTGCTCTTAAAAATACTCCGCACATCAAAGTTTAACCATGTGTGTCTTGTTAAAGTAGACTATTCCTTATGTAGGAGGCTGTAATTGCCCAGTACAGAGACTCAAAATTTGTGAGTTTAGAAACAATGCAATTTGAGTTTACGGTAGGTCTATCTAGAGTGTGAATGTGCGGTGATAGCGTATATATGTGTCTACGATTGTACTCGTTGCTTTATGAAAGATTACTATACTTGGTGTTTGCTAAAATATGGCCATATTAGGAACAAAGGAAAAGTGTAAAAAATTGGATGATAGGAATCCTATAGAAAAAATTCCAGTGATGCCGTTTGGAACAAAGGAATGGGAATCTAAGGATTCCATTGAAATATCTGTGAAATAGGCTATTTCACAATTTTATTTTGGAGAAAAACTAACATGAAATCTCACTGCATGTTTTCTTTGAAACTTTCGTGTGGTTTTGAAACCTGTACGAATTTTAGATACTTGACATTTTATTTTATTTTTTACATATTTCCTGTTCCTATATGCTTTAAGTTCCCGAGTTTCAAACGGGCTAGAAGCACTTCATTTTAAATTAATTTGGCTCACAAAATATGTCACTCCGTTCCATAAGTTAAGAGGCTTTGGCAAGCTAAAACCATATGCTAAAATATCTCATATCTATACCTAATAATAAAATACGCAAGGGTTCCATGGTTTGGTTCTTCCCACGTTCGATTCATGGGCCATGGCATCCCGTCGGTTGTCTCTCGTACGTGTAGTACCCTCCGAACCTTGGGCCGGCCCAAACACACTGGTGAGATTCCTATCTATAAAAACTGATGAGATGTCTATCCATCTCCGCCATCCTCACCTTGGCGGCTAGGGTTGGCACAAACGCGGTAGCCGCCGGCCGTCGTTCCGCTCGCGACCTTTAGGAGAGCAATGAGCTTCGAAGATCTTGAAGCGGGCATGCTGCGTGCGGCGTCGCTGCCGCAGTTGACAGCGCACACCTTCGTACGCCCAAACACACCCGGGCACTCCATGGCCTCCTCTGTCTCGGAGGCCATGCGGTTGTCCAGACACTCCATGGCTGCCTCCGCGCGAAACGATGGTGACTGCCGGTGAAGCCGAAACTGAGAGAATAGCCTCCTGCTCGAAGTCAAATACGGCCGTTGTTTTCGAGGCGGCCCTTAGGGACCTCCGGCAAGTTCTGCAGCGGATCCTGGTAGGCGAACGACATACAATCTCTGCAGCAGCTGCTGCTTGTGGTATATCTGGAGGAGACAGGAGCGCCGGGCTGGCGTACATGCCGGCGGAAGACCGACTCCGTACACGTTTGACCATGGACCGGGGTCGACGGTGATGGGGGAGGGAGCGGGCTAGAGGAGACCGAGGAGATTGGAGTATTGGACGCCACTCTATGCCACGAGTGCACAGCCGCTGCCCTTAGGGTTCCGACGCAGGGATAACTTGATGTCGAGGCTCTGGCCGCGGACGTACTCCAAGACGAGTGAGAGCTTGTATGTGACGTAGTCGCCTATGATGTCGTGGAAGCTGACGATGCTCGGGTGGCCGCCGCACGCCTCCAGGAACTGAGCCTCGTGTAGCAGCTCGCTGGTGTCAGCGGGCTCATCCTCCTCGATCGCGTCGCGGGGGGACTTGATGGCGACGGCCTTGGACCTGTCCATCTCTTGGTTGGCCGTTCATCAGTTAGCTGGATTATCGCTGCGTCGCCGCTGGAGAATCCAGGCCAAGGGCTTTCGCCACCGAGGGGAACGCCGTCCGCATGCTGTTGACTCCATCGTGCCAGGAGCCCAGGACTCGCAGCGAAGAGCCGAAGACGGCAGTGATGTTCACGGCCGACCGCGCGAACCTCGACAAGTCTGAGCGGCTGGGAGAGAGTTGCGTCGGAAAAAAGAGATGCTAGAAACATATATCATGGAGAAAGAACGACTGGCGGAGAGGGCAGGAAATAAGGAGCAGTACCAAATATCAACATTATATTATTCAATGATGTATGCAGAATTTCTGGATTTTATGCTTCTTTCGTCACTGAATTTCGACGTTGTGGAATTCAGCGGTGTACTCATGTGTTGTTTGTTCTTTGTTCTACTAACCCAATCGATATTGTGTTGCCCAATTTCGGCCCCATCTCGACATTGCCACGCCCAGTTCTGCTCCTGCTCATCATTGTCGTAATCTCGCTATTCTGCTGACTGGGGGTTCTGGGCCAAAACCTTAATGTTCCAAGGGGATTTCCTGTTTGCCTCTAGCATTCATTTTATGGTGCAGATTTCACTTGGGGTTACGGCTGTCAGAATTCCGCGCTGCCTTCTCTATAAGGGCCATCAGCTGCTGGTACTAGAAGTGAAAAAAAATGATGGTCGACTATGTAGTCTACCGTATCATAAAAGCAGTCGATCGCTTGCACTATCGACAACCATCTGGTATGTGTCCTGCCCATATGAATACGATATACACTATCTAATTTAAAGTACCTGATTGCTTCTTCATTGCAAATTCTGCTGAAAGTTCTCGGTTAATCAAAGGAAGTCTGAAATTGATACAATATATTGATATGGTTAACTATGATTTACTCATTATCAGACTTAACAGTGGTTAGAAGCTTTAATGAAGTACATCTTTCAGCCTTATCAGGGACTTGAGATTTCTTCTCTCCTAGCAACAAAATTCTTGTACATAACTTTATTAGCATGTTCATGATTTCAGTGGAGTGAGTCAGAACTATTAAATTGCTAAAGTACAGACACCCAAAAGTCATCACAATTCACAAAGAATGATTTTGTAGTCCTTAATTTGATTTGATTGATACAAAACTGAATTCACATGTTTACTCAGTATTTTTCTCTCTCAGATTTTTTTTGTTACAGCTACAAGTACAAAATGTCATTTCACCTTCTGTAGGTATAGTGATTTGAATCTTGAGAACGAAATCGTCGATCTGAAAAGCTATATACTTCCAGCCTGTGGTCGAAGAGGTAAAATGGCAGTTTTTGTTAGCTTAATGGTTAAGGGAGATGGTATTTGCATTTGCCTATAAAGATCTTCTATTTTAGGGCCTTCCCCACTCTTTTTTGTGTTAAAAAAATCTTTTTAAACTATGCTTTACTCATATCATCTTTCTGCTTCATTTCTCACAATACAAAGGCTATGAGGATGTGTACGTAGAGAGGACTAAATGCAAGAGCTATGGTTTCATTATTCCTTGCTAAATTCATTTGCATCATAATAGGATTGTTTCGTAGTCAATGATTGGTTTTATTTTCATTATAGTTACTACTATTTTGGATGCGTTGTTTCTAGCGTCTAGACAAGTCCATCTTTTGCATCCATCTTTTGCATCCTTGAGAGATATATCTCTGATGTTCTGAATGTTCACTCCTCTTCTTTTTCTTGTGCTTCTAGGCAATGCTTTGAACAAGTAATTAGGTATCGATGTCAACGATTTATGTGCATAGAAGACATGTTATAATGTTTTTATATGTTTAAACCGTGTGGCACATTGTCATAGATTTGAATATGATCATAGAAAAAAAGGCATGGGGCTCCTAAGTATTTGGACATTACCACATGATAACTAAAAATGACAATGGTTCAAGCTACAATAATTATCTCACGGGTGATTTTGATTTTTTTTTTGGCATAACTACATGTGTGAGTTCTTGGTTGTGGTAGTATCTTTTGTTCCTCCCGTTGCAACGCACGGGCATGTTTCCTAGTTATATATTATGAAAGGAAGGAGTATATTTTTTACCTGGACGTGGCGGGTCGATCTGATACTCCGATTCGTGCTCGACCGTGTGGTCTCTCTGGTGTGGTGTGAAAGGGACGCGAGCTCTCGGCGACCGTGCGAGACACGGGTCCATGGACGGACGTAAACGATGGAGGCGGCAGGCAGCCCGGTTTAGTCAAACCAAGGCAAAGCTGCAAACGAACCAAGGAACGGTTTCTGACGATCCGGTCGACGAATTATTAATGCGCACCCAGACTTTGCGACCCTGCTATGTTTTGTCCGCACGCGTGCGGCCCTGCTCTATTTCTGCTGTTCCAAGAGCGATCTGCACAAGTGGCTCCAGTTTTGCTTTGGTCCAGAGAGACATGTTGCTCGAGATCAACCTAACTATTGTCAGCCTGATCGGGGATGCATACATTATCGTTTGGGGCGAAGGGGTAGTTTGGGCCTTTGGGGTACATTTCTATTCGAAATGAGTTTGGGGTAAATTAATACTACCTCCATTCCTATATATATAGGAGGTATAGTTTTTGCATAAATATTAACGTGTAGGTTAGGCCGTTAATTTTTCTTAGATTTAGAAGTGAAAGTGGAAAAAAATAAGAAAACTCCCAATCTCCTCTCTCTCTAGATCAGATTTATTTGTGGAATATCTCAACAAATTTTATAAATCTGTCCACAAATTTTGCGGGAGTCTTGTATTTTAGAATTTTCTTCAAAAAACTATACCTCTTATATATATGAACCGAGGGAGTATTTCTTTTCAAAAGAGTTATTTTCTCCTAGAATAAAATTGATCGGTAATTATTGAAAAACTAGAAAAAATGTTATAAGTGCACCAAATGTTGTCATAGAAAATGACCACATTGGCCAAAGCGAGCCGACCCGGCAACCCGCACAAAGTATGCATGCCATGAAGAAGAAAGACCATCGTGGTTGCAATAAAGCTTCATCGTCATCAATCCTCCTCAGGCCGGCGACTCTGACTTTACCTTCGACGACCGTCCGACAAAATCCCCGTTGCAACCTACGTCGAAACGCATGTCGGCTCATGCCAAACAGTTGACCCAACCATCGAGGAAGAGGCGGTTTCTACTATGACGACGAGTTCCATATGAGAAAGTTTCACATGTATTTGGAGCATGTCTAACAGACCCCTTATATTTTTGCCCCGTAAAACGCGAGTAGAGGGCCCTGTATCAGGAAAATTGGTCGCCACTAACAGATAGTTCTTCATTCCGTCTAATAGACCCCTTATCTCACCCCGTATATTTTAAAAAAAAGCAAACCCCAGGAAAATTGATAGATAGTTCTTCATTGATCATAGATAGGGATATACAAAATTACGCGATTCTACTGGATCGCGACTTCTATATTGCTAGCCTAGTCGTCGAGGATGACGAGCGGGGTGGTGGCGGCGGCCTCCCGAGCCATGAGCTTGTTGACGGCGGCGATGGCCTGCGCCGCCTCCTCCGCCTCCGCCCGAGCCTTGTCGGCGGCGTCCTTCTTGGACGCAGCCACCGCCTCCAAGAAGAGGGGGTCCTCCCCTCCTCCGCCTCCTCTTCCTCGTCGGCGGCTCGCGGCGCTCCGCCGCTGGAGCTCCCCTCCGGCGCGTGCTTCTTCTCCCAGGCGGCCTTCCACGCTTGCTCCTGCTCCCACCGGCGCCACCACTTCTCGAAATCGGCGCCGCTCATCGGCTTCAACGGAGGGTCGGCCTTGTAGTAGCGGCCGCCCTCCGTGAAGTCCCGGAGCGATGGCGGCATCCACTCGGAGTGGACGTATTTGCACGCCGCACGCCGACTCCCGGCGGCGTTGTACTTGCAGTGGACGCGCCACGCCTCCTCCACCGATTCCGGCTTCGATCCGGCGGCGGGCGACAGGGAGCCTCGACGCTGTCCGCTCATGCTCGCGGCGGTGCAAATGCGGGGCGGAAGGTGCTGGGAATTGCTCGCCGGAGTAGCAGGTGCTGGCGGCGGCGCTAGGGTTGCGAGTGAGGGGTTGGACCCCCACTCGCACCCTCGCCCTGTATTTGTAGGGGGCGGCAGGGTGGGTTTGCCGGGCCCCGTATTCTGCCGATACGGGCCGACCCGAATACGGGGCCTGCTAGACGGCGGCTTTCGCCTTCACCCCCTATCCCGCCGGAATTATAAGGGGCCGTACGTTTTGAGGGGCCTGTTAGACATGCTCTTACAGTGGGCAGAATCCACGACGCAAGTAGAGATCAACACATTGCGCCAATCATTCTCTAATAGTTGTTGAATGCCGATATGACACCCCTCTGCACGTAGCTTCGGCTTCACCCCTTCACGGCAAGGCACAACACAAGTACACACAAAAATGTTGGACTTTTAAAAAAAATATAAGGAATGAAGCCTCGACCTCTGCATCAAGTGAAAAAAATATGTTGGACATGACTAAGGACATCCATGTCTCGGTTCCCCCTCACCACTGTCATAGTTGCCACACAAACACGTTGGAGTATATACCAGCTAGTAGCATTCTAAAAATGTCACGTATCATGTCTAGCTTGTGAAGTCCCGGTGTGTTTGCGTGTGTGGTGCAAAAATACACGGGTTTTAGGGCCCTCATAATTTGTGCTCCTGATTCAATCATCAGGCTTTAAAAATGTGAAAATGTCCTTTCAGTAGAGAGACTTCCCAAGGAAATGCCATGTCCTAGCGCTTATGATCGGTCATCTTAATCAAAATTAAGATCCTGCCACTCGCTACACAGATTTCCAATTTCCATTCATTTCCCTGAGTGGCCATCCGTCGCAGAACTACAAGAGCCGACTTACCAAATTGAAAACCGAGCTCTTCCTCCCCAGCTAGCTCTCCTCCTTGCTACTGTAGCTGTGTGCTCACCGACAGAGACCGGGCCTCTCCCGAGTCCTCTCCGCTGGAATACCGGCCAGAGATGGACGAGGTGGTGTGGGGAGGGGGGGCCAGTAGATAGGTTCCTCTTTTTCTTCTTCTTTTCATTGGTAGCAGGCTCTTTGCCTGGGCATGGATCTCCAGATCTCGGCGTCCCGATCTGGGGTTCTAGGGTCCGGTTGCTCTACGATTTGGCTCCTTTGGTCAGAGCAAGCTGCAGATCCATCGGCCACCATGCCGTTGAATAAGTTTGGGGTTGTGTGCTACTTCCCAGTGGCGGAGGTCCTCCTGCTCTTCCGTCTCCCTCTGGCCGACCGTGGGGGTGAGGGGAAGGAGATGGTGGGAGCAAGGATGTCCGGATCTGGTGGTGGTGGGAGTCCTCCCGCTCTGGTACGTGGGTGCGGTGCCTGGCGGTGGCCGGCTTTGTCTTCTTCGTCTGCTCCTTCTTCGACCGTCCATGGAGGCGTGGGGAGAAGGGTGTTGGCGGCGAGGCGGGTGGCCTGCTCCCCTCTGTTCAAGCGCGACTCTTTGTAGGTGGCTGCATCTCCTGTTGGTCCTCTCTTCCCGGCCGGCCGTGGCGGCGAGGGGGAGGGTGAGGACTGCGGGAGGCCTGTCGTGACTAGCAGATGGCCTTGGGGGCCCTGTATGGGCCTCTGGGAGCTCCCAAAGTTTTAGCTCCCTTTGGCGTTCCCCTAGCGGCGGCCAGATGTCCCCGCCGCTATCCTTGGCCAGATGGATGGCCGCGCCGAGCTCGGCAACGATGGCAGTTGCGTGAGCATGTTTGTCCTCCTCGGGGGAAGTGGATGTATAACCCAGCCACCCAGGTTCAAGTTTTCCATAGACACGAATTTGGGTTCTTATTTTCAAAAAAGCAAAATCGTTGTAGGGGCTTTCCCTACCGCATTTCCTTTCAAAAAAAGTGGTCTTGTCCCCGCTTGGCTCAGAGGTGGCGCTGCTCTAGAGGTGCTCTTCGCCGACGGCAAGCACGGATCCGATTGCTTCTCAGCAATCTTTACTAGGGTGTGTTCTACAATTGTCAGGGGGTTGTTTGTAATTTCCTCTTTTTATTAGATCTCCCTGTAATTTCACCCGCCGTTTAATGAAACTCCACTTTACCTATTCAAAAAAAAAATCCGTCGCCAGACCGAGCCAAGCACGACTATGAGTCACCATCACCATGCATCGCAGTGTCACAGTCACAGTCGCAGCAGCATTGTTTTCTAATTCAGTCCTCTGCACGTTAACCTACTAGAGTAATCTCTACTAATAAACCGGCGATCGGTGGTACATTGGTAGGTGCGTCATGGCTTTTTTGTTATTTGCCCCTTTAGCTTTTTAAATTCAGCCCGTAGTCCCTCAGAAAACTGTTCGATAAGAGAACTTCTTTCCTGTCTCCCAGGTCGTCGTCCTCCCTTCCCCCGCAGCACGAGCTCCCAGAGGTACCGATCTGGTGAGGGTGGCCTGCTGTGCATATGCCATAGGGGCGGATCACGGAGCGAAGGTTCTTGTCGAGGACGCCTCCTCGCGCGGACTCGGTGCTGAGCATCAGCACGAGCACCTGGCGTTCTAGGAGGCGGCCTGCTCTGCGTGTGCCGTGCGGGCGGGCGGCGGCACGATGGTTCCTGTCGAGGACGGACTGAGATCCGGTGCCTCGCTGTGGACAAGGCACGGATGAACAGTACCGTGCCTTGCATCTTGGACCATTGGATTGAAAACAGACAGTCCAGATTAAGTATTGTAGCGAACATACTGTGCACTATACTGTAGCGAATGTACTGTACATAAATCGCTGTAGCAGCACACACTGTAGACGGACCCTGTAGCACTGGCCTATTCATATCATCTGGTCCATTGATTCTTAATCCAATGGCTAAAATAGGGGTGCAAGGCACAATACTGTTCATCCGTGCCTTGCCCACAACGAGGCACCGGATCCCTCTGGATGGTTGCAGGTCAGGATCTCTAGCTGGTGCCGCACTCGGGCGGCCGTCCTCTGCCGATGTAAATTACCAATTCGTTCTTCATCTGACGAAGGCAATTGCAGACTGATGGTCTGGGCAGTGTCCGGCCAACAGCTTTGGAAAATTGCCAATGCAAAAAAAAAATAAGTGAGAAGCAAAGTTCAATAGGCTGAACTTCATTAAGCGTTCGGTTCTCTATGACTGTTGTCTGTTGATAAAAATTGTGACAGCTCAACAAGAACTTTTTTTTAAAGATAAGTTCAACAAGAGTTTTATTTTAAGGCTGAAAGTTTGTAGGGAACAATAAAAATATCACTGTACATGAACCCTCAGCTCGCTTATACGAGAACATCCAGGCTCCGTTGGTTAAGACAATTCACAGCTGTTCTCATGTGAACGGGTGGGGGTTGGGAAAAGCAAACTGCCTAGAAGAATATAAGCAATGAAATAAACCACGCTGAAGTATTCCCATCTCTTGGAAGAGACCATAGGAGAAACCAAAATGAAGCAGCCCAGTAGAGCGAGGAAGTATATCAACTGCGGTTACTCCCTGATAGATTTGTATTTCCTTCTTAGAAGAATGCAATTAACATTATAAATACGCTTGTAGTTTTGAAATATTAATGCAGTTGAAAGTATGTTGACAAAAGAGGTGTGCTTACTTGTGCTCTCAGCAAACATATCCAAATTTAGACGATCTTTGATTTTAGTTTTTCTTACGAAGATTGTTGCTGTGAGGCATGTTTGCACTCATTTGGCATGACTAGCAAATTTGTATGTTACTCATCTGGCACCGAAGTATTTTTATTTAGTTGAATTTATTCTTATGTTTTCTGCACTATAATTTAAAATTTTAGGTATTGCATTAATACGTCATCGCTTTTTATAGTCCGTAGCAAAGCACGGGAATTTTGCTAAATAAAGATTAAGCAATTGGTCCTAATTAACTAAAATAATCTTTCTCTCGATGCTAATTTTGAGAAAAAAATGCGGATTTTTGTTGTCTATTGCAACGCACGGATTGATCGATTTTAGGGTATAATTTAGATCACACAATATTTTCTAAAACCAGAGGTGATATCTTTATCATTACGTGTATGGAGAAATTCTTGAGACATGACTTGAGGATACATAATATGACAAACACTATAATTTTTGGTTGTTGTCCCGTTGCAACGCACGGGTATTTAGCTAGTATAGTACTGCACTCCCAACTGCCCCGTCCAAACTTATGTGTAACAAAATCTGACATGACATCGCATTGCGTTTCGAACGGCCCCACCAGGACAGACATCTCAATGGCGACATTTAGTCAACATCTGAAGATTTGGAGAAGAGTCCAAAACTGGAGTATGACATTGTCAACTAATCAGGATTAGGTTGGGGACCGCTACTTGAGAGTTGAGAGTTGACAACCTCAACCTCAAAAGGACAAGGGAAAAAGACATGTACTTCTGAATCAGTATCGTACTTGGAGTAGGTTTTGGGACAGTTCTGGTTTTCTATCAGGCCATTTCCGGGACAGTCCTGAGTGGATTGGACCATTTCGCCTAAAATTTCCGCCAAATTCTTTGTTTCAAACAGCCAATGATACAAAGCTTGCCATCTATCTTCTCCAATAACAACTTGTTATCCTTTTGTTAGATGGTTAAAATTTCCCTGTTTTGTTCATAGATTTATAACCGGAACAAGTTAAATTACTCACAAAGACAGCCATATGAATGGTTGTTTTTGTATGCTATATTCTAATCCCTTCATTCCTAATTATAAGATGTTCTATTTTTTAAATAATAATATCTAAGACATATTTTAGTGTGTCTATTCACTCACATTTTAGTATGTGCATCGCTGCAGCGTAGCCACCGGCTATATCTAAAACTAGAGGGTCGATATGAGAATGAGATTAGGGTGAGCAGCCGGACATGAATTTTCTAAGTAAGTGGGTTTTGGCCAGTCTAATAGTCTATGTCTGATTAATTAGTTTTGTTACTAGTAGCATAGTGGGCGCATGTGATGGCCCGACATGACAATGATCCGGCGTTGACACATGATAGTTTTTCATTCTGCCGGGTGCACGATGAATCTAAGCAAGGGAACAATGTAACGTTCTAAAAGATTATTCCTCTCCAATATATATTATCTTCGGTTTTCGCTATGATTAGTCATTAGCCATGCAAAAGGGAATGCTGAACTAACTAACGACAACCGTTTGATTAAAATTTAGCCGAATCCAGCATGGAACCTAGAATCGTGCTCGTGGAAGTGCTCACTAACAGCCCACAAAAGATTATATATTTCAGGGAACATAATACTTTTTTTTACAGGACAGGGAACATAATACTTAGTAGTACACCGAGAAATGCATAGGAGCACACACCCTCATACTTTAAAAAAGGTTTAAAAAATAAAACTTTTTTGAAATTAAAGACGAATACCGGTATTATACTTATAAAAATATTTCATTAGGAAATTATTTTTATTTTATCCTAGGAAATTACTTATGGCATCGCGAAGCTGAAAAAGTCGTGTAATTACACCTAGAAAAGAAGAACTGAAAAAACTTTTTTTTTCTTAGCTAGCGCTCCCGTAATGGAACCTTAGGAATGCCTTTTGAGTTTTGACGACACTATCATCAGAATCTTAGTTTTCAAAAGCGAAATCTAGGGCGTGTGAGCGCTGGGTGATGATGTTGCGGGAGGGGACGAAGCCACAAGGATGGCAGAAAGCAGTAGTGGAAAAAGTGGGTGATGATGCCGAAGGTCTGAAACGGAAGTCGCGGCGGCTAAGCAGGTCCGTGTTTTCGAACTACGGGGAGCGGCACGCACGAGATACACACGATTGGTCTCTCGTCCTCACACCACGAGCCCCACATGGAAAAAACTACGTAGCTAATACTTCACTGGTGCTTTCCCTGATAGATAGATAGATGCTCTTCTCAGTTCTCACTCGCTTCATGTTTTCATTCTTGATTGTCCGAAGTGCGCCTAATCTCATCCGTACCCGATTTTAGGCCCCTCGTCCGTACCCGAGCCTCTCAGATTAATGAAATCGCTCGGGGAATCAGTTCCTCTAGCCCTACCCCTACGGTTGGACCTTACCACTAAACTCTGAATGATTGGTAAACCAACAAGAAGAGCTGCTTAATTGCCTAATTTCGAGTTAGGCACAACCTCTGCGGGAGATTAACACGTTGGTACTACATTAATTTGTTTTCTGTTAATCCAACTACCATTCGCATGATGGGGAAGCTCGTACAAATTATCCAGCTGCTAAGTTAGCCAGTAATGTGACAAGACAGCCCGTATCATCACCCTCACCTCCCTCTCTTAACTCACTCCTTTCTTCGGGAGAAAAGAACAAGCTCACTGCAAGGATTTGCTCTAAGCGCACTTTAAGAGTTGTCCTTTTGGTAGCTGGAGACCCTAGTAGGTATCACAAAAAAAAGACACTTAATTTGCCTCATTCTATTAAATATATATTTTTCTTGTTCAAATTATAAGATGTTTTAAATTTTTCAGAAACATATGTTTTTATACGAGTTTTGTTCATTCACTCATTTCGGTGTGTGTATTGTCCAAATTGTAGAAAATCATATAATTAGTGCTTCCTTAGCGAAAGCCCCCTTACGGGCTTCTTTGATTCGTAGGATCTTAAATTGTAGGAATAGGAATAGAAATTTGGTAGGAACGCAAGTGACAAACTGTAAAGGAAAAATTTCTTCGAAGGAAAGAAAAAATAAGGTCAGACTGAATTGTTTTCTTGGGCTGTTTCGCATAGGAATCTGGCATCAAAGGAAAATTTCCTACAGATTTCCTTCCATATATTCCTATGAATCAAACGCTGCTACATTGCAAATTCCTATAGAAACAAGAATCCTATACTTTTCCTTCAAAATTCCTATGAATCAAAGGAGGCCTACAAAGGCACCGATGTGGTCATGGAAAACAGCCATATTGGACACCACCGGCCTACGTAGTTATCCACATGAAGCGTAAATATGCCATCAAAAAGAAAATCTACTGTTGAGGTCGTCATCGAACGTCATCATCATCACTCCTCCGTGTGCTAGAGACCCTACTTCACCTTCAACAACCAATGACGGAGCCCTCATCAGAACCCAGGCCAGGACTACCAAACAGCCGATCCAAACCTTGGGAGGAGGCATCTCCGACTTCACCAATGAGCTTCACATGGAGAAAGTTGCAAACCATGCACTAAAAAATATATCCATGTTTTAGTCAGAGGTCGACATACAGTACCCCCAACCACATGGCATATTTACTGGCATGCTCCACCCAACACATACCTCTGACTTCACCACTTCACGGCATGGCACATCACAAGAACCCGAGAAACACGTTGGACTATCGGAGAAGAAGGGCATGTCATGATTCGACACCACTCGCCACTATCATAACTGCCACATAAGTCTCAAACTCCACTCATCAGAGCCATCGACCAGTCCCTCCGACGAAAGCAAACCCCAAAATGATGCCACTAAGGGGGAAGATGACATACGAGCATCGACATTGTTCAATCTCATGATCTAAGGTTTCCTTCAGAGTTGCTTCGGGTAGAGGAGATAATCAACCATGACGATGCCTTCAAGAAGATTACGATGCCTAAGAGCATCACCGTTGCTAGCTCCGGCTACCAACTAGACACAAGGTCTTCACACGACAACAACCTTGGTCACAGCTCCAACAATTTGTCATGCGTACCCCTTCATCATGGCGTCGACCACAGCAACCGCGGCCCCATCAGCTGGTCAATATTTAATGAAATAAAATGGTTGTAGGACGACAAAAACTATTGTCGTCTAGTTCCTAGAATTTTTTTAACAAAATAAATAACTTAATTTAGCACCTACTTGTGTGGGCATAGACTTCCTCATGAACGCTCTTTGTTTTGTTATAAAACTATCGCCACATCCTCATTGTGGGATATTTTTTAACCATTTATATTAAACTATTTTACTTATATAAGTTAATTATTCAACAAATTGTCTGTTGTTTTGACATAGGTTTCTTTATTTTTTACTTTTTTAAGTTTTCAATTTCTCAAACAACTCATAAATAATTATTTCTATGTGAATTTTAATTTTGTTGTTGTGAACATTCTTAAAGTAGAAAATGATGACAACGGAAAATAATCGATTGAGTAATATATTATTATGGCTAGTTGAATCAATACTTTTAGTTAACATATAATAAAATAATTATCAGGTTTATACTATTTATACATGTGTTCCTTCTATCGTAAAGTGAAGATTTATATGGCTATATAGTTTCAGACATTAAGTGAGAAGCATTCCATAAATAAATACTAGTAGCGATAATATACATCAATAAATTTAGGTTTACCTCTAATTTATTATAGTATACTTTAAATGTAGTGCCATCCAAATATCTATGATATCAAAATGGCCTTGTAAAATATGCTTGGAGGCCACGGGTCGAACAATACAAATCTTGGTAGAGGACGTGCTAGATCGCAAGTACGCTAACATTAAGATTTAAGAATTCACTTACGCACGGGGCACGCTCTATTTAGGATGTGTTTGGTGGTTTTACCTCTTACAGTAATCACCAATTTCCATGTACCAACTTAAAGACAATATTTATCGTATGCAACACTTGATCTTCTTCACTTGAAATCCTACAGTTGTTTGTAATGTGTACGTACAAGCAACCAAGCAAGCATGCACTTTCCAATTCTAGAAACTTTTTCATCCAGATAAATTTCAGTATTGCAGCCCTGTTAATTTGATGGTCTACAGTTGTCTTGTACAGTAATATATGCAGGCAATTTCCTGGCTAGATTAGGACGTGTACTTCGTTTGCTACTCTGTCGTAGGTAGATTAGATAAAGTTCTGGCTAGATTAGTTTTGAAATTATTTAGACTAGACTTTTTTATTACTATAATGCATTGTCTGCAACGTGTAGACTACTATAAATCCTCTAAATTAGCTTGTTAACACGTATATACATAATGGTCGTACATGTAAATCGTGCAAATAGTAATACGTTCCAGCAACAACAGACCAAGTCTTCACTCAATTTTTTTTTCCGAAATGGAGCACCCCCTCTTCACTCAATGCCCCATAAATTTTTTAGTAGTCTAAACTTCCGTTGTATATATACTGTAGAACGCTTCCAGCATCATACAGATCGCTTCAGATAGCGCTCATCGTGCTTTATCTGATTCTGTTTTTAGCGCAAACGCAGAAAGTATTGCATTTCGATACATTGATAAAAAAGTATATTTAAATAGAAGCCCAAGAAAGAACGAATACT
Source organism: Dactylis glomerata (assembly GCA_007115705.1). NCBI lineage: Eukaryota > Viridiplantae > Streptophyta > Magnoliopsida > Poales > Poaceae > Dactylis > Dactylis glomerata. The sequence goes on along the minus strand of QXEO01000737.1, from coordinate 18,875 downwards.
TAATCACATAATTCGATCAAAAGAAACTAGCCTAGGGGAATAGCTCGCGAACACCCCAGGCCCCCACCTTAGCCCACATTCGCGTCTCAGTTTTGATTTTGTCAAGCAAGTATGTCACGGAAGGTTGAGCATTATCGAAGGCAGCTGCATTGGGATGCTTCCAGATCTATCACACCATAAGCAGGATCGACGATGAGGTCCCCTTGCGAAGCACACGAAGGTGAATCGGGCAGCCTTCGTCCATCAGTTCGCAAGGTCGTCGTTAACAACTGGGGGGTTGGATGTAGATCAAATCGAGGAGAGCACCTTTCTTTGATTCTGTTTAGCTTGACAGGAAATTGTACCATACTTCAATAATGATGTATTGTTTATATAAATTCATAATCCTAATGAATTAATGATACAAATGACGTAGTAGTATACTCATCGCCCATCATTGTGTGTGTCCGGTGGTGAACTAACCATACCATCGATCAATCCCACTCCTCAGTCCTCACTCCTCGGTACTGTTCAGTTGACCGCTCATACAGACAGTTCATACATACATAGGTAACTACGCGTGTGGTGAATTGGTGATACGCTCACAACAACGGCGTATATTCAGTGGTCACTATCTTCTGCAGCTGTACCAGTTCTGTCCGTAGAGATGAGATGAAAGTACCTGTCCTTGACTCCTCATAACCGACTCAGTTCAGACTATTCGGTGGCGCCAAATTTCGTCTCCGAGCAGCGACAAAGCATACGTTTCTTCAGATCAAGTATACGTCGTCGTGAAGATTCAGAATCTCGTACGCAGCACCATGTCTACGTTATAAAACTCGACTCTTTCTTCTTATTCTTTTCGGAAGCGAACGAGGACAGCGCAAGGTACAAAATGTATGCGCAGGCTCTCCTTCTCTTTGCTGTTCATGTGGGCACTCGTGGTTTTCCTCCTCCCTCTTTTCTGCCTGTCTGCAGCAGTTCAGAGCTTTCAGAATCGACTGAACTCGATGCTTCGTGTCTCTAAAAGCGTGAGCAGTTTAGCCGCTGCCTGCACAGCAACACTGCATGATTTATGTTGCTTCAGCTGTACCGGAACAGAGGGCAGAAGAGAAAAGGGGAAGTGAGAGAATTGATAGCGATGCAAAGATTAACTGGTCCGTCCAAAGCTAACGGTAGATGAACATCCGCTCGGACTGCTAAGTCTTTCCTGTGTCTGATGCACGATGGATGAGCGATGCCTGATAGTTTTTTTTAACACGATGCCTGATAGTTCTGACAGTTACAGGGTGAAGAGAATATGTCATGTGCATCACGATCGATTTTGGTACAGGCTGCTTTGTATTTTTTCTGAGTTATTATATATTTATATTCCCGATGATTTACTACTGTGCGCATGCAAAGCCCCCTGTTGGGCTGCATTGAAATGGTTTCGAAAGCACGCGACAGGGCCCAAAATCGATGTTGTATTTTTCAGCGATGGTAGTTTCTGCCTGAAATCGATCGACTTGTGTAAAAAAAAATCGATCGACCAAACAGAAGATCAAAACTTGGAGATGGGAGGTATCGATCCCCCTTCCTCTTGTTCGCATTAGCAAGTGCTGGTTTAAAGTCAATGTCGACGGGGCTTTCCGAGCTGCAGAAAAGCATGGTGGAGGTGGTGTAGTCATTAGTGATTGCCATGGGAGCTTCCTAGCTGGGGAACACCATTTTTTCCCTCATCTTGCGGATGCGGAGGGGGCCGAGTTGATGGCTTGCCGGATAGGCTTGCAACTGGCAAATCAAGAACATTGCAGGAACGTTATCCTGGAAACGGACAGTACCGAGGTAGCAGCGAAACTGGATAGAGAGGGACAGGACCGATCTATATATGGTCCTTTGGTTAGTGAAATAAAGTCTCTTTTTCAAGGTTTTGAAGTTGTCAGGGTACGATCAGTGCGGCGATCGGCGAATGATGCTGCTCATCGAATGGCGCAAGAAGGCTGTGTGACTAGGTCGAGTAGGATGTGGCGTGGGGTTGCCCCAGACTTTGTTATGAATCGGGTTGTAATGGACTCTGTGTCGTTTTAATATAGTTGCAGTGTTTGATCTCAAAAAAAAAAAGCAAGTGCTCTACCATTTGAGTTACATCCCCATGATTACTTATTATATTAATTATAGGTATTAATATAATAATTGTTGGTACTTACTAATATCAGTTATATTAATTGCAAGAACAAAAACATTAATAATAACTACTCATACTAGTAATAATAACTATTGATACTAATACCATTATACTCCCTTAGATCCGGTTTATTGTAACACCCTGAATTTGAAATTCGAAATATCGTTATGTATTCCACAACAATCCTAGAATCAGACTTGTTGTGATACATATAACGTAGTTGGTAACCAGTTTCATATACATTACAATACGAGTAGTTCAAATACAAATGATCGTAGCGACCAAGTTCATATTATAACATATGATAGCAGTGAAAATAATGTTCTTAGGTAAATGCTTCCCCTATAGGCAATGCTGACTAGGAGATGATCTTAATTTTTAGAAAATCAGGGATTCACCCCAGTTCCATTTCATCAAAACGAAACCGCACAGTCACAAAAGATTCAGTAGCTTCACTTAACCAAGTCTGCTGCCTAATGAACTATAGAAAAACAAGTTCTGTAAAAGAGAGAGCGAAACCCGACAGGGATGGTCCAGAGCATAGGCCAAACCCAGCTAACATAGGCAAAACTATCCTATTACACTTGGGGGTGGCTGGATCAGCAGAGAACAATTTTTCACCCCATGATCACATGAATCTCATCCGCCTCCTCCGGCTGTGACTTCAGATATGCTTCAGTCGCACGCCCACCATGCGATTTAGAGGATGAGAAGGACTTCCAGGTTGTCGACCATCCAAAGGATGTACAGGTCAAGGCGGCATCAGTGCCAGCGGAGTCTGGAGTCTTGTGATCAGGAGTTTTGTGAAACGATCCACCAGTTCTCAGCTCTAGTCCTTGAAAGGAATTTTCCAGTCCTTCAAGTATCTCAGCAGCCGTTGCCACACCTGTTTCATATTAAGCCAAGGATTACGGTTAAACACATTACTATTCCTATTGTTCCAAATGGTCCAAATGACAGCGGATGAAACAATATTGAATTGCAAATATCGCCTACTGCACAACCATTTAGAAGCTAAAGACAGAAAATCATGAACTCTAATACCAAAAAATTCCTGTACTTCTTGCCAGAGCAGATTGGATATCATGCATTCAAAGAATAGATGTGAAACCGATTCAATTTCCTTACATAAACTACACTCCAAAGGTTTTGGGATACCTCTTTTCCTTAGGTTATCTCTAGTCAAAATTTTATTCTGTGAGAATAACCAAAGAAAGTTTTGGACTCTAGGAGGGATTTTCAAATCCCAGACAGCAGGAAGATAAATGGGTTGGACACCCCTAAAATTAACAATAGCATATAAAGATTTAGATGAGTAAACTCCATTAGATTCATATTTCCAAATTAGTTGATCAGGGGAATCATTGAACTTAATTTCTCTAGCAATTTCTAAAATTTCTAACCACTAAGCCATCAGTTCATTAGTGAAAGTTCTTCTAAAAGTACACTTAAGTTGCTGCCCATCCCACAACTCACTAATAGTTTGAGTTTGTTGATTTACCAACATATAAACATCCCAGTAAATAACAGCTAATGGTGCATTCCCATACCAGGAATCTTCCCAGAACTTAATGGATTTCCCATCCCCAACTAGCCATTTGTACCCAAATCTAACAGCTCTGGCAGCCCACATAACCCCTTTCCAAAAGATAGAGGGGTGTGTGTGTCCTGGCAGCAAAGAATGTTAGGACTTTTTGTGTTATACTTAGCATCTACTACTCTTTTCCAGAGGCTGCCCTCACCATTTATATATCTTCTAATCCAAGACCCAATTAAGCAAACATTAAGATCTTGCAAATTTGGAATCCCTAGACCCCCATAATCTTTCTTCATGCAGATTGAGGGCCAATTGGCTAGGTGAATTTTCTTATGGCCTTCCTCATCACTCCACATGCAGTTTGCTAGCTGAGAATTAATTAATTGGAGAGCCCATTTAGGAAATCTAAAGAAGGACAAAAGGTATATAGGAATACTAGCCATGCAGGTTTGGATTAGAATTCTTTTTGCCTCAGAAGACAGAAGTTTGCCTCTCCAACCAGCCATCCTACTTAGCAAACTATCAATTAGAGGTTGTAAATCCTCCCTCCCAAGTTTTTCAAAGTGTAAAGGAACTCCTAGGTATTTCATAGGGAATTTACCAGCTACACATTGAAAGATATCTAGAAAAGGTTTCAACTCTTCTGAAGTTCAATTAATGGCCATGAGTTCACTTTTGTAATAATTAATTTTCATGCTAGAAATCTGTTCAAAACAAGTCAAAAGCCATTTCATATTAATAGCATTTCTTTCATCTTTCTCTAAGAAGATGGGAGTGTCATCTGCATATTGCAAGCTAACCACACCCCCAGGGACTAAATGACTACACAACCCTCTAACAATCCCAGAAGATGAGCCTTTGTTCACCATTCTAGAGAAGACATCTACTACAAAATTGAATAACAAGGGGGCCAAAGGATCTCCCTGCCTGAGACCTTTTCCAGTCAAGAAGAAATCCCCTTCTACATCATTTAATTTAACTCCTACCGAACCCCCTTGAGTCACCTGTTTGATCATCTGGATTATGTTTGGCCCAAAGCCCCTACAAACCAGAATCTCATATAGGAAATCTAGATTAACCCTATCATAAGCTTTTTCATAGTCGATCTTAAAAACCAAACCTTGATTTTTCTTACTATGTACCTCATGAATGATTTCGTCGGCGGTTACAACACTTTCTAAAATAAATCTCCCTTTAATAAAAGCAGATTGTTGAAAAGAAATTAGTCTATTAAGAATTTTAGCAAATCTAATACTTAAAACCTTAGTAAAGATTTTAAAACTACAGTTTGAAAGGCTAATAGGTCTAAACTTCTTCATTTCTCTAGCATCATTCTCCTTTGGAATGAGAGTAATCATACCAAAGTTAAGTCTAAAAATATCTAAATCCCCTTCAAACCAATCTTCAAAGAGATTAATCAGATCATATTTGACTATATCCCAGAAGCATTGATAGAACATAAAGGACAGGCCATCAGGGCCGGGGGCCCCATCAGCATAAGAACTGAAGACAGCTTCTTTTATTTCTTCCTCAGAAAACCTACTTTCAAACATAATATTTTCATCAGCTCTGATTTTCTCCTTCTCAGAGAAGAAGTCAGGTTTTAACCTAATATTAGGTGTAGACTCTTCTTTAAACAAGTCCTTATAATAATATGTAGCTATCTTAAGCATTTTATCAGTTTCAGTCTCAGGACCATCAGGGCCATCCAAGACATGAATCATCTTCTTCCTTCTCCTTTGATTAGCTACTGCATGGAAATAAGCAGTGTTCCTATCTCCTTCTAGAATGTCCCTATCTCTAGATCTCTGCCTAGCTTTAGTCTCTTCTATAATCCAATAAGAGTTCAGATCTCTTAGGATAAAAGTCAATCTACTTCTCTCTTGGTCAGAAAGAACTTGAGTTTCAGACAAAATATCTAGAGCATCATATTCCTCCATAAGAGCTTTCTTTTGTTTCCTAATTTTAGCCTCTAAGTTTGCACTCCAACCTTTAGCTAGTTTCCTAAAATATCTTACCTTATCCTGCCAGCAGTCAAGATTACTCTGACCTCTTTTTCTATGAAGAGACCAGGCTTTTTGCACCAACTCCTTGAAATCAGGTCTAGTTAGCCAACACTTCTCAAACTTAAAACTACTCTTTTTGGGGTGTTGGCCCAAGCCAGCATCCCAGATAATTGGTGTATGATCACTTCCAAGCCTAGGCAAGGCTCTGGCATGTGCTAAAGGAAAAATAGATTCAAAGTTTGTGGTACAGAAAATCCTACAATTCTACTCATAATGAGATTTTCCTGATTGTTCCCCCAGGTCAAGGTTCTACCAGCTAAGCCAATCTCAATCAAGGCCCACAATTCGATCCAAGAATTAAATTTATCAGCCCATCTAAAGTCTATTGAGCCATTGCTGTTGTATGATTGATTTCTAACCAAATTAAAATCACCTCCAATCAAGGCTGGGCCATCCCAGTTAAGGAAAAGCTCATGTAATTCAGAAATGAAGGCCTGTTTACCCTCTTCATAAGGAGAGCCGTAAACAGTAGTAATCCTAACCACAATATCATTAATTTTGTTCCTAACAACAACACTAACTGAGAAGTTTTTAACTTCCCAAGCTACAATATCAAACAAATCTAGATTGACGCCAACTAGAATACCACCAGCTGAACCAACTGCAGGGAGATGGTTCCAGCCAAAGTTCCTATTCCCTAAGACATTCTTAAGAAAGGAATTAGTAAAACTTTCCTTTTTTGTTTCCTGGAAACCTATGTAATCTAAATGCAGAGGAACAATATTGTCATCTATAAATTTCTTCCTACCAATAGCAGTAATGCCTCTACCATTCCAGAAGCCAACTTTCATTTAAACAGCTTCCTAGGGTGCTTGCCCCGTCTTTTTTATAAACATCTATCCAGAGGTTATCCTCCACATCATCAGACTCCAAAACTGTATTATACTGTTCAGGAGTCTTAATGATTTGTTCTATACTAACACCAGTTTTCAGACTATCCCTATCTACTTAAGAAATATGAGAATCTACACTATGACTAGAATCATCAACAGAAGGAACATCATCATCATCTACAGTAATGACAACTCCTAGTTTACTAGACATATCAACAAATTCAGAATTCTAAAGAACATGAAAAGGATTGGAATTCATTATACCTGACATTTTCTTGGAGGAAAGCATTGCATTCTTCTTTTCCTTCAATTCCATTGCCTTGTCCATGATGTGCTTTGACCTATCAATCCTTGAGCTCTGCCTCACAGGCTGGATTGGTCCCCAGACTTTCTACTTTTTGGAACCACCCTGATTTGTCTTGATTAGATCAGCCCCCTGCTCCTACATCATCTGGTCAAAACTAGGCATGATGTCCTCTCACAGAACAATCTCCACATCAGATTCCCTCTTACTATCAGATTCTTGTATCTTAGCAACGAAAGCCTCCTCTTCTTGCTGCCAGAACTCCTCAGCTTCAGCAGTAGCACTCTCACCAGTAACAACTGCAACAGGACAGCTTTTGTTTTGGAAAAGCAGGTCAAAGATCAGATGACCAGGGATAACTGAATCTTTATCCAAATTCAGTCCACTGGCCTGTCTTGTCTTCTGACCCCCTGTGCACCTAGCTGATTTGCATTTCCACTCTAATTGTTTGCTGGAGGTTCTTTGCTATTGCCACCATTTTTGTTAGTGTCCATGCCATCCCCTAGCCCAGAATGATATTCGCCACTCCCATCACTAGGACCAGTAGAATTGACACTAACAGTCTCTTTGTGACTTGCCCTTTGCTCCACCTTGAACTGAAGCTAAAACAGTTTGCCCTGGAAGTTGAACAACCTTCCGAAAGGGACTTTAGAAGGATCTCTGCACAAAAGCTGGACCCTGACCACCTCAGCACAATCCCTAAAAACACTCTGCCAATCTATCTTCTTCAGAATACCACACACAGAAACAGCTTGGTCTATTATGTTCCACTCACACCAAGGTGGAAGGAGACCTCTAATCTGCATCCATATCTCAGCTAAGACTTCTACAGGTTCAGGATCATCAGTCCACTTTCTTATAGAGACAGTAGTACCTTCTTTTGCCAGTCCAAACCTAGGATATCCAATAACCTGATCCACAGAGATATGAGGGGGAAACTTGACTAGATAAGACCAATCTCCAAGTTCCCTTATCTGCCATGGCCAGTTAGTTTTGTAGATGTTAGAGAATTCCTTGGCTAGCTCTTCCTTTGAGATCTCTCCTTCTTCTACTGCAACCAATCCACAGTTTTTTGTAGAACTGATGGGGTTAACTGATGATTCAGGAGTCTCTATGTGATAGAAACCTAGCCCAGTTGCAGCACTGCCTATGTACCTTGCAATCTGATGAGGTCTCTTAAGGACTGGACACTCATCATCAACATGATTACCAGCTTTGCAGATGAAGAAGAATTGCTGCTTGGAGGATGTACCTTTACCATGTCCAGGTTCCCCACAGCAGAGACAGGCAGTATCAGCATAATTGAGAGAAGAAAGAGGAATCGGATTGTTCTCTGGCTCTTTATTTGCAACCAGTTTCTTCTTATAGACATTCTTGCTATTTTGGCCCTTGTTCTTGGAGTTTCCATCCCCCAGCTGGCTGCCCTTGGCCTTGATTACCACCCTGATTAGCAGCGATCCATTGCTTACTCTGAACACCAAACTGAGGAGGGGATATGGAGGAAAAGGCCCCCCAAAACCCCAAGGAGGTGGAGGCATTCCTCCAGGCATGAAGCCATAAGCCTGAGAACGAAAGGGAAAGGGCTGCTGCATCTGATTGAAGTCAAACATCTGCTGCTGAGGGGGTGGCTGCTGCTGTGAGTTTGCCTGCCACTCCCCATGGCTAGTCCCACCTCGACCTCTACCTCTACCTCTCTCAGCCATGGCAGGTTCTTCAACAAAACCTTCTTCCTCAACACCCAAACAACACAAACCTGATCTCTCTTGTGGAAGAAGTGACGGTGGCGGTTTAGGAACCCTAACAGCACCAGGGCATGGCTGTTTTATAGTAGCTGCTCTAGGGCAACCCTTGGCCAGATTCCAAGGAATATGCCATAGTTGTTGGAAGAAACTTTCCACCTCATCCACCAGGGTACAACCTTGCAAAGGAGAAGACAATCCTGCCCTTCCACTGCTGGTAGCCGTTACCTTAGCTACCAAATCTCTTGACTCGTTCAACCTCAAGCCTTGTCTGAGATCACGGATGGAAACACCTCTATTGTTTTCTCCAGAAGCAGAGCGCGGTGACTGAAAACCAACAGAGCTGATGCAGCCCTCCTATCCTTCCTGGACGCTCCACAGTCCTCCTGAATCGGTTCCCACATTTCTGGAATCAACTTGCTCGCTTGACGAACTACGGCAGACAGCAGAGACAAAGCTCGCCTCGTTCTCCTTTTCTTCTGATGAGCCGCTTCTCTTCTACATGTCAAATTCTCTGCGAGCGAAACCTTCTCCAGTGGCTGCGCTTGCAGTGCTAGCAATACAAATGACAAGGGTATAGTTAATAGAGCCTGTTAGTTGAGTACCCCTAAGGCCCGTATAGCTAGGCCCAATTGTAACGATAGTCGAATACGAGTTCTTACCGTATGTCGATATTGTAATCTGTATCGGACCCTACCCGATCCTCGAGACCTGGCCACCTATATATAGGGGTCGGGAGGGGACGGTGTAGGCCAGATTGAAAGCAAGCCAGGTTGAACACCCACGTTTACTTTTGACATACACTTATTTCGATCAACCTTTACCTTCGAGTTCATCCGACGCCCTCTTCCCCCGATCCTAAGTCCTTCATCTAGGACATTTGTTGAGTTAACCCTCGTCAATTGGCGCCGACCGTGGGGACCTTGGGCGTTGGAGTCATGAATTCGACGGCTTTTTTGCTTTTAGCCAACAGCAGTTTAGAACTCGACGAAAGTCAGGAGATGAAGTTAATAATTGGAAGTTTGAGCATCTTAGTCGGACCATCGGGTTCATCCCGCCTCTCGGATTCGACGAAACCAGATCCGTCGGCAAGCAAGCCCGAAACAGAGGTAATACTGGAATCATCAGAAGGCTCTTCCAGCGAGGTAAACTCGCCGGTCAGCCTGGAAAAAGCACCAATCGCAGAAGGCGACAAAATTCAGGAAAATTTCGACTCAGAAGAAAGAGCGTGTCAAACGCACAACAACGCAAAGGACTTTGCCGTGGGAAGCAGCGGCGTCTCCAAAGTACATCAGTTATGCGTCATTATAACTGAAGCAGAAGAAGAAAACAACAGCGAAGGAAGTAAAAAGGTCGACAGGCAAGTCGACAAAATTAAAGAACACAACAAAAAGGAAAAGGAGAAAGTCCACGTCTCGGCTGGCGAATGGAGAATGATCAAATCAGCCATCAATCATGGTACAGGAGTACCCGAAGGATCGAGAAGAGAAGTTCTAATGGGATATCAGTATGCATTATACCAACACAGGAAGAAACTAAGGGAAGAAAGAGACATGATTTTTCAAGACAATAACAATATATCAAAGGAGAAGTGCTGGGAAGACTATAGTGAAGATTCAGAGTACAGCAGAGAAAGGCGCGGAGACCCAAAACACAACAGGGGGGCGACAGCACGCAGCAGAGAAGAAAGGTACTCAAGAAGCCCTACCCCACAGCTAGAAGAGGAGGAAGATGACTTCATACAAGAAACGCCAGAAGCAGCGTTAGTAGCAGCACAGGCGTATTTACTAATTACAAGACCATAACCTGGAGATCCGCGAGAAGATATGCACCGAGCCGCGATACGAAGCCTCGGAATAGTGGAGAGCAAGATCAGGGAAAAAGGCCCAGAGGCAAAGTCGACAAGCCACAAGGAAAATCAAAAAGAGAAGTTCAGGTACAACTTCACAGATAACGAGTATAGCGAATCATCAGAAGAGGAAAGGTGACATAAGAGGAAGGAGGACGCAAGAAGTATAATAGCACAAGCTCGAGTAAATAAATCACGCCACGCCTGGAGGGAAGAAAATTATGAAGACGACGATAAAGAGATGGGCGCGTTATGCTTTACCCGCAAGGTTCGCAAAACGCGGGTACGCAAAGGATTCAAATTGCCACGCGACCAGCATAAGTATGACGGGTCGCAAGAACCTACCCTATGGTTATCAGACTATTTGCAGGCAGTACAGATATTAGGGGGAACAAAAGCGACTGCAATGCAAAGTTTGCAGCTACACCTCACCGGCGCAGCAAGGTCCTGGTTGAATACCCTACCCAACAAATCCATCGGAAGTTGGGGAGAACTCGAAAGTCAATTCGCAAGAAATTTTCGCTCAACATACAAGCGCCCAGCATCACTGGAGGAAGTTAAGGCATGTGTGCAAAGGAAAGGCGAAACTCTACGTTCTTATATACAATGCTAGAGTATAATCAAAAACTCAGCAGAGGACGTCTCCGACGAACGAGCAATAGACGCCTTTACGGCCAGACTTCGTCGCTCAGATCTCGTGGAAGAAATAGGAAGAGCAAGACCTACGACAGTAGCCGAGCTAATGGAACAAGCCAACAAATTCGCTGATGGAGAGGACGCATATAATAACAAAAGAGGACATTCACCAGAAGTCGACAGAATAAGTAGACAGAGGAGATGACACCGCAGCAGGGATAACCAAGGAAGGCGAAATCAGGTAGCCGCGGGCTATGTAGCAGAAGAAGAGGAAGGATATGAAAAAAGGAGGTTTCAGGCAAAAGGAGTAGAAAAATCGAGATACTCCGGTCCTTCGGCCGAGGATATACTATACGGACCTTGTCAAATCCACTACGCGTATCTTGACGGGAAAAGAGTCTCAAATCACCAGATGAAGGATTGTAGAACATTCCTAAGGCTGCAAAGCGCCATGGGCTCAAGCCAAGGAGGGTGGCAAGGAGAAAAACACAGAAGTCAAGGATATCAAATGCAAAGGCTAGCAAGGCACCTAGAGTCAAAAGTTTACATGTCAGCTATGATTCAACCGGTGCCTAAGTCGAAGAAAGAACGAAAGAGCATATCCAGGCAAGTAAACCTAGCAATATCATCACCACTAGCTACTACAGAGTACCTATGGTGGTCAGATCAACCAGTTAAGTTCAGCAGAGCAGACCACCCAAGGAAAGTTCCCAGGCCAGGCCACTCGCCTATGGTTTTAAAGGCGCAAATAGGAGGGTACGACATCGGAAGAGTGTTCATGGATGCAGGGAGTGGCATAAACTTAATATATGCTAGAACCCTAAAGGCAATGTGCATCTCGCTGTCGAGTCTGAAGCCAACAGATTGCTCCTTCCATGGAATAGTACCAGGAGCCGCAAACTATCCTTTGGGAAGAATAGAACTTGATGTCTGCTTTGGCAGTAGCAGCAACTACCGCAGAGAGAAGCTGGAATTCGAAGTTATGGACTGGCCGTCACAATACCATGCAATCCTGGGGCGCCCGGCATTTGCAAAATTCATGGCAGTACCTCATTACGCGTATCTTACGTTAAAAATCCTAGGACCCAAAGGAACAATTACAGTGCAAGGGAGCTTTGAAGTAGCCAACACATGTGATAGAGAATTCAATAGGATGGCGCAAACCTTCGGCATGACAGCGGAATATGAGAGGCTAAAAGGAGAAATGGATTATAATGTACTACCCGACGTTGGACGATCCCTGCCAGATCTGGCCTTCAACACAACTCAGGACTCAAAGAAAATCCAGGTCCACCCTACAGATCCAAGCAAGACGACATCAATTGCGGTGAACTTGGATCCCGCATAGGAAAGCGCGCTCGTCGAGTTCCTCCGTGAGCGCTGGGAAATCTTCGCCTGGTGTCCATCAGATATGCCAGGGGTTCCCAGGGAACTCGTCGAGTACGCATTAAATGTAGATCCCAAGGCAAAACCAGTCAAGCAACCATTGCGATGATTTGATGAGCCCAAAAGGAAGGCGATAGCATCAGAATTGCACAGGCTAGAAAATACCGAATTTATCAGAGAAATCAAAACTTCGAGTTGGGTATCGAACCCAGTCATCATACCCAAGAAGAACACAGACGTACAAAGAGTATGTGTCGACTACACATCTCTCAATAAGCATTGCCCAAAGGATCCCTTCCCTCTACCCTGCATTGATCAGATAATCGATTCAACAGCGGGATGCGCGAGGCTTTCCTTTTTGGACGCGTATTCTGGATACAATCAGATCAAATTGAAGAAAGAAGACAAAGAAAAGATGGCCTTCATCACACCGTACGGAGTGTTTTGCTACCAAGTAATGCCGTTCGGCCTAAAAAATGCAGGAGCAACTTATCAATGGATGATGCAAAACTGCCTCGGAAGCCAAATTGGACGCAACATCCAAGTCTACATTGATGATGTGGTCATTACTATAAGAGAGGAGCAATCTTTAATCAGCGACTTGGCAGAAACCTTCGACAACCTGGGCAGGTATAAGCTTAAGCTTAACCTGACAAAATGTTCCTTTGGCGTATCAGCAGGACAACTGTTGGGGTTCCTGGTATCAGCACGAGGAATAGAGGCAAACCCAGAGAAGATTCAAGCAATTTTAACAATGGGAAAACCCACGAAACTACACGACGTCCAGAAACTTGCAGGACGCGTCGCGGCGTTAAGTCATTTCGTTGCCCGATTGGAAGAAAAGGCGCTTCCTTTCTATGCACTTATGAAAAAGTCAGATGATAAATTTGAATGGACAGAAGAAGCAGACGCGGCTTTTGCACAGCTGAAAAAAGTGCTTTCCACGCCGCCAGTGCTGGTCGCACCAAAAGAGAAAGAACCACTACTACTCTACATCGCCGCAACCCATCAGGTGGTGAGTACAGTATTGGTAGTCAAAAGAAGTGAAGAAGGAAAAGCCCACGGTGTCCAAAGGCCGGTGTATTTCATCAGTGAAGTGCTATCCCCGACAAAACAGAGGTACCCGCATTATCAAAAACTCGCATATAGTGTCTTTACAACAGCACGAAAATTGCGACAGTACTTTGCGGTGCACCCAATTATAGTGGTCAATAAAGCGCCACTATCAAACATATTGAACAATCCTTCAGCAACAGGACGTGTCTCTTTATGGGAAATTGAATTATCTCCCATGGACATCACATATGAAAAAAGGAAGGCAATCAAGTCGCAAATCTTGCCAGATTTCACAGCAGAATGGCTGGAGCTGCAGAGCACGGGATCGCCAGATCTATCAAGTGTTTGGACAATGTACTTCGACGGCTCCAAAAGAGTACAAGGCGCAGGCGTGGGAGTAGTCTTGATATCGCCGCATGGCGACAAACTAAAGTACGTCTTAAGGATGAGTTTTCCACAGGCTTCTAACAATGAAGCAGAATACGAGGCTCTGTTACATGGAATGAAGATGGCCAAAGCATGTGGAGCAACTCGACTAAAAATATTTGGGGATTCAAACCTTGTTGTCCAGCAAGTTATGAATAGATGCGACACAATCAATGACAACATGATGGCCTACAAGAACTTATATCATTATCTCGAAGGAACATTTGATGGATGTGAAGTCTCGCACATTAGTAGAAACATCAATGAAGAAGCTGACACCTTAGCAAATATCGGGTCCCAGTGTTTACCCGTGCCATCTGGAGTATTCTGGGAGGAAATAGTGGAAAGGTCACTAAAAAGTGTCAAAAGTTTGACTACTACAGCAGGCTCGGGGGCTACGTCGGAACCAGAGGAGGTCATGATGATAGAAGAAACTTGGATGCAGCCATATCTTGCATACATGATAAATAAACAATTACCAGAAGATGCGGTGGAAGCCAAGAGGATAACTCAACGATCGAAAGCGTTTGTCGTGTTGCAGGGGAAATTATACAAGAAAAGTATTACCGGCGTTTTGCAGCGTTGTATAACGCCTCAGGAAGGACAAGTGATACTAAAAGATATACATGGAGGAGTGTGCGGCCATCATGCAAGCAGTAGGGCAATAGCTGCAAAAGCATTCCGTGCAGGATTCTATTGGTTAACAGCCATCGAAGACGCAAAAGATATAGTCCGGAAGTGTGAAGCATTTCAAAGATTTGCATCTCGACCACATGCACCAGCAGCAGAGCTACAGCCAATACCATTGTCCTGGCCCTTTGCACAATGGGGCCTCGATATGGTAGGGAAATTACACAAGTCCTGGCCAGGAGGGCATGTTTATATGTTAGTAGCAGTTGATAAATTTACCAAGTGGGTGGAAGCAGCCCCGGTAACAACTCAAGATTCAACAGCAGCGATTAACTTCATCAAGTCAATAGTGTTTCATTTCGGAGTACCATATAGCATCATCACGGACAATGGGACAAACTTCACTTCCAAGGAATTCAAGAGTTACTGCGAAGGAGTAGGAATCAAACTCAAATTCGCATCTGTGGCGCATCCAAAGACAAATGGGCAAGTCGAAAAAGCAAATGGCCTGATATGTAGTGGGATAAAAAAGAGGCTCTTAGCACCTCTCGAGAAAGCCAAGAGCACTTGGGTAGATGAATTACCCTCCGTTCTTTGGAGTCTAAGAACCACGCCCAACGCAACAACTCAAGAAACTCCTTTCTTCCTGGTCCATGGCGCAGAAGCTGTGCTTCCAGTCGAAGTTACGCACGAGGCTCCAAGGGTGACGGCATATGACGAAACAACATCAACAGAAGCATTGCAAGACGATGTCGATGCACTAGATGAAGCAAGAGATAAGGCATTAGAAAGGGCCACGCATTATCAACAGAGTCTAAAAACTACCATAGTAGTCGAGTTCGTCCACGATCCTTTGTGGTGGGAGATCTAGTTTTGCGACTCAGGCAAGACAGCCACGGGAAATTAGAGTCCCCTTGGGTGGGACCTTACATCGTTACAGAAGTCATACCAGGAGGAGCTTATCGACTACAAGACAAGAAGACAGGAAAAGATGAGGGCAACCCGTGGAATGCGGAGCAGCTACGACGTTTTTATGCGTAGAATAAACCCAGTGGTATCATTAAATTCGAGTTAACCTTCTGAACCCAGAACATGAGGCCATAGGTTGGGTTCCTTGGGTTGAACTCGACAAAATTGTACAAGTATTTCTACTTCTCCGCTCGGGGGCTTCAACCCTCGGGTCGTACGAAAGGTTGTACAGACAACCCGATATTCTTCATGCTAATTGGTTCGCAAAGAACCCGATATATAGAAAGCATACCTCAGAACAATGATTTGTTTTCATGGTACTAATAAAAACATCAAAACAAAGTATGAATATTTATTACATATGGCACGGCAGCAAGGATATTATCAAAAGAAATTACATATAAAGCATATCCTAATGAAAGTGGACTTCAGCTTCATACTTCTTCTGGCATTGAGTGCCGTCGTAGATCTTCACGTCAAACTTTGACGTGCCAATATGGAAGTTGAAGGACATGAAGAAGCCTTGGTGGATGTCGTGGTCTTCTGCAAACTGCGACCAACCACCCTTAAAGTACTGCTCGCCGTTGCCATCATACCAAACCTCCACTTCATATGGAGTCCTACTGCCAGATTGCTCGCGAAGAACCGCTTCTCGCAGTTCACGCCCATCCATGAACTTTGTGAAATTCAGCGGCAGACGCTGAATCTCGCGGCACTGCGCCATGGCAATGCAGAAGAAAGAGAAGATCCTGGGAAGAGCAGCAGGAGCAGCAGGAGCAGTAGGAGGAGGAGCGCTCGGACCTGGGGCAGCGCCAGTCACCTTGGGCTTGTTTTTGCTACCAGGTGGGCGGCCGCGATGACGCTTAACCGGAGCGGCTGATGATGATCCTGCGGCGGCCGAAGTTGTGTTGCTCTTGTTCTCGCTTCCACGAGGGCGACCCCGACCTCGCGGCACCACCGGAGAACCAAGGTTCAGACGAGAACCATCTGCGTCAGCCATGCGGACAAGGGAAAAGGCTAGAAAACCCTAGATGGAGAGAGAAGATGATGCGGCGGCGGAGGAATCTAATTAGGGTTTTTACCCTAGCCAGAAGGTGCTTTATTTATAAGCACGTATTATCGGGCCCCCGTGATAAGCAAAGCCCATAAACGTATTCTACAAAAGAGTTAAAATTCTGCACGTAGCAGACGATAAATACCAAAGAAGAAAAAAATAAGGAGGGGAGATTGTGGTTGAAGGATATCAAAGACCTCGCCTTCGGCTCGGGGGCTTGTAAAATAGGAGACATTACAAGAAAAAGGACGAAGTGAATTTTTGAGCCTATGCTTGACTACAAGTATTCAAACATAGCCTCGGGGGCTACTCCCATCGGGAGCGCTGAGCGCGCACCCGATAGAGGATGAGATAATTAATATCAAAGATGAAGAAAGTATGTTATACAAACTTCGGCTATATAGTCGACAAAATGCAAAGAGAATACTCCCATCGGAAGCGAGTTTGATGGTTGTGGAAACCCGAATATTTTCAGTCAAAATTTGACTGTGACATGAGATTCTCGAGTTATGTTATCGCAACGTAACTCGAATGCCGTGACTTGTCACGAAGGTAAGACCCCGGGATTCGTCCTGTGTGGCCTGGTATACGCACATGGATGCGCTCTGCTGGTATGTATCCGTGTCTACGACGCGAAGAAAATCCTGGTGGACGTACTGGGTACCCTAAGAATCACTGGGATTCATTCTTTGTAAGTCCTAAATGCGGCAAAAGAATGGGTTTGACCGGTATCCCGAATTCAAATCCAAGGGGATTGAATTTGAAGTAGGTGACAAGTATCTGTTCTGGCAGTTAACTGACCTCTTGATCCATCAGAGTTGTCAGGCTTGTTCATCAAAACCCCTTGCGAAAAAATATCATGAAAGTAAGTCGAAAGACCAAGTCGAAGATTTGAAGATATGAAGAAATCGAAGAATCGATCAAGTTGAAGATTTGAGGATTAGAGATTCAACCTGAATCTGCAATTTCCGGTAGAATCTCAGGGGCTACTGACAAGGGTATAGTTAATAGAGCCCGTTAGTTGAGTACCCCTAAGGCCCGTATAGCTAGGCCCAATTGTAATGATAGTCGAATACGAGTTCTTACCGTATGTCGATATTGTAATCTGTATCAGACCCTACCTGTTGGGGATATACCAAATAGGTATACCAGCGACGTAGTCCTAAATCAGCAAGCCAGGGTGGCCCATCAGGGGTGGTATGGCAGATTCGCCATACCGGGCGGCCCAGTTGCTGAAGTTGGCACGGCGGTACTGGACGCAGGCGCTTATGGCGGATCCGGAGACAGGTCCATGGCGGGCTACTAGTGGCGAGCCTATGGCGGATCCGGAAGACGGCCCATGGCGGGTGACCTTGTAGCATACGTGCAGGACTTAGTCGAGGACTCCAAGTTGTATCCGCTCCGGTACCAACGTGTAGCCCACGCCAGACGCCTTTATAAGCCCGGCGTGGAGCAGCCCTTGAGGCATCAGACCAATCTTACGGCCAATCGCATAGCGAAACAGCCAACCTCATCATTGTAACCGAGCACTTGTTGCCATATAGTGAATTATAGCAGCACGTAGGATCTCGCCACCGTCGCGGGATCTGAAGCTGGGTAAACTCGTGCTACCACCGTCCTGGATCGCTCCTCCGTGTTCACCCCCTTCCACAAACCGCCATACCCCTACCTCTATGGCAGATATGTTGACGAAACCACGACAGTTGGCGCCCACCGTGGGGCATAGCGCGTCTGGAGCGCGGATCCAGGCGGGATCCACCTTTGCAGGCATCGGCGACACCGTCGCCATCGGACGGGTCCTCTACGATTCCGGCTTCCCCATCGTCCCAGCGGATAACCTCTGGGTGCCGGCTAGAGAAGACCCTGCTCGATTCACTGTCATCCCGATTGGAGATATCCATATCTTCGTTGGAGAGACAAACCCTACCCCCGCTACGGAAACCAATTTCCGGCGGATTGGTATGGCCGAAATCCCCAAACGGACCGCTTTCGAGCTGGATACGGAGGAGGACTCATCTGATCTGGAACTTTCCAAGTTGCCCAGATCGGATCTGAAAAGTAATCCCACCCAGCCCGCCCTAGAGGTGGAGGAAGTGGTGGAAGACCGCAGTGAATCCGCCATGAGTAATCTGGCGTTAGAGACACCGCGGTACTGCCTTGTTGCGTTCACAGGTATCACTTCGGGATCTACCTCCAATGGAGAAGATAGCCCAGGTGAATCCATCTTAGAGGCACTTAACGAAG